>OZ010795.1:480303093-481503093 GCA_963932465.1 Maratus speciosus
GCATTAAAGAAAGATGTACATTAGTTTACATGAAAATGATAAAACAACCAGCTTTGAAATGTCACAACAAATTGACCCCTTTCCTGTCGCGGAGTAATTCTTTTTATAAACTGATGAAATAATGGACTGATACCAGAATTTATAAACGAAGTTATTAGAAAATATGAAATTGCTTATTTTCACGTATATTATAAAAGGAAAATTTTAATTAAATATTCTTGTCACTTCTGGAATTACAATTAGGTGTCCTTTCCCCTCGAAAGAGTTGATGATTTAGGCCTCACTTTGTTTTAATTCTCAAGTATCTCTGGAGTTTCTCAATGGTCGCCAAGCTGCGTAAGACTACATACATACATTGGAAAACAATTTACAGCCATTTGGTGAACTTTTACCTCTTCCAAAAATTTTGTATTTGAGCAAGATAATGCGTCTATTCATGTTGCATACAATTCAAAAAATTTGTTTAACTCTCAAAATATTACTATTTTCGACTGGCCCGCGTGTAGCCCTGATCTGAACCCAATCGAAAACTTTTGTGGATCATATCTCATATTGTTTATACAATTTTTTAACAATACTCCTCTGTAAATGAACTTCGATCAGATGTTGAACGTGTTTGGTACGAAATAGACCACCAAGTGATGCAGGATTTAGTTTCTTCGATCGAAAGTCACATTTTTGTATTAATAGCAGACAATGGAGGTGCAGTTCGATTTTAATTTATTGATATTTTTCTGTTAACAGACAGATTGTCTATACTTTTGCAGCAATGTTAAATTTGTGTTTTTGTCATTATATATTATGTAAAGTGTATAAATTAAAATTTATTGTTTGTGTATGAAAGGTAAGTCCCCAGTAATATATGACAGTTGAATTACAACAATTCGTTAAATACTTCTCAGCACAGAAGCATAATCGATCATTGTCTAAACTTTTGCTGAGCATTGTAGTTGTTGAATTGAGTTGTAAGCAATTAACATGACACAATGAAGCAAACTGTGTGGTTTTAAAGAGGCTATTATTATTATTATTATTATTATTATTTACTTTTTTTTAATTTTTGGAACAAAGTAGTCCCTGATTGGTCTCCCCCGGTAGTCTTTGATCCATTCACTTAGTTTCATATAAATTGAACACATTTCATATGTTGGACTATTGAAATCCTCTTGCAATAGGATCTCCTAATGAATTAACACTGCAAACTCAATAAATAAATGTTTTTTTTTATATATACATTTAAACACAATAACCCAATTGTAAATCTTAAAGTCAGGAGAAAATGTTTTCGTCATATTATCCTCAGCAACTGGAACAAAAACAATTAATGTAACATTTTGCAACAGTAAAATGTTACTTAAAACATTTTTTAAAGATATTTGGTTGTATGAAAGGCATTTCTAAGAAACTGGAGCTACTTCAGGCCAAACAAAGGCCTGGCACAAAGTAGACCCGAAAAACTTGTTTTCATGTTGGCTTTATGAAAACGTAAACATGCCCTGTCAAAATGAAAAGTTAAAGGAAAAACTATGATCACACATGGGTTACTAAAGGTAATATTTTGATACTTACCTTATTTGTAGCTCTTATCCCGATTGTTTCACTATAGAAAGTTTCGAGCGTTAAAACATACACACGAAAACAGTTTTTTACAAGCACATCCAGTGTTGCCACTAACCAAAATTAAAATTACCCCAAACAATTCAAATATCCTATAGTAGGGTATAAACTATTTTTCAAGGGCAAAAACTCTAAATTATCTTGTATTGTTTGTTCACTACAAAGAATAAACACTTTCTTTATGTGATGGACCAAAGCAACCCAAAGTATTTTGATAAAAAAATTTTTTTCTTTAACAAAACGTGTAATTCCAAGTCAGTTTTCCTTTTAATATGTACTAAATCCATAATCTGATTAATGTGCATTGATTTTAAATTTTAGCAATCAGCACTGGTTGAAATAGAAGGATTTTTCTTGAAGATATTCTCTACTTTTCAAATGATTTATCAGCGGTAGAATTGATATAAAAAAGGCACTGGTCCCAAGGACCAGTAAAGCGTTAATACGGGTTAGGTTCCCTTAGAAAGACCCCCACGAAGGGCGCTCCTCCCCTTTAGGGCCTATATCCCTCGTGTTGATAATTGGCCGTCATAAACACAAACCAAACCAAACCAAACCCAAGGACCAGTAAGCATAAGAAATTATTGTTGCGCAGTAATCATCTCACTGGCCTGCTACATAAAATTCCATTAATTCCCTTTAACCCTTTGAGTACCCTCTCCTCCTTCCTAGAATATAAATCAAACTTCCTTAGCAGTTATCCAAAATTTTCATCATAATAAAATGTAAAATTATAATTTGCTAAAAATTAAACAGTACATAAAGAAAAACTATAAAATTATTAATTAAACATTTCATTTCAGATAATCTATTTCAACTGACTATGGTTTAATTCAATTTTTTAAAATTAATTTTTTTAAATAAAATAAAATTATGCGATTTGTGTTTGGTTGCAGTTTTCTCAAGGACGAGAAAGTTTACGTTTACTTGTCAGAGTGGGGGAAAGTTACTGGTCCTGCGGACTATTAATTTTTTCAAATTAGTGGTCCGATTGAAATTTTGGTGGCCTCGGACCAGCGGACCACCAAGGATTTCGAACGCTGTTTATGGTGTTACTTTAGAGGGTGTATGGCCTACAGGCTTTTTAAATTCAGCAGTTTTATTTTTTCCTAACTTTAAAATATTCGAAGAAATCACAAATTTTCTTTTTTCTTAATTTTTAAAGTAGTAAATGGTCATTTTTTATCGATTCCAGTAATGTTCATCCTGAATTGAACAACAAGTTTTGCAAATATTTCATACTCTGTTTGGCTGATATTTTAAAATAAAGGGAAAATACAATAAAAATATTCTAGTAGTATTACGAACAACGAATAGATGAATTATCTGTAAAAATGTGTAATAAGTGTTTGATATAATTATTTTGGTAATAGTAATAAAATTAAAACATTAGGAATTAGACTTCTTGTTCAAACGTTATGAAAACTGCGTTTTATATAAATATAATGGACGTAACTTTCTGTAATTTTATCTGTAAAATAATATAAATAAAAGCAGTATGTTGTAAAACTTTTTTCTGATATAATAGAAATATTTACGATAGTTCAATTTAACCCAGGATTCTGGAAACTTTTTCTTGTCTTTAAAAACTCTGAGATTAAGATTCCATCAGAAACAAACACGTTTTCGAAATTAACAGAAACTTTTTTTTTTTTTTTAAGTTTACAATAGTATAAAAATCCTTTTAACTAGATTCTGTAAACTTCAGAAATCTATTGTTTTCTGAAATTTCTGATTAGTTTTAAACTAAATAGCTTCTGCAGATAAGAGAAAGATTTCTGGAACAGTAAATAACTACCAGGCTATATTGAAACTTCGTAAACGTTTCCGTTATACCATGATACTATTATGCAATTTTTTTTTTTTTTACTGTGTAATGGCCTTTACTTAAAAAGTATTAACTGTAAAAGGTCAAATAATAAAATAATGCCTTCCTTTTTTATTACATCAATAATCATCACACATAAAGTGACGTATCACATATACATATCATTCTCAAAAAATTATTTTATTTTATTTTATTTTCACTTTCTCGAAATCTCAATATTCTAAACTCTAAACTTAAACTAACAATTATGATAAATGTTAAATGTTTAGTATAATAAAATAGCCACCCAATAGATAAACACTCATTTTCCTAATTATGAATCGCAACATATCATTCTGCACAGAGAATTTATAGCCGTTGCATTTATTTTTTTTTCACCCACTAGGGGGCAGCGCCCCCTAGTGGGTGTACAAATTGGTGGTAGTACAAATTTTAGAAAACTAGGGGGCTCTGTCCCCTACGAGCTACGCTCGTCAACCCCCGTCCAGACATCGCAGACTCTAAAAGCACGCTAATTTGATCGGCTTAAAAAATATTTCGGAAGATTGAATTATAAGTTTTAAAACAGTGGCGATCTCCCTATAAACGGGTTTCTATTCATTTCTCTTTGATTGGGGAATTTTAAAGCCAACTCAGCGGCTGCTAAATGATACAATGGCTGTTTCCGTCTTTGATTAAATAAAATCTGTTGACATTTCAAAATAAGCTAATATAAAATGAATTAAATAAACAGTCTTTGCCTCCCGGTATTTTTTAGCAAAGCGAAAAGAAAGTTTTTTTTTAATGACACTTTAAATGTATCGTTTTTAATTTGACGTAATTTTCACTAAACTTTCCTTTCTCCTTTTACTATTCACGTGAAAATAATTATGTTAGAAATGAAATATTATTTGAGCTATCCTAATAAAAATAGTTGAAAATATCATCTTAAAATATTACATAAATGTCTCGCGCAATTTTTTTTTAAACTGTTTTGCAAAATTATTTTTTGTTTATTTTACGTAATGTGTAATGTGACGTAAATGTGACGTAATTTCTCCTATTTAAGACTTCTAACGCATGTTAATGAATTTATTAGTTTACAACATTCTTTCACTTTTAAAATTCACGTGTAATATGGTTTTTATGATAATTTTCAATGAGTTCCTGCTTTTTATATTTTCTTGTTTATAATAGTCACGTGTAAAACAAATTTTTAATATGAAGCAAATATTAGTGCTAACGCTGTTTATACAGTTGGCTACAGTTTAAATTAGTACAATCTTCTAAAATCTCTCTATTCTAAGAAAAAGTAACTCCCGCTGTCACCGCCGCCGCCGCCGCCGGTTTTGAATTTTTTGTGACCGGAGGTCCTTCTTCGTTAATATTAAGAAAAATAATGCATACAAAAATATGAAAATCGGTAGTATTATACAGAAATGTTTGATAAACACGCTGATGTAGACAGTTTTCAAATCGAAGAATTATTTTAAGAGATATTTAATGCTAAAGTTGGACAAAATCGTTCCATTAAAAAAGTTTTATAGGAGCAAAAACTATACATCGGAATTTAATACTTTTTAGATCATTTTATACGTTATAATTTCCCGGTGTGCAGAAATAATTTATTTTTTTAATTTGACTCATTTTTCGAGGTTTCATTTCTATTTTAAATTCAAATTTTCAGCATTTCGAGAGATATTTGTTTACTTATTTCAGAAAATTGTACTAATTGAACCTGTTGCCAAACTGTATAAACAACGGAAACAATAATGTTTGCTTCAAATTAAAAATTTATTTACGCGTGACTATTATAAACAGAAAAGAAAAACTTTCAAATTAGAATTAAATAATTACGTATAAAAAGCAGGAACTTATTGAAAATTACTTCATCTATAATTACACGTGAATTTTAACAGAGAAAGGATATTGTAAAGTAATAAATTCATTAACATGCGTTAGAAGTCTTAAATAGGAGAAATTACATCACATTTACGTCACATTACATTTATTACGTAAAATGAACAAAAAATAATATTGCAAAATAGTAGTTTAAATTTAAAAATAGCGCGAGACATTTACTTGATATTTTGAGATGAACTTTTCAACTATTTTTTTTTTTTTTTTTTTGACAGCGCAAATAATATTTCATTTCTAATAAAAGCATTTTCACGTGAATATTAAAAAGGGAAAGAAAAGTTTGGTGAAAATTACGTCAGATTAAAAACGATATATTTAAAATGTCTCATTTAAAAGAACTTTCTTTTCACTTTGTTAAAAAATACCAGGAGACAAAGACTCTGTTTACTTAATTCCTTTTATATTAGCTTATTTTGAAATGTTGTTACACGTGTCTACGTCATCAAGTTATTTTTATTTCGACGTTTTATTTGTATTTTTATTAATGTTGTACTAATTTATTTGTTTTTTCGTTATTTAAAATAAAAATTATGTCAATTTGTATAACTTGGCGAGTGGTTTGGCGATTTATATAATTTGGCGAAATTGGTCGACGGGATAATCAAGTAATACCGCAACGGATTTGGCGTTAAAATTCCCCAATCAAAGAGAAATGAATAGAAATCCGTTTATAGAGAGATCGCCACTGTTTTTTAAATTATAATTCAATCTTTCGAAATCTTTTTAAAGCCGATCAAATTAGCGTGCATTTAGAGTCTACGGTGTCTGGACGGGGGTTGGCGAGCGTAGCTCGTAGGGGGCCGAGCCCCCTAGTAAGTAAAAAATATCTCTCGAAATGCTGAAAATTTGAATTTAAAATAGAAATAAAATCTCGAAAAATGAGTCAAATTAAAAAAATAAATTAATTCTGCACACCGGGAACTTGAAACGTATAAAATGATCTAAAAATTATTAAATTCCCATGAATAGTTTTTGCTGCTATGAAACTTTTTTAGTGGGACGATTTTTGTCCAACTTTAGCATTAAATATCTCTTAAAATAATTCTTCGATTTGAAAACTGTCTACATCAGCGTGTTTATCAAACATTTCTGTATAATACTACCGATTTTCATATTTTTGTATGCATTATTTTCCTTAATATTAACGAAGAAAGACCTTCGGTCACAAAAAATTCAAAACCGGCGGCGGCGGTGACAGCGGTAGTTACTTTTTTTTAGAATAGAGAGATTTTTCCTTCTCTATTAATATTAATGGATGAACGTGTTATCCTATGCGGTTTTGTACTGAGCAGAAGGTTTGTTTACTCCGGTGTTTTAATCTCATTATCACCATCAATTACGTATTGCTTAAAAAATTCTTGCTTGCTAATAACATTGATCAAGTTTGAAAAGAATATCCAAGTGACCGAATGTGTAAAATTATGTTTCATATAACTAATAGATGCATTGGTAAAACTTTCGTGTAAAAAACACAAATATAACAGTAAAAACTTATCATCTGTAGTCTCTTAAAAAAAATCCTTCATGCAATGAATGCTACATGCACATTCTTAAATTACCGATGATGCCCATGACATATTCTCTAAAAACCTTTCTTTTTGTAATATTAATATTATCGTAATCCACAGTAAAGTTTCATATTCATACTATCTCAAATTAACTAACTATTCTAAATTTAAAAAAATAAGGAATTTACATCACTTTTTTTTTTATTTATGCTAATTTAATATTATTTCATTGTGGTATGAATATGTTTTAAAAATCCTTTATTTAATGTAGTTCATACATTCTTTAACTATAATAATAAAAATGTGGCAAGCCCATATTAGCGATATTAATTGCATTGGGATCCAATATTGCATGCATCGAAAAGACTTCTTAGTGAAATACCAATATTGACTAAATAGTAGGTACACATTGAAAATATTAGCAATTGAGTGCCACTATTACAAAAATATTTACAATTGAAACGGCAGTATTGCAGAAATATTGTTTTTAATTGGAAGTATTAACAATGAAGATGGGAAAATACTATATTCCCCTTTTGGGACAAAATTGACAAAATGTAAACATCTGAAGATTGGGAAAATATTTCCTCCCAATACTGTCTAACTCACATCCTAACACATGCTGGTGCATCCCTAACACATATAACAAACAATAGTGGCCAAATATTATTTTACTACCCAGACATCCATCATGTCTCTATTTTTTTTTTTTTTTTCATAATTTTCAAGTTAATATAATCTACTGTAATACGAGAAATTCTAAAAGCTAAGTTAACTGTTCTCAATACAAATAGATGTTTTACTAAATAAAATCATCGTCCAGTAAATAAACAGTGATTTTCAAAAGTATAATATATTCCAGCGTATAACGCGCACTTTAATAAAGAAAACTGGTCAAATTTGACATGGGCATTTTTACGCAGGGTATAAACATGAGAACATAAAAATTAAACATAAGCATTGATATTTTTTCCTTAAGGGGCTACTTCTCTCATGCGAAACACCCATTCGCTAATGTTAATCCTATGGAAGACATTTTTTAAGATATCTCGTTTGCATTTGTAGCTGAGATTGATCTGTACAAAGGCCTTTTCTTAGTTTTTCGATTTTCTTTTCAGGTTTTGTTAATGAGAATACTTTAACTTTCGAAACCGGTTCCGAAATTAAAATTATCCTCATAAAAAAACCTGTGATCAAAATCGAAAAAGTAAAAAACGGCCTTTGTACAGATCGATCTCAACTAGCCAATGCAAAAGATTTATGTATATAGTTTAAAAATATAGAAATGAAAATGAACTATCTTAAAAAATTTCTTCCATAGGATTAACATTAGCGAACGGGTGTTTTCGCGTGAGTGAAGTTTGAAGTAGACTCTTAATGAGCAAGAGAAGAAGGCGTGATAAGCTAAATGAAGAAGAGTACGAATCAAACGCTTTTGGGGGATTCAAGCAGATAAGCTTGGCAGTAGCGTTATATCCACAATTTGCATTTGCTTATTTTCTTCATGTTTTTACTAGTTATTAACATTTTTAATGCTCCTTATTGCATTTTTATGCTAACGTATCACACGAAGGCTTCTTTGAAACAATGGTTCGCGCGTAATACGGAAAATATACCTAAAAATAGAAAAATACAGTCTTAAATAGTAGGTGCGCGTTACACATCCGAATACACAGTAATTCTAAATTGCAACATATAATTCTGCATACAAAATTTATATCTTTTACTTTTCGTTAGTTTTTATTTATTTCACCCATCCTTCTCGATTAATATTAATGAATGAACCTAATGTTATTTTATTTTATCCACATGGTTTTAGTTTCATCATCTTTATCATTTACTTACTGCTAGAATACACCTTGCATACTAATGGAATCCATGGAGGATATGTATATAAAAGGAAATTCACAATAGACCGTAGTAAAATTTCTTTTCCCATAATTAAAGAATGGATAGTTTGGAAATGCTTCGGAATAAAAATGAAAAAAAAAATAAAATGCTGACATTACTGCTGCATTACTGTAATCTATGGTATTAGCAGATAGTCTAAAAAATAATCTAACAAATCTCAAAACAAATGATAATTTATATAATAAAATCTTCGACCAATAAGTAAACAATGTTTTTTTTCTGTAATTCAGAATTGTAGATAATATTATTTATTTTAATATACAGAGTGTAATTGCTTGATTACTTATTGCAAAATTCTACTATGTTACTAGAAATTTTAAAGAAATTCTCAAAACAAGTAAATACTTAACATAATAAAATCATCGTCCAGTCAGTAAACTATGATTTTCAATAGTAATTCTGAATTGAAACATGTCATTCATCACACATAATTTATAGCCATTAGCCATTATTTTCCTTTTTTTTTTTTTTTTTTTTTTTTTTTTTTTTTTTTTTTGCTATTTCTTCTCCATACATAATAATCATGAACACTAGATTTTTTACGGCTTTTTATTATGCGGCAAATTTCTTTACGCCCATGTTTTAGTCACATTATCATCATTATTATGAATTATGTACTGCCAGGAGATTTTCTTGAATGCTAATGGCTGAGTTACAGAATCAAAGCTGAGTTGTATAATAATGAAAATTCAACAAAACTTTGCGTAAAATTTTTCTTTCAACTAACGCGTGTAACGATAAAGCTTTGGTTTTTTTTTTAATTAATTGCTGTATTTAAAGATAATCGCCTACCGTACAGAAATTAACAATATTTTTAATGTAATTAAAGTGCACATATAGCGCGTACATATAATAGCGTACATATAGCGCGATATGACGTTGTATGTAATTAATTACTGAGTAAATAACATTTATCGAGTTAAACATTCATAGAAACTGCACAATAGCGAATTTTAAGGAATTTCTCATTACTTGCAATGCACTTAAAAAGTGTCTTTTGTGACAAAAACATTCCGAGTAAGTAAACAACTTGAAGTGGTACTTTCTTTTTACTGAGGCTTTGGTGCTTTTTAAAATGGCATTGGCAATGACTGCCAATTTCTCCGCTTTTTTTTCCGCTCACCTGTTCTGAATAGCGATTTTTGTCTCATTTACTCGGAGAATGTCATTAATTAAGGCAAACATTTGCTTTTAAAAATTGTGGTGCAAAAAATTGCTGTAGTTGTCAACTATGCGTTGCCGTAATTCACTTAAAAAGGCAACATTTATTTCCAAATGACTTCACAGCCATAAAAACAGGACAAATGGAATATTATGCTTGTTTATGTACATTAAATAAATTACTTCTGGTTATATATAGGGTAATTCTAGGATAGATGGCCATAGAGGAGAGATGGCCATTCTAAATATTTCGAAAACTATATCATAGATTGCAGAATAAACTTTGTTCGTATAAGAAATATTTCAACGTGTTCATTCAAAGCGACGTGCATCTATGTTTTTCAATTGTAAAAATAAAGTGTAATTTGAATGTTTATTACTTACCCATCATACGTAGTATAGGGTAAGTCTTGTAATCGTTTTGAAAATCGAAAAAAAAATTGACGGATTTACACGTTTCAGACACTGGAGATTCCGAAAAACATATTTTTAGAAGAAAAAAAAATGTCCGTCCGTCTGTATGTTTGTGTGTCTGTAATCGCTCGAACAAATTGAGATAGAGACTAGAAATTCGGTGTGTACTTAGAAAATAATAATGGAAAGAAGCCTATTGAATATCAGTAACCTCGATTAACCGGAATAATTTTTTTCGGACTCTTGAAATATTCGTTCTGATAAAAGGTATACAAAAATTTTCGAAATTGTTTATTTGAAGGAGTGAATATAAAAGACAATAAAAAAACATAAATTTTGCATCATGAATGAACTCGATCGGATAATTAGTTGCCGAAAGATTTGTAATTCTATTTTTCACACTCTTCGATTTTTTATGACCCTGTATTTCATTCAAATTTCAATTCAAAGTTATATTTTAATTGAAAATGAGACGCTTAATCTGACGCAGTAAATCGTCAGTTAATACGATTATAATTTTTCGAATTATAAGGATGTTTCTTTTACGCAATTCGGTACTACTCGATTATCCCGCCGACCAAAAAACTATCGCCAATTTATAAGATTAAATGCCAATAATAGCTTATCGTAAATGTCAAGCATCTAATGCCTCTCCATACCTATAAGGGGGTTTACCATAGGGGGAGTACCTGTTCTGTCGCCAAATACCGCCAAGTTTGTAGCCACCTTGGCGGTGTATCGCCAAATTTGGCGGCCAAAATAAGTGTCGCTTTAAATTGGGTGGCAATCTGTCCATCAATTTTAGGATAGATGGCCATCTATAGTCAATATTTCAAAAATATACAGAGTGAGGTTTTTAACTAAACATAAAATATTTGAAAATAATTATATAATTTTTCTTTTTATAATTATATTAATTGACATAATTATTTACATTTTAACTGATATAAATATTTCAATAACAATAATATAATAGTCTAACGATGTATTTTTGTTAAAAAAAAATATATTGAGAAACTTCGGAAACGTTCATCCAAGAAACAGATAAAGTTGATAAATAAACTTAAAACCTTGAAAAAGGTCTGAAATAAACGCGAGAAAAAAACAAAAAACACGACATTTCCAGCAGCGAAGAAGATGAAATACATTTTAAATTATTAGATTCTACAGAGTCCAAGGGAATATAATTGGACGAGGATCATTGTGTTGGTTATGTAGAAGAATATTATACCATAATCAAAAAGGTTGACTGTATACAATGCATAAGGTGCCAGAAGTGGTTCCATAGATCGTGTACAAACTATCAAGATCGAAAAGATAGTAAAATTTTACGAAAAGTGAAGGATTGAAATTATACTTCAAATTTTGTTTATTCAAAATTTATTCACTGATTTTCCGTGATATAATTGCATCTTTAAAAATTTCTAAGTGTTTTTCATGATTAACTACATGAAATGTGTTATTTTTTTTTTTTCTATTTTAACTTCATTTTTTTTTCCTTGTATTAGATGGTCATCTCTCGTCGGCTTGAAGGAGAGATGGTCATCTGCCATTTTAATTTCAATTTTGTTTGCCACTTTTTGTTTTCGATATTTAATTATTATTTGTCCAACATATGATAAGGATATGTTTAAGAATTTCCAATATGCATAAATATTTCTCGTATTTGCATTCTAAGAATTTTCCTACCAATCTTTCACAACTATGGTCATTTATTCTAGAGTTACCCTATATCAAATAATATGTCTCTATCTATACATATTACATAAATTATTTCTGTTTATATTGCATTAATTGTTTCTGTTAATATGTATTATATAAATTGTTTCTCTAAAATCTAAACAATACACAGGACGTTTCGAGCCGGAAAATATAACAGACCGTCATCAGCCACTGTAAACACGTGTCCGTAAGGGGAAGGTCACAAAACCTTGTAAGTTTGTTCCCTTATGGACAGGTATTTATAGTGGCTGATGACGGACTGTTATATTTTCCATCCCAAAACGCGTCATGTGTATTAATATGATTTTGTGGTGATTTATGCAAAGTTTTATTACTTTAATTGTGATTTATCGTCAGTTTTTCGGTGCTGTTTCAACTATAAATTGTTTCTGTTATGTACATAAAGTGTGTAAATATTGAATAAATTGTTTATTTTTATTGAAATAATAAATGTTTGCCTGGAAGACTTTTAAAATTTTTCCTTTTCTTGACAAACCTTTTTCTTCTTATCAACGCCCATATAAAATTGTACCCTTAAAGTTTTGCAGGTTTGAATATTTAAACTTATTAAAAAATACATAATAGGAAAAATGTAAAGATGTATAAGAAAACTTGAAAATATTCAATTACAATTTTGTATTTGAACGCTTAACTACCGTGGCAGAAATTTTCGCATAGTTATTGTGACTGGTCTGTAACGGCTTGATGGAAATATGAATAAAACGTTCGATTAACTCATAGGATACTATTTCTATCCTAAACTTTATGTACAGGACTACTATAATTAAGATTCCCCTATTCAATAGTCTCTAGTGGTAGTACTGAAGCTCCTAACGACACGAAATTGCACTGGTATCTATAGTTAAACTGAAAGTTAAACTGTGAAAATTGAAAAGAAAAGCAACGGTTTATAACGGCCGCTGACAGCAGTTAAGGGTTAACTAGATTTTCTATTTTATGAAATATTCCCGAGCCATATCTCTGACGCTGAAAATAAATCGCCAAAGGAAAGAATTCGTTTATGCATGCTATTCATGTTTAGGATTATAGAAAACTTACCATTAGTCACTATTACTTTCGTTTTTAATTTAATTGTCGTTTTTAATTTTTACTTTTTTTAATGTTCATTTTTTATGGATGCTTTAGTTCTTCAAGGAAAACCACCAGAACGAGCCTATTGCAAGGAAAAAAGAAGTATCAAAATCTAAGCATTTCTTCTAAATCTACTCGTTGACATTCATTAAGTACAAAAGCCGTTGCTAAAAGCCAGATAATAAAAAATAACAATTTGTGGAAAATCCCGAACCAATCAGCAGCTTTTAGAGAGAAGTTACAAATTTGTTCACTATACTGCCGATATCTTTCTGAATTTTCATGACATTTGACTGGCTTTTTTTTATGAGTTGCTCCATATACAGTTTATTATCAAATCGTGAAAAAAAAAAAAAAAAAAAAAAAAAAAAAAAAAAAAAAAAAAAAACTTGTTTTATTGTGCGCGCATGCGCAGATAAAAAATATTTCCTTCAACTTCTCATATTTCATTCAATATTTAATATATTTACATTCCGAATGCACCATATTACTTCTACTACATTTTGCCAAATTTTCTGAAACTGGCGATAAATTTGGTAAAAAACCCTGCATGATATAAACAAAAAACATGCAAAAGATTTTTTAACTTAAAAAAATTTGATATACCTCCATGAATATACGTTCTATTCTTCCACAAATGAAAACATATATTGTACAATATCCACATATTCGTAAGCTATAGCGATAGATCATTTCGTGCATTTTATTTTACAGGGTGATCCCAAACATCATTCTTTTTCTTCGATTTTTTGTTGGCCCCCTAATTGTGCTTCTGATCAAACCGCCGTAGATAAATATGAAGTATAACATACTAGTCTTAATAGTCCTGAAGTTCGAGAAAAATGCAACAAATATATCTTTAAGTATTCGACAAAATGTCTAAAATTGAAAGTGTCCGATCATCAATGGCCATATAGTGTGTTACAGAAACATGGAGTTAATGTATAAAGTCGACTCTTAAAAAATTGTTTTTCCACGCTCAACAACGCGAACCTTTCTGAGTCATTTAAGGAGCCAATTTTAAACTCAAAAGCATGAAACTTGCAAGCATCATCATTGAAGTGATTTGTAATCGAACAGATTTTCAATTTTCGATTAATGAAACACATATTTAATTGCAAGCAATTTTTGTGTTATGACGGCAGTTTATTTTCCTTTCCAGAGCCGCTGCGTCAGAAACTTGGTTCAAAATGACGATTCTGACAGCATTTTCTGAAAAATCATCTATGTTTATTGAAAACTGTAAAATCTGAACTTCTAAATGTGGTTTCTGAATAACTGTACCAGCCAATCTCATGCGTTTCCGAACAAAAGTTAATTCAGAAAGTGAGCAGTAAGTTTGGATTTGAGAAAAGACTTTAGTAAAGAGTAGAGCAGGCAAATAAATTAAAAAATTAAATACATTTGTTAATATTAAACACTCAGGCGAGTACATAAAAACCTGTCAACAGTGAAGTAGACCTGTTAGAAAGTAAATAGTCAATTTGGATTTAAAAATAGCTATTTGTAAGGATTATCGACCATGTAAATAAATTAAAAATTGAGTAACTTTATTAATCTATCGTAGGCGAGTACAGTCGTGGAAAAAAAAAGTAAACACCACCTACTAACTCCTCAACAAATCATCATAGAAGAAAGTTACTGGTACCGAACGATTGGAAATAAAGTCTACTTTTAAGTGATGTATATAAAATTTTCTTAGGGGGTCATCTACATATTAAAACGAATCCTAACTTCATTTTTTTCAATAGCAATACCCAATTTTAACGAGATATTTCAAATCTTCGGTTCAAACTATGCCTAGACATCAAATTTCGAGTCATTTGAATGATAAGTTTTTTAATTATAAACATTCAAAATTTAGTGCTTCTAATGTTAAATTATATTTTCATATTTTTATTTATATCTCCCGAAATTATGCTCCTAATGTGCTAATTTTTTTTTTTTTTTTTTTTTGTGGTAGTAATACTAATATACCGAAACATAAATAAGCTGAATTTGCAATTTTTATAATTTTATGATATGAATTATGAACTATGAAATTAATATTCAAAAAAATTATGAATTGCAACCTACAATTTTTTTGATGGATTTAGATTTATTAAGTCCTGCTTTATGGAAATTCAAAAATTTCACATTTTTCTTTCAAGTAGTTTTCAAATTATGCTTAAAAAACGGCAAAATGATGGTTTAAGGGGCCGTCTATGATGGAAGTGAGTAGACATTTTGAAATTTATTCTGCCGTACTGTAATCTAACACGCTTCATTGACTCCTTGAGTGGCGCTTAAGGTGCCTTGATCAAGGAAGCGGCTCCCTCGGTTAACAATCCAGTACGGAACTTCAATTTGGATACAGCCCTTAAAATACGCTCGTTTTAAAATAATTAATTTCTCGGAAACTTATGGTACGAATTGCATAAAAATTCGTTTTTAGGCTAATTGAAGGGTGTAGAGTTCATTTATGCTGTCAGAATTGGGTACTGCTATTGAAAAAAACAAAGTTATGGTTCGTTTTAACATGTAGGTGCCCCCCTAAGCAAATTTTATATACATTATTTAAAAGTAGACTTTATTTCCAATCGTTCGGTACCAGTAACTTTCTTCTACGATAATTTGTTGGGGAGATAGTAGGGGGTGTTTACTTTTTTTTTCCACGACTGTACATAAAAACCTGTCAATAACGTAGTATTTTACTTGCTATTACTTGTGTTCAAAGTGTGTTTAATTCTTTTAAATAATCCTGTAAGTGGGGAGAATTAAATTTACGATTCAAGTTATTAAACGCAATGCAAGCTTATTTTTAAATGATGAATGAATCTTCCATTAAATAAATTTTTGAAATTTCATTATGTATAATTAAAAAAAATTCTTTTGAAGCAGTATTTATTTTAGATTTCGTTAACATATAGAGCAATGAAAGAAAATTTTAATGAAACTAAATATGACGAAGTATTTAATTATTTCTTCACCGCAAAATTAATCTTGCGTGTGGGAAATTTTAACACAAATTAATCTTTTTGGCACAAATGTTGCATATAAATTTTACTCTTGTTGGAATAAATTGATGTGGGATTGTATTTATGTGAAATCTCAGCTTTTGTTTCATCCAAAAACTCTGAAGCATGAAGAAAAAATATGTATGACTAGTTTCCTAGCGATAAATTCGACTTAAATAAGAACGATTAAAAGGGATATTTATTATGCGTTTATTATTATGAGAAAATAAATAAAACATTCTTTAACTGTTTCAGTTTTTAATATTTGAAGGTTGGTACATTTTTAAATACTACATTCCAAAGAAGATTCTCAAAGTGACCAATATCACCCTTCAGCGGGCAACTAAAGTTGATAGAGAAAGAAAGTTTTAAAGGACTAGGGGGCTCTGCCCCTACGAGCTACGCTCGCCAACCCCAGATCAAGCACACCAAAATCCAAAAAGCACGCTAATTTGATCGGCTTTAAAAATCTTGAATTAAAATTAAATAATAATAAAAAAAAAAACAGTAGCGATCTCTCTGTAAACGGGTTTCTATTCGTCTTCCTTGGATTGGGGATTTTTAAGGCCAAATCTGCTGCTGTTAAGAGATATAATGGCTGTTTTCGTATTTAATTAAAAAAATTAGTTAAACATTTGAAAATAAGCTAATGTAAAATGAATTAAGTAAACAGTGTCATTGTCTCCAGGTATTTTTTAACAACGCTATAAGATATTTCTTTTAAATAATTCATTTTAAATGTATCGTTTCAAATCTGACGTAATCTACACCAAAGTTTTATTTCTCTTATTAATATTCACGTGAAAATATTTTTGTTGTTAGAAGGAAATATTATTTGCGCTGTCTTCGAATTCACGATAATAGTTGAAAAGATTATCTCAAAATATCTCGCGCAAATATATTTTTCAATTTAAATTGTTTTGCTGCATTTTTTGCCATTATAAATATGACGTAATTTCCTCAAATTACAAGTTTTAACGCATAATAATGATTTTTTTTATTTTAAGATTTTGTTTCTCTTTTAAAATTCAAGTGTAAAGATTGTTCGGCACAGATGTCATATACGCGCAATTTTTTTCTGACGCCAATTTCATATACGCAACGAGTACTTAACTGGTGCAAAAGTGTCGTTATTTTGCTTGATATGGTAACCCGGATGTTGTTGTTTATGCTATTAATGTTTTCGCCAAATTGGCGTCGGAAAAAAACTGCATCTGTATGACAAATATATGACATCTGTGACTATGGTTCTTATGACGTAATTTTCCTGCTTTTAACATGTAATCATTTAATTCTAATTTTAAAGTTTTTTTTCCGTTTGTGATAGTCACGTGTAAATAAATTTTTAATTTGAAGTAAAAATTATTGTTTGCGCTGTTTATGCAACTGGCAACAGTTTAAATTAATAACATTTTCTAAAGTTTGTAAAAAATATCTCTCGAAATGCTGAAAATTTGAATTTAAAAATGAAATAAAACCACAAAAAATGAGTCAAATAAGAAAACTAAATGCAATCTGCACATCGGGAACTTATAACGTATAAAATGATCTAAAAATGATTAAATTCTCATGTATAGTTTTTGCTCCAATAAAACTTTTTTAAAGGATCGATTTTGTCCAACTTTAGCATTAAATATCTCCTAAAATAATTCTTTGATTTAAAAACTGTCTGCATCAGCGTATTTATCAAACATTTCTCTATAATACCACCGATTTTCATATTTTTGTATGAGACAGTTTTTTTAATATTAACGATGAAAGGCCATGCTTAAGCATTCAAATTGGATGCCGATCTACCCGGAATATCTACGCAGATTTTCATTGGTCCATTTCCAAATCAAAACTTTTTTATATATATAGAAGGATATAATTTTTTACATTTTCCAACCAAAGTTGAGAAGTGTTTATGCATTCGGTTTGTCTGTCCGCCTGGCCGTCGGTCCGTCTGTCCACGCTCTAAACCCGTAAATATACTCGGATTCTCATGCAATTGATAAATGTTATTTAAAGTCACCAAAGCATATTTGGTATTGTATATGAAGTATGTGGGATTAATAGTTCATTTACATGGGCATTCAAAAGAATTCCATTACATGATGGTATATGGGGGATATCGTTTACAGAGTATTTTAATGAGATTACGCTATTCACAAATGTATTGAAACTGACAAAAATATTAAATCACTAAATTTCACTACAAGGTAATTAATGTAGAATAGGGCATTCATAGCATTTATCGTTCATTTACAGGGACAGACAAAAGAAATCGGTTACAGTACTGACTTTGAGCCATAATTACTGGAAATGCACTTTCAAATTTAACTAATGTTTGCACATTGCTCACTGTGTATATATTCTATATCTCGTATGCAAGGCTGCACAAAAGAATTCACGCATCATTCTCCTTATTAGCGGTAAATGCTCAAATGGAATTTTCAACTGTACTATGTATTTCCTAACTGAACTAAATTTTTGCATGCATGTAGTTTATAGATACAAATCTGTATATCATATACAGAGCTACTCAAAGAATTCAGATAATTTTCTTACTGGACATGGGAATTCTTGAAATTGCGTTTTCAAATCCGTTATGTGTTTTCAAATGTTTCAATTAGACATTATATTTCAACTTATTAAACGGTGAAGTTTTGTTACATTATTCTGAATGTGTTGGAAAGTGTTTCGTAATCTATGATTGACGCATGATTTTTTTCTTTCCTGTTTTATAAACGATCGAAAATCTGTGAAAATATTAGAAGAGCTGTGGTTGGTTGGGTGAGATAGAAAGACGGATATAGGAAGTAACTGCCTGTAGGCCGTGTGCTATAAAAATAAAAGCACCAATATGACTAAAAAATTCCCTTTTTTCTTTTCTTTTATGTTTAAAAACACATTTTTATATCCCTCAAAGTTTTCTTGTATCCATATTCCTTTATACAGAATGTCATTGATGCCAAAAGTATTTTCACTTTTTCATTTTATAGTTTGTTTGAGGTCACTTTCGATCCGATATTCTTTCAAGTTTAGTAAAACAAAAAAAAATGTATTATTTCCAGTCTTAGGCAATAACGACAAAAATGAAGACAGTACAATGTTAGGAATACTCAAAAGCAGGATATGCATATTAGCTTTCTAAGAAAAAATCGCCAATATTTTTTTTATATCACAAAACTTTCTTTAACAAAGCTATGAATTTGTCTAGAATACAAGACACAGGCAAAACATAAACGTGCATAGATGTTACTTTTAATCATTTCAAAATAAAGAACAATTAAATTTCACGAAAGAATTAGTCTATGGACAAAAAGCATTTTTGATATATTTTAATGATATTACAATAATTTAAACATAATAAAATTGATATGCATCACTAAAGTGGGATACACCATGCTTTCTCAGAAGTACAGAATAAGTGGAGTTTATAGTTCGTTTGCATGGACGCGAACAAAATAATTCCATTGTATTATGATCTATGTGGAAAAATCGATTGCGGTGTATTTTAATGATGTTATGATTCTTCAAACATAATGAATTTAAAAAAGGAGCACTGAGACTCACTTGAAAATGTTTTCTATAGATTAAAGGGTTCATAGCATTTATTGTTCGTTTACAGGAAAGCACTAAAGAATTTTGTTACACGACGATTTATGATTGATTTCAAAAAAGAAATTTCTTGATAATATTCTGTTAGTGTTGGAAAGTGTTTCATTCTCTATGCCTGATGCATGATTTTTTATTCTTGTTTAAGAAATATATAATATGAAAAATATTTTTAAGATGTTAATAGCATCAAAAAGCAAAAATTTAAATTTAAATGAGTTTTATGAGCATTTTTAAAAGAAACAGGAAATTCTCCAAATACCCCAGAAAAAAATGTCTACATTCTCTTTTGATTTGAGAGAAGCCCCGAAAAGCTGCTGTGTTTCGAGCTCTTGACAACCTTAATAGGGTTCTGGGAGCGAAGGAGTCAAAAAGTTTGGAAACCATTGTACTACGTGAAATTTAAAATAAATAAATAAAAAATTAAACAAAAACATAATTTGAAGAACAAATAAAAAAAAAAAAACATTTATTTTCTACATTGTTTACGCCCGAGAAGGGACAGATATTAAGAAATTTCATTCAATTAGTTCTACATTTAATGTTAATTTTTTGCAACAAATTAGTTAAGCCAATTGAAGATTAAAAAATAAAAATAAAATTCATACAATATGATACTTAAAACATCCGAAAAAATAAGATTCCGTTCAAATGAAATTGAAATAAATCTTAGACTTCTTCCATTTTTAATTTGAAATGAAAATTTTGAATTTAATTGAAAATATTTGCATTGCAGATTTTGTATTATGTTTATGACAATTGTTCATAAGACGATAATATGCATGCAAAATGCAAAACTTAAAAAAAGTCTAAAATTTATTTCGATTTCATTTGAACGGAATCTAATTTTTTAGGGTGTTTTAAGTGTCATATTGTATGAATTTTATTTTTATTTTTTAATCTTCAATTGGCTTAACTAATTTGTAACAAAAAATTAGCATTAAATGTAGAACTAATTGAATGAAATATCTTAATATCTGTCCCTTCTCGGGCTTAAACAATGTAGGAAATATTTTTTTTTTTTTTTGATTTGTTCTTCAAATTATGTTTTTGTTTAATATGTCAAGTTTTTTTAATAACTACTGCATTCAGACGAACTCATTTCAAAATTAATAGAGGGTATCATCATCAGGCTTTGATGTATGCGGTTTTGCATCCCAATGTGTGATGCAGTTAACCACTGTATAATTCAAAATATTTCACCACTGTAGTAATGCAGGTTGCTGTAGTTTGGACAAAAACTTCCAATCTGAACTTAAGAAATCTATAATCAAAACATAAAAATTTAACTTCACTTAAATTTAGATACTCTATTTCCCACTCAGGAACGCTATGAATGCAAAAATAAATTGTGTTGAATCCTTACTGCTAATATTTAACAATATTATAGCTGTGATACAGTAAAAAATAAAAAATAAAAGTTTTACTTAAATTTTGTTACCTTATTCTCTCCCAAGGGGTGATGTAAACACATCAGAAAATTATTATCTAAGTTTAACTTGGGGTATAAATAGATGGGTATAATTGGGGTATAATTTGCATCTCGGGAAAAAAATACATTTTCAAATGTAAGTTATGTAATTCCCCACTGAGTTCGCTACCAGCGTAAAAAATAGCTATCCATTTGAAACTTTTTACTAAAATATAAACTTGACCAAAGCAAAAAGCTATTCTGAAAATATCCTTTTTATTTCCACTATGACGCCACATTCACCTTTTTAATTCTTGAAAAAAAAAAATAGTTCAATTTAATATTTCACGTGGCTACTTCAATATTTCACGCACTTTCAACTAAAAAGAAATTAATTATCAATACGACTTTTGAAATTTTTGCAACAATGAAGAAAAAAATCATTGTATGAAAAATGTCCGCTGATTCTCAATGAAAAAAGCGAAATTTGGAATTATTAAGAAACATATTTGAATAATGTAAAAACAAATTGGCCTATGTTTCTCTCTGGGTTATAATTCACCTATATGCAAAGGCATTTTACCATTCGTTTTGACCCTGACGTCAGGCAAACGTTTTTACACTTTAAATTTATAATATGATTAGAATTAGTAAAGAACAAAAAATGAGTGGCATCAGGGACAAAAAGGTGGGAAGGAAAAATGAAAAAGTTATGATCTCCAAAGGCTTTTCCATGTTAAATTAACACTGAGAAGTGACACTGGACATAAACTAGTAAATCTGCAGATCAGGAGCCTCAACGTCATCTTTGCAAGTCATTGTTTTTTAACACTCATTGCGTAATATTCAACTTCCCTCAAATCCTTTTTAAAGTTTTCAAATTACATAAATATTTATAAGCATACAAGATACTTCGTAAAGTTTCAGAAATTAAAAGTCTTAAACAAGTGTAGTTATACATTGATGTTCTGAAATTCTGATGAGCTACTTATTCTGGTAACTTTTTAAATCTAAAATTGGATTTCTTCAGGGGGGCTCTGCCCCCCTGAACCCCCCATAGTCTATTTAAATTTCCATTCGTAATTTTTTATTGGTTGTGCGGATGGTTATAGTATATCTTAGATTTTTTTTTAAGCTGTGATTTATAAGGATAAGCATAAGTTTTTTTTTTTTATAAATTAATAAAATTTAAATTTAAAATAAAATATTCATGTTAACCGTACACTGACAATAAATCTTCAAGTGACACCAAAAATGTAACCCTAAAATCATCTACATTCGGCACAACACAACAACGTGCTTAAAAAAAAAAAAAAAGAAAGAAAGAAAAAAAAAAAAAAAAAAAAAAAAAAACAGAATAATATTTTTAGTAATACAGTTTTTAATTCATAATACAATGAAATGATACCTTAGAATGCTTATTTCTTAAATATAAGCAGATCATTTTCATTTTATAGAAAAAATGCACGGATGAAGTCAAAGAATTCGGTCCCTGTTGCACGTGCTTATTTTGTTTGGGCCGAATGAGGGCATTTAAATCTGAGCGATAACGCACATGATATTGCAAACTCTTTTTATGCATACTGCATCTCCATCTATCTCTTTCCTCCGTGAATAATAGTTAATTTTATTTTACCCAAGAACTTTTTATTCCAGCATCTTTGTTTTCGATAAATGACGTCGAATTCACCTGCTATGCGTACTTACTCAAAACTTTTCATCTTGTTATATTAAGAAATACTCGAGATTTTTTTTTTCCAATATGCCGCCATATTAATTTTTCTATTCTTAATTTTATTTTTCATTTTCCTGTTTTACGACAAAACATTTCAATTTAAAATTGTTTAAAAGAAAATATTATTCCGGGTTTTGATTTTCTTGGCAACAAATAAAGAAATATTGGTAAATGTTATGGAAAAATGTTAAGTTATTCTCTATGAAAATAATGAACTTTTGTATTTTTAAGCAAAATATTTGAATAAAATAAATAAAATAAATGAAATATTGCCTATTTTTATTTCTGGGCTAAAATCCATCTATATGCAAAGATACAAATGCATTAATTCATCCGTTTTGACGTTGGCTTTACTCAAACATTATACACGCAATTATACTAATATTATTAGGACCAAATACGTTACTAGGCAACAGATGAAAGAAAAGGAAAAAAATGAAATATGCATTAGGTCAAATTGATAAAACAAAATACTTTATATTATTGGAAAACATGCATAAAATTCCCCCCAATATTATAAACCTAATTTAAAAAAATCTCGCAAATATATTGACAAAATTTCAAACTGATTGGAATAATTTAATAATCTTATTTAAAATTTCAGCATCAAAAATTTACCATTTAAATCCATTTTTCATATGAGCCATTTCTTTCAACAAATGAAAATCTGAAAATGGCCTGACTTGCCATAGAAAAGCATTATAGAGCAAAATAAAATGTTCCATATTTCCCGAACGAATGAACCAAATTTAACCAAAAACTATACAGCTAAGTCCGGGTACCTCATCAACATGCTCAGTGAATTTCAAGCCGATCGGAAAATTTTTGCGGCAGTTATCGCGGAACAGACAGACAGACTAACAGAAACCAAAACTTTTCGTGTCTCCACAGTAAGCCTTCACTGACGTTTCGGCAATAAGTATTGCGCTACCGCGCAATACTTAAATGAAACAAGAATGGAAAAAGTTTATATGGTATTCCTAAATCAGATAATTACCTTGCAACAAAATTTATTTTATAATTAATCAAGATAAATGTAAATAGTGCAGTACAAAATAAAATTTAATGAAAACAACACTAAACTAGTAAATCTGCAGATCAGGAGCCTCAACGTCATCTTTGCAAGTCATTGTTTTTTAACACCCATTGCATAATATTCAACTTCCTACAAATCGCTTTTTAAAGTTTTCAAATTACATAAATATTTATGACCATACAAGATACTTCGTAAAGTTTCAGAAATTAAAAGTGTTAAACAAGTGGTTGTACATTGATGTTCTGAAATTCTGATGAGATACTTATTCTGGTAACTTTTTAAATCAAAAATTGCATTTCTTCAGGGGGGCTCTGCCCCCCTGAACCCCCCGTAGTCTATTTAAATTTACATTCGTAATTTTTTATTGATTGTGCGGATGGTTATAGTATATCTTAGGTTTTTTTTTACGCTGTGATTTATAAGGATAAGCATAAGTTTTTTGTTATAAATTAATAAAATTTAAATTTAAAATAAAATACTCATGTTAACCGTACACAGACAATAAATCTTGAAGTGACGCCAAAAATGTAACCCTAAAATCCGCTACATTCGGCACAACACAACGGCGTGCTTTAAAAAAAAAAAAAAAAAAAAAAAAAAAAAAAAAAAAAAACACGGATGAAGTCAAAGAATTTGGTCCCTGTTCCACGTTCTTGTTTTGTTTGGGCCGAATGAGGGCATTTAAATCTGAGCGATAATGCACATCGTATTGCAAACTGTTTTTACGGCATACTGCATTTCCATCTATCTCTTTCCTCCGTGAATAATAGTTAATTTTATTTTACCCAAGATCTTTTTATTCCAGCATCTTTGTTTTCGATAAATAACGTCTAATTCAAATGCTATGCGTACTTACTCAAAACTTTTCATCTTGTTATATTAAGAAATACTCGAGAGTTTTCTTTTTATTACCAATATGCCGCCATATTATTTTTTCTATTCTTAATTTTATTTTTCATTTTCCTGTTTCACGACAGAACATTTCAATTGAAAATTGTTTAAAAGAAAATATTATTCCGGGTTTTGATTTTCTTGGCAACAATTAAAGAAATATTGGTAAATGTTATGGGAAAATGTTACGTTATTCTCTATGAAAATAATGAACTGAATGTATGAATGTATTTTTAAGCAAAATATTTCAATAAAATAAATAAAATAAAAGAAATATTGCCTATTTTTATTTCTGGGCTAAAATCCTTCTGTATGCAAAGATACAAATGCATTAATTCATCTGTTTTGACGTTGGCTTTACTCAAGCATTATACACGCAATTATACTAATATTATTAGGACCAAATACGTTTCTAGGCAACAGAGAAAGAAAAGGAAAAAAAATTAAATATGCATTATGTCAAATTGATAAAACAAAATCCTTTATATTATTGGAAAACATGCATAAAATTCCCCCCAATATTATAAACCTAATTAAAAAAATCTCGCAAATATATTGACATAATTTATTGGAATAATTTAATAATGTTATTTAAAAATTTCAGCATCAAAAATTTACCATTTAAATCCATTTTTCATATGAGCCATTTCTTTCAACAAATGAAAATCTGAAAATCGTCTGACTTGCCATTGAAAAGCATTATAGAGCAAAATAAAATGTTCCATATTTCCCGAACGAATGAACCAAATTTAACCAAAAACTATACAGCTAAGTCCGGGTACCTCATCAACATGCCCAGTGAATTTCTAGCCGATCGGATGCTTTTTGCGGGAGTTATCGCGGAACAGACAGAAAGACTAACAGAAACCAAAACTTTTCGTGTCTGCACAGTAAGCCTTCACTGACGTTTCGGCAACTAGTAAATCTGCAGATCAGGAGCCTCAACGTCATCTTTGCAAGTCATTGTTTTTTAACACTCATTGCATAATATTCAACTTCCTACAAATCGCTTTTTAAAGTTTTCAAATTACATAAATATTTATGAGCATACAAGATACTTCGTAAAATTTCAGAAATTAAAAGTGTTAAACAAGTGGTTGTACATTGATGTTCTGAAATTCTGATGAGCTACTTATTCTGGTAACTTTTTAAATCAAAAATTGCATTTCTTCAGGGGGGGTCTGCCCCCCTGAAACCCCCGTAGTCTATTTAAATTTACATTCGTAATTTTGTATTGATTGTGCGGATGGTTATAGTATATCTTAGATTTTTTTTACGCTGTGATTTATAAGGATAAGCATAAGTTTTTTTTATAAATTAATAAAATTTAAATTTAAAATAAAATATTCATGTTAACCGTACACAGACAATAAATCTTGAAGTGACGCCAAAAATGTAACCCTAAAATCCGCTACATTCGGCAGAACACAACGACGTGCTTAAAAAAACAAACGAAAACAAAACAAAACAAAAAAAAAAAAAAACGGATGAAGTCAAAGAATTTGGTCCCTGTTCCACGTGCTTGTTTTGTTTGGGCCGAATGAGGGCATTTAAATCTGAGCGATAACGCACATCGTATTGCAAACTATTTTTACGGCATACTGCATCTCCATCTATCTCTTTCCTCCGTGAATAATAGTTAATTTTATTTTACCCAAGATCTTTTTATTCCAGCATCGTTGTTTTCGATAAATGACGTCTAATTCACCCGCTATGCGTACTTACTCAAAACTTTTCATCTTGTTATATTAAGAAATACTCGAGAGTTTTCTTTTTATTTTTAATATGCCGCCATATTAATTTTTCTATTCTTAATTTTATTTTTCATTTTCCTGTTTCACGACAAAACATTTCAATTGAAAATTGTTTAAAAGAAAATATTATTCCGGGTTTTGATTTTCTTAGCAACAATTAAAGAAATATTGGTAAATGTTATGGGAAAATGTTACGTTATTTTCTATGAAAATAATGAACTTTTGTATTTTTAAGCAAAATATTTCAATAAAATAAATAAAATAAATGAAATATTGCCTATTTTTATTTCTGGGCTAAAATCCTTCTATATGCAAAGATACAAATGCATTAATTCATCTGTTTTGACGTTGGCTTTACTCAAGCATTATACACGCAATTATACTAATATTATTAGGACCAAATACGTTGCTAGGCAACAGAGAAAGAAAAGGAAAAAAATGAAATATGCATTATGTCAATTTGATAAAACAAAATCCTTTATATTATTGGAAAACATGCATAAAATTCCCCCCCAATATTATAAACCTAGTTAAAAAAATCTCGCAAATATATTGACATAATTTATTGGAATAATTTAATAATGTTATTTAAAAATTTCAGCATCAAAAATTTAAAATTTAAATCCATTTTTCATATGAGCCATTTCTTTCAACAAATTAAAATCTGAAAATCGTCTGACTTGCCATTGAAAAGCATTATAGAGCAAAATAAAATGTTCCATATTTCCCAAACGAATGAACCAAATTTAACCAAAAACTATACAGCTAAGTCCGGGTACCTCATCAACATGTCCAGTGAATTTCAAGCCGATCGGATGCTTTTTGCGGCAGTTATCGCGGAACAGACAGACAGACTAACAGACAGACAGACTAACAGAAACCAAAACTTTTCGTGTCTCCACAGTAAGCCTTCACTGACGTTTCGGCAATTATTTTGATTCTTGAAAAATAATTTTGAGTTTGGGAAGATTTAACGCAAATGAATCTTTTTGACACAAGTTCTTCATATAAATTTTATTCTCGTTTAAACAAATTAATGTGGAAATTAATTCACATGAAATTTTAGCTTATATTTCTTCAAAATTTCTGAACATGAAAACAAATTCATAAAAAAAAAAAAAAAAAAAAAAAAAAAAAAAAAAAAAAAATGCAATTTAACAAATTACAACGACCATTTGGAAAATGATTTTTTCAAAGATTAAAATTTAAGACATACAAAATCGCACAGAATTGTTCATATATTACGTACGCCATGGGTTACATTTTTCGGTACTGTAAATTTTTTAACTTCTACGGAGCTGGTCATACATTACGTACGCTATGGATTAAACATTAATATTCCTGGACCAATTTTAAATGAAATTTCATTCTTAAACTTCTAAACATCCCACAATATTACTTTTTACACCGTCGTATAGAGAAAAAAAAATGTACTTTTAAATGCAATTTGTTTGAAAGCTGTATCTCAATTTGTTTCTGAGTTTTTTTTTCTTTGTTTTTTTTTTGTTTTTTTTTTCTTTTTTTTTGTTTTTTTTTTTGTTTTTTTTTTGTAGTTTTTATTACTTTTTTGTCATAGGGGCAACAGAAGTATCCATCTCAGTTGAAAGTAAAGGGAAAATACAGATTACTGTATAGACCAATCAGAAAACGAATAAAATGCGGGATTCAACTAATAAAACGCTTCAGATATGTTTTTGATTTCCTACCCTGACCGAGGACAATAACCATTTTTTCAAATGGTTAATAATTAATGGTTTTTCAGCGATGATATTTATATAGAAATACTGAGTGGTATTAATTATACGCCCATCATTATGAATAAATGAGTAAAACATTTATTAAACAAAAACATAATTTGAAGAGCAAATTTAAAAAACAAAATTTATTTCCTACATTGTTTAAGCCCGAGAAGGGACAGATATAAAGTTATTTCATTCAATTAGTTCTACATTTAATGTTAAATTTTTGTTACAAATTAGTTAAGCCAATTGAAGATTAAAAAATATAAATAAAATTCATACAATATGATACTTAAAACACCCTAAAAAATTAGATTCCGTTCAAATGAAATCGAAATAAATCTTAGACTTTTTTTAAGTTTTGTATTTTGCATGCATCTTATCATTTTATGCACAACTGTCATAAACATAATACAAAATCTGCAATACAAATATTTTCAATTAAAAATGGAAGAAGTCTAAGATTTATTTCGATTTCATTTGAACGGAATCTAATTTTTTAGGGTGTTTTAAGTATCATATTGTATGAATTTTATTTTTATTTTTTAATCTTCAATTGCCTTAACTAATTGTTAACAAAAATTTAACTTTAAATGTAGAACTAATTCAATGAAATAACTTAATATCTGTCCCTTCTCGGGCTTAAACAATGTAGGAAATAAATTTTGTCTTTTTAATTTGTTCTTCAAATTATGTTTTTGTTTAATTTTTTATTTATTTACTTTAAATTGCACGTAGTACAATGGTTTCCAAACTTTATGTTTAATATGTCAAGTTTTTTAATAACTACTGCACTCAGGCGAACGCATATCAAAATTAATAGAGAGTATCATCATCACGCTTTGATGTATGCGATATTGCATCACAATGTGGGATGCAGTTTACCAATTTGTAATTCAAAATATTTCACCACTGTAGTAATGCAGGTTACGGTATTTTGGACAAAAACTTCTAATCTGAACGTAAAAAATCTATAATCAAAACATAAAAAATTAACTTCATTTAAATTTAGATACCCTATTTCCCACTCAGGAACGCTATGAATGTAAATGTAAATTGTGTTGAATCCTTACTGCTAATATTTAACAATATTATAGCTGTGATACAGTAAAAAATAAAAAATAAAAGTTTTACTTAAATTTTTAAACCTTATTCTCTCCCAAGGAGTGATGTAAACACATCAGAAAATTATTACCTAAGTTTAACTTGGGGTATAAATAGTTCTCATCTCAGAAAAAAAAAATACATTTTAAAATTTAAGTTATGTAATTACCCACTAGGTTCGCTACCTGCGTAAAAATAGCTATCCATTAGAAACTTTTTACTAAAATATAAACTTGACCAAAGCAAAAACTTATTCTGAAAATATCCTTTTTATTTCCACTATGACGCCATACTCACCTTTTAATTTTTGAAAAAAAAAAAAAAAAAAAAAAAAAAAAAAAAAACTCATTTTAATATTTCACGTGAAAATCTTTCAACTAAAAAGAAATAAATTATTATTACGGCTTTTGAAATTTTTGCAACAATGAAGCAAAAATGTTACATTTTCTATGAAAAATGTCTGTTGATTTTCAATGAAAAAAGCGAAAATTTGCATTATTAAGAAAAATATTCGAATAATGTAAAAGAAAATTGGCCCATGTTTCTCTCTGTGTTATAATTCACCCATAAGCATAGCTATTTTACCATTCGTTTTGACTCTGACGTCAGACAAACGTTTTCACACTTTAAATTTATAATATCATTAGAATTAGTAAAGAATAAAAAATGAGTGGCATCAGGGACAAAAAGGTGGGAAGAAAAAATGAAAAAGTTATGATCTCCATAGGCTTTTCCATGTTAAATTAACATTGAGAAGTGACACTGGAAATAAATAAGTATTGCGCTGCCGCGCAATACTTAAATACATTTTAAAATTTAAGTTATGTAATTCCCCACTAAGTTCGCGTAAGTTCGCTAAGTGCGTAAAAGTAGCTATCCATTCGAAACTTTTTACTAAAATATAAACTGGGCCAAAGCAAAAAATATCCTTTTTATTTCCACTATGACGCCATATTCATCTTTTTAATTAAAAAAAAAAAAAAAAAAAAAAAAAAAACTAGCTCAGTTTAATATTTCACGTGAAAGTCTTTCAACTACACAGAAATAAATTATTATTACGGCTTTTGAAATTTTTGCAACAATGAAGGAAAATGTTGCATTTTCTATGAAAAATGTCCGTTGATTTTCAATGAAAAAAGCAAAAATTGGAATTATTAAGAAAAATATTTAAATAATGTAAAAAAAAAATTGGCCCATGTTTCTCTCTGGCTTATAATTCACCCATATGCAAAGGCATTTTACCATTCGTTTCGACCCTGACGTCAGGCAAACGTTTTTACACTTTACATTTATAATATCATTAGAATTAGTAAAGAATAAAAAATGAGTGGCATCAGGGACAAAAAGGTGGGAAGAAAAAATGAAAAAGTTATGATCTCCATAGGATTTTCCATGTTAAATTAACATTGAGAAGTGACACTGGAAATAAATAAGTATTGCGCTGCCGCGCAATACTTAAATTTATTCATAATTTTAATTATTTGAAAGGAGATGCCTTTTTATATACTACATAAAGCTTAAAAAAATTAATAAATATTGTAAAAAACAAAACAATTATGAAAAATCTTCCTTACTAGCAAATTTTATTTTCCACCAGAGTGTTTAATAATTTAAAAATGTCTAATTACAGAGGAATTTCTGTTTGCGACTAGAACCTGTAAAACAAAAAACTCCCCGCGAACCGAATCATATTTTTTCCATAAGAAATAATGAAAATGTGATTAATTCGTTCCCACTTCTTAAGTTGGTACCTGTATTTAGCAGTTTCGAATAATAAACTATACCGTACAGTACAGCATAGCAAAAACAGTACACATGTCTTATGATGGGGACATTCCCTAACTTTATTATAAAAGTTCTGTACAAATACTTCCTTTAAATGTCAACGTCTAGTTTTTATTCGTAACTCCTTGTGTATGATTTAACGGTTTGATTCTTTCAAAACTTTATATTTCCGAACGAGAAGAATTGCAATTTTTCTTAGCAAGATACGCATTATAATAATGCAATTCATACGTGCTTAGTTGGTTTCTATGAATTATGGGTTTTCAGCTGAGATTGATTTTTTACAAAATGTCTCAGTTATTGCGACCAAGCAACACTACCTATCGATAATGTCCAACGACTGACAACACTGAATGGAATGACGTATTTGTGAATCGGTCGGCGAATAAGCATTCGCGCCAGTATACATCTTTAGCATTGTAACTTTATTGTGAAAAATTTTATATATGATTATGTCTTTTTAACATGGCACATAAATGTGATGCACCCTTTTGTAAGGGTAACGAGATCAAAAGTAGCAACATTTGACTTTCCAAAAGATGAAGCATTGAAAAAGAACTAGATTGTTGCTATTCATCGGAAAGGTTATGTTCCAACTAAACAATCCGGATAAATAATTTTTATTGATGATTTATGAGTATTAATTATTTCAGTTTTTGCATTCTTATTGAAAAAAAGGGAAAGAAAAAATTGCATATAACTGAATAAATTGCTTGTATGTACTTCTTTTTTAACTGTGGGGTGAAATACTTTGAAATTTTTAAAATAGCTGTGACATTTCTTAATGATAGTCAGATGTAAAGATTTAAATTTAATTGTTAGAAACGAATTTGTTTGTGACAGAGAAAAAGAGTTATATATTTTTAAGATTGTTCTAAGATCATAAGATCTTGTATAACAAGAAAATTTTAATTTGTATGCTTCAAATACCCAATCTTGCACTTTTCTTTCCATGTCATTTGCTTGTTTGTTTGTCATAAAATGCATGTGATTTACATAACTATGTTTTGATTCATCTGTCTGAAATCCAGAAATCTCAAATGTGATAATATCCTCTTGAGACCCTGCATCCATTAAAATGGGTGTTTTTGTTTAACCTGCTAATGACATTAAATATTTCTTTGGAAGCAAGTCCTGATAGTCCAATGTAATATACACTTCAAAGATTACTTTTAAGTTTTTAGAATCTGGCAACGGCTTCTCCTTTGTTTGTAATATGGCAAAGTGGGTAAGTCAATGTGGTATTCGATCAGGTGCTGGTAAGTTCCAATTTTTCTTTACATTTTTTGTTTTTTAAGCGCATTTTAGATTGTATAGGTTAATTTTAATGTTTTTGTGGTGCCCTAGTTAGTTTTAACTATAATTTTGATATATTTACTGCTTTTAAGTTCAATTTAAAATCATCCATTAAAATAGATGTTGGGTTTTACTTGAGTAAAATTATAGTTAGTTTTAGAATTAGTTTTGGTTTTAATCATGTGCTATATTGCCAAATATTTAATGTTTATTTAATCTCTCTGTAATGTTTTATTTACTTTTTATAAAAAGGGGATAGCAAATATTACATATTTTTGTATTTTATTTCAGCCAAAAGATTAACAAAACATCAGAACTAATAGCAAATAGGGATGACTCTGATATTGATTTTAGTGATACTAGAGATGAAGATTTTAATGTTAATAAAACTTATGAAGGTTCCTCTGGAGCTGAAAATGAGGCTACTAAAGAATTAGTTAATAATTTTGCTGATGGTTCAGTTAACCAAACTAACGGAAGGGAAATTGCGAAATATCAAAATCCCACTTTCATGTAGAAGAGATCTTTGAAGTAAGTTCAAGTTGTAAATTATGTACATATAAAGTTTTTTTAATATGTAAATTAAGATAATTATTTCGGCTAACTTTTTATTTTTTTAGAAATTCATAAATATAAACAAAAAATTTAAATTATTATAATTAAGTATGTTTTACTTTCACAAGCAGCATGAAATCTGATTTTAATTATGTTTCCTTTTAGGTTTGCATCAAGCATTTCAGATCCTCCTGATATTTCACAACAGCTAGAACAAGAAGCACAAATGCACATAAAATTTAAAACACGTGATTATTTTAAAAATTCCATTAATAATAATAAGTATTAAAAATAATAATAATAAATGTACAAATAGCAATATGTTTTCGTGCATTACCAATGAAACAAATTGTTCCAAAGATTATCATTTAGATTAAATATGTGTAAAATTATTCAGTGTTGTTCATTAAATTAATAATAAACAAATAAATAAATAAATATATGTAATAATAAAAATTTTTGCCCTTTTATCATAGTAAAACTATTCCAAATTCTTAATATTTTCCTTTTTTACCTATCTTTAATAATATCTTAATATCGTTTGTCTTTTAAGTAATGCATTTAAACCTGCGTATTCTTTTATTATTCTAAAAACCTTAATACATTCGTCTAATCTTATAAAACCCATTAAATTACTTTTTCATTTTATTCTAAAACTAAATTCTTTTTGTTTCGAATGTTTTCAATTGCATTTGTTCGATGATGTTCTTTTTACCACAATCCCTTGCAAGCTTCCCGCCAGCATTTGATTGCGTTTTAATACTGACTCCTCCGAGTTTAAAGAGTTCATTATCGAAGTTACGCGTTCGTCTCCCTTCCCATAGAATCGTAGCATGTCTCCTGTCCCGTTCCTCTCCCTCTCTCTGCTGTAGTTGGTTCTCCACTATTAATGTATCCGTCCGCGCTCTGTTTCTTTGAGTATTTATACTGTTGCATAGACGAGGAGCCAGAGATTTTACTTTTTTCTAGTTGTTTAATAAATCCACATCACTTATAGTAATTGACTTTAATGTGTAGATCCTAATACTTTAATATCTTAAGTTTTTATGAAGTTGATCAACGATTATTCGAGAGTTGATGGACAAGCTACTGGAAATGTTACATATGTGTTTATCAAATAAACCACGTTTAAAGTTAAGATGACTCTATTAATTATGCCATGGAAAATTCTTGCAATGTTTATGGAGCCTACCTTCTACTCGCCACCCTGACTGCATTCCAATATTCTCATGATTGCGGAGGATTGGCCTTGATTGCTATACTACATTTACTTCGAGATATACGAGTGTCGCCGGAATGTCACAAAAGTCGATAGCAAAATGCAACATATACATATGTGTGTGTGTGTGTGTGTATGTTTCAATTTATTGTTAATGTAGTGCTTTTCATTATTACTTTACATGTTAAAAGTTGAATTGAACTGTATTTAATTTCATCATACTTAAGACCTCAACATCTATTAAAATGGATATGGTCCTTAACAAATTAAAAAAAAATTAAACATCTTAAGAAATAACATTTTTTTTTTTTTTTTTTTTTTTTTTTTTACCCTTTTGATGAAAATGAAGTAGTAAAGACAAAGCTAAAACGTTTAAAATACTCTTGGGTCTCAGGAGCATATACTTAACCCTTTATCTACTGACGGTACTTATCAGTACCATTAAAATAACATGTTATAAAATTCATTTAATACATCGAGTAGTTGTAATACAGTTTAGAATGAGTTATAGATACATTACTTTATCTTGTTCCAAAAGCATTATTGGTTACACAAAACAAAAAAATTTTTTAAATGATGATTTATTTTGCCTTTTTATCTTTTCAGCTTTCTTGACGTTGGAGGGTGGGGGGGGGATTTTTCAATTCGGAATTGTTTCTATTGTAAGAACATTATATTTGTACATTTCCTAATTGTACAAAATACTAAGAAAAATATTTAAAATAAAAGATTTAAGTAGGGTTATAAATATTGCACAAAACCCCTATAAATTAAAATTTAATTAATCCTTCTAAATTCTTCAATCCTTCTAAAATACTTCTAAAATTTATTAAATTATTATGTAAATCTTCTAATGTAGTTTAAACAATTCATTTAAAATGCTTTAGAAGATAAAATTTTCATGCACTCATAATTCAGTAAGTAAAGGGATAATTAAAATGTTTATTGAAATGTTTATTGTAATGATTATTGAAATGTTTAAATGCAATCGCACATACACAAAATATTCCGACTCATAATTGGAAATGAAGATTATTGATACTATAAGATAATGCAATTTTAGTTTTCATCCTTCAAATATTCAAGAATGCACTTTCTTTTCCATGACATTTTTTTGTCATAAAATGTATATGATTTCCTTTCTACATTTGTATCAATCTCAGACGAAGTCAAATTGCTCGAATTATGTTTCAGTTTTACGCTTGTTTTAAATCAATTTTTATTTTACTTATTTCCTACACGGGTGATTTTTAGAGGACCTCGAGAGCCAGCTCCAAATATAAAGTAGCTTATGCTGTATTATATCGATTCCTCAGCTTCTTTCGGCAGGTTGTTGAACTCCATTTTGTAAGATTGATTGAGTTCCATAATAGCCCAAATAACGGACACTGCACTTTTCTCAATATTAGCGTCATTTTTTAAAACTTTTCAACATACTTTTAATTACTTAGGTTATTTTTACACCTTTTTCATATTTTTATGAGCAATACTTATCAAATTTTTCATATTTCTTGTTAAGCTTACGTGATATTTTATTTATATACTTGTTCACTCGCCCTGCGATGCCGTGATAATAACCTTAAACAAGCATCCGTCGCGTCAGGCCGAAATGTTGAAGGAGTCGCATAAACTTAAAAGATAACATTTAAAAATAAAAAATAAAACATTTTACTTTCTTATTTACTGTTTAATAGTATAAAAGTAAGTTTGAAATAACAGCTGTTAAATCTTCATTTTCAAGTGCTTATTCAGTCGTCACTTGTCCCAGGTAATGGTAAAATGGCTAATCTATCAGCAAGTTCTCCCATTATTGTAATTTGTTTGATACTATACTTCTCGAATGGTGCTTCATTGAGAAATTTCTCTAAATAACTAACTGTACTAAAAATGGCATAAGTTGCTTTAAGTGACAACTCCTTTGGATCAATGTCCACAGCAGTTTCCGACAAAATTAAATTCTGAGATTTGAGTATAGTGGTAAGGCATGCGACGGTAAAAGGCAACTGAATTCGTTAGCATGAGACATTTTCTTTTCCAAGATTTAGAAATATGTTTGATCAGGAAAAGCCTTTCAGTTAGAAATGGCCCTTGATAATCATCAAAATCAACCATTACAACCTGTGGCAAGCCTGGAGGCTTAATCCCTGGGATATAGACAATATATTTTACCGTACTAAGTACACCGTTTACCAATCTTCCCTCTATCAGATATTAATATGTAACATAACTCTGCATCTAATTGTGAGAAAAATCCAGTCTGAATCCAGACGCGTGATCATCTTCACTCCACAGTTGCTATTTGAATACTGTGGTCGGCTAATATTTTTGCCACTCGCCATTTTTATTTACGAAGTACTTCTTGATTATGTTTTTTAGCTTGCTTGTTTGTGGGAAAAAGGTATATGGCATCTTGTAATTATTCAAATTCAGCCAGAGGCAGTATAGCTTTGCACCGTTGCAAAGGGATGAGTGGTCGCCTGTAACTTGACCCAAACAAAGCTTCAAAGGTCTTTCGAAACTGTCTTTACTGATCGTCGCTTTGTCTCATTGATTTTGTAAAGGAGGAACATTTTTTCGGCTCAAAGTCAAAATGTCTTTTATAAAATGTCTTAAGGATGTCTTTACGGACTGTAGCTGCCTAATATCTTCAAGAATTAAAAAAAAATAAGCGATCAAAAGGCACAAAGCTATCTGCTTTACCTTCGCAACATTTTTGTTCAAGATCATCCATCAGATGACATCCAATCATTTAAAATTCGTTAATAATGAGAAATGACACTGGATCCATGCTGAGCTGAAGATTTCATGCTGCCTAACTTCCTAAATCAGCGATGGATTTAAAACACGTCGTTATTTTTTTGCGAAGAGTGAATGCCTTGCCTTCGACATTAATTGCAGCGGTTGGAGCCAAAATCATGTTGGTCAACCTTTTGGAGCCAAAATCATCATAGCTTCTGATCCTAACTGCCCAGTGACTCTATTAAAATTTCTTTGATTACCTCATTTTTTTCGAGCTCCTGCTTTCCAATAATAAAAGTTCATTTAAGGAAGTTTGTAACTGTTGTTTGTAAACACGAAAGCTGTTCTGTGCATAACAGAAGGATCGTCTGTTGTTCATCTGCAAATCTGATGTCAGAATTATCATAATTTTGGTGCACTGTAAATTGTTGTTTATTACAATAATTCAGAAATGTTGAAGGTAAAAAGAAACCACTGAATAAGAGAGTATACGGTAAAGAATAACCACTGTATGTATTTGTGCGATTAACATTTCTTCAAGGTAGCTCATATCTTTGAGACAATTAAAAAATGGAACTGCGTTCATAGGGTTAGCGGCAGAAAAATTCAAAGCACCCTCTTTAGATTTGCAAGTCTGGCAGAGCCCAGAATAATTTACTGTCATATCAGGGAAAGTTTTGTAACACGTATTACAGCGCACCTAGAAATTTTATTTCAATTTACTGTTAATCACCAAATTTTACCAGAAAAAAATAAACAAAAACAGTCATTCGACTGGAAATTGTGTCTTTTTTTCAATTTATGTTAAAAAATAGCTTGGGAGCAGAGATCCCCTTCATACTGAAATTGTACCAAATTCTGAAATTGTCAACATGAACACCTAGTTTTGACATCATATTTGGATTTTGTTTGTAAATTTTATGTTGGAATACCAAATGGAAGTCATTTGGTCAAGCAGTTTAGGAATTATAGAGGTTTTAGTTTGAAACTGATAATGTCGACATCCTGTAATTTTTACTGTATAATTGGATTGCAGATTTGATTTCCTATACAAAAATAGTTCGCCTTGACGTGTATTATCTAGCTTAATATTTTTTACTGTTAATTTAAAGACGCTATAAACATGAATCTATTTTTTATAAAATATTTTCAGCTTTTATCCATTTTTTTCTTTTTTATTTTCTTGTCAAATGGAATGGATGCACTAATTTCTTCTCTGTTAGCATTTAAAAACTTCTTAAGTATGGAAATTAACGAAAATGTTCAATAACCCCAAAAGGATAGCTAGTCATGAAAAGATTTGATAAAATTTTAATGATCATGAAAGGTGAAAACCATTACTCTTACTCGAGACAGGGAAAATCGCAAAAGTTGAAATAACTTCAGTTAAAAATAATTGCTCTTTCAGCAAAGCTACTGAACCCTTAAATCATATTTTCATGATTAATGTTTAACGGCTATGCCAGCGGATAAATCACTTTGTGTATGAGGTTAAAATGCGTAGTTTATATGCAAACTGAAATTTTAAACACACAGTGCTTGATATCCTTAAATTCATTTGTAATCATAACAAAACAGATTGCAATGAAGATAGTTTTATACGCATAACCCAGAAGCTACTTAGCAGAATTAGCTGTAATTTTCGATTCACATATTTGCTTCTAGAAGTCGTTTTTTTTTTTTTTTTTTTTTTTTTTTTTTTTTTTTTTTTATTATAGGTTATAACTGATCATTTTTTCGAAAATTTATTTCGAAAAAAATATTTTTTTAATTATTTTTCAGGAAAAATATGAATTTTTTTACGCAAATTAAGGTTTAAAAACTATACAAATCCAAAATAATTACAGCTCATGTCACCAAGTAATTTTTGAGTATGATTAAAAAAACTGCTCGCATTGTAATTTATTTTGAAACTATTACAAATGACTTTAACAATAAGAGTTGCAAATTTAAACATTTATAATTCCTAAACTACTTGACGGAATGGCACCCCGATTGATATCCGCAGGTAAACGTTTCCGAAAAAGACAAATATGACGTCAGAATTAGATGTTCGTATTGACAATTTCAGAGTTTGGTACAATTTAAGTATGAAAGCTACTCCTTAAACCTTATTTTAAATATAAATTGAAAAAAATGCATAATTTTCAGTCGAATGGATATTTCCGATTTTTTTCTTCTGTGGAAATTTGAATAGTAAAACGTATTGGGTGATCTATTGTACTTTTTGGGGGCGACTGTACGTACGGTATCAATGACTTGCTGTGCATATCAAGCGTTTACCATTATTGAATCATATTTTACAAAAAGCAAAACTTCACTGTTGACAATTTCGTTTTAGTGTCTTTATTAAAGTTATGAACGGAAATCCAATTCGGATCTCAATTACATCCTGTATTTTTACTTTCTTCTATCTTTACAAGAAGAAAGTATTGCATTCGTAAAAATTTTCGACTTCCGGTTTTCGACGGATTTACACGTTTTAGAGGTCAGAGATTCCGAAAAACATGTTTTTACAAAATGTCTGTCTGTGAGTCTGTGATTCTGTTAGTCTGTGAGTCTGTCTGTCTGTCTGTCTGTATGTGACACAAATTTTGTGGGCGCTCTATCTCAAGAACTAATGCACGTAATTTAATAAAAAATTATATTCAAGTAGTCCCTAATATAAATTGGTGCTGATTAGTTTTTGGTGTAAATCGCCCAACAGGTGGCGCTGCTATGCTGCATTTTTTGCGATTTCTGCAATAGCTCTATCTCAAGAACTAAAGCACGGATTTTCATCAAACTTCAGATTCAGTTATTACTTAATATGAATTGATGCTGGTAACGTTTTGATGTAAATCGCCCAACAGATGGCGCTGCTATGCTGTATTTTGCAGCATTTACACGATTTTCGTAATAGCTCTATCTCAAGAAATAATGCATAGATTTTCATCAAACTTCAGATTCAGTTAGTCCTTGACATGATTTGACGTTTTGAACCTTTTTGTGTAAATCGCTCAACAGGTAGCGCTATTATGCCTTTTTTTGTGATTTCCGCAATAGCTCTATCTCGAGAACTAATGCTTGGGTTTTCAACAAACTTCAGATTCAGGTATACCTGGATATGAATTAGTGCTGTTTATGTTTTGGTGTAAATCGCTCCACAGGTGGCCCTGCTATGCAGCATTTTTCACGATTTCCACAATAGCTCTATCTCAAGAAATAATGCACGGATTTTCATCAAACTTGAGATTCAGTTAGACCTTGACATGAATTGAACATTTTATACATTTTCGTGTAAATCGCTCAACAGGTGGCGCTGCTATGCTGTATTTTTTGTGATCACCTCAATAGCTCTATCTCAAGAACTAATGCGTGGATTTTCAACAAACTTCAGATTCTGGTATACCTTGATATAAATTAGTGCTGTTTGTGTTTTGGTGCAAATCGCTCAACAGGTGGCGCTGCTATGCTGCCTTTTTCAGAATTTCCCCTATAGCTCTATCTCAATAACTAATGCACGAATTTTCATCAAACTTCAAATTCAGATATACGTTGATATGAATTGGTGCTAAATTGATGTAATTTCTTGTACTATTTAAATGATTTAATTGACATTTATGTAGAAGAAAGTATTGTGATGGCCACAATATACTAGTTTACTTATAAGAAGATTGTGGATCTGATTTCCTATTAAAAAAATTGTTCGTGTTGAACCGTTTTATCACCCCTAATCCTTTTTACTGTTAATTTAAAGACACTATATACATGAATCTATTTTCACTTTCTTCTATCTTTACAAGAAGAAAGTATTAGATTCATAAAAATTTTCGAATTCCGGTTTTCGACGGATTTACACGTTTTAGAGGTCAGAGAACCCAAAAAACATGTTTTTACAAAATGTCTGTCTGTGAGTCTGTGGTTCTGTGTGTGAGACACAAATTTTGTGTGCGCTCTATCTCAAGAACTAATGAACAGTATTTAATAAAAAATAATATTCAGTTAGTCCCTGATATAAATTGGTGCTGATTAGTTTTTGATGTAAATCGCTCAGCAGGTGGCGCTGCTATACAGCATTTTTCACGATTTCTACATTAGCTGAATCTCCAGAACTAATGCACGGATTTTCATCAAACTTCAGATTCAGTTAGTCCTTGACAGGAATTGATGTTTTATACATTTTGGTGTAAATCGCTCAACAGGTGGCGCTGCTATGCTGCATTTTTGTGATTTCCGCAATAGCTCTATCTCAAGAACTAATGCTTGGATTTTCAACAAACTTCAAATTCGTGTATACCTTGATATCAGTTACTGCTGTTTATGTTTTCGTGCAAATTGTTCAACAGGTGGCGCTGCTATGCTGCATTTTTCAGAATTTCCACTATAGCTCTATCTCAATAACTAATGCCCGAATTTGCATCAAACTTCAGATTCAGGTATGCCTTGATATCAATTAGGGCTGTTTATGTCTTTATGCAAATCGCTCAATAGGTGGCGCTGCTATGCTACATTTTTCCCAATTTCCGCTATAGCTCTATCTCAAGAACTAATGCACGAATTTTCATCAGACTTCAAATTCAGATATAATTTTATATGATTTTGATGCTAAATTGACGTAATTTCTTGTATTATTTAAATGATTTAATTGATGTGATTTATAGAGAAGAAAGTTTTGTGATGGCCACAACCTACTAGTTTATTTATAAAACATATTTAGTTTTCATCGATTTTTTTTTTTTTTTTTTTTTTTTTTTTTTTTTTTTTTTTGTCGAATTAATGCACTATTGTCATGATTGTTATCATAAGATAGTCTTAAATATGAAAATTAACAAAAAAATTTCAATAACCCTAAAATATTACTTGGTCAGGAAAAGATTTTATAAAATTTTAATGCTCATGAAAGGGGAAAATCATTAATCTTACTCGAGACAGGGAAAACTACAGAAGTTGAAATAACTTCAGATAAAAATTATTGCTCTTTCATCAAAACTTCTCAAGCCTTAAATCGTATTTTCATGATTAATATTTAAAGGCTATCCCAGCGGATAAACTGTTTTGAGATGCGTATGAGTTAAAATGCTTAGTTTATTTGCAAAGTGAATATTTAAGCACTCACAATGTTTGATTTCATTTAACTTTACAAGCTAAGCTTTTCATTTTATAAAATGTTTTTAAATTTCTGTATTCGATATGCTTAATCAAGTCATCGATACTAATTATTTATGAGTTAAATAATCAAATATATTTTAGATGGTATATTTTTTAACCCTTTCCAACAATGTTGAAAAGTTTTTATCAAATCGATTTGATTCTCGGTCTGTCTGGCCGTGTGACCGTTTGTCCGATTTGCCGTGCTCTAAGTCTCGTAAATGTACTCGGATTGTCATGTAACTTTTATATGTTATTGAGATTTATTATTTTATGTTATGTATCAAAAATGAAGTGAGTAGCATTGATATTTCGTTTACAGAGACACACAAAAGATTTCAGTAATTACATTATGTTCTATGGGGAAACATCGGTACACTTGATTTATACGATATTTTATTGATGTGTATCCCTAAGATGGTCAACAACAACCGTTCTCGGGAGTATGAAAATGCAGCATTTATAGTTCTCTTACAGGTGCACACAAAATATGATTTTGTTGCTGCCATATATATTTAGGGTTAAAATATAAAAAGTTAGAGTAACTATCTTAAAAAAACTTTATGGTATATGAATCAAAATCATTTTTATTAAATAAAAGATAATTAAGTTTTTAATTAACAACGGAGGATTTCTAGTTTGGGGTCGATAAAATAAGTACCAAGCTTGCTTGGGAACTAAACACCGAGAGTCTCGCGTTGGGTTGACCATCTGGCCGGGGCACATGCTGCATAGCACCTCGGGGCGCAGGGTTGGGTAAACAGAGTTGGGCACTGTAGGCACGGATCCTTCATAGATCGTACAGCCACAGGTTTTTTTTTTTTTTTTTTTTTTTTTTTTTTTTTTTTTTCTAGTTCAGTAAGAATATTGCAGCATTAATGATAAACGAGGATATGCAGAATAACGGCGAAGAACTCAAATTAAAAAGGGATGACAGAATGAATGCTACTATATTTTGGAAATTATAGCACAACATTTTATTGTAATGGAATATACAAGAAAGGCTTGTAGTTGAAACATAATTTAAAAAAGAATTAGAATAAAATTTGATATTAATATAAAAGAATTTCAGAGAAACAAAATACTACATTATTAAGTGAATAATATATTTATCGCAGTGACAAAATAAGTGAAGATACTAGTAGAGGAAATTGTGAAACACATATACTTACATTTATAAAAGAAAATGAAAACAAAAATTGTAATCATATGTGGATTATGAAACACTTTCCAACACATTTAGAAAACTGTAATAAAACTTCACAGTTTAAAAAAGTGAAAGATGATATCTTAGTGAACAATGAAATGAAATGAAATGAAATCACTCACTCGTTCAGAGCCAGTGGTTATGTATAAGAACTTTCCTACACGAGGGGGAATGTGTATTGAAATTTCCTGTTTTAGATTACACATGTTAAATTTTACATAAGAGATTAAAATAAAATTAGTACAACATTAGTTTTTAGAATTCAAGTTCAATATCACAGCATTTCTTAACACAAAAAAATTGAAAGAGACATTTTTGCACCACTGAAAGCTACTAAATCATTTACTTAAAACAAGACTACGCGTCATATTAAACTGTGATAAATAAACAATTAAAATTTTTGTGTGATAAGAAAAAGTATAAAGATATATTTAAAAAATTACTAAAAAGTAAAATAATTCACAACACACCTAGTAATTTTTCATAATATTACTTGTAAACTTTAGTAGGAGCAATATGAGTACGAAGATGTGAACACAATATAATTTGTAATACGCAATTTAAAATTTGAAAAACGTTTAGCACATTTGAGAACTCAGTTTCAGCAATTACCATCAATACTCGGAAAAATATCCGAAATATTTTGTTCAGCCCTGTATATGATCTACAGATTTTTATGTATACTAGATACTATACTAAAATATATAGTACAGTTAGAAAGTACACAGCACAGTTGAAACTCCTTTTCAGCAATTTTCGTTAATAAACGGAAATGTACTCAAAATCTTTTACCTCTTAAGCAATCATTTGTATGGTCTATAAAATTTTTACACACCAAAAGTTATGCAAAAAATAGGTAAATTTAAACACGTGTACCACAAAATAAAACTCACTTCTAGACAATATTGTCTGCAGACGAATTCTTTTGTTCATCCCTGTGAATGAACGATGAATGCTATGCACACCATATTATACAATAAGCATCTTGTAGTATATTTAGTCACATATATACATTTCAATAGGTTTGAAGTAGTGTAACATCATTAAAATACACCGCAAACGATTTTTTCCCATACACCGAAATGTAACGGAATTCTTTTGAGTGTCCCTGTAAATGAACTATAAACGCTACACGCTTCATTTTCGATACGGAACATGTCATAGAAAACCACAATAACTTATTTAAATTGCATGGCAATCCGAGTACATTTACGCAAGCTAGAGCACAGACAGACAAAACGAAAAATTTTAAGATGAAAAATCATACATCTTCATCAAATACATATTGTTAATGTGCTCTATCCTGTAAAACCCCAAAAACATTATAGCATCGTGTCTATCTACCCTTTTGTAAGAGTACTCTAGTGGTCGTGTGAGTTTTGAGATTTTTCATGCGATCGTAGTTTTCTTAATTCTAACATTTGCGCGTGAATGAGACCGTTTCATTTCGTCAAGCTTTGCCATGTATGTCAGAGTCTGTGGTAATCTGATTGTCACAGTTATTTCTTGCAATTAATATGATAACTAGGTACATCTGTGGTTGTGCAGTTGATATATGTAGGGCGGTAGGAAATGGATTCAATGTATATGGGATGCATTTCGACCTTAAGGTACTTTAGTTCTAGATTGTAAGCCCATCCTGCTTTCTTGGTAGTCAAGTTCTCCATGTGTTGCGTTCAAGCGGAGTTTTTCATTAGCTATTTTCGGATAGAATCTGTTGGGGCGCTGCTTTTTATATGAATGTTTAAACTAAATTATAATTTTCAGATATTATAAATATTACGATTAATTATATTTAAAATGATTCACAACTCCCACTTATTTATTCGTCGAACATCTTTTATTTTTACAAAACAAAAACTGAAACTTTTGAGCTGTTGCCAACTCAACAAAACTAAATAAATTTAAGCCACAACAGTACTTTCCTCCCAGTAACGAAGTTACGTTACAATATATACAAAAAAATGTTAATTACAAAAATAAAAATGCACTAAAATTTAAAATTTACTTAAAAATAAATATATATGTGCTAATTTCGAAATCGTACAGGAAGTTTAATCGTTCGTCCCGAACGTGACTGTTTTTCAGGAAGTTTTTGGTCTTTAATATGTGAGTCCTGTGGTGATTTTGCAGGTAGTATGTTCTGTGTTGGTTGTTTTGTAGCAAAGTCTGGTGTTTGCAATAAGTATGACGGTTTTAACCTATCAATAGAGACAGTTACAGTTTTGTCTTTGATTGTGAGCGTGAAATATTTTTCGTTTCTATCAACGACTGGAAATGGACCTTCGTATGGGGGTTCCAGTTGCTTTTTAACTGTGTCTTTGCGAAAAAACACATGTGATGTGGTTTTTAAATCTTTAGGAACAAATATTTTCTGTACATACTTTTTTGACACAGCTCTTGGTCCGACTTCTTCCGTCACTTTTTGAAGTTGTTTGGCAAAATTATCAGGTGGTGTAGGAGTTGTACTTTCATGGAAAAATTCTCCAGGTAAACGTATGTTTTGTCCATAGACCATCTGGACTATAGTGTATGCAGAATCTTCCTGCATGGCAGTGCGTAGACCAAGAAGAACAGTTGGCAGTGTTTCACTCCAGGCCAGGTTATTGTGTGCCATTAGTGCGGTCTTTAGAGTTCTGTGCAATCGTTCGATCTTTCCATTGGCTTGGGGGTGGTAGGCAGTCGTGTGCTGCAATTTTATCCCACACATTTTTGTCAGGATGTTTAAAAGCTCTGGTTGAAACTTTGAACCACGATTCGTGACGAGTCGACATGGAGTTCCAAATCTAGAAATTCAATTACCGTAAAATGCTTTCGCAACTGTGTTGGCTGAAATGTTGTTCAGCGGAATCACTTCCATCCAGTTAGTATACCGATGTATGCAGGTCAGGCAGTAGATATTACCGTTTGATGGTGGTAAAGGTCCTATCAGGTCAATATGAACATCACTGAACCTTTCCAATGGAGGTTGAAATTCACCGAAGCTTCATTTGGTATGTCGATTGATTTTGCTCTTTTGGCAGGCCATGCATGACCGGGTCCATAGTTGTACATCTTTTCGGATACTTGGCCAGAATAAATTTTGATGTCAGGAGTTTCACAGACGATTTAACCCCAGGATGAGACATCCCATGCATTTGATGAAATATTTTCAAGAGATAGGATTTAGGAATATATGGTCTTATATAACTTGTTGAAGTTTCACACCACAAAGACTTTCCAGAAGGTAGCGGATACTGCTTGAAATTCTGGGAAGCTTTGGATATCTTCAAGTTTCGGAATTCTTCATCTTGATCTTGCTCATCTGCTATTTTATCATAATCGATCAAGGAAATTTCTTCGACTCTAGATAGTGTATCAGCAATCATATTTTCTTGACCTTTAATATGTTGGATATCACTTGAAAATTGTGAAATGTAGTGTAAGTGACGAAGTTGGGGAGGAGATGCTTTCTCAGGCTTTTGTAGGAATGCAAAGGTTGTGGATTTGTGGTCTGTGTATATCGTGAATTTTCTTCCTTCTAATAAGTGCTTGAAATATTTGATAGCGAGATAAATAATAAGTAATTCTTTATCGTAAGTACTGCAGTTCTTTTGTGCATCATTTAGCTTCTTAGAATAAAATGCGATAGGTTTCCATCCTTTATCTTCATATTGTTGAAGTACTGCTCCAATTGCTGAATCTGAAGCGTCTGTCCATAGTGGCAGAGGTAGTTCAGAATTCGGAAAGGATAAGAGTGCATTATTGTCTAAATCATCTTTGCATTGTTGCAACTGTTTTTTCGCTTCATCTGTCCAAGGAATTTTTCTTCTATCTTTCTTTCTTGCTCCTTTGAGGTAATCATGTAAAAGAGATCGGTTTTTAGATGCATCTTTTAGATATCGACGATAAAAATTAATCATGCCTAGGAATGTTCAAAGTTCATGAATAGTTGTTGGAAATTGATAGCTAAGAATGTCTTGAACCTTGTCAGGTAAAGGACGTGAGCCTTGAGGAGTAATTACAGTCGGACCTCTATTTAACGAACCTCTATTTTGCGAATTTCTCTATTTTGCGAACTTTTCCTTGGAACTAAGAACATTTTGCAAATTTCTTCGTAAAATAACCTCCAAATGGCGAAGTGCATTCTCTATTTAACGAACTTTTTCTTGTGATATAATTTTTTTTTCTCCCCATTTCTCAAAATATTTCTGGGCATTTCAAACTTATTCTTTCTTTAAACACATTTCATGATGTTCAATGACCTTGAACTGGTTTTACAAGGCGTTTTCTTTGTCAGCAGTGAGAATTCGGTAAGTACGGAGGACAAAGACGATAATCCCTTAGAGTAACTTAAAAAATGTAGATACAGATGAGAAAAAAAAGAAAAAATTAACCATGATGTGCTGATTGATGATTGTATTTCACTTAATTCTGAAATTCAGACCTCGGAAACACTATCCGAATTGGATATTTTCGACAGTGTGAAAAATAAAAACAATACAGCAATAAATTGCGATGAAGATGAATATGATGATGATGGAAATTATCATTATGCAGGAATTTACAAAACTTCGTATGATAAATTGCTAAAATCATTTGAAACAATCCGACGCGGATTATAGTTAGAAGAAAATACGCATGAAGGGTATTTTGGTCCATTGCAAAGATGAGAGACGTATTATGAGAGAAAGCACTCTTTTAAATAAAAAAACTCAGACAAAATTAACAGAGTTTTTCAGAAATTAAATTTAAGGACGCATATGTTAATGTATGGTAAAACTTATTTGTTATAATAATAATAAATACGATAATGTCATTAAAATTCGTTAATTTTAATGTATAACTATTTACTTTAAACAGAACATACAGTGTATTCCCGGACAATGTTTTGTTTTCCTTGCAGATTTAAAAGATTTAAACGCATGGAAAAAATGAATAGAGGATGGATATTGGTGGATAAAATGAATAAAACAAATCGCTATAATTTATTTTAAAAAATGTGATTATTTACTTTTAGTAAAAATATTTAGTGTTTATGAATTTAAAATCTGTTTTATGTAGTTTAAAGTATTTTAAAAGGTGAATCTCTATTTAACGAATTTTCCATATAACGAACTTTTTTCCGGGATTTAGCGACTTCGTTAAATAGAGGTTCGACTGTAAATATCCCAAAAATTCTATTTCTTGTGCTCCCATGATTGATTTGGAAACGTTTATATGAAGACCGTAATCATTTAATCTTTCAAACACTAACTTGAGATGATTTTTGTGTTCTTCTTCACTAGTAGATGCAATAAGAATATCATCTAAATTGGTGAAAACAAAATCTAGACTTGAAAAAACTTCATTTACAAATCTTTGGAACATTGCTGGTGCGTTCTTCAAGCCATAACTCATCACATTAAACTCGTACAAGCCGAATGGCGTAATAATTGCAGTTTTACACCTAACTTCTTCGGCAATGGGAACTTGATAGTAGGCTTTAAATAAATCAATTTTAGAATAGATAGTTGTATTTTTCAAAATGTGATGAAAATCTTCGATTCGCGGAATAGGATATCTATCAGGAACAGTTTTGGCATTTAGTTTTCTGTAATCTCCACATGGGCGAAAAGTGCCATCTTTTTTCGGAGCCATATGAAGAGGGCTCGACCATTGAGAACTAGAAGGCCTGATTATATTATTATTGAGCATAAATTGGAATTCTTGTTTCGCTATTGCAAGTCGTTGATGATCTAACTGTCTTGCTTTAGAATGGACAGGTTGACCTTTTGTGTTAATATGGTGTTGAACATTATGTTTTACACTTGATAAAGAATAAATTTGGTTTGGTTATTTCGGGATATTGCCGTAACAGAGTATAAAATTTAGTGGAATTTCTTACTGTGCCAACATTACTATCTTCACTGATGGAAGCAACTTCGACATTAATACTTAGTTGGGTTACTCCATCAATTAGTTTCTTCTTATGTAAATCAATTAACAAGTTAAATTTGTTTAGAAAATCAGCGCCCAAAATACCTTTGTTGATCTTAGCAACAATAAAAGGAAATTGAAATTCTCGCCTAAGTCCTAAATCAAGTGTTAACAACTTTATACCATACGTTTCAATTTCTGTGCCATTTGCAGCATATAGTTTGTAATCTACGGATTGTTTATCATGAGGAGAAGCTGGTAAAATACTAACACCTGCACCGCTGTCCACCAAGAAACGCACTTTCGATTTTTTATCTCTAACAAATAAGCGAAATTTGCGACAATCCGAAAATCTATCTGTAGTGAAATCTGTCGCTACATGTACTGCAGATCTTAAGTTTTCTGGCTTAGAATCGGTCTTTTTACTCCAAGCACAAGGCTGGTACATTTGTCAGGAAAATAACGATCGCTGAAACGGAAATGAAAATAACACAGTTTGCCATTAGAATTGTAGCGCTTACGAGATTTGCTTCGCGAGCCAGAAAAGGTTTTCATTATTTCGAGAATTAGCTCCGGATTTTCGTGAAATGCACAGTTGCGAAATTTTCTGTTCTAGAGAAGCAATTCGATTTACAAGTTGATTATTAACGTGCGATTCGGCATTACCATTAACAAGATCAGATTTATTATTTGTAGAAAAAATTTCAGGTTTTGAATTCATATTACTGATTTTATCTGTCATACAGCTAAGTTTTCTTCGCTAACCAGCAATATATTAGGTAGCTTTCATTACAAAAAGCTACCTATTGCAGCCGTTCGGAGGAAAGCGATTTCAAAAAATTTTGTTATATTTTCATCGATCATGACCCCCAGACCCCGAAACCACCCTCAGTTCAAAATTTATATATATATATATATATATATATATATATATATATATATCCATATATATATATATATATATATCTGACCTATGTCACACTGTAACTCTCGTATTTATGAACCGATTTGGATGTAATTCGGTGTGTACATAGTACATACCAATGTCTCGACCGAGTTCGTTGGCCAGCTTCATCCGCCATTTTGTTTCAAAATGGCGGCCATTTAACATTTTTTTAAAAATTTAAAATTTGAAATGTGGTACCAAAAAATTGAAAATGGAAAAATATTTTTTTCTTATGTATTTGACCTTTACACAAAGACTCCGGAGCAGTTTTTGTTTCGTCTATATCTTAAAAAATGGCTGAGTTATAGCATTTTGAATTTCTAGCGTGGCTGACATTTTGAAACGTCCTGAATTTTGTCACGCGATAAAAGGCATATTTATGAACCGTTTTTTATGTAACTTCGTTTATACATAGTACATACGAATGTCTGGACCTAGTTCGTTGGCCAGCTTCAGCCGCCATCTTGTTTAAAAATGGCGGCCATTTACATTTTTAAGAAAAATTTAAATTTGAAATGTGGTACCAAAAAATTGAAAATTCAAAAAATATTTTTTATTTATGTATTTGACCTTGATAAAAAGATTCGGAAGCAGTTTTTGTTTCGTCTATATCTTAAAAAATGGCTGAGTTATAACATTTTGAATTTCTAGCGAGGCTGACATTTTGAAACGTCCTAATTTTTGTCACGTGATAACAGACGTATTTATGAACTGATTTGGATGTACCTTGGTGTGTACATAGTACATACAAATATATCGACCGAGTTCGTTGGCCAGCTTCATCCGCCATCTTGTTTCAAAATGGCGGCCATTTAAAAAAATTTAAAAAATTTAAAATTTAAAATGAGATACCAAAAAATTGGAAAATGAAAAAGATTTTTTTTTTGTATGTGTTTGACCTTAATACTAAGATTCCGGAACAGGTTTTGTTTCGTCTATATCTAAAAAAATGGCTGAGTTATAGCATTTTGAATTTCTATTGTGACTGACATTTTAAAACGACCTGATATTTGTCATGCGATAACAGGCGTATTTATGAACCGATTTGGATGTAACTTGGTCTGTACATAGTACATACCAATGTCTCGACCGTGTTTGTTGGCCAGCTTCATTCGCCATCTTGTTTCAAAAGGGTTGCCATTTTAAAAATATATAATTTAAAATTTAAAATGAAGTATTAAAAAATTGGAAAATGAAAAAGATTTTTTTTATGTGTTTGGCCTTGATACAAAGATTCTGGAGCAGTTTATGTTTCTGAAAATTTGTTCTTTTGTTTATATCTTAAAAAATGGTTGAATTATAGCACTTTGAATTTCTAGCATGGCTAACACTTTGAAATGATCTTGTATTTGTCACGCGATAACACACGTATTCGCCTATTTCGATGGAAGAAGGCATGTGGATAGTATACATTAATATCTCGACCAAGTTCGCTGGCCAGCTTCATCAGCCATTTTGTTTCAAAATGGCGGCCATTAAATTAAAAAAATATATATTTAAAGTGAGGTGCAAAAAAATTAGAAATTGAAAAAGGTTTCTTTCTTAAGTATTTGCCCTTGATATAAGGATTCAGGAGCATTTTTTGTTTGTCTTTATCTTAAAAAATGGCTCAGATATAGCAATTTCAACTTCTAATGTGGGTGACATTTTGAAAAATCTGATTTTTTGCCTGCGACAGAACTCGTATATATCAACCGATTCCGATGTGAGTGAGCATGTGCACAGCAATTACTAAGTTCTCGAACAAGTTCACTGGTTAGCCTCATCCACCATGTTGTCTTAAAATGGCAGGGCAGGCACTTTAAGAAATCGCCGAATTTGGCAGCCAAATATAAGTTACTTTAAATAAAAGCAGCTTGGATAAAGCTGACTAATTTCGCGAAATTCTCACTCGTAATGATTTAGTATTGATAAAAATTAGTATTGAATCTCCCATATTCGGTTTCCATTAAATTGAGCTTCGTGTGTTTGAATAATATAAGTTGGCTTTTTTAAAATAAGGAATATGAAAGCTACCTCTTCCTCCCGGCACTGGCCGGAAGGACTTTTTTTAATGCCGTCGGGCAATTTTTCAAGCCAAAGTGTTTTAATGAGGTTTTCAGAAACGTTTTTCAGTAGCTACAGTTCTTAGCTTTTGAAGGAGCTGACTAGGTTTCATATTTCCTTGTTCAATTCCGGTTATCAGTCGCTTAATTCGTACGTTTTCGCTTTCTCTGAATAAATTTAGCAACCTAAATTTGGAATCTGAATATTTGGTTAAACTATCACTATTTATAATATCCCATACATTCTCTACGTATTTAGGTTCAAGTTGAGCAACTAAATAATTAAATTTTGTTTCTTCCTTACTAATTTCTTTAATTTTAAATTGTGCTTCAACTTGAAGAAACCATATTTCTGGTCTATCAGTCCAAAATGGAAGAATTTTTATGCTCACCTTGTTGAGTTCCGGCGTTTTCTTCACAGAAGAATCATTACTGTTCGACGATTCTTTTTTAGACATTTTTGAGCTTGACGGGTCACCAGTTTGTTGGGGCGCTGCTTTTATATGAATGTTTAAACTATATTATAATTTTCAGATATTATAAATATTACGATTAATTATATTTAAAATGATTCACAACTCCCACTTATTTATTCGTCGAACATCTTTTATTTTTACAAAATAAAAACTGAAACTGTTGAGCTGTTGCCAACTCAATAAAACTAAATAAATTTAAGCCACAACAAATCTACGGCTGTGGGTTTCACCAGCGTGATAGAATCTTAAACTTCGAATTTTCAAGTAAAGAATTTTGGAATCCACGGAGTTCCATTTTACAGTAATTATTACAGTGTTTATAGTGAGATTTAATAGTATAAATTAAAGTGACTTTTCTTAGCTTCCTGCAAAAACGAAAATCAGTCCGCTTTGATTTTTTTTTTAATTTAATGCCTTTTGAGAAAGGATTCCTGCTCTCAGTCTTACTATAATTGAGCTTACTCTTAATCGCCTATATATTTAAATCTTCCCACTTCACTTCCAACTTCCCTGTCATCGTTATAATTAAATTAGAGTGCTTTTGTTAAACCTGTCTCATGACCTCCTTCCAAGTGAGCAGCCTGGGAGGTTATGTTGCAACATTTTCAAAAAATATATTTTGTCAAAAATTAGGTACCATGCAACAAAAAATAACTTTTTTGTAGAATGACCTAACAATCCTATATTTCAATATACTAAAACCTATCCGACAAACTTACCTTAACAACGAGTGTTGAAATCCAATAAACAGAAGATAAGTCAAAAGTTCTGATATTTTCCATGATGAGGTTTCAACTCGCACAATAAAAGCCTTATTTTAAAAGAAATGAAAGTAATAGTGATTAATGAAATACAGCAATCGCTATCGAAATTATTTCTTTCTATTATTAGGTACTTTTAGCATACGAGGTGTGGCTATTTAATAACGAGACTAATGCGTATACAGAAGAACTGCGCATGCGCTAAATTCGTATAACCAATAGATGTGTAGCACAAAGCCTCCTACATCAATTGCCGCCTCTAAATTGGCTTTATTCCAATTAGTCTGGCCGCTGAATTTGCCTGCTATTCTAAGGTGTTCGCTTTTCTGAGGTAAAGGTATATGTTTATGCTCACTCGAATCTCACTCGAGCCTATTATACTCATATACGCCACATATTGGCGCGATTTTTTCCGGGGCCAATTTGGCGAAAACCTCGTTACTATATCATCTATATCCAGGTTACCATATCAAGCGAAATAGCGACACTTTGGCGCCAGTTAAGTACCCGGTGCGTATATGGCATCGGACTCAGAAAAAAATCGCGCCAATATGCGTATTGGCGTATGTCATGCTTATATGACATCTGTGCCAAATCCACTACATATTTCAAACTGTATGGATCTACACCGGAAATAACACTAATTTTGGAAGCATATCGTTCCTTAGCTTTAGTATCGTTCAATTCTTGGCACAGATGTCATATACGGGCAATATTGACGCGATTTTTTTCTGACGTCAATTTGGCGAAAACATCAAAAGCATAAACAACAGTATCCGGGTACCATATCGAGCAAAATATCGACACTTTGGCACCAGTTAAGTATCCGTTGCGTATATGACATTGGCATCAGAAAAAAAACGCGCCAATATGGTGCGTATATGACATCTATGCCCAATTCTGCATAATATTTTGAAGACATTTTATTTCGTTAAGTTTAAAAACTTGCACTAAATTAGATGGCAAAAGAGAGAGAAAGAAAAATTCATTAAACAAAAACAAAGTGGTTCGTCTTGCGACCGAAGTAGGGTAGGAGTGCGGAGTATTGTATCGTTATTTGTTTGCCCTCCAAAACTGGTTGCCACGGGTGTTACCAGGTTTGTGATCACGTGGTTGAAACTGATCTATTAAATAATTACGTATAAAAAGAAGGAACTTACTGAAAATTACTTCATAAAAACTATATTTACACGTGAATTTTAACAGAGAAAGGATATTGTAAAATAATAAATTCATTAACATGCGTTAGAAGTCTTAAATAGGAGAAATTACGTCACATTTACGTCACATTACACTTATTACGTATAATGAACAAAAAATAATATTGCAAAACAGTTTAAATTAAAAAAATCCCTGCCGCCTCGGGCCTGCAGGCGGAGGTAGATTTCGAAGTTAAGTACTAAATTCACCAACAAAATTTAAATCAAGATTAGAGATAAACCCAGTTCCTTCACTAAGAATGAGCTCTAGGGAGCTAAACATTTTGTGAAAATTCTAATATACACGAATACACACACGCATGTATATGGAATAGGTTTAAAAATGACTAAAACAAATTCAGAGAACCTAAAGTGTTAAAATATGTAAATATTTTCATAGTCGGGTTTTTATCATGTTTTAATACGTTTCTTCAAACTTTATGACGTTACGTATTCACCTGCTGAGGTCCATTATATTTCCAATGTGACGCAATATATATATTTTTTTAATTCCTCATCATTTTGAGTTTTCATGCTGAAATCTTGCTCTAGAAAACTTATGACGTAATATTCAATTTGTTGTAAATTCTTCAAACTATTTATTTAATTTATTTTTTCACGTGAAAAACCTGCAATAGAAAAGCAATTGTTGTGGTGAGAATTTTATTGTTTTTTTTTAATTGTTGGCAACTGCTATAACGAAAAATATTTATTTTTTCCTGTCATTGTTGTGTAAGAGCTGGTTTTGTCAGAATCTTGTTAAGAAGGTATTCAAAATTTTGAACCCTCCCCATTTCCATTCTCTTGGGCCGATTTTTCCCATTTTCAATCCCCGCCGAGATATTAGCCATCTGAAAGTTGTTGGCGAGTTTGAAGACGATCCGTGCATAATTGCGACTTTTGTCATGCGGACAAAATTTAGTACATACATACATATATGTATATATATATATATGTATATAAACTTTTTAGGTGGGGGTGTTTTTTGGGTTCCTGGGGTCATATAATGAAAAGTTATGAAGGAAGTCGCACCATGGTAACGACAGCAATAGGTAGTATTTCTTACGAAATCTACCTAAAATTGCGCGAGACATTTATTTGATATTTCGAGATGAACTTTTCAACTATTTTTGTTGGGACAGCGCAAATTATATTTAATTTCTAACAAAAGTATTTTCACGTGAATATTAAAAAGAGAAATAAAAGTTTGGTGAAAATTGCGTGAGATTAAAAATGATACATTTAAAATGTCTTTCATTTATTTATTTATTTATTGAACAACAAACATACGACTTATGTGCTTAACATGAGAGCGGGCTCAAAATGTCTTATTTAAAAGAACTTTCTTTTCGCTTTGTTAAAAAATACCGGGAGACAAAGACTGTTTACTTAATTCATTTTATATTAGCTTATTTTGAAATGTTTAACTGGTTTTATTTAATCAAAGAGGAAAACAGCCATAGTATCTTTTAACAGCAGCTGATTTCTTCTTAAAATTCCCCAATCAAAGAGAAATGAATAGAAACACTTTTATAGGGAGATCGCCACTGTTTTTTAAATTATAATTCAATCTTTCAAAATCTTTTTAAAGCCGACCAAATTAACGTGCTTTTAGAAACTGCGGTGTCTGAACGGGGGTTGGCGAGCGCATCTCGTAGTAGTTGAGCCCCCTAGTATGCTAAAAAGGATAAGTGTTTGCGAAATAAAGTTATCCGTATGAAGGTTTTCAGTAAAATTTCCATAACAGACACTCCTAAATAGAAGACACCACTGTTTAGGAAACACATTTTTTATTCACAACATGCAAACTTTTTATGTACTTTTACCTCAAAAAAGCATTCACCTCCAAGTGGCGGACAAATTCCAAGATCCTCTATTGAGAGGTTTTACTGTATTTGGATAATTTTTTTTTTGTTTTTAATCTTTTTTTACTTCTGAAGTTCAAATATTAATTATAATCAGTACGATGTCGAAAAATATATAAATTATCAGCTTTACGAAAATTGCATACCAACTTTGGGAGCCCCTAAAATCAGGTTGTATGGGGGTGGAGGATGCAGAACCATGGACAGATATTTTTTCCAGGATCCAACGTAGTCAAACATGGCTACGTTCAAAGCTTACAAAAACAATTGCTGCGATTTAGACGCTTGAAGTGTCTCAAATTCGGACGCAAAAGGGGTCTGAAAAAATTAAGACTTTTAAAACGTCTGAAAGTTGAACACTCTATTTCAGACACTTAAATGTCTGAATTTCAGACATTTCAAGTTAAAGTGCATTGTCTGTCAAGACGTTTCTAGCCAAGTATAACATCCGAGTGTTGGTTCATCCACCTTATTCGCCTGACTTGGTACCTTGTGACTTTTATCTGTTCCCCAAGTTCGAATCTGCATTAAAAGGAACCAAATTTCAGACCGTTGCTGTGAAAGAAAAAGCGGCAAGCGCATGAAAGAGCTCACAGATGATGACTTCCAGCACTATTTCAAACATTAGAAAAATCGCATGGAGCGTAGTAGGGATAAAGGAGTAGTGTATATTGAAGTGGATAATAACTAAATATGTATAAATTTAAAATAAAATGTTTTACAATAATTGCCTCGTTATTTAATTGCCACACCTCGTAGATAACGCGGTGCTTTTTCCAGGATTTTAAACCAGCAATAAAAAACAATGTTTGATAGTGACTTTCATACAATAAGGAGTAGAAAATTTTTATGTTATAAAAGTTTAAAATAGATTTGGTAGAAAAATGTACTAAATAAAAAGTGGTTTAAGAAAATTCTCTTATAAACAATGTCTTGAAATTTATTTGACAAAAATAATAAATTTTCATAGCCAGACAATCATCCTTTTTAAACAGCAAAAATTGATATAAAAGAATGTTTTAAATTGTTGTATATCCTGATTTTCTTTTAATAAGAACTAAAAATGACGCAACAAACATAAATTGTGTAACACTTTACAAAATTTTCAGAATACATTAACGAAACTTTATTATTTAATCAGGCGAAAGATGCTGTCTAAGTAAGTATGAAGTGACAGGGAATGACCGGCCGTACTCAGCTTTCGCTTTAGGCAGGGGTTCTCAAACTCTGGTACGCGTACCAGTACTGGCACGTGAAGCTCTGGTTACTGGTATGCAAAAATCTGATACTGGTAGCGAAATGAAATAATAAATACAGTATGTGAAATCAAAAAACAGCTCTATATCCCCTCCTCTTTTTGATTTGTCAGTTAAGCGGCACCGAAGTCTCTTCACTCTGTTATATTACTGCTTTGACAGCGTTTTGCTTTATCTTATTTTAATGTAATTTCGATTAGAATTTCAGATAAATGTAACTAATTAGATGTTTAGTTGCTTTTTCATCCCACCTGAAAAAAAGAAAATGTTTTCTTCTATTACTATATTGTATGGGTGTATAATACTTATTTCAACGAGCTTCTATCTCGTATTAATGAAAAGTTTATTTTCAGAAGATATATGAATTTCTTATGTAGGTTAGTCATTTATTAAATTTTCTTAAGCGTATTTTACTGTTGATAGAAACAGTGTTCATATAACAACGAATAATATAAAAAAAAATTAAAGTCATCCTACTTTGGTCATCAAAGAAAAATTTAATATATCCCTTAATCTAATATTAGTTTTTGTTGCATTAAACTATCTCAATTTGTTGATTTTCTATAAGCAAGTAAACCCTATTGGTTTACAATGGAAGTCTATGGGAATTTGGCAAAATATTAGAGATATCGCCAAGTTGGCCTCACTATTGGCGACTCACTTTGGTCGCCAAATTTGGCGATAAACTTGGCGGCATTTGGCGACAGAACAGGGTCCTCCCTATGGTAAACCCCTTATAGGCATGGGGATGAATTAAATGCTGTTCAATAACCAATGGCCGCCGTTTTTTCTCCCATATAAAACTAAAATTAATTAATTAAATTTAATTAATGAATTAATATTTGAAAAAACTGTATTAAGATCACACTGTTAAAAATATCGTGAAAAATCACCTCTGTTTTTAAAGGCTCTCTATTTTCTAACCAATGAGAACGCTACATTAACACCTATGAAGCGTTCTCATTGGTCAGAAAATAGAAAGCCTTGAAAAACAGAGGTAATTTTTCACGATATTTTTAACAGTGCAAGTGTCATCCACTACAATTTAAAAAAAACTGTATTTGAACTTGAGTGGATGAATAATAAGTATTTTATTAACGATTGAAAATTTGAACAAGATATATATAGGGAGAGTGTGAACTAATAGTAGAAATTGAAAAAAAAATGGACTATCAGGGCGACTTTAAATGTGTATATTATTTTAAAATTTAACAAAGTTATGTAGTATTTATATTCTCTATTTAAATAGATCTGTTAATAGATTTAAATAATATTTGCCATTCAAAAATGATACACTTTATAATGATAAATATACCCTTCTCATTTAGTAATGGACAGGAATTAATAGTCACCCTACTGAATATGTATCAATTTACGCTAATAAGTCATTAAGTATTGTAGCTTTTTTTTTTGTACTAAAACAATGTATTTTGATAATATACTTATCATTAAAATGCAATGATGGTGATACCTTTTATTTTAATGTTAAAATAACGTAGCCAATCTAACAACCAATTTAATAATGTAATTATGCAATTAAATACAGTAAAATCTGAAAAAATATTTCGTTTTAGACATATTTCGTTTATACATGTTTTTCTGTATTAGCTTTGAATTTGTAACCTGGTGGTATGCGGAAGTATAAATTTCTATTTAGTATTACGTCGGTCTAAAAGTTTGGGAACCCCTTCTTTAGAGTATAAGTGCAATCTCGGGGAGGGGTGGGGAAACACAAACGCACTGCTTACTTTAATACACACTAAGAATATAATCGATCATATATTACTATTATTTACAGTATGATATACCAGTTAATAATTTATAAAGCCCTTTTGCAACAAAACTAACACTTTTACGAATGAAAAGTATTTAAGACAATACTGTGGATACTAATTTACGTACAATGCTTAAATGAGAACATTAAGTTATTAACATACAATCAAATATTTTAGCTGAGTAATACTTTTCTTGACTTCCATAATTTTGATACTTTACACCATAAATCACAGACAATGACATGCACTAAATATATTTACATCACATAAGACACAATGCTTCATTAAGAGCATTAAGATGCTGCCACACAGTCAGTGTTGGGCAAGCTCACAAAAAAACGAACTAACTCAAACTCAAATTCAATTTCTTAAAAATAAGTCAAGTTCACGCTCAAATTCGAAAATTTTCAAACGAAACCACTCAAACTCAAACTCATCTATGAAAGTGAGCAAAGTTCACTAAAAACTCGTTTATATATATATATATATGTATGTATATACATAAGAACTTTATCATCCAAATTTACAAAATTTTGTGAACTAACCTTTTGGTTATTCAATGTAAGCGTCTTCATGGGCACGGCCTAATTTTCCTCCACGACAATCGGTCCGGGCTTGGTTTCGGGATTACTTTCTTCCAGATGGGCCGGGAATGAATTTGTTATACCGTGCTGCGTTGGGACTGGACTGCATCCTAGAGGCCTGCACGAGCCGGAATTTCCACCCCCGGGATCGGTCCGGACGAAAGCTATCTTAGTCCGGCCCGGTGTAAAAGTTAAAATTTCGGCCCGAGACCAATCCGGCCCGTTTACATTTTCACAGTTCTCGGCCCGGCCCGTACAAAAATTACTGAAAACAGCCCGGCCCGACTCAATTTCTACTAAAAATTCCGTTTTTCTTCGACATAAAATTAAGATTCTTTTAATGAATTTCATGAGCATTCATGGGAACATTTTACAGTATATTTTAGATTACTATGTGTTCGCTAAACAGAAAACATACACAAAAGTAATATTAAGGATTACTTACAGTCTTAGACGTTTCAAAATTCAAAGAAGAATTCATTAAAAATTTAATGTAGCTTAGAATAAAGGGTTAAAACATGATAACTTTCGAAACTGTGTAATGAAAAGTAGATTTGTGAAAATATTTCCCTATCATTTTAAGGCTTTTCTGAAATCCAAAGGAGCTACATTCTGACATATTTCTGAATTAACTTCTTTTCGGAAAAGCGTAACATTGGGAGGTATTCAGAAACTATGTAAATAGCTAATATTTTATTTATTTTTTAATATAGAAGCAATATATCTTTGAGAAAATACGGTCAAACTTAGCGTTTTTAATCGAATTTCCGGAAGCGATATCACGGTAAAGGACAAAAACATACAGTCACGTGATAAGAATCTCTTATATCTCTGTATGTAATGTAGGAAAAATGGAAAATGCTATTCGATTCCAAATCCTTTCAATGACAGGCCTTTTAATTTGTGCCTTTACAATTTAAAATGTGTCAGAAAAAGTGTCGGAAAGTTTGGCATTGTTGAATCTCAGGTCCACCTTAAGGTACCATATAACTGTTCCAAAAATATACTATTAACAGAAATTCATTATCGCTCATAATACTGTTACAAAACATAATGCCTGCCCTATACATCCTGAGTATGATTAAGACCAGTTTTGTGCCGGCATGACTATGTGGAAAAAAAATGCAAGCCTGCAATCTCGGCCCAACACGAGTCTGCTGAAAAAATTAAACCCAGGTTTAGACACCATGAAACTGTCCGATGCCGATGTCTGAGATGGACATGTTACATTATATACCCTCCTTGCCCTCGCCAGATTATGTCCATGTTATGGAGGTCTTACTGCATACAGATTTTTAACCTTTTTACTTTCGACATTGTTTTGAAAAATCGGTTTCTACCCGAATCCGATCCTCTAGAGTCAAAACCCAATTCGAAACCGATCCGAATCTGAATCAGAAGTAAATATCTAAGGTCAAATGACAGCCTTTTACACCACTATACATGTCACAAACAGTGTTGCTAAATCTGGCGGATTTTTTACTCAGAAATTTAGAGTTCGCTCCATAAAATTTTTAATACTAATTTTCCTTTATTTTATTCACGAAATATTTATACTTATAATTATAAAGAAAAAAAAATATTCAAACTTTCTGGGAAGAATTTGGAATTTCTTAATGATAGTTTTGATAAATGATGCCTGTACAGTGTTAATCGTTCTGTACAGGTTTACTTTTTACGTCTATATGTATAAAAAATTTTCTTGTGCGAGGAGTTCTGACAAAAAAAAAAAAAAAAAAAAAAAAAAAAAAATTATTAATATAGTCTCTTTTTTATGTTTATATCGTTCAATTTAAATAAAAGTGCCATAGACTGCATAGTACAGGAACCCCCGTTCCAAAATACTGTTTCTCCTACATTTCTTTCTATATATTCTATTGTAAACTATATTGATTTTTTTATAGATTTCTATTTGTATGTAAATATCTGAATTATTATTAATACCATTTATCCATTTACAGGGCTTGAAGACTTAAAAATCTGAAAAATTATACATCGAAAAAGCTTCTATGACGGAATCACATAGGAGAGAACATAAATGTAATAGTTAAGTTCTGTCGTCTCTTGCAACTGCATTATTTATTTTCAAACGGATTATTTTATCCATTTTGCACCCATCAAGAATTTTTTTCTTTTAAAACCGTCATACACAGAATCTCATTACAGGTTTTACAGTACTGACCCCCCCCCCCCTCCCTTGAAATGCATATGTACTACTATTCTTTGAGGGGAATTTTAATTGTAGAATAATGGTAATTTAAAAATATATGAATTTTCGACAAGAATTGTTGACCCAAGGAGGTTGTTTCTTGAGGCTGTTATTAACTGCTCTGCTCAACAAGCGCAAAATGTTTTGACACATTTTGCAAATTCCTTTTTTAACAGAAAAATATAAAATTGGAAAGCCTGACCATGGAAGCGATTTGGAATCGAACTGTGTTTTCCATTTTTTGATACATAAATTACCTATTGAGTTATAAGCGAATTTGATCACATGACAAACACGTTTTTCACTCTTTCTTGAGTGCTTATTTTTCTTTCGCGCGGGAATTCGGTTCAAAACGCCCACTTTGACACTATTTTCTGAAAGATCTATTGCGTTTGCAAAAAAATGGAAAAAACAGATAGATTACATAGTTTCTGAGCAACAACACCTAGTTTCATGCATTTCCGAACAAAAATAAATTAAAACATATGTTATAAAGTTGCCCTTTTGGATTTGAGAACAACTTTAAACAGATGTTTGCACGAGTTAGACAGGGACGGGCCAATGGTTTTCATATGAGCAGGGTTGTGACCATGCCAGAAAATTTCGGTCGGTGCAGACTTCTGGGAAGAATAAGCACAGCTTACAAATAAGCCCGGTTCGTTCCGAGCCTCCAGAGAAAGTCAGACCCGGTCACGGCCCAGAAAAACTGATGATCAGACTCTACCCATACCGATTCCGTGTATGCCTCTAAATGGCATTTGAATGGGAAAAGCGTGTTCTTAACGGCTGGAAAAATTTTAAATAAATTATGAAAAATATTGTGTTTGAGTTGTAAATTTCGTTCAAACTCACAGATTTTTTGAACTTTCGTTTAGCTCACGTTCATTTATCAAAACGTGAGTCAAGTTCAACTCAACTTTCACAGATAGTGGACTAAGTTCGTGACTTTTCGTTCAATGAACGCGCTGATGCCCAACACTGCACACAGTCAAATATTAAGTACCAGTAATATTGTTCTTATACATTGTACTGCGAGTCACGGTTATCAATTACAATCATGATTTGAGTTAATCGATATTTACAGATAGTTTCGAAATTATAAGTTAACTATGTTAAGCACTAGAACACTAGTCATTTGACTCTTCTTAAAAATGCTCAGAAATTATATCATTGGAGGGAAATTAAGACCCTGATAAAGAAAAATATATATCTAAGATGAACAAAATAAATCATAATTACATCGAACACCATATTTTGCCTCAAAGTAAAGAATTTGGATAACGCACAACACAGTTGTGCTTTTAAGTTCCACTATATTTATGCATACTATATAGTGTGACAAATGCTATAGTTCATATACAGGGCTACAGAAAAGAATTCGTAAGGGTTACTGAGTATGTGCTTAAATTGCTTAAAGGTGGCTTATTAATTAGTTATGCAGTTATACGCTGAACTGCATTTAGTTTACTAAGAAATGTTTGTAGAACACAGATAAAAGGATATACAGGACCACGCAAAGAATTGGATACATGGCCGTCTATGGATGATAATTTCTGGAAATGTAATTTCAGTAGTTTTAAAAGCGTTTTAGTTTGAATAAAATTTTAGATAAATATTGGCGTGTAATAAAAGTACTAGGTAAACTACAGGGCAGCACAAAAGTATTCAAGTATGTATCTATTAGTATAAATTGCTGAAAGAGAAATTTCAATCTGTTGTGCGTTTTCTCGCTAAACTAAATTCTCCCATTATATATATCTCATATATGATATATACCTCATATATATCAACCTACGGATCAAATACAGGGCTTTTCAAAAGGAATTAGAATACATATTTGGCTATGGACAGTAACTGCTGACATCAGTTTTATAAATGTTTATGCGTTTTCTAAAATGTCTACTTAGTTATCTTACTTACCTTATTTCCCTAAATAACGAAGTTTTGTTAAAGCATTCAGGAAGTGTTGGAAAATGTTTCATAATCTATACTTAAAGCATGATTTTTCTTTCTTGTTTATTTTATTTTTCCGCACCTCCTTAAAAAGGAATTCTATATATTTATCAATACATTTACATGAAATCTATTTATTTGCTGTTAGGATTCGAGTTCGCATTTCGATAATCTTCGATCTAGTATTTACCCTTTTATACATTCTGAAGCGACAAGTAAGGCACTAATTCCCTGCGGTATCCCGTTGCAGATTAAGGGGCCACATATTGATTGTGTCAGCTTTTCTAAACTGGAAAATCAGCTATCTATTTTTAACAATACAATCGATTTTCTAGGTCTCATATGCATTAAGAAAATACACGTTATCGATTTACGCAAAAAAGTAATAAAAAAAATAACAAATATGTAAATTTATTGTTATAAATAAATATGGTTTCGCATATAAGAAGTTAAGTACATTGTAAAAAAGTGTTTATGCATTCGGTTTATCTGTCTGTCTGTCCACGCTCTAACTCTCGTAAATATACTCTGATTTTCATGCAACTGATAAACGTTATTTAGAGTCACCAACGCATGTTTGGGATTGTACATGAAGTATGTCGGATTGATAGTTCATTTACCGGAGCACGCAAAAAAATTCCATTACATTATGATATATGGGAAAAAATTGTTTGCAGAGTATTTTAATGAGATTACGCTATTGCAAAAGTATTGAAACTGATATAAATCACTGAATTTGACTCCGATTACGTTAGAAGAGGGTATTCATAGCATTTGTCATTCATTTACAGGGACACACAAAAGAAATCGGTTACAGTAATTATTTCAGTAATAATTGCTGGAAGTGCGTTTTAAAATTCTGTATGCGCTTTTAAATTTAACTAATTTTTTGCAAATTACTCGTTGTATATAAATTCTATACCTCATATACAAGGCTGCACAAAAGTATTCACGTATTAGCTGAAATTGCTGAAGGGGAATTTTCAACTGAAATATATGTATTTCTTAAGTGAACTAAATTTTGGCATGCACGTAATTAATAGATACAAATCTGTATATCCTATACAGGGCTGCTCAAAGAATTCAAGTAATTTTCAGATTGTAGATCGGAACAGCTGAAATTGGATTTTCAAATGTGTTATGCGTTTCCATTGGGTTCAATTAGACATAATATTTTAACTTATTGCAGTTTTGTTACATTATTCTGAATGTGCTGGAAAGTGTTTCATAATCTATGCTTGACGCATATTTTTTTCTTTCTAGTTAATCTACGAAAAGATATAATATAACTGCAAGTAAATATATACAATAACCTGTTCCGAGTTACCTACGATTCCGAAAAACGTTCTTTATCATTAAAAATCTCAAAAACCAGTATATTTTTGAGATTTAAAGAAGCATTCATGAAAACAAAGTTTCTTTTGCTGCTGCCGATTTTCAGAATCGTTTCTGAGTAGTTTTTATAGTGCATTAATCTGTTTTCTCCAACCGGAATATCAGTTTTCATGATGCTAACATTTATCAAGTAAAAAAATTCATTTTCAATGTACATGTTGCAAAGACAAACATAATAAATTAACAGCATTAACATTAACACTAAAATTGATATTAATTTGTTACTCTTGCATGTATAAATTCAGTTACGCAAACGTTAGCTGCGTTGATATTATAAATAACTAGTTGGATGTGCCAATCCCAGAACTTTTTTCTACCTCGAGCATCTTAATACTTCAAAAACTAGTTACAGACATTAATAATTCAAAACTACGCCAATTTTGATTTTCAGCTTAAATTTCTGGTTCAGACAACTAATAGGAGTAAAAAACGAGTTAAAATCGATCATGATATTTACTCAAATCAATAGTTTTTCGTTATTCTGTTGTACCTCAGCTGTTTGCGAATAGCCGATTTAACAGAACGCGAGTTCTCGTCGCTGCACGAGCCGCCAAATGACAACAAAACTATGAAAAATCGAGAAAATTACAAAAAAAAAAAAAAAAAATCGCTATCACAGCGCAACTTTCCGGCGGAATATTTCCAAATCTAGAGATGATCTACTGACCGCAGCCAAAAACATACACAAAAAATTTGGTTCAGTTCTTTCCATAACTTCATACACTTTTCGATGATAAAATAAAGAAAATGGCAGAAAAATCGCGATTACAGTGGCCCCTTTCGGCAAAATATTTTCGAATTCGAGGACAAACTGCTGGCCATAGCCAAAAAATTTAGTTCAATCCTATGCATAGCTTTAAACAGATATTAATGGTAAAATAATGAAAATGGCACAGACCTCGTTATTACAGCGCCCCCTTCCGACGAAATATTCCCAAATCGAAGGAGGACCCGCTGGCCATAGCCAAAAAAATACACAAAAAATATGGTTTAATTCTATGCAAAACTTCATACACTTTTCGATGGTGCAATAATGAAAATAGCACAAAAATTGCTATTACAGCTTCCCCTTCAGGCAGAATATTTCTAAATCGAGGGAGGATCTGCTGGCCGCAGCGAAATACATACACAAAAAATTTGGTTGAATTCTATGCATAACTTCATACACTTTTTGATGGTACAATGGCGACGCACGGACACACGGACAGACAGATAATTTGTATAAACATGTTTTTGGGATCTCTGACCCCTAAAACGTGCAAATCCGTCGAAAAAAAATTCGATTACAATACTTTTTCTATTGAAGATCGAAGAAAGTAAAAATGGATAATTCCAGGATTCCCGGGATACAGAATATAGATGAAAACCATCATACATATTATTTCTGATGTTAACATACTTTTTTTCTCTACAGATACCTTAAAGGCAAAGATGAATGAGGTATTTTTCGAAAGGTTCTGCAAGCGGATTTTGACGTAGTACACTTTAAAACACGTTGTTTGATTAAAGAGAATTGCAGTTAATAAAAAATTAACGAACAAAAATGTATCAGCAAGATTGCGACGAGAAGCCCTCTCACGGGTCTACTGTTTGTTTTTTTTTTTTTTTTTTTTGATAAAGAAAATAGATTTTTTACATGCAATATGTTTTTAGAATGATGCCCACTAACAAGACCAAAAATCATATTTATATGAAAAATAACAATAATGCGATCAAATAAAGTTTTGAAATGTATTAAAAGCTATATTTTCATATTGGCCTCGTGTCAGGAGTTAACAGCTGAAGGAATCGCTAAAGATAGCTGAGCTATTTACAATCACCCATTTTGATTCGGTTCATTGCAGTCGTTTAAAGTGCGACATTCAATTAAATGTCTTAAATTTATATTTTATTTATATTTATTATTTTATTTATTGGTTGATGAATGGCTTAATTTCGTTATGTAATGTAAGCTGGAAACAAATGATGAGCTATTTATATTAATTTAAGAGCAAACTTCATTCGTAATCGCTTGAACACGATAAGAGATAGTTTTAAAAAAATTCATGCTTAGAAATTATTTTAAAGACCATAAAAAATGTGTAAATTGCGATACAGTTTTCAAACAAATTGCGATGTAATTTTCAAACAAATTGCATGTGAAACTACATTTTTTTCCCTATTCGCTGGTGTAAAAATTGAAAATGCGCGATGTTCAAAAATTTGCAAAAAAATTCATGAAGCCAAATTTAATCGTCTGCTGTTGCCACCTACAGAATGATGTCAGCTTTACACATAGACTCGTTTGTCCTTTAAAATATAGGTATGAAGAAACTAACTATTTAGCAATCACAATTTATGCTCAATTTATGGCTATTTTAGTCACTAAGCACGTATTATTTTTTTTTCAAAAATTTTAATTCTATGATTCTTTTTTAACTTGGAAGTATAATTTTTAGCTCACAGGCTATGAAAGCCTAAGTGCTAATGTGCCGGCCGGTTCTGTATGTACGTATGTATGTAAGTATGTACGTAACGCGATAACTCTTGATAGAAACATCCGAATTGCTTCAAATTGTTTTTCTTGGTTCATTCTGATAAGATTATTCCCTGATTAGTTTTGGGGGTTCATTGGTTATGTATAAAGGGGGGGGGGAAGGGGGCTAGCCCCATCCGCTTAATTTATATAAATGGGTTTTTCATGCAGAATTATTCGATTTGCTCCAAATTTGGTATACCGGTTTATTATGTTAAGAAGCTGCCTTGATTAGATTTGGAGGTTCATTAGTTAAGTATAAAGGAGGGAAATCGGGCTAAACCCCCCTTAATTTAGATAAATGGATTTTTCTGCAGAGTTATTCGATTTGCTCCAAATTTGCTATACCGGTTTATTATGTTATGGAGCTGCCTTGATTAAATTTGGAGGATTATTGGTTAAGTATGAAGGGGGTGGGTGGGGGCTAGTCCCCCCCCTTAATTTAGATAAATGGATTTTTCATGCAGAATTATTCGATTTGCTTCAAATTTGATATACCGGTTTATTCCGATATGGCGCTTCCTTCATTAGATTTGGAGGTTCATTGGTTAAGTATAAAAGGGGGAAAGGGAGACAAGTCCCCTCCCCTTAATTTAGATAAATGGATTTTCATGCCGAATTATCCAATTTACTTTTTTTTTTGTATTCATTCTGATGAGGAGTTTTCCTGATTAGATTTGGAGGTTCATTGGTTATGTATAAAGGAATGAAAGGGGGGGTTATACTCCCCTTAATTTAGCGAAATGGTTTTTTCATGCAGAATTATCTTATTTGCTTCAAATTTGGTATACCGGTTTATTATCTTAAGGAGCTCCCCTGATTAGATTTGGAGGTTCATTGGATAAGTATAAAGGGGAAAAACGGGGGCTAATCCCCCTTCATTTACTTTTTGAGGGGCATATTCTTTGAAATATGAGAATAATATACAATTAGTGTGAATAGCCTGTAAGCTCAGTGTCATCAGTTTAACTGGGCGCTTTTCTTTTTATTATAAGAATATTTTGTGTAAATAAGAAGATACTTTACTAAAAGCTGTACTCCTTTACTAAAAGCTTGTCATGCATAAAAAAGGCCAAGGGTGAAGTTTTAAACTTTTTTTACATAATAGATAGCATTTAAATTGACAAAATAATTAACTAATCTTATTTTTTAAATGTTTCAAATGTAATTCATTGCATGTCAATCAGGCTATGTAATACAGTAAACTTTTGAACTCACTGATTGAAATCAGTGAGCATATGGTTTCGGCTATGACATTCAAAGATAAATGTGCATTTTCCACAGTGTCGTAAGCCATACGCCGAAGCCGATTTTTCGATAAAATGTCCTTAGCAATAAAAATTTCCTGGAACTTCTGAACTGTCAAATGTGTTAGTTACATTATATCTCATATTTCGACATTTACTGTACAATATCTTAGCACGTATCCGTATACGGCATCTCATTAAGCGTATATTCTAATCCAAACTGCTTCAGGGTTCTTACGCGTCCTTGAATTTCCAGACTAAGAAATTCTTCGGAACTAACATTTTTTGGTAGAAAATCTCTCCTTAAATAAGTAGTCCAGTCAAATTATCAGAAAATAGGATCGATAGATGCAAAAATTCTGCTAGAAGATGTTATGTTTTTAAAGTGTTTATGGGGATGCTAATAACAGGAATTAATTGTTTTCCAAAAAAATATCTCGAGGCTAAACTTTGCAGAACCAAAATACCACGAAATTTTCGGTTGTTTTTCAGTTTTGGGCCTATAACTCGAAAATTATAAAATTTTTGTGTACTATACTTAATTACAAAAAGAAAGAGCATCAAATTCTCTACAGATTTCATACGAAAAATGTTTTTGAATACCCAATACTAAGTGCGCTACGGCTTTTTGAAACAGCACTTTTGTTTCAACTTCACAGAAAGTGACATATTTTTCGCCTCTCATCCCAAAAAAATTTATTTTCATCACTAACTGTGAAAATGAAATGTACCTATTGACGAGTAAGGAGTGACGAAATAATTAAAGAGGGAAATTTTCAAGAAGGGTGGATTGAAGGTAGGGTTGCCAATTGTACGTTTTTCTCGTAAGTTGTACAATTCTTGTCTATAGCGCTTTTTAGGTATTAGGTATATGTTTAAATGTGTCCGTATGACGATTTCTTCCGTTTTTCTACCACATCTTACTTTTGATAACTTAAAAAGAAATCTTTTCTAGTTTGCTTTAAAATTTCACCTTTTGCCAAAAATAAGTTATACACATGCGCATCAAATGTAAAACCAGCTTGTTTCAGATCGGTAATACAAAAATCTTGGGAAAGTTGTGTAATATTAACGGGGCATTTGCTATAGTATTAGATCATGTGAACTTGACCTTATTATAGATTATAAATATACACATTATAAAATTCTTAATTTAGCAAAACTGTATCTTAAGTTTAGATGATATTTGTTTGATGTATTATCACGCTTTATGCTTAACCCCTAATCATCGAGCCCAGGACAATTTCTCTGTGAATGTATCGGGCGCGGCGATCACAGGGTTAAATAAAAATATTTATTTTTGTAGGGTGTCCATTGCTGAAAATGTCATGAACATCATTGAATTATAGGATGGTCTGATTTATCTTTATTCTTACAATTCAATTAATTTTTTATTCATAATGGGATATGACTGCAAAATTAGTTAAAAATGTTAACAGAATAATGTAATACAAATATAGTTGGATAATAATGATTAAATCGATCAATTAATAGTAACCACATTTTAAAAAAATCGTTAACGAAAACATTACTGACATATTCAACATAGTTTAGCATAGTACGAAAAAGGATGATCGCACAATAAAGTAAAAACTAGTGTCAATCAAAATCTTCTGTTACGCCAAATTTCTAGCCAAAGAAAGAAAAAGGAATCGCTTCATTTCACTTCTTAAAACAGAGTTTCAAAATAACAGAACTCAAGCTGACCTGTCAGAAGAAGACGCTGATGTCATGATTGTTACCGTAGCCATTTCAAGAGCTGAAGCTTTTGAAAGTGTAGTATTGTCAGAGAAGACATTAGTTTTCTCGTGATCATGACGAGCTTGGGATATCAACACAAAAATCACTTTTTCCAAAATCCAGGCAGAGGTAACATCGAAACCAAATGGTTTTCAACCATGTCATACAAATACAATTACAACAATGTTCTTTTCACTCAGGCAATCAGAGGATGCGATACAACATATGCTCTTTTTGGGAAGGGAAAGTCAAAGTTTTGTTACACTATGAAAAAAACATGATCAGCTTAAGGAAATAGCCTGTGTGTTCAATAAACCAGAGTCAACCCGTCAAGAAATCATCGAGGCTGGGGAAAAATTCAATACTACACTATACAACGGATGCATAGACACAACACAGGCATTGAACACCTTGATGTTCCCATTATTTTCTAAATCTGCCACTAAAAGCAAAATTAATCCTGCAAGGCTATCACCAACGCAAGATTCTGAGCAGCATCATTTCCACCGATGTTATTATCAGATACAAGCTTGGGTAGGAAACAACATCCCCTGAAAAATGGGGTTGGTTTCGCAGGTCTGACGGTCTCTTTCAGCCAGTTTAAATGGTCCAAAACCCAGCACCTGAATCCATGTTGTCTCATGTACTTGTATAAAAAGGTGCAGCAAGGCACGTTCTTGACAAGAATCAGGACTCAAATATTCAGCAATTTTCAAAAACTGTAACAGGGTCAACTGCGAAAATGTGGACGACATTGTTTACCCAGAAGAAGAGGATGATGAAGCTGATACCTCGGAAACCATCGACGAAACCAGCAACGACGATGACTTTGACAACCAGGTTGATGATGTCGCAACAAGCTCAAAGAATATCAAAGCTGTTAAAAAATAAGCAAACTCCTCGTTTTCTCCTCAAACTGAGGTTAACGGACCAAACCAATCAACCCGCAAGCACTACATACAGAAGTTACTAAATACATTAAAAATCTTACCACATTAATGTAAATACCTACTTTTAATATTCTCCACTTAAGTTCTAAATACATAAAAGAAAAAATTACAATGTAGTAAAATTTTTTTACAATGTTACCGTTGTAATTAACCGTTAGTGCTATCATGCAAAAACCTGTAATATAAACAAGTTACATTAAAGAGTATAAAATTAATAAAAAATGATGTCAAATGTTGGTTTTTGAGATTTTCCACAAAGTTAGAAAAAAAAAATGTATTTTTCAGAAAACCGTAGCGCGCTTAGTAATGAGTTTAGAAAAACGTTTTCCGTATGACATTTGTAGAGATTTTAATGCTCTTTCTTTTTGTAAGTAAGTATGGTACACAAAAATTTTATAATTTTCAAGTTATAGGCAAAAAAATCTGAAAAAAGTCCGAAAATTTCACGGATTTTTGGCTCCAAAAGGTTTAGCCTCGAGATATTTTGTTGGAGAACAATTAATTCCTGTTATTTGTATCCCCATAAATACTTTAAAAACATAAAATTTTCTAGCAGAATTTTTGCATCTATTTTTTGACAATTTAACTGGACTAAAGGCGAAATATCGTGCATTTAAAATAGATTTATTTTTTAATAAAAAATATTGATATTTGGCCTTGAAAATCATGGTACTCCTACGAACCCTCTGCTTATTTTCTGATTTATTTTTAAATTCATTTTGCTGTCAAACGCATAAAACTGGCAAATTCTCTTATTTAGAAACTACATAATGTGCCGTGCTTGACGATTTTAGGATAAATACAGAAAATATTGCAAAAAATGCGTTGATAAAATATTGCAAAAAAAAGTTGGCGTTTTGAATCGAATTTTTCGAAACGGGAGATATGAGACGGAAAAAATGATCATACTGAGAAAGTAATTGTTTAAACATCAAATTCTAATTAATTGAACGAAAAATGAAGCCACACGGCCTCTTATACATACATGTCTTCAAAATCACCTCAAAAATCACCAACAAAATCACCTACAAAAATCACCTCAGCAAGTTTCATGACTTTACTTTAAAAATGAGTCTGAAAATGTCTCAGAAAATGTGGAGCTGTTGAGGGTGGTGTGATGTTGAATATAACATATCATCACATATAATTATTTATCTTCTTTTTTAAAATTAAATTCCCCATTTTAAAATTTAATTTCTCCTTTCATAATTATAAATTGAATAAAAACTTCCTTTCCTTTCTAAAAAGAATATATCTCTTTCTTCTTCTCTTGAGCTTTATTTTTCAGTTACTTAACTTTCCCAAGTTCAGCCAAAGCCGTTAATAAAATAAATCAAAAACAAATCTTTTTCTCATCCTGAAATCATTAACTGTTCGAGCATATTTTCCTTCGGTTAACGAATATATAAAAAAGATATTTTTTGGCCATATGCTCCAGTCGTAGCAGTTATTTATACACTCAGTGTTAATTTTCAGTTTGATAGTCAATACAACTGTCTTTTCGGCCGCAAATATTATACTCTCTTTATATTAAAATCGGCGGCCTGCATCTCCGATGCTGTTTCTAAATGCATATTTCCCATCATTTAGCTTTGGCATTCGTATTTGTACGTTGAAATGTTTAAACGCCAACCAACGGTCCTTTTGGCCACTTTTTAATTCAAAGTTCCATTAAGTGATATATCTTTGGGGTTATAATGGTCCAGGGTACCAAAATTTTGGCTCGACACATTGGCAACAATTTCTGACAAATTAACCATTCCTTCTCTGTACATCCTACTGTCAACAGCTAACTGAAAGGGTCCCTCTCTGGCATTTACATATTTCATGTCCATATCCAATAAACTCATCATGTCTTCAAATTTGCCGAGTTATTATTTTGTGCCTGTCTTTAATTATTCAAGGACTCATAAACCTGGATTTCCAAAAAGGTGATTATCTTAAAAATGCAATAGTTGTTTAAAACATTTTTCGCTACAGATCATGGTCTACAGCATATGTATATGGTGCCTATCCCAGGCCTTGAATTTTTCAAAATTTTCATCTTGTCAGAGAGGGATCCCTGTGTTTAACGACGGCCGGCTTTGAATTAAAAAAAAAATGAAAAACTTTAAAGTGAATGAAGCCTAATCGCCACTCTCCTGAAACTTACGAACAGTATTTTTGCATCCCGTACCCTTTAAAAGTGAGAACTGAATATATTTTGCTGCAGAGACTTACGTATAATGTGCTTCTGCATATTTTTAAACTACCGACGATGATATGGATATTGATATGGACTACCATTTTTTCAAAACAAGGATTCGTTTTGAGACGCTTCGCCTACAGAGAGCGGAAAACTTTACCAATCGCCTCTGTCCATACTAGGCTTATGTCGGAAGCTTTGACCGCCTCAACCATTCAGATATTTACTTATCTTTGCGCCTTCGCTCCGAATATGACTCAGACTTGATTTTGCTTATTCTGTATGCTCCAAAATGAAGAGAAAATTTTTCGAAATGAAACCAGAAGAATTTCGCGTTCTAGTGGATTTTATATTTTCTCCCACTTTTGTGAAGAGAAAAAAAGAACGTTGTGGCTCCTGCCCCTCTATCAAACTCCTGTGACGATGTTCGAAGCATTTCCGCTGATCATCGAGTTCTTCGGGGATTCTATATTTTCAAACGATCATCGCTGTGTTTAATTTCAATATGATTTTACTCTAACATGAGTGTTTACATACTTCGCATCCTCTTATTTTGATATTCGGTGAATCAAGTACTATGACTGTTTTTCATCTTTCTCGAAAGCAGTTTTAAGACAACAGCTCTTCAAAAAAAAGTTTTATTTAAGCACTAAAAAAAAGAAGTTTTTGAATGAAGTTTGAAAGCAGTTTTTTTTAATAATAGTGTCACCTTTTGAAAATTGTGATTTATGATCACCAGACTACTTAAACGTACGCTACTCAGAAAACTCATACGTGATACAGAAGTTAATAAATATCTCAGTTATATCACGGAATGCTATTATCAGTCAAATTTTTTTTAAAAATTGAACTGTCAAGAGTATATTTTAGTGATATTTTTTTTTCTGAGTATTATAAAAAATATCAACGATTTTTAAAAAATGTGTGAAATGAACAACGAAATATTATAAAGTTTTAGTTCATAATATTATGATTTTTACGGATTTTTAAGACGATAAATACCATGTGCACAGGAAGAGATTTTGTGTAAGTTATTTTTATTCTTATTTTAGCAAATTATTACAGTGTTCAAGTTCATAAATATTCCTAAGTCCTTAAGTTAATACTTTTGTTTTAATTCAATCCATGCTAAATATTTTTAAATATAAACTAATTTTTCTTGCATTTGTTGTTTTATCTCTTCCTGGGCACATTTCGTAGTTTTCAATGATATCTGTGCCACATTTTTTCTGATGCAGAACTAAGGACAGCTGTGATTTCAGAGGTAAGTCAGATGGCGGTATCCATGTTACAATGTCAAACATAATTAATTGCCCTTAGGTAAAATATTTTAATGAAGTATTATGTTGGTTTACATAAATTTCTTTGCATAAATTTTGATATTTATCACAAAGGATAAATATAAATATGGTAGTATAAATATGAAAAGAAGCCTAACATTTTATATTTGTATGATTTTCGTGTATATTTTTAATACCTACTGATCATATTTAAAAAAAAAAAGTTTTTAGCTTAATCATTTGACTATAAATGGTAAGTAATATTTTGTTAATAGTTTTGCTACAATGTAAATACTTATTTCTTTTTTTAAAGGCACATACAGTCTCTCTTGTCTAGTACATATATAATTTTGATAAAAATACTGTTTTCAGTATCTTAAGATACTTAAACGATAGCTTACAAATTATCAAAATATTTTTCTGTCCAATTTCGTGTTATATAGATAAATATTTTCGCAGGACATTATTTGCCCTGCCTTTCTTACAATTGATAAAGAGACACAAATGTTGGATGCTTTCAAATACTTTAGTACTGATATTTTTTTTAAAGTGTAATTTCCAATATAATTCCAACTTAGAAATGAAGAATTTTAAGTTTGTGTTGACATTTTTTTATTTTTTATACTTACTCGAAATTATTTTTGTGTGCTATTATTATTCTAGCTAAAGCATTTACTACTAATATATTTTATATATATTAACTGATGTGTTAATATTTTATAATGACACGCGAAGACTTTTTTTTGTGTATTCCTTGATAGATTTTTTCAAGGGAATATGTATTACATTTATATCTGTGTTGTAAGTTAAATATTTTGCGGAGTTTGCAAGTGCATCAAGTTTAAATAACGTTGCCTCTTATGTTCAAAGTGCGTTTCATTTCAAGATCCTATTTTAATTTGAAGTTAATGTTTAATCTTAACAATAATGGTGATTTATGTTATCTTGATATTCACAATTTTATATGCATGATTAAATGACCTAAATTTGGGTTATTGAAGTTTTGGTGCGGACATAATTTTACACGGAAATATGCAAGAAAAGTACAGATATATTATTTTTTATTTTAAATTATCCAGTTGAATATTTTTCTTAAGACAAAATGGTTCATTGTTTTACTTTTAAGTATAGATTGTTAAAGATTGTTTTTCTCACTTTCATTATTCAGAACATTTTTATCTTTAATTGAAATCAACGTGCTTTACACATTTCTAATATCATTTCCTGTGATTTTTTTTTTTTTACAAAACACGCACACACATTTTCATGTCTTTAATTATAAGCTGTTAGTTGTGTACAGTGATACCCTACTTATTTTTATATACATATATTTACAGTTGGCATACATTATTATTGAGGGTTTAAGAATTTTATTATTTTATACGCGTGTCGCTGTATCCTTCTAGCTTTAACATTTTTAAATACTTTCACAGGTTATGCAAATTTTTCTCCGTAATTTTTTAAATATTCATTTTACATTTTCCGTTCATAATAAGTACAAACTTTCTAGATATCTTTTGGAGCCTTATTATGAAACAATCTTTTTTTTTCTTGTATCTCACTTACAATATCATTTTGCCAAAAAATAATTTTTATTTTATGGTACACATACTTAGTTATAAACCGCTTAGGTAAACTCATGGTATAGCATTTATACTTATATACAGTTTGTGACCTTTTGGTAATTCAGTATATTGTAGGTGTGTTCTTTTTCCTTTTCTTTATGAACTTCTAGTTTTATTTGTATCATGCTATGTACATTCCTTTTCACTTTTGTTATTTAATCAAACATTTCAATAAGTTTCTGAAATTATTTTTTCATTTACTTCCACTGGATACTTTAATGTTGAGATAATTTTCATTAACACATCTCTCGTTTCTGAATTCACAACCACCCTTGTTGCTATTTTACATTTTTTTCGTACATCTGCACACACATGACATATAATTCTTTACAAAATTAAAATTTATTTTATCATATTTTGTATTATATTATGTTATCAGTTCATATCATTCATTATATTGAAGAGGTGTATTTCTTAAAGTTAAATTTAATTTTCCATTAATTTGATGTACTGCACTTCCGCATTTCTTTTCAATTCATTGTACGAATGGGTTTGAAATAGAAAATCCTTTTGTAAATAATTTTTAAGTTTATATATATATAGTGTGCGTTAGAAACATTTTATTCAATATTTTGCTAGGTATAAACATTTAAAAATGCGTAGTTTTATAATGTTTACATTCTTCTTTTTCAGTTTTCTCATTATATTTAGTGGGTTATGTCAGTTTTTCAGGGAAAGGGGGAGAGATATGTGATGTTGAATATAACATACCATCACATATAATTATTTATCTTCTTTTTTAAAATTAAATTCCCCATTTTAAAATTTAATTTCTCCTTTCATAATTATAAATTGAATAAAAACTTCCTTTCCTTTCTAAAAAGAATATATCTCTTTCTTCTTCTCTTGAGCTTTATTTTTCAGTTACTTAACTTTCCCAAGTTCAGCCAAAGCCGTTAATAAAATAAATCAAAAACAAATCTTTTTCTCATCCTGAAATCATTAACTGTTCGAGCATATTTTCCTTCGGTTAACGAATATATAAAAAAGATATTTTTTGGCCATATGCTCCAGTCGTAGCAGTTATTTATACACTCAGTGTTAATTTTCAGTTTGATAGTCAATACAACTGTCTTTTCGGACGCAAATATTATACTCTCTTTATATTAAAATCGGCGGCCTGCATCTCCGATGCTGCTTCTAAATGCATATTTCCCATCATTTAGCTTTGGCATTCGTATTTGTACGTTGAAATGTTTAAACGCCAATCAACGGTCCTTTTGGCCACTTTTTAATTCAAAGTTCCATTAAGTGATATATCTTTGGGGTTATAATGGTCCAGGGTACCAAGATTTTGGCTCGACACATTGGCAACAATTTCTGACAAATTAACCATTCCTTCTCTGTACATCCTACTGTCAACAGCTAACTGAAAGGGTCCCTCTCTGGCATTTACATATTTCATGTCCATATCCAATAAACTCATCATGGCTTCAAATTTGCCGAGTTATTATTTTGTGCCTGTCTTTAATTATTCAAGGACTCATGAACCTGGATTTCCAAAAAGGTGATTATCTTAAAAATGCAATAGTTGTTTAAAACATTTTTCGCTACAGATCATGGTCTACAGCATAGGTGGAAATATATTTTTCGAATACAGCATGCACTATTCATGCGTGAAAATACCCGCAAGATAGTGTTAAGTCTATGGGAACATTATTTTCAAATCTCTCGCTTGCATTTTAACAGTTTTAAATGTATTTTGTATGAGGATATTTTTAGCATCGGAACCGGTTCCGAATGTAAGATTGTTTTCGTAAAAAAAGTAACTAAAATAAAAAAAATACAAACATACAACGTTAGACATTGACTACAGATATAGTATGCAAAAAAAGAATTAAAATACAAGCCACAAATTAAAAAAAAAACGCTGCCATAAGTTTGACGTTGACTTACGATTGTTTTCGCGTGACTAGTGTAAGCTCTTCACGCTGGTTTTAATGACATTGAGAAGATCGATTAAATCTCCTTCTCAAAATATGCATTAAAGCAAGCAGAAGAAATTTACTTGATGAATAATTTTATGTATTTTAAGTTTTCATAATTTATTCACATATTTAATGTAGAACTTGAAGCAAAAAATTACATGAATTAAATTCTCTTTAAAGACATTTGAGTTTTATACGTATCTTTCTTGTTCTCATCATAACCAAAGGTAGGATTCAACCGGTTCGGTAGAATCCTTTGCTAATTTATTTTGAGTTCGGCGAGCCGGTTTTTAAAATGACACTTGAAGTGCGAAACTAAATCACATTAATTTCCTTTTTTTAATATTTATCTGCTCAGCAGAGTTTTTTAAACATAATACTGTAACATGATTTGATTTGTTTCATTTAATAAAATAATATTTCATTGGAAAAAAAAGAAAAGAAAAGAAAAGAAAAAAATTCTACATCAGTCTTGTAAGAAACAAATTTAATTTTTAAAAAAAGTTGTAATTGAAATTTTAAAGAATTTTGGAATCCAAATCGGCAGCCTAGGCATGCACATTCAACACTACATAACTACTTATAGTCGAATAGAAGGTACTTTGGTTTGGTTGCTTCGCTTGAAAATATACGGAATATTCCCAGTTATCGCTGATTAATAGTTAATAACTAAATCGTTAAATTTAGTGGTATACTTCCAACTACATTTTTTTTAATATTGTTTTTCATATCTTGTAAATCATTTAAATCAAAATAGTTATTTTCATAAATGTAACAAATTTTAAGTTTTTATAAGATCCCCGAGTCCTATAAATTATATTTAGAAAAACATCTTCAATTCTCTAAAAAGGGAAAAAACTGCATGGTCTGAACTTGCCGAGTCATGATACTTTTATTTTACGAATATCCAGAATTATTTAGCGCGCTTCTTGTACCAAGAAATGGCAAAAATTCCTAAAATTCTAAATAACATAACTCGTGTAGTTTTGGTCGTACAAAAATTCGTTTCAATTTATACAGTGTGGATAACGTTTTTCTAAATATATTATAGGACTCAAGAAACCGCATAAAAAATGTATTTTTGACTTTTTTCTAAAGTAAAATGTTTCTAATATGATGAACAACATTTGAAAAAAAATTTCAATTAAAAGTATCCAAATTTAACGATTTGGGAATTAGCTCTTGGTCAGCGATCAGAAGGGACGTCCTATATGTTTCATAACTGATATTGCCTTCATGGCTGTATATTTTAAATGAAATTCTTCCAAACGCACTGCGAATCAGAAGTATAAGCATCATAAAGGATGAAAACTAAAATAAAATTTATTAAAATGTTTGAAATGTTTCCGAAGAAAAAAAATCGATACAAAAGAATGACGGTGAGGGTTTAATTACTTCAGAAGCTTGAACAAATATCAAATTTGTAGAAAATCATAAATGTTTTGGCGTGTTTGAGAACATGGGTTAAAAAAAACGTAGCAAATTAAAATTTACTTTGGGGGCCACCGTAATACTGACACATCATGGATACGCATAATATAAAATATGAAAATAAAACATGTGTAATCTATTTATACATATACTAATATATACTACTACTATATAAGCTATTTATACATACATACATATTTATTTATGCATTGCAATTCCGAAATAAAATTTAAACGCATAGTTAAATACTTTTAATACACTAGGGGGCTCGGCCCCCCACGAGCTACGCTCGCCAACCCCCGTCCAGACACCGCAGACTCTAAATGCATGCTAATTTGATCGGCTTTAAAAAGATTTCGAAAGATTAAATTATAATTTAGAAAACAGTGGCGATCTCCCTATAAACGGATTTCTATTCATTTCTCTTTGATTGGGGAATTTTAACGCCAAATCCGCTGCGATACTACTTGATTATCCAGTCGACCAATTTCGCCAAATTATATAAATCGACAAACCACTCGCCAAATTATACAAATTGACATAATTTTTATTTTAAATAACGAAAGAACAAATAAATTAGTACAACATTAATAAAAATACAAATAAAACGTCGAAATAAAAATAACTTGATGACGTAGACACGTGTAACAACATTTCAAAATAAGCTAGTATAAAAGGAATTAAGTAAACAGAGTCTTTGTCTCCTGGTATTTTTTAACAAAGCGAAAAGAAAGTTCTTTTAAATGAGACATTTTAAATTAATCGTTCTTAATCTGACGTAATTTTGACCAAACTATTCTTTCTCTTTTAAATATTCACATGAAAATACTTTTGTTAGAAATGAAATATTATTTGCGCTTTCCTAACAAAAATAGTTGAAAAGATCCTCTCAAAATATCAGATAAATGTTTAGCGCAATTTCTAAATTTAAACTGTTTTGCAATATTATTTTGTGTTCATTTTATGTAATAACTGTAATGTGACGTAAATATGACGTAATTTCTCCTATTTAAGACTTCTAACGCATGTTAATGAATTTATTATTTTACAATATCCTTTCTCTTTGAAAATTCACGTGTATACTTTTTATGACGTAATTTTCAATAAGTTCCTGCTTTTTATACGCAATTCTTTAATTTTAATTTGAAAGTATCTTTTCTATTTATAATAGTCACTTGTAAATAAATTTTTAATTTAAAGCAAACATTATTGTTTCCGTTGTTTATACAGTTGGCAACAGGTTAAATTAGTACAATTTTCTAAAATAAGTAAAAAATATCTCTCGAAATGCTGAAAATATGAATTTAAAATAGAAATAAAATCTCTAAAAATGAGTCAAATTAAAAAAATAAATTAATTCTGCACACCGAGAAATTATAACGTATAAAATGATCTAAAAATGATTAAATTCCCATGAATAGTTTCTGCTCCTATAAAAATTTTTTAGTGGAACGATTTTGTCCAACTAGCATTAAATATCTCTTAAAATAATTCTTCAATTTGAAAACTGTCTGCATCAGCGTGTTTATCAAACATTTCTGTATAATACTACCGATTTTCATATTTTTGTATGCATTATTTTCTTTAATATTAACAAAGTAAGACATCCGGTCACAAAAAATTCAAAACCGGCGGTGGTGATAGCGGTAGTTACTTTTTTTTAGAATAGAGAGATAGTAATGCTCTAATACTGAATTGCGAGTACTACTTGATTATACCGTCGATGTATTTCGACAAATTATATAAATCGTCAAACTACTCGCAAAAATATACAAATTTGCATACTTTTTATTTTATATAACGAAAGAACAAATAAATTAGTAAAAGATTAATAAAAATACAAATAAAACGTCGAATTAAATATCACTTGATGACGCAACAAACACGTGTAACGTGTTTAATGTCAAGTGAATGTGACATTTACGGTAAGCCATTATTGGCATTTAATCTTATAGTTTGGCGATACTTTTTTGGTTGACGGGATAATCAAGTAGTACCAAATTGAGTAAAGAAACACCCTTATAACTCCAAAAATGATAATCATATTAACTTACAGTTTACTGCGTCGGATTAAACGTCTCATTTCCAATTAAAATATATCTTTGAATTCAAATTTGAATGAACAACAGGGTCATGAAAAATCGAAGAGTGTGGAAAATATGATTACGAATATCTCGGCAACTAATCAGCCGATAGTCTTCATTCTTTATGCAAGATTTATGTTTTTATGGTCTTTTATATTCACTCCTTAAAATAAACAATTTCGAAAATTTTTATATACCTTTTATCAGAACGAATATTTCAAGAGTCCGAAAAAAAAATTCCGGATAATCCAGGTTACTTATATTGAATAAGCTTCTTCCCATTATTACATACTAAGTACGCACCAAATTTCAAGTCTCTATCTCAATTTTTTGGGAGATAGAGCGTTTACAGACACACAGACTGACGGACGGCAATTTGTTTTTTTCTAAAAACATGTTTTTCGAAATATCCAGTGTCTGAAACGTGTAAATCCGTCAAAAAAAATTTTTCGATTTTTAAAACCATTACAAGACTTACCCTATACCACGTATGATGGGTAAGTAAAAATGAGAGGCTTACTGAATTCTGAACATTTACAACCAAGTTGTAATCAATTTGAATGATAGCAATACGCTGCAGTTGTTTTCCCATCAGATTGCTGGAATATTGGAGAATGAATACTTTCATGGAAAGCAGCTGAAGAATTATTATTTACATTTAATGACACTTATAAATAATATTAATGAGTATCGAGGATATTTTTTAAATATATTTTAAACATTTTTCTAAAATTTTGCAGTTTTTGAAAGTATTCAAAAGGATAAAAATATTGTCAGAACCATTGCTGTAAGTTTAGCAGATATGGAAAAAGGGTTAATAAAGATAAACATAATATGGTCAGAAAAGAGAACTCTACTAACTATTTCTAATGTATCAGACTTAAAGACAATTTAGTCTAATAGGCCTACCTCTAAAAGAATGGGTTCCTACTTTTAAAGTGAAGGTATGTTAAGAAAGAAACACACATCCGATGATGTTCGAGTAAAGACAAAGAAAATTGAAAGTGAGGGCGCTTATCAAGAAACTATATGTAAATATCTCAAATAACACAAGTTATTTGATATTTTAAAGCTTTTTTCTGTACTATAATGTAGTCTTTTGTATCTGTTTTTAATTGTTTTATTTAAGTACGAGGGAAAGTCAGTAAGTAGGTCACAAACCGATATGAGAGGTCGGAAATTAGCAGTAAATTCTTTCCAAATAGGCCAATAAGTGGCAGCACTTTCCAAGTGTAAGATGTGAATGTCGAATTTATGAGACAACAGTTGTACAAGATGAGCAGGGGCGTTCAAAAGTTGTTGACGAAGAACGAAGTGGTCGTTCTGTTGAGATTGCGACAGAAGAAACAGTGCGGAAGGTTGAGGAAATGGTTAGAGCTGGCAGGCGAACAATAATAGACAGCATTAGCAATTTCAACAGGATGTTCACATGGTTTATCTTACAGCCGACTAATACAGATGTTGATTGTGATGTACACAGATGGCTGAGAGTGCAGACCAAAGACTTTTATGCAGCAGGTATTAGAAAACTCATGAAGAGATGGGACAAATGTATCAATATAAATGACGATTATATAGAGAAATAAACATGCCTTTTAAGTATGCATCTTGGTTTCCCTTTTTTATTGGCTTTTGTGATCTACTTACTGACTTGCCCTCGTATGAACTGTATGAAATAATAAACTACCTGTTTCAATGTCTTTTTAATATTTTTCAACATCATAAATATAGAATTATTTTCAGTACAAGATACCCAAAATGATTAGAATTTACTTTTGCTGGTTCTAATTCGAAAATGCATAATGTGCTGATGCATTTCATCGGCAATTTTATCCATGAGCAGTTATTGTATGAAAGGTTTTTAAAAGATGTTGCATGCTTTAAAAATGACAGACAATTTTTATTATTGATACAAAATTTCCAGATATAACTTCTCTGCGTGCGCATTATCGTTACTACAAAAATAGTTTTAGGGAATTTGGCACTATTTATAAAAGGCAACATTGTCTAATATATCGGTAAAATTGGTGACTTTGGTAACAAAACTTTTGGCCTAAAAAACTCATTAAAAAGAAACAAAATCAAGAAATCGAGCACACGCGAGCCGATTGAAAGGTACTGCAGATTAACTATGAAGAAGTTACAAGAATTTATCAACAAAGCAAGGATGTATGTAAATAGGAATGCTTGATATTCAGCGAGTTAGTATTGTCACGATATTAGAGACTTCGGCAATATCTCGAGCTCTCCCTACAGTTGGTGTTTTTAATATTTAACTGCTTGCAACTTTAGATCTTGGGAATTGGTTAATTATACAACTTGAATTTTTGTGTTGTGCTAGTTTGATACATTTACTGATGGAAATTTTAACCTGGGACTCATGATTACCAAATACATTTTTGTATGTATTTATTAAGTAAATTACGTCCTTCTATAGGGAGATGTGTTTCAGGACAATTTTTTTCACTATACCAAAATATCAAAGTTCATAATCTATGTATAATGCTCCATTTTTCTTTCATGCTTATACATTTAAAAAAAAAATCATTCGGACAGAGAACCGGTACTTAAATTACTTGAAACCCACCACTGACATAACTAACAAAAACAACACAGTATCAGAAAACGTATCGTCGTCAGACTATACAAATTGTAGCAAGAATCTTAGTGAATCTTGTAGATCTTTAAAGGTATATTTTTGCCAAGGCTTTGATTCAGTGATATGTCTATTTCTATTTTCACACATGGTACACAGCACGTTATTTAGCAATCTTATTTATCGTTTGTTTAGTCTGTGATTATCCAAAACTCTTCTATCTGAAAGTGTAACCGTACTGGTTTCTAAGATAATGGAGAATAATATTTGAAACATTTTGCAATCAGGAGGAAACCTCATAAACTAGTGCTTTAAGATTTAGCTGTTAGACAACAATAAGACGATACACCCTGTACATATATATATATATATATATATGTTATATAAAAAAATTTACTTTTACTATTCATTTAAATTGTTCTAAATTGCCGGCATATTCATTATTTCCTTTTTTTTAATACGCTCTATTATTTATTTCTAGTTAAATTTCTATAATTTTAAAACGCGTATCTTAATAATAGATTTATTCCAAATCGTAATCTAAACTTTTAATCCCTTCATTAATTTTTATCGTCTACCAAACTGTAAAGTTCTGAACGTAGTTACCTATTTTTCGAATGTTTATCAAAGCCATTTTTACATTTTTATTCTATTTCATCACATTTTCCCGCCAGCTGGGCGACCGCCTTTTTTCATCGAAATCCTTCCATTAGCGGCGCCGGGATTCTTTTCTGTGACGATTTTTGATCGCTCTCCATTGGCTGAGTGACGGGTCGCAGTTTCACTTCGAGGCTCGTTCGTGATTTGGTTTTGGCTAGCCTGAAGTTTTCATTTCAATCGGAATTCCTCCACGCATTCTAATAAATAGCTAGAGCATGAGCTCAGGAGGAGATTTTTTGTGCTGTTTGATTGTTTACATAACCTGTTACCTGGTGTCCTAAGACATGTAGAATATTCATTTCGTGAATTAACATCTATTTCGCATGAGTAACTAGTTCATGCTCGAGTGGAATGCTCTGATTTCTCATCCTGTGGGAATTGTTTAATGTTGGTATGTTCGGATGGAATAAACAGTTTCCTATGACTACGTTTCCATGTTTTCAATTGTGAAAACCCCAGATTTCTTCATACGCTTTTTTTCACCACTCACGTAGCCTAATCTGCCTTGTCTTCATCATGAATAAATAAGTGTTTGATTGGACTCTACCAATATTATCATCGCTCTACAGCTACTAAATTTTCACAGAGTTAACACCTCCACTAGCGATGCTTGTGCTAAGTGGTATGATTGCTATACAACATCACCAACGGCTGATTAAAAGGTGGTACGAATCAAGTAATATGTCGTAAAAAGCACGACGTGATTGTTCGACTTAACCCATTAAATTGTTTCGTAATATATATATGTTATATAGAAATTTTACTTGCAATAGTCATTTAAATAAAGATTAAGATTAAGAATTAAGATAAAGATTAAGAAATCCCGTGGTTTCACAATTAAACAATTAACTCTGGCACGGAGGTTTTGTTAGCATTTGCTTCGGAAGACAAATCGGAATGTAAACTTCAGGACAACCAATCAGATTCAGGAACAACCACACATTGAAATGCGCTCGGTTACTCAACCAATGGAGAGCGAGAGAGGCACGCAATAGGGAATGAGTTCCGTATCTGCTCACGGAAGGATTTCGATATAAAAAGTTCGACTCCGGCAATTGCGCGAAAAGTTGATTCGTGGAATAGTATTAGAAATGAAAATAGTAAAAATAGCTTTTACAAACATATTCGAAAAAAAAAGTAATTTCCCTCAGAATATTATTGTTTTGGTAGCTGATAAAAATTAATGAAGGGATTAAATGTTTTAGATTAAGATGTCGAATAAGGTAATTATTAATAGACACATTTTAAGTTTAGAATAAATTAACTAGAAATAAATAATAGAGATTATTAAGAAATTGGGAAATAATGAATATGCCGGAAATTCAGAAGAATTCAAATGAATATTGCAAGTAAAATTTTATATAACATGTATATATGTACTGCGAGAGAGAAAGAGAGTATATAAGAAATAAATATAAAAGTAACTAGTATGTTGTGGCCATCACAAAACTTTCTTCTATATAAATCACGTCAATTAAATCATGTAAATAATACAAGAAATTACGCAAATTTAGCACCAATTCATATCAAATTATATCTGAATTTGAAGTTTGATGAAAATTCGTGCATTAGTTCATGAGATAGAGCTATAGCGGAAATTGTGAAAAATGTAGCATAGAAGCGCCACTTGTTGAGCGATTTGCATAAAACATAAACAGCTCTAATTGATATCAAGGCATACCTGAATCTGAAGTTTGATGAAAATTCGTGTGTTAATTATTGAGATAGAGCTATAGTCGAAATTCTGAAAAATGCAGCATAGCAGGGCCACCTGTTGAGCGATTTGCACGAAAACATAAACAGCAGTAACTCATATCAAAGTATACGTGAATCTGAAGTTTGTTGAAAATCCAAGCATTAGTTCTTGAGATAGAGCTATTGCGGAAATCGCAAAAAATGCAGCATAGCAGCGCCACCTGTTGAGCAATTTACACCAAAATGTATAACACATCAATTCCTGTCAAGGACTAACTGAATCTGAAGTTTGGTGAAAATCCGTGCATTAGTTCTGGAAATTCAGCTATTGTGAAAATCGTGAAAATTGCTGTATAGCAGTGCCACCTGTCGAGCTATTTACACCAAAAACTAATCAGCACCCATTTATATCAGGGACTAACTGAATGTTAATTTTTATTAAATTCCGTTCATTAGTTCTTGAGATAGAGCGCCCACAAAATTTGTGTCACACACAGACTCGCAGACTCAGAGACAGACATTTTGTGAAAACATGTTTTTCGGGTTCTCTGGCCCCTAAAACGTGTAAATCCGTCGAAAAACGGAATTCGAAAATTTTAATGAATCCAATACTTTCTTCTTATAAAGATAGAAGAAAGTAAAAATAGTTTTTTTTTTGGTTTTTTTTTTTTTTTTTTTTAAGCACTCTTTTATAAGCATTCAATGTTCATCTTGAAAATCAGACCTAATTTTTTTATTGCAATTCACGTTTTTTCCCAAAACTTTACTTTGGCATGGACACCGAACTCTATTGCGAAAAATTCATTTATTTATTTACGCTTGATAGAAAGGGCAAACAAATGAACTTATTTAAAAATATACATTATTGTTCTGTTTCTTTTAAAAATTCATTTTTTCTTTTCAATATTATAAGATTTCTAAATTAATTTTTAACGTATAATAAATAAATTAATTATTATCATGCGTACTTAATAGCATAATTCGTAAATTAATTAATATCAAACTATTGATTTAAAAAAAAAGGGGGGGGGGGGTTATATTACACTCTTTATTTTGTATTTTTATATTTTTTTCTACTTTCTAGCCTTTAAAATGTTTCATTGTTGTTGTTTCACAACAATTAGTGATATTTTGGCGAGCGCTAATTGGCGTATAATAAAATCCATTCTTGTTGCAACTCGTATTAGACCAGGAGACGGCTTCACAAGCCATCACCTCATCGAGATGGTGGCTGAAGTTCAAGGATTAGTTAAAACTCGATTCATATATTAAAAGGCGACTGTTCTGCCAAGTCATATCTTGGTGGAAAACACTTGCAAACCCGATTTTATTAGTTGACTGGTAGGTTTACCATTGTGTTTTTCTGCTCCCAGTCCTCCATGTTTTCATATCTTTGGGCACGGGAAAACGCAATGATAAACCTACCGATCAACCGCTAAAATCGTGTCTACAGGTGGTTTCCACCAAGATATGACTTGGCAGACCAGTTGCATTTTAATATGCTAATCAAGTTCTGTTTTATACTGGAATTTCAGCCGTCAGCTCGATGAGGTGATATTCTGTGGAGCCGCCTCCAAGTCTATATACATTTTTACGGATTACAGAGAATATTTGGCGATTTATCACTTATAATTAAATTCTAAACATATGAAAATGTTATATTGTCACCGAAAATGCACATATGAACTTAATTCTTATAATTCTAGTATATAAGGATGTCGGTTAAAATTGATTACAAACTTCCATCTTCACATACAAAAACCAGGTTTAAAAAAAAAAAAAAAAAAAAAAAAAAAAAATCTCACTTTATTACTTTCACGCACCAGCAATAAAGCGTGTGTAATTTAACAACTTCAACGATTTGAAAAAAAATCAGAAAAAAATGCTAATATAGTGAATAATGTTCAACTAATCCACTTTAATTACCCAGGCTTTAAAATTTCTCAGGAATGCAATACTGCAATTAACTTGTCACTTCCCTTTACAAATCTTTTCAATAATAAAGGATTTTTGAAAGAGTATGTGAATAAAAAAATTAGGAGAGCGATTATGGATGATAGGCTTTCGTTTAAAAAATCGTCTAAGAGTTTTGGAGATTAGATTACTCTAATTTAGACACAAAAATTATAATTACTGCGTTGCTTAGAGAATTTTTTCAAGATAATAATTACACTTATTTAACCATAGCAATTATATTAGTTGTGGATTTGAAAGTTTTTTCACAGAAAAATAAAATAAAAAAGAAGTTATTTGAAGGTAAGTATAAAATAACGTTTATGAAAGACAAATTTTATACTATATCACATTTCTTTTTCCAGTAGATCGAAGCAGAATATTTTTAAGTGTTAATTGTGAATTATACGCAATACATCTGTAAAGTTTTAGACTTCACTTTATATAACAAAAACTAGAATGGCGGTGCAAATTCTGGAGAATAAAGGGGATGAGAGCAGATAGTTACACTTTTCTCTTCAAAAACCTACTTGACAAAGAGTGGAATTGCGAATGATAAAAGCGAATTGTCAAATGCATAACATACCCGATAGAGGTAAACGGTTTAGAGAATATATAAATTTCTTTACCTAAGCAGGTGCTATATAAAATAATTATAAATGTTTAAAAAAATTAAGAACATGCTTTCATTAAAATTCCCATAGATTAATTGATTAAGATGGGAATTTTTCCAAATTAGCCAGCTATCGCCAAGCTGGCTACATATATTGCAAATTACTTTTGTAGCCAAATTTGACGATTTTTTGCCAAATTGGACAAAATTTAGAAATCCTGCCATTAGTACTTTGCAACGAATGCTCATTGTTGCAGCTGATGCTGATTTCTCCATAGGAAATCAAACGATATTTGAGTAACCACTAAGTTTAAGTAGTGTTTTTGCGATGTCTTTGGTAAACGGGGGGATAAAATTTTGAAAAATTCCGAAACAAGTGTTTATTAGTTTTAGTTATACTATGCAGTGTGGCGCAAAAGTTTATGCACAAGCTAAATATTTTTTTATAAAATGAAAAATATACACTGGAATGCTTTGAAATTTTTGCTGTATCTAAACAATTTTATTACAAATTAATGTTTCGAATTTGGAAACAATTCATTGTAAGGAAAATAATAAATTATGAAAAACTGAAAATTGTGATCGCAAAAGTTTATGCACAAAAACGAAATATGTACATTTCTCAAGGCACAAAAGCCCTTTAGAAGCCTAAGGTGTTTCCATTGCACCTGATGAGATCGAATACTCGATTTTCCATTCATAACACGAGAGTATGGAAGGTTTGGGGAGCGTGTTTGTACCACGCTTCCTCGATCGCTGATTTCAGCTTTGCACTGGGTGATACTGCTTCCCATTCTTGTAGCCGTCTCGTGAAAGGATTCCCCAGATTGTTTTCTCTCGGATTGAAATCTGGGCTGAGTGCTGGCCAGTGCATCACACTGATATTCTGAGATATAAGCCATGCTTTTGTGCAACGGGAAGTGAGTATTGATGCGTTGTCTTGCTGAAAGGTTCTGTTGGGACCACCTAGGAGTTCTCTAAACTGTCAGAAATGCTCAATCAGCGTCTCCTGATACTTTTGTGAATTTTGTCTGCCATTTAGGAAGCAAAGAGAAGTTTGTACATTACAGCCAAAAGAGCCCCATACCATGAGCGAATCACCACGTTGTTGCCTGCTGAATATGCTCTTCGGATCTTTACACAACGCACACCAATGGAATGAGAAGCCATTTGGACCATCCAAATTCCATTTTTTTTTCATCAGAAAAAATAACACTAATCCATTCGTCACGATAATCCATGTGCTGTTTTGCCCATTCAAGTCTTGCTTGCTTGTGATTCTGTTTCAGAAAAGGCTTACGAGATAACTTTTGTTATTCGATTATTCCTGATTCTGTTATTCGTCTGCATATAGTGTCAGGTGATATTTTTGATCCAAGTCGGTTTTTTATCTCATTAAGAGACAAATAGCTATTTACAGCCAATCTTTTAATTCTTCTGTCCTCACAAAATGTGGTTTTACTCGACTTCTCTGAGCAACATGCATTTTTTAATTGTTTTCCACGTTGCAAAACACTATAAACACCACGTTTAGACCGATTTAAAATAAGCGAAATTTGCAAAAAAGATTTACTTTCAGCTTTAAGCTTCCAGACTTCCTCATTTTCTTCAGGCGATAACTGCAGAGATTTCGGCATTTTGATGTAACTCGTACAGTAATCTCTACACTTTATACTCTAGGGAAAATGTCTCGCCGATACTCCACCTATTATGTTTAACCCCTTAATTCTCGCTCCCGTGATATTCACGGGCTGTGTCTTTTACTCAGATTGTTTGATTCCCACCAGTTTTATAAAATAGTGTAATTGGCTTTATTATAATATACTTTTACCTGTCATTAAATAAGGTGAATATTTCTTTTTGAAAAAAGTGCTGCCTATGAACAATATGAATTTTTAAACCGTAATTTAATGCGACTCTAAAGGGTTATGGAGATATTTGCATAAAATCTCATTTGTGCATAAACTTTTGCGACACCACAAAAAACCGTTTTCTTGTAATTTCTGATTTTCGTAACGATGATTTTTTTCGAAACTTGAGATATATATATTTATGATGATAGTATTCACCTACAGTGTATATTTAAAAACATTTCGTTGTAAAAATTACTTTTATTAAAATATTTGTATTGTACTTAAACTTTTGCGCCGCAGTTTTTTGAGCAGTACTGTTGTAGGCGTAGGCATGTGAAGTTTCAAGATTTTATTTCCATTGGTTTATGAGATTGATTATTTTTATGTGCCCCCCGTTGCCCCCCTTAGAGATCGAATTTTTAAGAAAACCAATGTCCAATTCATGTATTGCCGTCGGGAATACACATACTTCCAAATTTCAAAGCTCTATGTCAACAGGAAGTGGTTGAAAATTGAGTCACAAGATTCAACTACCACATTGCAAACAGAATTGTAAGTTAAAAGAAAGCATGTAAAAAAATCCCTGCCGCCCCGGCCTAAAGGCAGAGGTAGATTTCGAAGTAAAATATACTAATTTCACAAACAAAAACTAAATCATGATTATAGATAAATCCACTTTAACAATTTTATCTGGCCGCTCTTGACGAGTTTTTATTTCATTTTCATATAATAGCTGGTTTTATCAGAATCATGTTAGGGCGGTATTCAAAAAAATACTTTTCCATGCTCAACAACTCGAAATTTTCTGGCATAATTCCAGATTCATTTTTAATTAAAAAAAAATATGAAACTTGCTGACGTGATTTTTGAAGAGATTTATAAGCGACCTGTGTTTTTATTTTTTGTTCAATTAATTAAAACTTGATATATAAACAATTATTTTCTCAGAAGGACAATATTTTTCGTTTCTAACACAATCGCTTCGGGAAATTCCGTTCAAAATGCCCACTTTAACATCATTTTTTGAAATATATTCTGCCTCTATCTAAAAATCGATTATTACTGTACATTATATAGTTTCTGAATAAGCGAATCTACCAATTAAATGCGTTTGAGAGCAAAAATGAATTTAAAAACCAGTCAGAAAATAAGCAGTTTGGATTTAAGCGCATCCTTAATACAATGATTTTTCCAACACAATCCGCTTCGGTAAATTCGGTTCAAAATGCCCTTTTTAACAGCATTTAAAAAAATATATTCTGCCCCTATCAGAAAATCGACCATTACGGTACATTATATAGTTTCTGAGTAAGAAAACGTACCAATTGGAAGCCTTTGAGAGCAAAAACGAATTGTAAAATGAGTCAGAAAATAAGCAGTTTGGATTTGAATACACCCTTACTAAGATCATTTTTTACTTCAACCGGTATGTATTTTTAATTTGTTTTTGCTCTAAGAATTGGTCCTATCCAAAACTTGTCTATATAGATGTTGTAGACAATATTAAGAAGATATATGATAAATTTATGGGGATTTTATATCTTTTGAATTGACGGAGTTATGGATTTTTTTCTTCTTCAAACGCCCTTTTTGTTTTCGTTTTTAATTTTTTTTTGCGGTACGAATTGCTCCTATCAAAAACTTGTGAATATAAAAGTTTTAGATAATGTTAAGGAGATTTATAATAAAATTAATTGAATTTGATATCTTGAGAATTGACGAAGTTATGAATTTTTTTCTCCCAAAAACCCTATTTTTTGCGCCCCTTGAGCCCATTTTTAACTTTATCAAAAATCTGTGATACATAAATTTTTGGCCCTATTTTTAGAAGTAATAAAAACTTTAAACTGATTTGATATGTACAAAAATTAAGAAGTTATGGGGGTTTTTCTGTTTTCACAAAACCCCTCCCTATTTCCCTCCCCTTGGTCCGATTTTGCCCATTAACGAACTTGACCGAGATTTTATGCCCATTGATTTTATGTATCAGTTTGGAAGAGATTGGTGCAGAATTACGAAAGTTATCGTGTCCAGAAGAAAGTGATATATATAGATAGATAGATAGATAGATAGATAGATAGATAGATAGATAGATAGATATATAAAGTTTTTTACTGAGGGTTGTTTTGGGTTATAGGGGTCATGATCGGTGTAGATCTGCAAAAATTTTTCAGAAATTCCAACATAGGAACGATCCCAATAGGTAGTATTTCATACGAAATCTACCTAAAAGCGACGTAGGTGTCGTAATAAAGGATGCAATCAACCATCAATCTGCATGCCTACAAAAATTAAATTTAAAAAATTAAATTTTGAAAATACGCTGTGCATGATAATCGCGAGTCAGCAGGTCTGTAGAGAAATTCGTTGCGGATTTTTTTTTTTAAGAAAACAAGAAAGAAAAATCATGCATCAGACATAGATTATGAAACCCTTTTCAACATTAAAAGGATGTTATTAAGAAATTTCAATTTTTTCTAGGAGAAAAAGAGATATTGAAATAAGCAACTTAAACACACAACTCAGTAACAATCTGTTTTCTGAAATTTCTGTCCATATCCGGTAATGCATGCGAATTCATATGATACGTAATATTTCTTTCTTCTTTTATTCGCATTTTTTTTTTTTTGTGATTTTTTTTTTTTTTTTTTTTTAGTGATTTATTTTATATTATTTAAACCATTTTTATTAGAAAAGACTATCTGGATTAAAAAGGAATTTGCCTCTATAAAACCGAAAAAAGGGTGTTTTTAGTATTATTTAACACTTTCCAACAAAGTTGAAAAGTGTATATGGATTCGGTTTGTCTGTCCGTCTGGTCGTCTGTCCACGCTCTAACTACCGTAAATATATTCAGATTTTCATACAATTGATAAACCTTATTTAGGGTCACCTAAGCATGTTTGGTATTGTATATGAAGCATGTGGAATGAATAGTTCATTTGCAGGGGTACCCAAAAGAATTCCAATACATTATGGCATATGGAGAAAAATCGTTTGCAGAGTATGTTAGTGACATTACGCTATTTCAAATGTAGTGAAACTGATATAAATCCCTAAATATTCCACTACTAGATGATTACGATCAAATAGGGCATTCATAGAATTTGTCGTTCATTTACAGGGACACACAAAAGAAATCGATTACAGTACTGTCTTTGAGTAAAAATTGCTTGACGTGCGTTTTCAATTTCGGCATGCGCTTTTAAATTTAACTATTTCTTTGAATTTTTCTAGTTGTAAATAAATTCTATACATCATATACAGGACTGCACAAAAAAATTCACGTGCCTCCTTTCCGTGTTTCTCCTTATTAGCGGAAATTGCTGAAGGAAAAATTTCAACTGTATTTCTTAGCTGAACTAAATTTTGGCATGCACGTAGTTAATAGATACAAATCTATATATCCTATACAGGGCTGCTCAAAGAATTAGGATAGTTTTTTTATTGTAGATGGTAACAGCTGAAAATGGACTTTCGAGTGTGTTATGCATTTCCACATGTTTTAAATAGACATAATATTTTAACGTATTAAACAGTGCAGTTTTGTTGCATTATTCTAAATATGCTGGAAAGGGGTTCATAATCTATGCTTGAAGCATGATTTTTCTTTCTTGTTTAATGTCTGGCATAAGAATAAATATTTTAGATCAGAGTTTTTTGCATGTTATTTTTATCGTTTGAAGAACATTTCAAAACATTTTTAATAAAAAATTGATGATGTGACTCGAGTTGCGTGGATGGATGTACTAGCGTGGGTGCCGTGCACTTCCAATCGGGCGGGATCCGATAGATCGTCAGAGTCGTTTGCAATCAATTTTCCTTAAGGATTATGTAGGTAATATTGTCTGGAACTTCAAGCACTTTGAGGTCGAAAAGTTGAAAATCAGCAAAGGGGCAGCCATTTAAATTAAAAAGTTTATTTCTGACTCCCTTTTTCGCACTTTGCGTGCTTCTAAAAATATTTATTTATCATAAAAAATGGCTGAAAGTCGTCCAAGCTCCGATAAATTATATTACCTTTAATTTAAAAAGAAAATAGCTCGATCGGTTTGATAGTTTTGGCATTCTGATCTCGCCCAGTTTGAAAAAAATTATTTTTCGTAAAATATGTTTTACAAAAAAACTTCGAATTTGGTAAAATACGAAAGAACTTCGAATTTGGTCAAATAGTTTTACAGCGACGATCTACATACAGAAGAAAGTGAGAGAATAAAAATCGATTTTTCCAACAGAAAAAAAGCAAATCCCCCTTTAAGAAAAATCCACGTTATCGGAAACGAATTAGTGAGATATTATTGTAATTAATACCACGGCGTATTCTTTAAAATCATATTTCCAAATCCAATAATAAATAAATAACACCTAGAAATTAAAAAGATGGAACAGAAAGATGTTTTTTAGGCATTAATCATAATATAATTGGCAGCTAATAAAATTTTATGGCTGTAATTTAAAAGCTTTACAAAACGAACTTGCTTATAGTTAGTGTTTTATTGGTCATTCTCTGGCAAATAATTATATTTATCATAAAGAAGATAAACTTTATGTGCTCCACATTTTAATTGGTAATTAAAAAACTCTCACAAATATTAATTTTTAAATAATGTAATCTCTGCTTATATAAACTATGTAGAAAATAATTATTGCTGTTACATTCAGAGACAGTATTTTATGGATTTATCAAAGTTGTGTAATGTAAAACTCCCATTAACTTAAATAGCTGCTGAATTTTAATCAACTACTAGAAATTTCTAATAACTTGCAAACAGTATTTTATGTTAAGCATATTTTTTTTTCACTTAAAGATATGAATTTTAATGCATACTTTTTTTTTCTAAAACCTATTTAGTTAAGTAGAGATCAAATTAAATATATATGCATGTAAAATTCTGCCTATTGGTGTAATTTATTTTTCATTTAAAAGAAAAAATCCCTACTTTTAGAACTTATATTAGAAAAATAGCTATGTAACGTCAGTTAGGTCAATTGTAAACAAAAGTCCTTATTTTTCATTAACGGTTGAATTTTTTAATTTTTAAGATATATAGCCTATTTCTTTTCGACCAGCTAATTACATCACCCTACTAGAATCAATTTATGCTGAAATTAAATTGTCTATAATGATTTTAACACAAATATGGCAGCTTGTTTTCAATTGAATTTTACTCACATTTTTGCATTTGACCTGGAGACTAAGCGGTAAATGTAAATATCATTTTTTTTTCTTCAGAATGCTCAAAATAAATATCAGTTGCTGATACAAACAGAGGGTGTTCCCATATTTTTGTAACGATTTTGGAAAAAGAAATACATAAAAGAAGCTAAAAATTTTATTTTCCACTGCTCTCAATTTGATAGCCTTTTTGTTGAACTATCACCTCTTATTTTTCACGATAAAAAAGCTTTCCTTAAAATGTCAAGATTGATTTTATTCCATTCCTTGACAACAATCATCCAGAGTCCATCCTATATTTTGGGATCACGCTTATAAAGAGTTTACTTTAATAGTTGAAATGCACAGGAATGCATGGGAGATACATTGGGGATCTGGATGGGATAAACTTAAAAAGAATAGTCTGAACCCCGGTTTCATTTTTCAGTTTTTTCTAAAAAATATAGCAATAGATTTAGAGGTTTTGCTGGTAGCCTTATCCTGATGGAACTTAGCACAATGAAGAATGTCTGGATAAAGTGGGGAATGACTTCTTTGAAAAAAGGTGTTAAAATATATTTCTGATAGCATTCCGAGTGAATTTTGACATTTTTTTCTACTTTCCTTGTTCTAAGTTTTCCATTATAAGAGAATCCAACAATAAAGATAAAACTTTTAACAAAACATTCTTTGTTTTCTCTGAACCAACATTTTGCGCATTTTTCTCCTCTTTTTCGGTATTAAATTGATCTTTTTCTATTATAATCAGTGTCGTTTATGACGGCCGATTACCTACACGAAGAATATAGGCACTATGGGGGAGTGCCCTAGGGGGTCTTTCTAAGGGACTCTAACCCGTATTTACGCAAGAATATCCAAGGTTCGGAGAAGACCACGGAAGGCGAGATTGGGTTCAAACCCAGCACCTCCCGTCTACCAGCTTTGAGAGCAGAACCTCTCAGTCGCTGATGGGACATCTATTGTAATAAGATAAATATATCCAAGTCGCATCAATTGTAACTACATATTTCCATTTTTCACCTGCTAAATATTTTTCATGCAACAATATGCACATAGTTTTACGCTGAAAAACATGTTTTCAGAAGAATGTCATCTTTTCAAATTGTTTCACATTTAATGACAAGTTTTTTAAACAGATAAATGGTTCTCTATTATCGGTTGTGATCGTTGAAATAGTAGTGCAAAACAGAGGACAAAATGATTCTTAAGCAGGGTGTCATGCTTAAATTTTGGAGAAAGTACGTTGACAATCTTTTCTTAGTATCAAGAAATGAAGATTTAACTGAAATATTAGCAATAACTAATTCAATATGTCCCTCCATTCAATTTATAATAGAGAAAGAGACTAATTACCGGCTGTCATTCCGCAAATAAAATATCACGGATCAGAAACTAAATACGCCAGCCCAGCATGAAGACTTTTTCTCAGATCAATTCTTAAAATTACACTCTGAATGCTCAATTCTCACAAAGTTGCTGTTGTCAAACCTTCGCGATCAGAGATTTAAGGTTTTGCAAAGATAAAAAACTTTTTTAATGTGAGGAAAAGAGGATGTTTATGAATCTGTATAGCAATGGTAATCCCCTACGTTGTGCAAATAGAAACTTTAATTACAGCTGCAATAATTTCTTCCCACTTTCATCGTGATGCTACTCAGGCTGCGTACACACGCGTATTTTGCCTACTTCTCCAGTTTTCTTGGAAAAGCTTTTGTACTGGACCCATCTGCGGTTTATTCACAAAAGAATGAGGGGAATCAACAATGGGTTAGGAGATAAGGAGCTCGACTCTACTTGAAGGAAAGGTTCCTCTTTTGCCGGACATCATTCCTTTTCCTGCTAAAGTCGTTAAAAATCAAAGACACTGCGTCGCCACAAAAAACGAAGCTGACACTGCTAACGTGGTGCGGTCGCACCATCCTTCTAACTGTTAGCAGTGTCGGCTTTATTCTCCAAAAACTTTACGAAGTTTACAGTGTGGTTTTAAACATCAGTATAAAGTGTGAGTCAAGAATGGAAATTTAAACTATAAAATAGCTGTCCACGCACTGGGTACAGACCACATTCCTTGTTTTGTGAACTCTACCGTAATTAAACTAAATTGCAATACGTACGTAAGACACATATTTCTTGAGGCCTGCTACACAAGATTAGTTTGATTACCTTTAAATGAAGCAAGCCGTGTTCCTTCAGAGTAGGCGGTTTTGCTGCGACTTTAACTTAGATTTTAATAATTTTGAGATAGTTTCTTCTGTAAGTTGTTTTTAATTTCAGGTTTGATGAATTTAACATTTTTTACCCCAGTGGCGTATCAATAGACGCTTTCAGTCGTGACGTCAGTCATGACGTTTTGCTTGGAAACTGACTCCAAACAAACGGTTGCTCTGCTGTATTTTCTACTTTGTTTGTATTTTATAGCTATATCTCAGAGGTAAGTCTTTGTATACTGTATAGGTAGTGATAACATTTTCTACGATTTATATTTAATAAGAAATGAAGCATAGCAACCGTTTGTTTGAAGTCAGTTTCCAAAGAAAACGTCATGAATGACGTCACACTGAAATCGTCTATAGCGGAGGCCGCTGTCACGCTGAGGGCCCGGGTTCGAATTCCGGGTAAGGTATGGATGCAATTGTGTTTTATATATATATATATATATATATATATATATATATATGCACTATATGGCCATTAATTTCCGGGCACTTTCAATTTTAGACATTTTGTAGAATATTTAAAGATATACTTGTGGGATTTTTCTGGAATTTCAAGATTATGAAGAATATGTTTGACTTCATATTTATCAATGGCGATTTGATCAGAAGAACAATTAGGGGACCAATAAAAAAATTAAAGAAAAATAATAATATTTGGAATCACCCTGTAAAGTAAAATGCACGCAATGATCCATCGCTATAGCTTACGAATGTACGGATATTGTACAACATGTGTATTCATTTGTAGAATAATAGCATGTATATTCATGGAGATATATCGATTTTTTTTAAGTTAAAAAAAAATCTTGCACGTTTCTTGTTAATATCATACAGGGATTTTTTTACCAAATTTAACACCAGTTTCTGAAAATTTGACAAAATCTAATAGAAATAATATAGTGTGATTGGAATGTAGATATATTATATATTTGATGAAATATGAGTAGTTTTATGAAATATTTTTTATCTGCGCATACACGGGCGATAAAAAAAAATTCATGATTTAATAGTCAGCTACATGGAGCAACTCGCAAAATAAAGTATGTCAAATATCGTGAAAATTCAGAAAGATATTGGCAATAAAGGGAGATGATTTTCAGTTGTTCTCTAAAACCAGCTAAATGATAAGGGGTTTTCCATAAATTGTCCTTTTTAATTTAATTTAATATATATATTTTTTTTTTTATTGATGCTTTAGTTTTTCATGGAAAACCACCAGAACGAATCTATTCGAAGGGAAAAAAGAAGTATCAAAATCTAAGCATTTCTTCTAAATCTACTCGTTGACATTCATTAAATACAAACTCCTTTGTTGAAAGCCAGTTAATAAAAAATGACAATTTGTGAAAAATCCCTTATCATTCAGCAGCTTTTAGAGCGCAACTAAAAATTAACTCAGTATATCGGCGGTAACTTTCTGAATTTTCACAATTTTTGACTGGATTTTTTTTTCTTGTGAGTTGCTCCATAGAGTTGACTATTAAATCATGAAAAAAAATTATCGTGCGCGCATGCGCAGATAAAAAATATTTCATACAACTGCTCATATTTCATCAAATATTTAATATATTTACATTCCAAGTGCACTACATTTTGTCAAATTTTCTGAAACTGACATTAAATTTGGTTGAAAACCCTGCATGATATAAACAAAAAATATGCTGAATTTTTTGAACTTTTAGAAAAAATATCTCCATGAACATACGTGCTATTCTTACACAAATGAATACACATATTGTACAATATCCACACATTCGTAAGCTATAGCGACACACATATAACACATATAGCTATAGCACATTCGTAAGCCATTGCGTGCATTTTATTTTATAGGGTGATCCCAAATATTATTTTTCTTTTATTTTTTGTTGGCACCCTAATTGTCCTTCTGATCAAATCGCCATTGATAAATATGAAGTCAAGCGTATTCTTCTTAATCCTGATGTTCAAGAAAATTCGACAATTACATCTTTAAATATTCGACAAAATGTCTGAAATTGAAAGTATCTGGTGATTAATGGTCATATCAATGCAAAAACCCTTGACGGGTTAAAAGTTTCTGACGCAGCACTTTATCTTATGCTCTAAGAATTTTAAATATGGAACTTAAAAATACTGATATCAAATTTTGAGTGACGTTATGCTATTTCTTAAAAAATATATTTGTATTTATTTCACCATTTTATTTTTGTTTTATTTATAATCGCATGTGCAAAAGTTATGTTCAACATGAAAAGCTGCATAAAATTTTATTCGCTGTTGCTTTATCATTTACATCTCTCATAAATTCAAAATATGTGTTTTAAAAGATATGATATAAAATTTAAGTGACGCCTTGATGTGACTTTAAAAGGTTTGTTTTTTAAAATACAATTTAAATTATTTTTGACTTGGTTAAAATATTTTTTTTACATCTACACAATACTTTTAATTTTCCAATTCACTGTTAAATATATCACTTTCACTGAATCTATACTATGCATTGAAATGTATTTATTTCAATAAATTGATTTATCTTTTGTGTCACGCTATTCAAAATTGTGAGTAAGATTTATGTAAATGGTTTATTTGCGTCAAACTATCCTTTTTCATACATTTCATGTAGTTTGGACACAATGACGCAAAGAAACCATTTACATAAATCTTACTCACAATTTTGAATAGCGTGACACAAAAGATAAATCAATTTATTGAAATAAATACATTTCAATGCATAGTATAGATTCAATGAAAGTGATATATTTAACAGTGAATTGGAAAATTAAAAGTATTGTGTAGATGTAAAAAAAATATTTTAACCAAGTCAAAAATAATTTAAATTGAATTTTAAAAACAAACCTTTTAAAGTCACATCAAGGCGTCACTTAAATTTTATATCATATCTTTTAAAACACATATTTTGAATTTATGAGAGATGTAAATGATAAAGCAACAGCGAATAAAATTTTATGCAGCTTTTCATGTTGAACATAACTTTTGCACATGCGATTATAAATAAAACAAAAATAAAATGGTGAAATAAATACAAATATATTTTTTAAGAAATAGCATAACGTCACTCAAAATTTGATATCAGTATTTTTAAGTTCCATATTTAAAATTCTTAGAGCATAAGATAAAGTGCTGCGTCAGAAACTTTTAACCCGTCAAGGGTTTTTGCATTGATATCATTACTTTTTTGAGGTTAGTGATAAAATGATTAAAAAAAAGATACTTATGGAATTTAATGCAGATTTAATTTTTACTATTTTATTACAATTTTCCTTATAGCAGTTTGTATATAAAAACAACTGGGTAAGTATAATCGCAGATCGCACAGAGGGTTTCATTTGATATTCCTTTAAAAACACTTTATCCTTAAATTAATAAATCCAAAATGTTAATTTATAATTATTAAATCCTTACATAGATGTAGCACCAATAGTTCCAATTTTCATGGGGCAGGGAACGCACTCTTTTAAACAAACCACCTTCCAATTGAAGTCATCAAAAACCAAGTTGAATAAGCCAGAGCCCGTTGTGTTGTTTGACAAACAGCAGTCTCATGTCCCCTCCTTCCCCCCTTTTTCAAAATTTTTCAGACCAGTACCTAAGAATGGAACCGAAATAATTTTTTCTCTTCAGAAATTACGATAAAAAAATAGTATGCAGTACTCATAAATTTACTTTAATGCTATATAGGGTGATTATTAAGTTAATTATAACGTTTGGAATCTGTTGCATTGATGTTCGAAAGGTAGTTTCTGAGTTATGGAAGCTGGACCCATAAGGCGCCATAGAGGGGCGAAGCCCGCTAGTGTCTATCATAATTATATCTGCCATGTAGACTAATTGCGACATTTAATCAAAATAGTCCCCCGCCCCCCTCCTCATCCCCGGAAATATAACAAATACAAAATGTGTCTTTATAAACCTATCGTCAAATAGGTTTTTATTTCTTTTTCCCTAAAAAAAACATGATTTTTATATCCGTAACGTAAATAGCGGACGAAGCCCGCTAGTTCCTATCATAATATATATTTTTAATAACTTTATATAGTCTATAATAAAAATCAGACTTAAAATAGTCTAGTTCCATGAGTACTTGTAGTGTCAGTTACATGCTACGATTTTTGGATACCAGTATTTTAGAACGGGAAAATGTGACTTATTTTATCGGAGATATCTCATTAATTGAATAAGGTGAAGCAAACTTTTTGAAAAAAAGGTGGCCAACAAGCATGGCAGTTATCAGCTATGTGACTTTGTGCTAAAGTCCATTAATTTGATCTGCTTTAAAAATATTACGGAAGATTGAATTATAGTAGAACCTGGATTAACCGAGCTTCGATTAATCGAGGTTTCTGTTAACCGAGCCGATAACAAAGTCTGATTTGTTTTTTTCCTTTTGAATGAGCCTTAAAAATAACCACACTCTTTAGCTCACTGTCCGTGCTATACAGGCCCTTCTGCCCCCAAAAGCCCTCAACTCCAAAGAAACATTGGACCCTGAGAAGTCAATAGCGAACAATGCTTTGTTTCCAGTGGCTGTGTGAACTTTCGTAAATTTTTCAATTTGCATTTTAAAATTTACTACTGGTAGTTGATTTTCTTTTTAAATTTGTTAAGCTGTGAAACAGAACTTTACATATATTTACTTTTATTATTTAAAAAACGTTCTATATATTTTTTTAAAAGAGATGTTAAATTCGCAAGCACGGCGAGTTTTTACACACAGTTTCTATTAACCGAGATTTCCGATTCCGATTTACTAACAGTCCCAATTAGCTCGGATAATCGAGGCTGCTCTGTATAATTAAAAAATCAATGGCGATCTTACTGTAAACGGGTTTCCCTTTTACTGAGGGATTTCAAAACCGAATCAGCTGATGTTAGTTGCTGTTTCCCTGCTTGATTAAATAAGATTAGTTAAACATTTGAAAATTACCAAATATAAAAGGAACTAAGTCAACAGAGTCTTTGCTTTATGGTATTTTTTAACAACGCTATAAGAAAATGATTTTAAATTTAACGTTTTAAATCTGACATAATTTTCACCAAACTTTCCTTTCTCTTTGTAACATTCAACTGAAAATATTTTTATTATTAGAAAGATAATATTATTATTTGCGCTACCTTAAAATTAGCAACTATAGTTAAAAATATCATCTCGAAATTTGAAATAAATCTCTCATATAAATATATTTTTTAATTTACACTGTTTTGCAATATGTTTTGCAATGTGTTTTGTAAACTGTTTTGGCCACTTTGGCCAATATGACGTAATTTCCTCCATTTACGACTTTTAACACATATCAATGAATTTATTATTTAAAAATTTTCTTTTTCTTTTAATATTCACGTGTAAATATAATTTTTATAACGTAATTTTCAATGTTTTCCTTCTTTTAATGCGTAATCATTTAATTCTAATTTGAAAATAATTGATTATTTTATAATTTTCTTTCATTTTAAGTAAGCATGTGTAAAAACAATTTTTATGACGTAATGTTTAATATTTTCCTGCTTTTAACACGTTATCATTTAATTCTAATTTAAAAGGATTTTTTTCTGTTTATAATAGTCACGTGTGAATAAATTTTTAATTTAAAGGATATATTATTCTTTGCGCTGTTTTAACATTTGGCAACAATTTAAAATAACCTTTTCTAAAATATGTAAAAAATATCTCTGGAAATTCTGAAAATTTTAATTTAAAATTGAAATAAACCGTCAAAAAATTAGGCAAGTTAAGAATAATAAATGCACTCTGCAAACTTCGAGTTTCTATTGAATGATTAAATTGAATGAAAATGATTAAATTCCCATGTATATTTTTTTTCCTATGAGACTTTTTTAATGAGACAATTTTATCCAGATTTAACATTAAATATCTCTTAAAATAATTCTTCGATTTAAAAACTGTCTGCTTCAACGTTTTTATCAGACATTTCTCTATAATACTACGCAATTGCGTCAAAAGATGGCGACACCAGAATTCTGATATGCTTATTATGTAAACTGTAAATATTGCAAAGTTAAATAAAAAGAATTGTCTCGGGGTTATCAAACTTCATTGATATTTATAAATAAAACATTTCAACTAAATTATTTATTATAAAAGAATTATTACATCACAATAGCTTTTATGCAAGGAAAATAATAATTATAATAATAATAATATTATGGATGTCAGTGATTATATATTGATTGACCGTCATAATAATAAAAAATGATATTATAAAAAGAAGAGCTGAAATGAATTATTTTTTTACGTTTCTGATCGTGTGATTTATATTCAAATAATAATTATTAATGTATATTTTTTGTAAAGTGATTGAAATTAAATATATTTATAAAATTTATGGTAATATTTTTATTGTTGAAAAATTGCCAAGAAATAATCATCATCAAATTGGCGTCATTATAATTGTAATTTTATTTAACTTAATAGCAATTAAAAAAATTACAAAGGAACTGAGAATAATGGTCAACTAGCAGACTTTAAAAAAATAAAAAAACATTCACATGTGAAAACACGTACCACGGAGTATCGAACTGCCTATGCTAAGGTCAGTAAACGATGGCCCTTAGCCACTCAGACAAAATTTTTCTCCCCAAAAGTGGTTAAAAAGAAAGCATGTGTATGAATACAGTGTCATGCATTTTCGGTGAAATTTCCATAGAATGGCGAAGAAATATAGTCCGATTTTATATGCGCATTATAAAACGAACAAGAGTCTTGCTGGAAACAAGTAAATTGTTATTTGGTTCATCTGAAACATATTTATTTGATTTTTAAAAAATCGCCCGTGTCATTTTCGAGAGAAAAAAAAAATCGAATTATTTAACGAACGAGAGTTTTCCCAGAAAAAAGAAAAGTGTTATTCACCTCACCTTAATCACATTTATATTATGTATCAATTTAAAAATAATCGTTAGAACCGTTTTCGAGATTTTCAAATTAGGAACTTCCTCGATATTATACCAACGTTTTCACTTTAAAAATGGCTATTTAGATCTCAAAATATACTGCACGTAGAAATGCAAAAATTTCAGTATACGATTAGACTGCAGATATAAGACTGTTCTACAAAATTCAGAACAATAAGACATATATCTGCTGAGTTATTAAAAGGCGGCTTTTCGCGTTTTCTTTGATGTCGAGTTAGCTGTATATATGAGTTCCGCCATCTACGAATTCTATGATACGATACGATTTTAACGATACGATACGATACGATTTTAGGCTTAAGGCTGCGTCACTCGAAATACTACCGTCTTCCATGATAAGTGTATAATGGGAGAAATAAAATTGTCATTTCTTGTGTTATCTGTTTCTCTATAAATAAGGATCATTCGTGGAGGCAGCCATAGTTGCTACAGGCCCCAAAACAATCTCCATTACGCTGGATGTCAAATGTCAAACGTTTTTTACTAAACTGATGAGGGACTAATTTTTGTCTAAAACGTCTACATGCTCTTTTAAGTTTTTAACACTTTCCAACAAAGTTGAAAAGTGTTTATGACTTCGGTTTGTCTGGCCATCTGTCCACGCTCTAACTCTGGTAAATATGCTCGGATCGTTTTGAAATTTTTGGATGTTAGTGACCTCTGCCATAGTACGATCCCTATTCCAAATGAAGTTTGTAGCATGTTTAGTTCATTTACAGGGACAGTCAAAAGTTTTCCGTTACATTATGGTCAATGGGAAAAAATCGTTTCAAATGATTTTTAATGGTGTTACACTCTTTCAAACATAGTAAAATTGATATTCATTTATGAATTCCACTAAAATATGCAGTCTGTTGAATATGCTGTGCAAAAAATAGTTATTGTTCATTTACAGGGCCACACAAAAGAATTCCGTTCATAATGGTATAGGGGGAATTGTTTCGTATTTGAAAAGATTTCAGATACTATATTGTATCCGAATTACTGTATATTAGTAATGATTGCTCGAAATGCATTTTTAATTATGATATGCGCTTTTTTCACTACATTTATGCATACTATGAAGTGCGTATAAATGCTATAGTTCATATACAGTGCTACAGAAATGAATTCGTAAAGGTTACTGAGTATGAGTATAAATTGCTTAAAGGTGGGTTTTAAAGGACTTATGCATTTTTACGCTGAACTGAATTTAGCTTACTAAGAAATATTTGTAGAATATAGATAAAATCATATACAGGGCCACGCAAAGAGTTGGATACATGGCCGTCTATGGGTGATAATTTCTGGAAATGTAATTTCAGTAGTTTGAAGAGTGTTTTAGTTTGAATTAAATTTTAGCTAAATAGTGGCATGTAATAAAGGTACTAGGTAAACTACAGGGTTGTACAAAAGTATTCAAGTATGTTTCTATTTATTAGCATAAATTGTTGAAAGATGAATTTCAACCTGTAATGCATTTTCTTGCTAAACTAAATTTTTCCATTATATAGTATATAGATCCACCTACAGATCAAATACAGGGCTGTTCAAAAGAATTGGAATACATATTTGGCTATGGACAGTAACTACTGAAATCAGTTTTTCAAATGTTTTATGCGTTTTATAAAATATTTACTTAGTTATCTTATTTACCTTATTTCCCTAAATAACGAAGTATTGTTAAAGCATTCAGGAAGTGTTGGAAAGTGTTTTATAATCTATGCTTAACGCATGATTTTTCTTTCCTGTTTAATGTGATTTTAATGTGTATTTTATTAAATTGTCTGAATTTAAAGTGTTAGTTTTCATATAAATAAATAAATAAATGCTCATATGATTTATGTTTTATAAAAAAGCTTGTTTAAAATGTTGAAGATATATTTTATAATACTTTGAAATATTTCGCTCTCAAAATCATCTACTTAAACTCATTTTTGTAACCATACTTAAAATTACTTATTGGTAAATAAAGTGGATTAAACATAAGCATATTTTACCAGCGATAATGAAAAAACTGACAGAAAATAAAGTTTTATGGCTTTAAATTGAGTGCAGAAATAAATTACTACACGCTTATTATTTGAACTAATTAAAGATTTTCGCTTGTTAAAATTGTAACTATGGAGATTAACTTTTATGTAACGCTATAATTAAAAGTTAATCTAAAGACAGGAACAATATTGATAAAAACAACAATAATATAATCTCTATAAATTTACAACCACATGGAGAAAAATAAGTACTGTCAGTAGATTTAATAAAAATAATTTATGGTTTCCTTTAGAGTATCATGAGATAAATGAGTTTCAAAAGGAATTTACGGATTTCTCAGAAAAAATAATAACAGATTATCAAGCATTAATGAGTATTTCATGCTTTTTAACACTTTCCAACATACAGTTGAAAAGTGTTCACGAATTCGGCTTGTTTCTCTGTCTGCCTGCCCGCCCATTTGTCCGCGTTCTAACTCGCGTAAATATAATCGGATTACCTCAGAATTGAGATATGTTATTGTGGTTTACTATGGTGAGTTCCGAAAGGGTGCAGCATTTTTAGTTTGTTTACAGGAACACTCGAAAGTACCTCGTAACATTATTGTTCATGGGAAGAATTGTTTGCTGTGTATATTAATGATATTACACTATTTCAAACATATTGGAATTTATATTTATCACATAGATACACTGCAAGATGCTAGCTATCGAATAGGGTGTGCATGGAATTTATCGTTCATTTACAGGAACACACAAAAGAATTCGGTTACAGTCTATAAGATATAATCGCTGGAACACACTCAGAAATGAATACTCAGATTTCACGAAATTTTCTTTGTTTTTGACGAAAGAATTTCCTGAGAAATGCTCCGAGCGAATGTTTCGTCGAATTGATGAAATTACTTTCTTCACTTGCTTGACGATATAAATTTCGTCAAAAGTTGACTGGTGGCGCCATCTAGCGAACAGTTTGGAAGCTCCTTATTGACAGTGGGAAGAAAAAATTCACTTCGCGTTTCCATCGGGGTGATTCGAACCCGCAGCATTTGGTGTGGTAGACGGTTGCCATTAAAACCTGGCTACTGGAGACTTGTACAGATTTGTTTTAGATTGACGTAATTAATTCTGCTGCGTGTTTATGTTTTTATAAGGTAGATTGTAATTTTATCGGTGCTGCTATAATTTCTGGAAGTTTTAAATAAGGTTAATTTATTATTATGGCTTTCTCATGGTCAATGAATAATTACAATATGGCTTGATTAAATAATTTATTAGTGAAATTTTCTTTGCTCAATGAATGGTTAGAATATAGTCTGGTTAATTTGTTACTCACATATAACACAGCGAATTGTGAAGTGCATATTGCGTGAGATGTTGTCACTTTGAGTAGAGGGATAAGATTTTAACACTTTACTGTTTATAAAGGGGAGAGGGATAAATTATGTTTATTTTTAATTTGATTGAAAACAGAATATACTTCTTAAATAAATTTTTAAAAAAAGATATCCTGGAAGTTTGAAATTTTATTGACGAAATTTTCTTTTTGAATGGTTTTGAAGAACACGGGAAATTTATTCTTTTCGAATTAAAACATAACGAACAACATAAAAATAAATAAATAAATAAATAAATAATAAGCATTTCTAAAAATTTTAACAGCTAAAAAAATAACTAATGAAGAAGCAACTACATTTCAGTATTTTCTGAAAGGCATTAAAAAGTGCTGTTTTAAAATAAATTATTATAGGACTAATAAATATAATACATATAATAAATATAAACAAGCAAATATCTGCTTGCTAAAATCGCAGGATTTGAGGAGATACAGCAATTGTTTCCTTAAAATACACTGCTCAAAACAATTAAAGGATATTGCAGTTTTAGGTGGTTTTTGTATCTGGTAAACTGTTTAGCTGATTGATACATGGTCGACAGACATAGTAGGTTATATGAGAATAAATTACAGATGTTTGGCAGAAAAAAATGCATTTTATTGCGCATTTGTGTACTAAAGGAAAAAAAAACACAATTTGTGCATATGAGAAAAAAAGAATAAGAAAAGGTGTTTTCTTCAAAGAAAATCATTTTCAGTAGGAGGTATGGATTCCACGGGCGGCCAGCAACGTTGAATACCTTTGAGGCATGGACTCAATGAGGCTATTAATGACGAGTTGGGGTATTCTTCCCCACTCTTCCAGAAGAGCTCTTTCCAGTTCTTGGAGAGTTTGTGGGGGTTGTTGGCGGCCAGAAACTCGTCTTCCTAGAGCGTCCCAAACGTGCTCGATTGGATTCATGTCTGGAGAACACGCTGGCCATTCCATTCGAACGATTCCTTCCTCGAAAAGGAAATCCTCCACCAGGTTTGCACGATGTGGGCTGCAGTTATCGTCCATTAAAATGAAGTTATCTCCGATTGCTGCAGCGTAAGGGACTACAATAGGTCTGAGCATCTCATCCCTATATCGGCGACCAGTCAGAGCTCCATCTCGAATGATGTAGAGGTCAGTGCGCCCGTCAATGGAGATGCCACCATACACCAACACTCCTCCACCGCCAAATCTGACAGTTTCGTGCACGAACGCAGGATTATTCCTACTGCCACGGTCCCTCCAGATGAAAATACGCCTATTATCCGGATGCACAGAAAAACGGGACTCGTCAGAAAACAGAATATTGCTCCATTCATTTCTCCTCCAGTTGACATGCTCGGTTGCCCACTCCCTGCGGTCGCGACGATGCCTTGATGTTAATCTAACACACACCATCGGTCGGCGAGCATACAGACCTACAGCATGGAGCCGGTTTCGGACAGTCTGAGTTGAAATCGTGGTGCCTGTAGCCGAGCGAAGGTGTTGTTGGAGAAGAGTAGCGTTCATGGTTCGGTGTCTCCGAGCTGTTAACGCTAAATACCGATCTTCATTGGGCGTTGTTGCCCGTCTACGACCTTGCCCTGGTCTTCGGCCTGCACATCCACTCTCCAAAAAACGGTTCCAGATCCTTAAAATGACACTTTGTGACACTCCAATGGCTTGCGCTACTTCGGCTTGAGTTTGGCCCCCTTCTAACCTACCAACAATTCTCAAAGCTTCTGAATCTGTCAAATGACTTCGCTGAGACATCGTACTCATCGAAACAAAGCAATCACTGAATGCCGATCATCCTTGTTTTCATTCTCTTTTATCCAGTTGAAAGTCAAATTTCATTCGCTGCCGCTGAAGCGACGTTTTTGACGTCGAACTCAAAATTTGCATACTCCACAGTTTGAAAACCAGAAAAATTTGCATTTGTGATTCTCTTCTTCTATATCCGGCAATAAATATTTCGTTTATATCTTTATTTTATATAAAACTTCAAATATCCTTTAATTGTTTTGAGCAGTGTACATTGAGTCTGACCGTGATTGAGGCAAACTTTCGTCAAATATTTGAGAGTTTACCCTTCGTTAAAAGTCAGGTGATATTGATAGGAAATGATCGTCAAAAACGACGAAATACAGTTCAAGGATTTCTGAATCGTCAAAAGTGGGAGTTTTATTTCTGAGAGTGAAGTGCGTTCAATTGCGGCATGCGTTTTTACATTCAACGATTTTTTTTCTTTTTCTTTTTTTTTTTTTTTTTTTTTTGCATATCACTTAGTGTGCAGAAATTCTGTAGATCATATACAGGTCTGCATAAAATAATTCGACTACGTTTCCACTTATTGACGGAAATAGTTGAAGGGAATTTTCAACTGTTTTATGCGTTTCCTAACTCAACAAAATGTTTGCTTAGTACGTAGTATCTATGCAAATCCATGAATCATATACAGAGCTGCACAAAAGAATTCGGGTATTTTCCCGACTAAAGATGATAATTGTGGAAGTCTAGTTTTCAAATACATTATGTGCTTTCCAAATTGTCTACTTAGACAATTTCTCTCCGGGATTGCATTTATACTCTAAAGCGAAACCTAAGTTCCTGGGGCGGTTATCCCTTGTCTACTTAGACATCATAATTCACCTTATTAAAGGGTGAACTTTTCTCACAATATTCTGAATGCGATGGAAAGGTTTTTATGATCCATGCTTGAAGTATGTATGATGTTTCTTTCTTGCTGGCTTTAAAATATTTGAGTGGAAGAAAATTTTTCAAATTGATAAAACTGACATATACATACATTGCGTTCCATAATAATAGGTTCACGCTTAAAAGTCCATTTAATTTCTAAAAATATGCAAGTTTCAAAAAAAAAATTCTCAACTTTTTTTTTCTCTTTTTGTCTAATTTTGAGAGTAAGAAAGAAAAGTACTTTTACAAATCATTTAAAAAATATAAAAAGCATTTTTTATTATTATTCAGGCAAATTTTTATTAAAATAAAAGTCATTCATGGCTAATAACTGTTCTTACTGTAAAACGCAATTTCTTATGTATCTTTCATTACTCAATATAAAATTATAAACTGCGTATGTAGGGGAGCCTAGGGAGGGTTGACCCACTTTTTACAAAATTATTTTTTATTTTTTAAATATTGAACGTAGAATAAAGTTTTATATATCATTTTATTCGTTATACAATCAGTTATCAAAATAACATTGCTACATAAGTGTAACATATAAGAAATTTGAAAAGTGATTGATTTTAATCATGAAAAATAATGGGTCAAGGATCCCTACATATGAGAGGTTTGACCCACTATATGGGAGGCTTGACTCACTTGGTTTTATATTGCAATATTTGTGAAGAGAAATAAAATCAGTTTAAAAAAAAGCAAAATAAGATTATGCTACATGCTTTAATTATAATAAAAAAAATATTTTTTTTAAATATGATACTTAAACAAACATGTTGAGACACAATCGCAAGTCAGAGGAGAATTTTTTTGTTTTAAACAGGATTTTGTCTGAGCAGGTATACTTGCACAGCAGGTAAAATGAAATTTTAACATTTAACCCTTTCGTGGTCACGCACGCGTATCCGCGGTCGCACTTTGGTACTTGTAAGTGGTCGTGAACGCATATAGGCGGTCAGACTTTTGTACTTGTAGATGGTCACAACCGCGTATAGGCGGTCAAAATATTCTACTTCTAGATGGTTATGAACGCGTTTGCGCGTTTGTGCTTCCCCCCACTTCTCGAGACTGGGAGTTAAAGAAGGCGTTTATCAATCACCCCCTCTTTCCAAGCACACAATAGGCGTTAGGCAGACTATTTGTCAACTGGATTACCGTATTTTAAGTCGAATGCCTTAGGGGATTTCGTTTTCTGTTAATGCTTAAGAATGGCATTGTATTTCGAACCATATACTAGGCAATTTTATAGAATATCATCGTTTACTTATTTTACTTTATTATTTCTGTCCATAAGATTCTAATTCATTACTATAATAATTATTATTTTATATCATTTGCCATATAATATTTATTTATTTTGCATGTTCATTATTTATTATGTAATATTTATTTATTTTGCTCTTTTAATGAATATACACGTTCTTTTCTTTCCTTTTTACTTCCAAATGTATGTCATTTTTTTCATTTAACTATAATACTAAATAACTAAACTGTTTTTTTTTCTTTACTTACAGCACTTTTGTTGTGTAATAATAATAAAAATCTCAAATATCCAATTTAACATTACACTTCAAAAATAATATTTTTATTTATTATTGTTGCGCAAATTTTATTCAAATTCTAGCATAATTTAAAACTAGCACCGTGAAACCTGTCTATAATGACGCTGAATGGGCCAGAAAAAGCATCGATGTAGATAGGTTTTAAATTTCATTATAGGTAGATTGGTAAACGGAAAAAAGGTGACCGGAAAAAACGGGACCGGAAAAAACGTGACAAGGAAAAAAGGTGACCGGAAAAAACGTGACAAGGAAGTGTTAAATATTGAATTTGGAAACAATGAACCTGGAAAAAAAATTAAAGCAAATCGGATGTTTCTGTCAAGAGTTATCGCGTTACGTACATACAGACGTAAGTGCATACATACATACATACAGAACCTGCGTGCACATTAATCCTTGGGCTTTGATAGCCTGCGAGCAAAAAGCAGGATAATGAAAAAATTCCTCTAAAGAAAATGCCTCCTCTCTTCGTCTTTATTTTGTTCCCTTTACAGGCTGTGTATGCAATTTTTTCCCTCCCCCTCCGCCTTATAAAACATCTTTACTCATATATAAACTATCAATAGCGAATTGAAAGAATCAATAAATTGTATTTCCTTAATACCCCCCCCCCCCCCTCCGTGGATAGCACTAACTTGTCTTTTGTAGAAGTCATAATAAACTTCTCTTAATGAAATGTTAAAATTGTATTTTCTTGGACCAAATCTTAGAGTTGTCAAACTCACTCATTAACTCTGCCCCCCCACCCCCCACCCCCCTACGCTGTAAGAAACTGACAGTGGAAAAACTTTACTTTAGTTTTTAGCATTTATTTATCGACAAGTTCAATATTTAACACTTCCTTGTCACGTTTTTTCCGGTCACCTTTTTTTCCTTGTCACGTTTTTTCCGGTCTCGTTTTTTCCTTATCCCGTTTTTTCCGCTCTTGTTTTTTCTGTCACGTTTTTTCCGGTCACCTTTTTTCCTAGATTCAATATTATTCCTAAGGGAGAATTTTTTAAAGATAGCGTGCTTGCATTTCAGTATTTTTAAACGATTTTCTTTGATTTGAGTAGCTGAGGTCGATCTGTACAAAGGACTTTTTTACTCCTTCTATTTTATTTGCAAGGTGTTTTAATGGGGATACTTTTACTTTCGAAACCGGTTCCGAAAGTAAATGTATCCTAAATAAATTAAAAAAAAAAACTTTAAACAAAATCGAAAAAGAAAAAAACGGTCTTTCTATAGATCGATCTTAGGTAGCCAATGCAAAAGATTCGTTTAAAAAAATGGAAATAAAAACGAGGTATCTTAAAAAAATTCTTCCACCAAATAAACATTAGCGAGCGGGTGATTTCGCGTGAGTGAAGTAGCCTATTAATTGTTGGAAGTAGATCAAAAACTCCACGCAATTAAACATCATAGACGGCTTTATTAAGTGCAATTGCTCGCAGTAATCTGCAATGCTTTTTTAATATTTTAGAGCAAAAGTAAAGTAATTTTATTTTTCAATTTGAAACTTTTCCTTTATCATATGAGACAAAGTTAATGATAAGTCTACCGTGAAGGCTGTATTTCAAAATCTCTACAAACGTATCATATTTTTTTTTTCCTGTTCTTATCTCGATTTTCCTTTTGTTTATATGGCAGTTTACATACAAAGAGATTTGCCATGAAAGAATTATTTCAATCAATAAAATGATATTTACACAGTACTTCTCAGGTTGGGAGATATAACCTATCATCTCACCAATATGATTAAGCAAAGTAAACAATAATAATCATTTTAAGATAGGTAATGCATTCATATGCATTAAAGACAGATAATCTTAACAAAAGTTACTCTTCCTTGTTTTTACTTGCATTAAAAAATAAATAAAGGTGTATTTTTACACATATTTATATGTGTGGTTTTCATTATATTCGACCTACTTATATTTTTGAATAACTGGATACTTGATTTCTTTTGAAAGTTGAGGGGGGGGGGGGGGAATCCAAAAACCATTCTTATGTTTATATCACTGGCTGTGTCCGCTTGGAAAATTAAAAACATTGTGTATTATTTGTGCTTTCTTTATATAACGAGTCCCAATATAGCGACTCTTACATTAAAACTGCCATATTAAAAAGCCCTAAATCTTATTTATTCTCACAGTTGTGTTTCACAGAGAAGAGCCAGAGGTGTAGCCAGAAAAATGCTTATGAGACTACACTCCCCTGAACGATATCTACAATTATCATTATTTTTTACCTAATCATTCTACTAAATACAACAGAGTTGACCAAATATTCCAGTGTAATTAATTTCAATGATACTTTAAAAGTTTCTATGAGTTTTCTTTGAAGTAAGGTTTGAAAGAGAGTAAATATCTCCCATTGTTATCTAATCCAAACTCTTGCAACCCATGAATGACATCGAAATACTACCTGTAAGTGACGCTTTGAGCTTTGAGAAAACTATGATTGACAGCCCCACCCCTTCCCTTGTAAAGATGATTTCTAAAGAAAACAGTTCACGGGAACAGTAAAATTCCAAATAGTGGTAGCTTGCTACATATTTTTTTCATTGTCGCTTATTTAATAAAAGGATTATGAAATGTTTATGTTTTAAACTAGTTCTTTTAAAATTAGTATTAATCAATAATTATTAAATCATGAATATTGCACAATGTAACATAAAAGATTGTTGATATAAAAATAAAGTAGGGCATCATTAAAAAAAAAAATATCTTTTCTGACATCACAGCAGAAATCTTAGAATAACTCCCCCCCCCCCCCCTCCCCAACGGAAAATAAAAACTGATAGCCGAAGAGTTATATTTATTGTAGCCTAAGAATTATTATTAAACTTATGGTTATTTTTAATAATAAAAACTTTGTTGCACATTTTCTGTATGTTATCAAATTTTGCCCCATTCCGCAAGCGTGTTTATAGAAGAATTTAGTAATTTAGTTATTCTACCTAAATACTTTTAAATAATCACTTTCAATAGTCTACTTTAAAAAAAAATCAAATTCGTGATATTTGATATGCGCATGTTACCTCCGATATTGTAAAATCAAGAAAATTTTTCTCCGATTAAGTCACACACTAATGACAATTTGTAATTCTAAATTATGAGGAATTTATTTATTTTACATTTTCCAACATAGTTGAAAAGGGTTTATGACTTCAGTTTGTCTGTCAGTGCTCTATCTTGCGCAAATATAATTCGATTTCCCTGAAATTTTGTGTGTTATTGACATTTACTATCGTACGATCACCATTGAAAATGAAATATGTAGCATGTACAGTTCCCTTACAGGGGCATTCAAAAGTATGCCGTTAAATTACGACCAATGGGAAAAAATCGTTTCAAGTGCAGCACTAAAACATGCTTTCTGTAGAATATGAAATGCAAAGAATTTATTATTCATTTCCAGAGTCGCACAAAAGAATTCCGTTACATAATGATCTACGCGGGAAAATCGTTTGCAGTATATTTTAATGTAGATACTCTATTTCAAATGAATTTAGGTAAAAAGGTCAACGGTGAAAAGGTCTCAGCAAAAAAAAATCAGTGGTAAAAATAATAATTATTATATATACTTAGATGAACCTAAAATTCAGATCTATTAGTTATTAAAGTTACATATATTTTCAGTTATAGAAAACTAATTCTAAGCTTCAACTAAAGCCCGTGGTAAGTCCGCATATCTATTATTGATATCAAAAAAGTATATTATACATAGCGTTACACTTAAAGGACACTAACAAATAGGTGCTGTGTATTGAAAAAATATATTCTGCTGGAGACGCCGGCTGTTCATTAGTAAGCCCCTAGAAAGGGCGGGGTGGTAAACAGAAAATACAATCTATAGATTCTCTCAATTTAGTACATGGATAGCTTATGTATAAGGCTATTAACTTTTATATATTTATGGGAACTTTGACCAAAGACAGCCTTTTGGTGAAGAGAAAGGGGGAGGACATGGAATTAAAAGAAACAAATTTTTACATACATTTAAAGGGGTCAAAACATAAACAAAAGTACTTTTTTCAAAAGTGAAGGTTTTTCATTATCTTGATTTTTATAATGTAAGAGGGGAGCAGAGTTAAGAGCGGGGTGTACGTGTGTGTGTGTGTGTTTGTATGGAGGGGGGTAACAATAAGTGGGAGTCAAAATTTTGAAGTTTCAACAAAGAAAACGAAATTTAAGGAATGCACAGCAGAAATGAAAATATTTTCTCGAAAATAATTTAAATAATACTTAGGATCTAAATTTATTGAGTATGGCGTAGAGTCCTGCATCGGGTCGGGAAACCTTTCTTTTTTTGTCGGGGGTTGGATTAACTTCTACAATTTTGCTGCAAATCGGGTTGATATCCATTGTTTCGGGTTAGGTTTTGTCTCTTGCGGGTCCGGTTCGGCGTGACCCGATTTTTCAAAGAATTTCTAAAATATTTTTTCTGTTGAAAAATCTGCATACAATAACAGTTTTTAAAGAAATGGAAAAATTGAATACACAAGGAAAATTGTAAAATCTAAATAATTTAGAAACTAGTTTTATTAAGCTTGTCTTAATACAATTTAACAGACATATTACAAAAATGGGATCTGTAGGTCGAAGGGAAAATTTATGATAGTCATAGACCGTTTATTCAGAGCTATATTTCAATTTACATTTGTGAATATACGATCTTCAGCTGTGTATCGACCTATCTTTAACTACATTGTCAAAGGACTATTTCATCTTATTCCTCTATCTAAGATAAGCAAACGATATTACGTCGTTCAAGCCATTAAATAAAACTGTCATACAAAATTTCCCACAATTGGACTATTATCGTTCTTCCTCTTAATCATTTGATTTTCCTCTAATTTTTTACGCGCACGCAAAAAAAAAACAAAAACAAAAACAAAGAACTGGAAAGTAAAAACTTTTTTTTTCTTCACCATTTGAAAAATTAAGAAAGATATAATGAAAGTAATGTTTTATTAAATTTTGAACTCGAGTGTGAAAACCAAATTTCAAAATAAGACAGTTTTCTTTATAGATATTAAAATTATTTTAATTTCAGCAATCCACCCTTTGCTAAAAAATATTTTAAATATTCACAAAAGTGCCCTTTTTCAACCGTCCTTTTTTAGTGCACTGTTCTTCGGTTGTCTTGGAATTCCTCTGTTAATGATCAGTAAACACTACGCGCATTAAAATAAGCGAAATTTGCAAAAAAGATTTACTTTCAGCTTTAAGCTTCCAGACTTCCTCATTTTCTTCAGGCGATAACTGCAGAGATTTCGGCATTTTGATGTAACTCGTACAGTAATCTCTACACTTTATACTCTAGGGAAAATGTCTCGCCGATACTCCACCTATTATGTTTAACCCCTTAATTCTCGCTCCCGTGATATTCACGGGCTGTGTCTTTTACTCAGATTGTTTGATTCCCACCAGTTTTATAAAATAGTGTAATTGGCTTTATTATAATATACTTTTACCTGTCATTAAATAAGGTGAATATTTCTTTTTGAAAAAAGTGCTGCCTATGAACAATATGAATTTTTAAACCGTAATTTAATGCGACTCTAAAGGGTTATGGAGATATTTGCATAAAATCTCATTTGTGCATAAACTTTTGCGACACCACAAAAAACCGTTTTCTTGTAATTTCTGATTTTCGTAACGATGATTTTTTTCGAAACTTGAGATATATATATTTATGATGATAGTATTCACCTACAGTGTATATTTAAAAACATTTCGTTGTAAAAATTACTTTTATTAAAATATTTGTATTGTACTTAAACTTTTGCGCCGCAGTTTTTTGAGCAGTACCGTTGTAGGCGTAGGCATGTCAAGTTTCAAGATTTTATTTCCATTGGTTCATGAGATTGATTTTTTTTATGTGTCCCCCGTTGCCCCCCTTAGAGATCGGATTTTTAAGAAAACCAATGTCCAATTCATGTATTGCCGTCGGGAATACACATACTTCCAAATTTCAACGCTCTATGTCAACAGGAAGTGGTTGAAAATTGAGTCACAAGATTCAACTACCACATTGCAAACAGAATTGTAAGTTAAAAGAAAGCATGTAAAAAAGCTACTTGAGGTGTCGTAATAAAGGATGCAATCAACCATCAATCTGCATGCCTACAAAAATTAAATTTAAAAAATTAAATTTTGAAAATACGCTGTGCATGATAATCGCGAGTCAGCAGGTCTGTAGAGAAATTCGTTGCGGATTTTTTTTTTTTTAAGAAAACAAGAAAGAAAAATCATGCGTCAGACATAGATTATGAAACACTTTTCAATATTAAAAGGTTGTTATTAAGAAATTTCAAATTTTTCTAGGAGGAAAAGAGATATTGAAATAAGCAACTTAAACACACAACTCAGTAACAATCTGTTTTCTGAAATTTCTGTCCATATCCGGTAATGCATACGAATTCATATGATACGTAATATTTCTTTCTTCTTTTATTCGCATTTTTTTTTTGTGATTTTTTTTTAGTGATTTATTTTATATTATTTAAACCATTTTTATTAGAAGAGACTATCTGGATTTAAATGGAATTTGTCTCTATAAAACCGAAAAAAGGGTGTTTTTAGTATTTTTTAACACTTTCCAACAAAGTTGAAAAGTGTATATGGATTCGGTTTGTCTGTCCGTCTGGTCGTCTGTCCACGCTCTAACTTCCGTAAATATACTCAGATTTTCATACAATTGATAAACCTTATTTAGGGTCACCTAAGCATGTTTGGTATTGTATATGAAGCATGTGGGATGAATAGTTCATTTGCAGGGGTACCAAAAAGAATTCCAATACATTATGGTATATGGAGAAAAATCGTTTGAGAGTATGTTAATGACATTACGCTATTTCAAATGTAGTGAAACTGATATAAATCCCTAAATATTCCACTACTAGATGATTACGATCAGATAGGGCATTCATAGAATTTGTCGTCCATTTACAGGGACACACAAAAGAAATCGATTACAGTACTGTCTTTGAGTAATAATTGCTTGACGTGCGTTTTCAATTTCGGCATGCGCTTTAAATTTAAATATTTTAATATTAATGATGTGAATTATCACATTGCTACAAAGCGTAAACCAACTTAGTGAAAAATGTCCAAGCCGGGAATCGAACCCGGGTCATTGGAATAGATCTCCAGTGCTCTACCACTAAACCACAAGGACGATGTCCAGCTTGGCATTTCTCACTTATATAAGTCGGTAAGGCTGCTACTGCAGCACAAGATGGATAAGTGAGAAATGCCAAGCTGGACATCGTCCTTGTGGTTTAGTGGTAGAGCACTGGAGATCTATTCCAATGACCCGGGTTCGATTCCCGGCTTGGACATTTTTCACTAAGTTGGTTTACGCTTTATAGCAATGTGATAATTCACATCATTAATATTCAATAATTTCAAGCGTAATTTCACTGCTGGAATGTAGTTGAAAAAAATTAATTAAAAAAATTGTATATTCACCGATGCTGGGTTTATTTGCGTCTCATGTTACGCCGCTAGAATGTGTGCTCATGAAGACTTCTCCATCTTGTGCTGCAGTAGCAGCCTTACTGACTTATATAAGTGATAAATGCCAAGCTGGACATCGTCCTTGTGGTTTAGTGGTAGAGCACTGGAGATCTATTCCAATGACCCGGGTTCGATTCCCGGCTTGGACATTTTTCACTAAATTGGTTTACGCTTTGTAGCAATGTGATAATTCACATCATTAATATTCAATAATTTCAAGCATAATTTCACTGCTGGAATGTAGTTGAAAAAAATTAATTAAAAAAATTGTATATTCACCGATGCTGGGTTTATTTGCATCTCATGTTACGCCGCTAGAATGTGTGCTCATGAAGACTTCTCCATCTTGTGCTGCAGTAGCAGCCTTACCGACTTATATAAGTGAGAAATGCCAAGCTGGACATCGTCCTTGTGGTTTAGTGGTAGAGCACCGGAGATCTATTCCAATGACCCGGGTTCGATTCCCGGCTTGGACATTTTTCACTAAGTTGGTTTACGCTTTGTAGCAATGTGATAATTCACATCATTAATATTCAATAATTTCAAGCGTAATTTCACTGCTGGAATGTAGTTGAAAAAAAAATTAATTAAAAAAATTGTATATTCACCGATGCTGGGTTTATTTGCGTCTCATGTTACGCCGCTAGAATGTGTGCTCATGAAGACTTCTCCATCTTGTGCTGCAGTAGCAGCCTTACCGACTTATATAAGTGAGAAATGCCAAACTGGACATCGTCCATGTGGTTTAGTGGTAGAGCACTGGAGATCTATTCCAATGACCTGGGTTCGATTCCCGGCTTGGACATTTTTCACTAAGTTGGTTTACGCTTTGTAGCAATGTGATAATTCACATCATTAATATTCAATAATTTCAAGCGTAATTTCACTGCTGGAATGTAGTTGAAAAAAAATTAATTAAAAAAATTAAATATTTTAATTTAACTATTTCTTTGAATTTTTCTAGTTGTAAATAAATTCTATACATCATATACAGGGCTGCACAAAAAAATTCACGTGCCTCCTTTCCGTGTTTCTCCTTATTAGCGGAAATTGCTGAAGGAAAAATTTCAACTGTATTTCTTAGCTGAACTAAATTTTGGCATGCACGTAGTTAATAGATACAAATCTATATATCCTATACAGGGCTGCTCAAAGAATTAGGATAGTTTTTTTTATTGTAGATGGTAACAGCTGAAAATGGACTTTCGAGTGTGTTATGCATTTCCACATGTTTTAAATAGACATAATATTTTAACGTATTAAACAGTGCAGTTTTGTTGCATTATTCTAAATATGCTGGAAAGGGGTTCATAACCTATGCTTGAAGCTTTTTTTTTCTTTCTTGTTTAATGTCTGGAATAACAATAAATATTTTAGATCCGAGTTTTTTGCATGTTATTTTTTATCATTTGAAGAACATTTCAAAATATTTTTAATAAAAAATTGATGATGTGACTCGAGTTGCGTGGATGGATGTACTAGCGTACGTGACGTGCACTTCCAATCGGGCGGGATCCGATAGATCGTCAGAGTCGTTTGCAATCAATTTTCCTTAAGGATTATGTAGGTAATATTATCTGGAACTTCAAGCACTTTGAGGTCGAAAAGTTGAAAATCAACAAAGGGGCAGCCATTTAAATTAAAAGGTTTATTTCTGACTCCCTTTTTCGCACTTTGCGTGCTTCTAAAAATATTTATTTATCATAAAAAATGGCTGAAAGTCGTCCAAGCTCCGATAAATTATATTACCTTTAATTTAAAAAGAAAATAGCTCGATCGGTTTGATAGTTTTGGCATTCTGATCTCGCCCAGTTTGAAAAAAAATATTTTTCGTAAAATATGTTTTACAAAAAAACTTCGAATTTGGTAAAATTCGAAAGAACTTCGAATTTGGTCAAATAGGTTTACAGAGACGATCTACATGCAGAAGAAAGTAAGAGAATAAAATTCGATTTTTTCAACAGAAAAAAAGCAAATCCCCCTTTAAGAAAAATCCACGTTATCGGAAACGAATTAGTGAGATATTATTGTAATTAATACCACGGCGTATTCTTTAAAATAATATTTCCAAATCCAATAATAAATAAATAACACCTAGAAATTAAAAAGATGGAACAGAAAGATATTTTTTAGGTATTAATCATAATATTATTGGCAGCTAATAAAATTTTATGGCTGTAATGTAAAAGCTTTACAAAACGAACTTGCTTATAGTTAGTGTTTTATTGGTCATTCTCTGGCAAATAATTATATTTATCATAAAGAAAATAAACTTTATGTGCTCCACATTTTAATTGGTAATTAAAAAACTCTCACAAATATTAATTTTTAAATAATGTAATCTCTGCTTATATAAACTATGTAGAAAATAATTATTGCTGTTACATTCAGAGACAGTATTTTATGGATTTATTAAAGTTGTGTAATGTAAAACACCCATTAACTTAAATAGCTGCTGAATTTTAATCAACTACTAGAAATTTCTAATAACTTGCAAACAGTATTTTATGTTAAGCATATTTTTTTTCACTTAAAGATATGGATTTTAATGCATACTTTTTTTTCTAAAACCTATTTAGTTAAGTAGAGATCAAATTAAATATATATGCATGTAAAATTCTGCCTATTGGTGTAATTTATTTTTCATTTAAAAGAAAAAATCCCTACTTTTAGAACTTATATTAGAAAAAATACCGGGTGTCCCAAAAAGGACTGACTGATTTTAAAATTTAATAACTTGCAAACGGTGACAGATATTAAAAAAATTCTTGCAGGAGGGTTATGCATAAGGTCAAAAGTTTTATTACAGTGATTTTCAATTTTAGTTCGATTTACAAACAATAGATGGCGCTGTAAGCAATAGTCGCTAAATACAGGCTCGATTTTTGGTCCTTTATCTTGTTCCATGCAGAAAAAGGAGATGGAAATGTATTATCCGGGCCACGAAGTAACAAAAATCGAGCCTGAATTTAGCGGCTATTGCTTACAGCGCCATCTATTGTTTGTAAATCAAACTAAAATTGAAAATTACTGTAATAAAACTTTTGACCTTATGCATAACCCTCCTGCAAGAATTTTTTTAATATCTGTCACCGTTTGCAAGTTATTGAATTTTAAAATCAGTCAGTCCTTTTTGGGACACCCGGTATCTATGTAACGTCAGTTAGGTCAATTGTAAACAAAAGTCCTTATTTTTCATTAACGGTTGAATTTTTTTTATTTTTAAGATATATAGCCTATTTCTTTTCGACCAGCTAATTACATCACCCTACTAGAATCAATTTATGCTGAAATTAAATTGTCTATAATGATTTTAACACAAATATGGCAGCCTGTTTTCAATTGAATTTTACTCACATTTTTGCATTTGACCTGGAGACTAAGCGGTAAATGTAAATATCATTTTTTTTTCTTCAGAATGCTCAAAATAAATATCAGTTGCTGATACAAACAGAGGGTGTTCCCATATTTTTGTAACGATTTTGGAAAAAGAAATACATAAAAGAAGATAAAAATTTTACTTTCCACTGCTCTCAATTTGATAGCCTTTTTGTTGAACTATCACCTCTTAATTTTCACGATAAAAAAGCTTTCCTTAAAATGTCAAGATTGATTTTATTCCATTCCTTGACAACAATCATCCAGAGTCCATCCTATATTTTGGGATGACGCTTATAAAGAGTTTACTTTAATAGTTGAAATGCACAGGAATGCATGGGAGATACGTTGGGGATCTGGAAGGGATAAACTTAAAAAGAATAGTCTGAACCCCGGTTTCATTTTTCAGTTTTTTCTAAAAAATATAGCAGTAGATTTAGAGGTTTTGCTGGTAGCCTTATTTTGATGGAACTTAGCACAATGCAGAATGTCTGGATAAAGTGAGGAATGACTTTTTTGAAAAAAGGTGTTAAAATATATCTCTGATAGCATTCCGAGTGAATTTTGACATTTTTTTCTTCTTTCTTTGTTCTACGTTTTCCATTATAAGAGAATCCAACAATAAACATAAAACTTTTAGCAAAACATTCTTTGTTTTCTCTGAACCAACATTTTGCGCATTTTTCTCCTCTTTTTCGGTATTAAATTGGTCTTTTTCTATTATAATCAGTGTCGTTTATGACGGCCGATTACCTACACGAAGAATATAGGCACTATGGGGGAGTGCCCTAGGGGGTCTTTCTAAGGGACTCTAACTCGTATTTATGCAAGAATATCCAAGGTTCGGAGAAGACCACGGAAGGCGAGATTGGGTTCGAACCCAGCACCTCCCGTCTACCAGCTTTGAGAGCAGAACCTCTCAGTCGCTGATGGGACATCTATTGTAATAAGATAAATATATCCAAGTCGCATCAATTGTAACTACATATTTCCATTTTTCACCTGCTAAATATTTTTCATGCAACAATATGCACATAGTTTTACTCTGAAAAACATGTTTTCAGAAGAATGTCATCTTTTCAAATTGTTTAACCTTTAATGACAAGTTTTTTAAACAGATAAATGGTTCTCTATTATCGGTTGTGATCATTGAAATAGTAGTGCAAAACATAGAGGACAAAATGATTCTTAAGCAGGGTGTCATGCTTAAATTTTGGAGAAAGTACGTTGACAATCTTTTCTTAGTATCAAGAAATGAAGATTTAACTGAAATATTAGCAATAACTAATTCAATATGTCCCTCCATTCAATTTATAATAGAGAAAGAGACTAATTACCGGCTGTCATTCCGCAAATAAAATATCACGGATCAGAAACTAAATACGCCAGCCCAGCATGAAGACTTTTTCTCAGATCAATTCTTAAAATTACACTCTGAATGCTCAATTCTCACAAAGTTGCTGTTGTCAAACCTTCGCGATCAGAGATTTAAGGTTTTGCAAAGATAAAAAACTTTTTTATTGTGAGGAAAAGAGGATGTTTATGAATCTGTATAACAATGGTAATCCCCTACGTTGTGCAAAGAGAAACTTTAATTACAGCTGCAACAATTCCTTCCCACTTTCATCGTGATGCTACTCAGGCTGCGTACACACGCGTATTTTGCCTACTTCTCCAGTTTTCTTGGAAAAGCTTTTGTACTGGACCCATCTGCGGTTTATTCACAAAAGAATGAGGGGAATCAACAATGGGTCAGGAGATAAGGAGCTCAACTCTACTTGAAGGAAAGGTTCCTCTTTTGCCGGACATCATTCCTTTTCCTGCTAAAGTCATTAAAAATCAAAGACACCGCGTCGCCACAAAAAACGAAGCCGACACTGGTAACGTGGTGTGGTCGCACCATCCTTCTAACTGTTAGCAGTGTCGGCTTCGTTTTTTGTGGCGACGCGGTGTCTTTGATTTTTAACGACTTTAGCAGGAAAGGGAATGTTGTTCGGCAAAAGAGGAACCTTTCCTTCAAGTAGAGTTGAGCTCCTTATCTCCTGACCCATTGTTGATTCCCCTCATTCTTTTGTGAATAAACCGCAGATGGGTCCAGTATAAAAGCTTTTCCAAGAAAACTGGAGAAGTAGGCAAAATACGCGTGCGTACGCAGCCTAAGGCTCCCTGAAAACGCTTGTTTTGCCATCCTTCTACATATTTCTTGGAAATCTTTGGTTCTAGACTCTTTTGTGGTTTATTCACTAAAGGATGAGAGGAATCAACAATAGGTCAGGAGATAAGGAGATCAACTGTACTTGACGGAAAGGTTCCTCTTTTGCAGGACATCAGTCCCTTTCTTTTTAAAATCATTAATGATCAAAAACATCGCGTGACCACAAGAAAAGACGCCGAAACTGATAATAGTTAGAAGGATGGTCCGTTCGCAGCTTAAGTGCTCTGTAACCATATCATACTATAGGAACATTTCATGAAACGTACCACAGTTACTCAGCACTGTTAAAATAAATACTGTCTTTATAAATTTAAAACAACATTAAAAACGCCAGAATATGTAGGCTTTTAGCAGACTAGTTTCGATAGCATTTAGCATACCGTCCTCAGAAGGTGCTCAGTGAGGACATTGCGCTAAATGCTGTCTGCTTAACTAGTCTGCTTAAAGTCTACATATTCTGGCGTTTTTAACGTTGTTTTAAATTTATACTATACTGTGCCAATTTGCATCTTAATAACAATACTGCCTTTATTCTCCAAAGACTTTACGAAGTTTACAGTGTGGTTTTAAACATCAGTATAAAGTGTGAGTCAAGAATGGAAATTTAAACTATAAAATAGCTGTCCACGCACTGGGTACAGACCACATTCCTTGTTTTGTGAGCTCTACCGTAATTAAACTGAATTGCAATACGTACGTAAGACAAATATTTCTTGAGGCCTGTTACACAAGATTAGTTTGATTACCTTTAAATGAAGCAAGCCATGTTCCTTCAGAGTAGACGGTTTTGCTGCGACTTTAACTTAGATTTTAATAATTTTGAGATAGTTTCTTCTGTAAGTTGTTTTTAACTTCAGGTTTGATGAATTTAACATTTTTTACCCCAGTGGCGTATCAATAGCGGAGGCCGCTGTCACGCTGAGGGCCCGGGTTCGAATTCCGGGTAAGGTATGGATGTAATTGTGTTATATATATATATATATGCACTATATGGCCATTAATCTCCGGGCACTTTCAATTTTAGACATTTTGTAGAATATTTAAAGATATACTTGTCGGATTTTTCTGGAATTTCAAGATTATGAAGAATATGTTTGACTTCATATTTATCAATGGCGATTTGATCAGAAGAACAATTAGGGGACCAATAAAAAAATCAAAGAAAAATAATAATATTTGGAATCACCCTGTAAAGTAAAATGCACGCAATGATCCATCGCTATAGCTTACGAATGTATGGATATTGTACAACATGTGTATTCATTTGTGGAATAATAGCATGTATATTCATGGAGATATATCGATTTTTTTTAAGTTAAAAAAAAATCTTGCACGTTTTTTGTTAATATCATACAGGATTTTTTTTACCAAATTTATCACCAGTTTCTGAAAATTTGACAAATCTAATAGAAATAATATAGTATGATTGGAATGTAGATATATTATATATTTGATGAAATATGAGTAGTTTTATGAAATATTTTTTATCTGCGCATACGCGCGCGATAAAAAAAAATTTCATGATTTAATAGTCAGCTACATGGAGCAACTCACAAAATAAAGTATGTCAAATATCGTGAAAATTCAGAAAGATATTGGCAATAAAGGGAGCTGATTTTCAGTTGTTCTCTAAAAACAGCTAAATGATAAGGGGTTTTCCATAAATTGTCCTTTTTAATTTAATTTAATATATATATTTTTTTTTTTATTGATGCTTTAGTTTTTCATGGAAAACCACAGAACGAATCTATTCGAAGGTAAACAAGAAGTATCAAAATCTAAGCATTTCTTCTAAAGCTACTCGTTGACATTCATTAAATACAAACTCCTTTGTTGAAAGCCAGTTAATAAAAAATGACAATTTGTGGAAAATCCCTTATCATTCAGCAGCTTTTAGAGCGCAACTAAAAATTAGCTCAGTATATCGGCGGTAACTTTCTGAATTTTCACAATTTTTGACTGGATTTTTTTTTCTTGTGAGTTGCTCCATAGAGTTGACTATTAAATCATGAAAAAAAAATTATCGTGCGCGCATGCGCAGATAAAAAATATTTCATACAACTGCTCATATTTCATCAAATATTTAATATATTTACATTCCAAGTGCACTACATTTTGTCAAATTTTCTGAAACTGACGTTAAATTTGGTTGAAAACCCTGCATGATATAAACAAAAAATATGCATCAATTTTTTGAACTTTTAGAAAAATATCTCCATGAACATACGTGCTATTCTTACACAAATGAATACACATATTGTACAATATCCACACATTCGTAAGCTATAGCGACACACCTATAACACATATAGCTATAGCACATTCGTAAGCCATTGCGTGCATTTTATTTTATAGGGTGATCCCAAATATTATTTTTCTTTTATTTCTTGTTGGCACACTAATTGTCCTTCTGATCAAATCGCCATTGATAAATATGAAGTCAAGCGTATTCTTCTTAATCCTGAAGTTCCAGAAAAATCGACAATTACATCTTTAAATATTCGACAAAATGTCTGAAATTGAAAGTATCTGGTGAATAATGGTCATATAAGTGTATAATGGGAGAAATAAAATTGTCATTTCTTGTGTTATCTGTTTCTCTATAAATAAGGATCATTCGTGGCGGCAGCCATAGTTGCTACAGGCCCCAAAACAATCTCCATTACGCTGGATGTCAAATGTCAAACGTTTTTTACTAAACTGATGAGGGACTAATTTTTGTCTAAAACGTCTACATGCTCTTTTAAGTTTTTAACACTTTCCAACAAAGTTGAAAAGTGTTTATGACTTCGGTTTGTCTGGCCGTCTGTCCACCCTCTAACTCTGGTAAATATGCTCGGATAGTTTTGAAATTTTTGGATGTTAGTGACCTCTGCCATAGCACGATCCCTATTTCAAATGAAGTTTGTAGCATGTTTAGTTCATTTACAGGGACAGTCAAAAGTTTTCCGTTACATTATGGTCAATGGGAAAAAATCGTTTCAAATGATTTTTAATGGTGTTGCACTCTTTCAAACATAGTAAAATTGATATTCATTTATGAATTCCACTAAAATATGCAGTCTGTTGAATATGCTGTGCAAAAAATAGTTATTGTTCATTTACAGGGCCACACAAAAGAATTCCGTTCATAATGGTATAGGGGGAATTGTTTTGTATTTGAAAAGATTTCAGATACTATATTGTTTCCGAATTACTGTATATTAGTAATGATTGCTCGAAATGCATTTTTAATTATGATATGCGCTTTTTTCACTATATTTATGCATACTATAAAGTGCGTATAAATGCTATAGTTCATATACAGTGCTACAGAAATGAATTCGTAAAGGTTACTGAGTATGAGTATAAATTGCTTAAAGGTGGGTTTTAAAGGACTTATGCATTTTTACGCTGAACTGAATTTAGCTTACTAAGAAATATTTGTAGAACATAGATAAAAGGATATACAGGGCACACCCAAAGAGTTGAATACATGGCCGTCTATGGGTGATAATTTCTGGAAATGTAATTTCAGTAGTTTGAAGAGTGTTTTAGTTTGAATTAAATTCTAGCTAAATAGTGGCATGTAATAAAGGTACTAGGTAAACTACAGGGTTATACAAAAGTATTCAAGTATGTTTCTATCTATTAGCATAAATTGTTGAAAGATTAATTTCAACCTGTAATGCATTTTCTTGCTAAACTAAATTTTTCCTTTATATAGTATATAGATCCACCTACAGATCAAATACAGGGCTGTTCAAAAGAATTGGAATACATATTTGGCTATGGACGGTAACTACTGAAATCAGTTTTTCAAATGTTTTATGCGTTTTATAAAATATTTACTTAGTTATCTTATTTACCTTATTTCCCTAAATAACGAAGTTTTGTTAAAGCATTCATGAAGTGTTGGAAAGTGTTTTATAATTTATGCTTAACGCATGATTTTTCTTTCTTGTTTAATGTGATTTTATTGTGTATTTTAGTAAATTGTCTGAATTTAAAATGTTAGTTTTCATATAAATAAATAAATAAATGCTCATATGATTTATGTTTTATAAAAAAGCTTGTTTAAAATGTTGAAGATATATTTTATAATACTTCGAAATATTTCGCTCTCAAAATCATCTACTTCAAACTCATTTTTGTAACCATACTTAAAATTACTTATTGGTAAATAAAGTGGATTAAACATAAGCATATTTTACCAGCGATAATGAAAGAACTGACAGAAAATAAAGTTTTATGGCTTTAAATTGAGTGCAGAAATAAATTACTATACGCTTATTATTTGAACTAATTAAAGATTTTCACTTGTAAATCTTTAAAATTGTAACTATGGAGATTAACTTTTATGTAACGCTATAATTAAAATTTAATCTAAAGACAGGAACAATATTGATAAAAACAACAATAATATAATCTCTATAAATTTACAACCACATGGAGAAAAATAAGTACTGTCAGTAGATTTAATAAAAATAATTTATGGTTTCCTTTAGAGTATCATGAGATAAATGAGTTTCAAAAGGAATTTACAGATTTTTCAGAAAAAATAATAACAGATTATCAAGCATTAATGAGTATTTCATGCTTTTTAACACTTTCCAACATACACTTGAAAAGTGTTCACGAATTCGGCTTGTTTCTCTGTCTGCCTGCCCGCCCATTTGTCCGCGTTCTAACTCTCGTAAATATACTCGGATTACCTCAGAATTGAGATATGTTATTGTGGTTTACTATGGTGAGTTCCGAAAGGGTGCAGCATTTTTAGTTTGTTTACAGGAACACTCGAAAGTACCTCGTAACATTATTGTTCATGGGAAGAATTGTTTGCTGTGTATATTAATGATATTAGACTATTTCAAACATATTGAAATTTATATACATCACATAGATGCACTGCAAGATGCTAGCTATCGAATAGGGTATGTATGGAATTTATCGTTCATTTACAGGAACACACAAAAGAATTCTGTTACAGTCTATAAGATATAATCGCTGGAACACACTCAGAAATGAATACTCAGATTTCACGAAATTTTCTTTGTTTTTGACGAAACAGTTTCCTGAGAAATGCTCCGAGCGAATGTTTCGTCGAATTGATGAAATTACTTTCTTCACTTTCTTGACGATATAAATTTCGTAAAAAGTTGACTGGTGGCGCCATCTAGCGAACAGTTTAGAAGCTCCTTATTGACAGTGGGAAGAAAAAATTCACTTCGCGTTTCCATCGGGGTGATTTCGAACCCGCAGCATTTGGTGTGGTAGACGGTTGCTCTTCCAACCTGGCTACTGGAGACTTGTACAGATTTGCTTTTAGATTGACGTAATGAATTCTGCTGCGTGTTTATGTTTTTATAAGGTAGATTGTAATTTTATCGGTGCTGCTATAATTTTTGGAAGTTTTAAGTAAGGTTAATTTATTATTATGGCTTTCTCATGGTCAATGAATAATTACAATATGGCTTGATTAAATAATTTATTAGTGAAATTTTCTTTGCTCAATGAATGGTTAGAATATAGTCTGGTTAATTTGTTACTCACATATAACACAGCGAATTGTGAAGTGCATATTGCGTGAGATGTTGTCACTTTGAGTAGAGGGATAAGATTTTAAAACTTTACTGTTTATAAAGGGGAGAGGGATCAATTATGTTTATTTTTAATTTGATTGAAAACAGAATATACTTCTTAAATAAATTTTTAAAAAAGATATCCTGGAAGTTTGAAATTTTATTGACGAAATTTTCTTTTTGAATGGTTTTGAAGAACACGGGAAATTTATTCTTTTCGAATTAAAACATAACGAACAACATAAAAATAAATAAATAAATAAATAAATAATAAGCATTTCTAAAAATTTTAACAGCTAAAAAAATAACTAATGAAGAAGCAACTACATTTCAGTATTTTCTGAAAGGCATTAAAAAGTGCTGTTTTAAAATAAATTATTACAGGACTAATAAATATAATACATATAATAAATATAAACAAGCAAATATCTGCTTGCTAAAATCGCAGGATTTGAGGAGATACAGCAATTGTTTCCTTAAAATACATTGAGTCTGACCGTGATTGAGGCAAACTTTCGTCAAATATTTGAGAGTTTACCCTTCGTTAAAAGTCAGGTGATGTTGATAGGAAATGATCGTCAAAAACGACGAAATACAGCTCAAGGATTTCTGAATCGTCAAAAGTGAGAGTTTTATTTCTGAGAATGAAGTGCGTTCAATTGCGGCATGCGTTTTTACATTCAACGATTTTTTTTTTTTTTTTTTTTCATATCACTTGGTGTGCAGAAATTCTATAGATCATATATCCAGGTCTGCATAAAAGAATTCGACTACGTTTCCACTTATTGACGGAAATAGTTGAAGGGAATTTTCAACTGTTTTATGCGTTTCCTAACTCAACAAAATTTTTGCTTAGTACGTAGTATATATGCAAATCCATGAATCATATACAGAGCTGCACAAAAGTATTCGGGTATTTTCCCGACTAAAGATGATAATTGTGGAAGTCGAGTTTTCAAATACGTTATCTGCTTTCCAAATTATCTACTTAGACAATTTCTCTCCGGGATTGCATTTATAGTCTAAAGCGAAACCTAAGTTCCTGGGCGGTCATCCCTTGTCTACTTAGACATCATAATTCACCTTATTAAAGGGTGAACTTTTCTCACAATATTCTGAATGCCATGGAAAGGTTTTTATGATCTATGCTTGAAGTATGTATGATGTTTCTTTCTTGCTGGCTTTAAAATATTTGAGAGGAAGAAAAATTTTCAAATTGATAAAACTGACATATACATACATTGCGTTCCATAATAATAGGTTCACGCTTAAAAGTCCATTTAATTTCTAAAAATATGCAAGTTGCAAAAAAAAATTCTCAACTTTTTTTTTCTTTTTGTCTAATTTAGAGAGTAAGAAAGAAAAGTACTTTTACAAATCATTTAAAAAATATAAAAAGCATTTTTTTATTATTATTCAGGCAAATTTTTATTAAAATAAAAGTCATTCATGACTAATAACTGACCTTACTGTAAAACGCAATTTCTCATGTATCTTTCATTACTCAATATAAAATTATAAACTGCGTATGTAGGGGAGCCTAGGGAGGGTTGACCCACTTTTTACAAAATTGTTTTTTATTTTTTAAATATTGAACGTAGAATAAAGTTTTATATATCATTTTGTTCGTTATACAATCAGTTATCAAAATAACATTGCTACATAAGTGTAACATATAAGAAATTTGAAAAGTGATTGATTTTAATCATGAAAAAATAATGGATCAAGGATCCCTACATATGGGAGGTTTGACCCACTATATGGGAGGCTTGACTCACTTGGTTTTATATTGCAATATTTGTGAAGAGAAATAAAATCAGTTTAAAAAAAGCAAAATAAGATTATGCTACATGCTTTAATTATTATAAAAAAAATATTTTTTAAAATATGATACTTAAACAAACATGTTGAGACGCAATCGCAAGTCAGAGGAGAATTTTTTTTGTTTTAAACTGGATTTCGTCTGAGCAGCTTTCTTGCACAGCAGGTAAAATGAAATTTTAACATTTAAGGCAGTATTCTGTTAGAGACAGGTTCCGTTTTCATATTGCTTCATGTTATTATGCCCGGATTTAGGAGCCACTGTCCCGCTTTTTTTTGTCTCCTTGTTCTATTTTTTTTTGTCACTCGACTTGACAACTCTAGTTGTCACATAGTTTGGTTTCATATCACTGTATTCACCCTGGTGAAATTTGTCTACATATCTTCCTAAATTTTTTCGATCGATGCTATGTTCTTTTGCCGCCGCATGAGCACTTAACTTATCATTAACATGATGTAAAAACCTTCAAGGGGCAAAGTACTTTCAGTACTAAAATGTTGAAATAAATGACTGGCACCGGAATTTACGAACAAATTTATTTGAGAATAAGAAAAATGCTATACTTTACATACGTATTAAATGGAAAAGATTTTAGCAAAATTCTAGTGCCATTGTGACATTTCGGAATTAAAATTGAATGATTTTATAAACATACCACAGTTCCTGAAAGGGTTACGTCTGCTGCTTTCATACTTTCTAGTCCTTTCTAGTCTTTCCCACTGTTTCTATTTACCTATTATAAGTAATATTTAAATGGAAAAATGTTCCTATCAACTTTCCCATTTTCTAGCAATGTTTCACATTTTTCTTTAGTCAGTTTTAAGCATTTTCTTTTCCAGCACACCATTTTACTGTAGCTTTACAAAATAAATTTAGATTCTTTTATATATATATAACCATTAACTTTTCATTATGCACAGTGTATAATAAAATGATTTCCAAAACCACTTAATTAAGGGAGCCTTGAGCATCTGGTCAACCCTCCCTCACACTGACTGTGCCAAGCCTCCCTACATAGACCTTTTCTAAAGAATAGCACATTGTTATGTTAAGCCTAACTTACTGTACAATCTTTATGCCTGGAATGAAAGCTCGATATTTCTGCATTACTTTAAACCTACTTACTTAAATTTATATGATATATTTTATCCGAAGAAATCTTACAAAATATTTCTAAAAAACACAACTTTTAGGTTGAAAACGCTTCACAACTGGATTACCAGTTTTTATTTTTATCATTTAATGACTATGCCTTTATTGAGACACATTTTTCAATCTCGTCATCATTTTGTTAGACGTATTTCAACTTATCCAACAGAGTGTTTGCGCGAAATTCGTTGTTCCTCACAGTTTATTCATATCTCAATTATAAAAGCAAAGCATAGGTAAGAGAAAATTGGCTTACCTTGTATTTATATTTGTATTCGTGGTTTATCTGGTATCTATCATCAGGGTAATATCATCTGTAAATTCTAGCCGTTTCCCATTCTAATCCATTGCTAATGGTATAATATTCTGCGTTGTTTTAAAGCACACGTGATTATTTTTTGTGACTTGTAAAAAAAATATGTAGATTAAAGTTTTAAAGAAAGAAACAGAATTTAATTAGTTACACTTGCATCATAAAAACACTTGCATCTCTCCTTTTGAGAGTCTGGAATACAAGTAAGTGTAAAAAACATATATTATACATTATTGAAGATAAAAAAAACAGGAAATTTATATCATTAATCTTAATATTACATTATTTATATTTATAGTAACTTAAACAGTTTAGACTATTGATTGTTCAAATGTCATAATTTCTTAGATATGCGATGAAATGTTTATACAAAGTATTTATTTAGAATCGTAAACTTCCTTGTTTTGAATAACAAGTTCTTTTCTTAATTGCTTTTATGAATCATGTTGATAGATGAAAAGCAATTTACTGAGTTTGATTTATTTTTTTAGCCTTCATTTGGAGATTACATTTTGTAATATCTGTCGACAGGGTGTTCATTCTCAACGGTGTCCAATGGCTAATTTCTCAACCGTTTGTCATAGACATATAGTTCCAATTACAAAAATGTTTTAAGTGGGCTGAAAAATTATTTTAAAAGTCGCTTTGATCAATAAAAATATTTCTTAAAAATTTACGAAATTTAAATTTTTATACTGTTCCCCGGTATTATAAGTGATATTTAGTAAAATTTCCTATTACACTAACAAGTAAGATAAAGAAAAACCTCCCATTCATCTAACGCTAAAATTGACCGAGTTATGAAGCTTTGAATTGCATGACTTTTCTGCATCTGAACACAGATGAGTTGGGCCATGCTTCGAGCAATCGTAATGGTGTAAGGAGGCAGTTTACCTCAAAATTGATCAAAAAACCAATTTTTGTTTTTAAGTATTAAATGAAAGCCTATTTAATTGTGAATATTTTGACACTTCATTTTTACACATACGGCGCTTATATCGTGAGATATTGTAAATTTTGTTAATAAAACCAGCCTCAATTCCCCACACAAATGAAAACTTTAAACGGCTTTTTCCCCATGTTCATATTTTCTTCACTTTCATGTTTTAAAAATGCTAAGGCTTTTTTTTTGTATTTGAGATAGAGATTTAAAAATTCTTACGCATGTTCTTTATTTTATATATAAGATAAATCTGCGCATGGAATCAGCCTTCAGGTTATTATTATTATTTTTTAAAGTATATGAAGATGTGTTAGATTTTATCGTTTTAAACTACATATATCAATAAAAAAAATATATTAAATGTAATATTAGATGTGTCTTAAAATCCATACGCAATCTTGTGCAATACACATTTGAAAATCTAAAAAATAATAATAATAATTGGTCAAAAATATAAACATTTAAAAAAGTAGCAAGGATTTTTAAAAATTCAAATTTTCTTAAACTTTTTAAAAATTTTAACTAAATATGCAGTTAAAAAAATGTTTTCTTGAAAATGTACTTTTAGTTAAACATTGAAATACAATACGTTTACCATCTGAACCATGTTTTTTAACTAAAAAGAAATTGTTGAAAAGGTAAACTGCCCCCTTAAAGTATTAGAATGATTCATTACGCGTGTGCATTTCTGCATAGCAGCCGAAGGAAGTCACTTTGAGCAAATTTTAAGATAACTTTAATTTTTATTAATTAAATTTTAAATTAATAGCATTGTAATTTAATTATAATTATTAATTGTAATTTAATAGCATTTAAAAATATGTATAATTAATTTTGTAAAGAATTGCGACTGTTGCTTTTCATGATTTCTTTTAACAAATATTCTGTTATTTTTTAATTTATAGTTTTAGTACAAATTGTATATTTTTCTTTAATATGTCAGAATGAAAATAGATTTCCAATTTATACTGTAATGTTAATTTTACTCTCAAGTATTATTTTTTTTTATATCGGACGATTAATTATATTTCTAGTAAATTTGTGAATGACCCCTATTTCGCAGCAAAAAAGATGCTTCAACTTTAAACAGCTATTACTCGGTCAGTTTAGTCGTAAAAGAATGAGATTGATCTGTCTTACTTCTTAGTGTAATATGATATTTTTACTAAATATAAGTTATAGGAGCGGGGGACCGCATAAAAACTTAAATTACATTATTTTTTAAGAAATGTTTTATCGATCCAAATCGCTTTTAAAATACCTCATTTGAATCCTTTTTGCAAGTGGAACTATTGTCAAAGCAGAACGGTTTAGGAACTGTTGAAATGCGGCATCCCGTATAGAAGCAATACGCAAACCAATGGAAGGAAGCTGTACGAGGGTGGTTCAATAACTATTGTCCCGAGTGTGTATAAGATATTTGTACTGCGATGGTTGTTGTGGAAGATTGAAGCCTAATGTCTTACATGCCTATATGCTCAATTCCAGAACCGTAGCTGCTATATTAACATTGTTTTTTTTCGTTTTAGGTGTGAGAAAGGTGCTTGAAAGGGGGTGGGGTGTGGTAAGACTAGTTTGGATCTCATGGGGCTAGATTTGTGACAGTGGATGAGACGTGGCGACATCACTATTATCCCGAGTCCAAACGAAAGTAGCCACGTCTCATCCACTGTCACAAATCTAGCCCCATAAGCTCCAAACAAGCCTTCCTACCCAACCCCAACCCCTATAAGCTAGGTGTCACCTCTCACACCTAAATCGAAAAAAATATGTTATTACAGCAGCTACGGTTCTGAAATGGAGCATATAGGCATGTAAGACATTAGGCTTCAGTATTCCACATCAACCATCGCAGTACAAATATTTTATACACACTCGGGACAATAATTATTGAACTACCCTCGTAGATACATAGAATGGTGATTGGATGAAAAAAATAACCTGACAATGTGACGCTGAAAGTAGTTCAGATTTTTGAGTTATATACGCTTGAAACTTTAAAGTTGTAAATGGGATAATGTCGTTTGAGTGATAGCGTAAGTCTCATTCTCCTAGAAACGTAGAAAACGATGTCACAGAATATTTATTAAAACAGAAACTGCGAATGAAAATGTTTATATAATGGAAATATAGCGTGGTATAACCTAACAATGCATGTAAATAATTAAATAATCAAAGAAAACAGTTTTGCATATAAATAATGTGTTCGGAGAGCCTGGCGAATCATGCTAAGTCGTAGTTTTGTACCATTTACTGTGTTTGAAAAGTTGATTTAAACTTTTTTCATAATGCATTATTTATTTTTAGTTTGGTGTTTTGTAAAGCTAGTCTCAGGTTAATTTCAAAAGGTAATTTTTTTTATTTATAGTTTTATTTAATAAATAACTACTGTCTGAAGAAATCGAGTCATGTTCAGGAACAGAAAATTGATTGTTCAACAGATGAAAGCAAAGATCCTTTAGTATGAAGAGAAGCTTGTAACCTTGTAAGTGTTTTTAAATTCAACAATGCGTTGCAAACATTACCTGTGTAATATATATATATATATATTGTTAATTGTGAAAAAATCTTAAACATAAAGATCACACCATCAGCTCCTCGTACAAGATAAAGACAGACAAAAATTATAAAATAGTAAAATTAAACAGAGTAACATGTAACATTAATTACAAATAATTAAAATTAAATTTAAAAAATCAAAAAACCCAATCGCGTAAAAAGCGATATAATTAATTATTTCTCATCAATGTGAAACTATTTTTTATATTACTTAACTTTTTTTTTTTTACTTGTATTGATGACTTTTAAGTTGTGTTTAGTTGTTAGTTCCTATCTATAAAGACAGTTTTGATGAGGCCTATAAATGTCTATGATGGTTAGAATTGCAGTAAAGCTAGAGATCCTACCTACACAATTTACAGGTTGTGTAATATTTAAACGGAGCTTCTGACTGTAAAATAGTCAATGAAACATCGTCTTCATTTTGAAAGACCTATCCAATGATATGCCACTCAATATGGTGCGTAAATTTTTTTTTCGTGTCTACCGCCATTTTGTATTTTACAGCAGCCATTTTGAATTTATAAAAACAAAACCTAGCCTATAACCATCGGATGGTTAAGACGAATCGATAGAGACCTCATTCATTAAAATCCATCCAGCTTTTGGGATGTTTCGAGGGTATATAGAAATCCACATACCCAGATACGCGTAACCCTTCTTAACACATAACCCTTCTTGGCAGTCGGGTAAAAACTAAATAGAGCGTCATGGTTCCATTCTGTTTAGTGTGTTACAAATGATTTACGAAAGAACGATCATGTCTATGTGGACATCATGTGTAATGTAAAAATTCAATTTTAATAAAATATCTCTCACAAATTTGAAAAACAAATACTGGCGTGATAGTAGATTAATCCAAAGCCACTAGAACACCTTTTTTAAAACCTTAATTTGAAAATTCTTTTCGGAAAATTTAGCAATGAAAATGTACATCCTTCAAGTACCCGTTTAACTTAATATAATAATATTTTTAGTCTATGAGGAATATACTACTCATAGCAATGGCATAAATACTGATTTATTTTTATCTAGGGTATGTTTCTGAATACATTCATTCTTAGAGGTTATTCCAGATTAATCACTCACTCAAGTGTGTGACAAATCTTTAAAATCCTCAGTTAAAATACATCATGATACTATAAATTCTTAAGATCTCTTCTAAAACAAATCTTGAAGCACCCTTAATCCTTTTTTAATCTCTTCTCTGGCTTTTGCTTCGAATTACTTAACTAAAATCAATTGAAAGAGATAAAGGTAGTGTCGTAAACGCACCAAAAAGTTTCTTAAAAATAAATTAAAAATTTAATCATATTTTCTTGAAACTCAGTAAATTCAGCGATTCTCTGTTTATCGATTTACTCATTAGCAAAGCTTTGTTAAATTTGATTAAAACCAAAGCAGACTGATATTAAATTCCTGCAACTTATTTTATGAAAATATTTCATTGTTAAGAAAATAAGAATTAAATGAAAAAATGTATTTATTGATTAATTATTTTACAATCATGAGCTTAATTATATTGATTAAAAACATAAAAATAATACTTTTGGCACATTAATAAAAAAAATTATAGAGAAAATATTTTCTTCGTTATTCTAAACATCAGTTACCTATAGTTTGCTTTACAACCTAACTCGTTAATATTAATCATATAGTCACACTATAAAGCTTAATTTTTACTAGGACTTCCCTCAGAGGGATTAGTCTGAGCGATATTATTGAGAACATAGATTTAATAATAACTCGTGAAATGAATAGAAAATGAGATGCTCTGTTTAAGTGACAATACGTGGCTTGTCTGAAAAATATTCAACCGAAAAAAATACATAAGTTATCTGACAGGATTGGTACCCATATTCCTTTCGAGGTAAGCCCCTTGCACCTCCACACAAAAAAATCGGCATTGACTGCAGCTTAAGTTATGACACGGGATCTGGAATATCTCGCCTGCATAACCTTTCAGCTCTGAAAATGTCATTTGGAGTAATTTACAAATCCGTGCATATTTTTCCAATAAATCATGCAAGCTAAAATACGTCAGTATTATCCCGATTTAAAAAAATTACCCGAGTAAGTTACTATATAAAAAATGGTCTAATGACAATTGAGAAAATGACTTTATGATTAAATCTCTAGATTAGTGAAGCTCAAAAAAAAATTGCATATCAAATGTAAACAGACACTTTTCGACACTTTTGCCCAGAGAAGTATCATTTTGATAAGTACTTTCGTGCAAACTATTCGCTGTTTCATACCGACATTTATTCAATGTTAACACAACTTATTCAATGCTAGATAAGTAGCTACCAGTTTTGTTGCATTTAAATTGCATGTTTTTTAGGGCGAGATGTAGTTTTATTAAATATTTAAAGTTTCTATACCTAACAATGCAAATGAATGGTAATTTAGAACGTTTTCCGTTCATTTCATTTTTTTAAATTTTCTATTTTTCAGAAGACATTTTTAAAGAGCATTTACATCTTAAAAGTATCCCGTCCAAAAATTTCAACCTGATAAAAAGTTTTTAGGTCAGCAGTAGCACAGAAAAAAAAATTCGAAAGTTTTTCGTTCCTGCATCATTTTACGTAGCGAAATTTTTAGAAATTGTTCTATTGCGAGTATTTACATCTTAAAAACAACATTCATGCAAATTTTCATCTTTATATTCCTAATAATTTCATGTACTTTGTTATTTAGATCATCTTTAGAAATTTGTCCGCTTCTTAATTTCGATTTTTTTAGAATTCGTTCTAATGCGTTCATTGCAGTTTGAATTCTTTCTATAACGAGAATGCCAAATTTTAAGTTTCTAGACCCAACAGTATCACAGAAATTGCAGATTACATCTTTTTTATGGTGCACCTTTTTAATTTTTTTTTTAACTGACCGGTATTAACGACTTAAAAGTCACAGCCATGCGAAATTTCATAATTTCTTTCTCTAACAATTCCAAATAAATCGCGATTTAGAAACTTTCTAGAACGTTTTACGTCTATTTCTAACTTTAAAGTTTCGAAACTTGTAGAAAGAGTTCATAACGAGTATTTACATCTTAAAAGTAACCACCACACGAAATTTCAAATTTCTAGCCCAAACAATATCTCAGAATACGCAGTTTTAGAACTTTTCTGCTCCTGCACCCATGGAGGCTGTTGTACCGACTTAAAATATAGTCTTTGTTGGAGCAGAGATGGTCACCAGCATTTTCAAACCATTATTTATTAAATCGGCTAGGTAGTTTCTGAGATTACATTCCACAAACACCCAAACGTTACTACTTTATAATATTAGCATACATATAGATAAAGGAGTCTTTTAACTTTTATCATATAAAAACATAATTTATTTAATACGTGTTAGCAGATGTATTTATTAAAATACATACATAAACCAGTTTAATACTTCTTCACTTTTATTTTTATAGTCGTTTATATCATTTGGCAAAAAATCTCACTTTCTGAAATCCGAATTGGGTCAAACTCTTTAAAATAGCGCCAAGGCTCACATAACAACGAAGTATCGTGAAGGGTATTAAACACGTGATACTAAGGCACTTAACCGTATACTGGAGATAAATCGCTAACTTTCGTAATGCATTCTTTTCATTTGAAATACATAAATTAAATACATTTAAAAACATGGCTTTGACTCATTTCTTTTAAAATACAAATAAGTAAAAATAATAATAAGAGATAAGTCACAACATTTTCTTTCAACATCAAATAATTGTTTCTAAATTACTCATGCGAAAAAAAAAAGTTCCTTTTGACGAAATAAAATGCCCTTGTCTAAATTTTAACCCGGATAAAAATAAAGTACCGTGATTACTTTAAATGTTATGGGAATGTTCCGTAATCTGGTTTTCAACCAATGTCGTATTTAAAAAAAAGCGTCGCTTAACGCCAAGTTAATTTCATTGCGGTAACATTTTTTTGTGGATGGGTGGGGGGGGGGGGAGGGAAGAGTTTGGAAATATTTACATTTGAATTTAAGCTTTTGTTTATATATCTATTGCTTGTATAATTAATTAGTACCTTGATGCCCGAGCTTCACTCGAAACGTATGTAAAATACCCTTCTGTGGTTGTTTGCTCAAAGCCAATTTTATATCACTATTATAAATCTCATACAGTTATAACAATGTTGTTGTTAGAATTATTCTTGTTTGACGGCAACCTTGCCTATGTATCTGAATGCGGATTATTGGACATTTTTCTTGTACGACGAGTGGCTATAACATAGTCGTTTCATTTCGCATACCATGAATCCATTGCTGCACAGATGTCATATACGCACCACATTGGCACGATTTTTTCTGACGCTAATGTCATATACACACCGGGGTATTTAACTGGCGCCAAAGTATCGTTATTTTGCTTGATATGGTAAACCGGATGTTGTTGTTTATTTATTAATAAATTGTTTATTTACTATTATTTTATTTCCTAAAATTACATACATTTTTTGTTCTGTAGTTATTAATTAAACTTTTTTTTATTTGTTGTTATTCCCTTCTTAAATACATATATACTAGCAAACCCCGCGGCTTTGCTCGCGTAATATTTGAAATATGCCAAGTGACATTTATATGTCTAATTTTTATTAAAAGGTGCTAAACTAATTTTTTATTTTATTAAAAGGTAATATTTTATTTTATTAAAAAGTAGTTATTACTTTTAGGAATATTTCAAAAATTACTATTTAAAACACAGTTTGATTAAACATTATTATTACACTGCATTAGACAGAAACGAGACTTAAATTAATAAAACAAAATAAAACTAAATAAATGATAATTTAGAAAATAATTTGAAACTTTTATGCTCAATTAATACGCTCATTTCAGTATTCATTTGAAGTTTTGAATTTTTTAGAAACCATCTTCTTGAATCTTAAAATTAACAATCATGTCAAATTCCAAGTCCTACCACCTCTCTCAACATAAAGGGCTATGTTGAAATAGGAACTGTCACCATTAATTTGCCAACATTAATTTTGGAATCGATTTGTTATTTCCTAATATTCCACAGAAACGTAATTTAAAAAGCTTTTAAAGGCCTTTTTTAGAACGTTTGTTGTTCCTGTGAACACCAGGTGGTATAATCACCGGAATAAAATATAGCCTGTGTAGAATCAGAGACTGTTACCATTGATTCGCAATTATTACTTTTATAATCGATTTATATTCCCTGAAATTGCATAGAAATCGTAATTTAGGACTTTTTTAGAATGCTTTTCGCAACTCCCCTTCACTTCAACCCCTTTTAATTCGAATTTATTTTTGACAGTCCTCCCAGGGCATTTATAATTTATAAGTAACTACCACGCCATATTTAAAGTTTCTAGCCTTTTCAGTATCACAGGAATCGAAATTTAGAAAGTTTTTAGCTCTTGAAACTCTCTGGTGGTAGTGGCACAGACATAAAATATAGCTTATGTTTGAGCAGGTTCTATCACCAACAATTTGTCATCATTATTTTTTTAATTGGTTTGGTATTTGATAAGATTGCATAAAAATTGTAATTTATAACCATTTCACTCACTTCGTCTTTTTAAATTTGGAATTTTCTTTCGACTGTTCTTAGAAAGCAGTTGCATCTTGTACGTAAAAACCATGCCATACTTCAAAGTGTTAGACCTCTCAGTTGTGCAAAAAAACGCAAATTAGAACGTGTTTTGCTTTTGCAACCCTCAGATGGTAGTGACAGCAACATAAAATATAACCTATGTTATAGCAGGGACTGTCACCATTGATTTGCAACAATTACTTTTGAAATAGCTTTGGTATTGCCTGAGATTGAGTAGAAATCGCAATTTAGAACGTTTTTAGAGCGCTTTTCGCGCATTTTCATCACCTTTTTAAATTTCCATTTTTTTTTTTTTTAACTGTCCTTAAATATCATTTATATCTAATAAATATGTACCTTGCCTAATTTTAAGTTGCTAGCCCCTACCGATCACAAAAATCGAAATTTAGAACGCTTTTTTGCTTCTGCAACGTCTAGGTGATAGTGATACTGACATAAAATAGCGTCTATGTTAGAGCAGAGGCTGTCAGCATCAAGTTCCTTCCATTACTTTTGAAATCAGTTTGATTCTTCCTGGGATATTGCTGACAAATCGGCATATAGAACGTTTTTAGAAGGCTTTTCGCGCATTTTGCTCCTGCATCTCCTCTGGGGTAGTGGAAACAGATGTAAAATAAAGCCTATCTTGGAGCAAGATCTGTCACCATCATTTTTACACCATTGTATTTGAAATCGATTCACTACTTCCTGAGATTGCATAGAAATCACAATTTAGAACGTTTTTTACAACGCTTTTTGCGCATTTTGACCCCCTTTTAAATTTCGATTTTTTAGGAAATGTCTTTAGAGATCATCGATATCTTATAGCTAACTCTCATTCCAAATTTTACTATTCTAGGCCCTTCCGTAACCGAAAAACTGCAATTTAGAACGTTTTTCTCCTGCACCCCCTTTGGGATAGTGGCACCACATAAAACATAGCCTATGTTGGAGAGAAGGTTGTCACCATCATTTTGACACCATTATTTTTTAAATTGGTTTGTATTTCCTGAGATTGTGTGGAAACCAACATGTAGAACGTTTTTTAGAACGCTTTTCGCGCATTTTCACCCCTTTTAAATTTCGAATTGTTTAAGAACTGTTCTTAGAAATCCTTTATATCTAATAAGTAGCTAATATTTCAAATTTCATATTTCTAGGCCCTTCAGTAACGCAAAAATCGCATTTTTAGAACTTTTTTGCTTTTGTACCCATTTCGGGTAGTGGCACCTACATAAAACATAGCCTATGTTGGAGGAAAGGTTGTCACCGTCATTTTGATACCATTATTTTTTAAATCGGTTTGGTATTTCCTGAGATTGTGTAGGAACCATCATTTAGAACGTTTTTTAGAACGCTTTTCGCGCATTTTCACTCCTTTTAAATTTCGAATTGTTTAAGAACTGTTCTTAGACATCGTTTATATCTTATAAGTAACTAATATTCCAAATTTCATATTTCTAGACACTTCAGTAACGCAAAAATCGCATTTTTAGAACGTTTTTTGCTCCTGCACCCCTTTGGGGTAGTGACACCGACATAAAATATAGCCTATGTTCTAAGTTGGACTAACACCATCATTTTTATACCATTACTTTTGAAATCGGTTAGGTAGCTCCAGAGATTACCTCTAACAAACAAAAAAACTTTACTTCTTTATAATATTAGTATAGATAACTGGTATCGAAAACGAGGTTTTCGCAAAATTGGCGTTAGAAAAAAATCGCGCTAACTTGGTAGATATATAACATCTGTGCACCAATGGCAATATTAATACTTTTATGTTAGCCGAACGCAGGTGATAAATGGCCAAAAGATTTTCCCATACCATATTCATATTGCATTCATATCATTTAAAACGTAATCATTTCATTTAAGACGTGACAGCAACATACAATATAACCTATGTTGGAGCAGCGACTGTCACCATCAATTTGCAACCATTGCTTTTGAAATCAGTTTGATATTTCCTGAGATTGTGTAGAAATCGCAATTTTAAACGCTTTTAGAACGCTTTTCGCGCATTTTCACTCCTTTTAAATTTTCAATTTTTTCGAAACTGTCCTTAGAGATAATTTATATCTAATAAATATGTACCATGCCTAATTTCAGTATTCTAGCCCATACCGATCACAAAAATCGCTATTTAGAACTTTTTTGGCTTCTGCAACTCCCAGGTGGTAGTGACACCGACATGAAATAGCGTCTATGTTAGAGTAGAGGCTGTCAGTATCAAATTCCTACCATTTTCTTTTAATCAGTTTGATTCTTCCTCAGATTGTTCACAAATCGGCATTTAGAACGTTTTTAGAACGCTTTTCGCGCATATTCACCCCTTTTAAATTTCAAATTTTTAAACAAATGTTCTTATAGATAATTTATATCTTATAAGTATATACCATGCCAAATTTCATGAATCTAGTTCCTTCTGTAATACAAAAATCGCCTTTTTAGAACGTTTTTCGCTCCTGCACGCCCTTTGAGATTGTGGAAACAGACATAAAATATAGCCTATCTTGGAGCATGAGCTGTCACTATCATTTTTACACCATTATGTTTGAAATCAGTTCAGTACTTCCGGATATTGCATGGAAATTGCTATTTAGAACGTTTTTTAGAACGCTTTTCGCGCATTTTCACCCCTTTTTAATTTTGGTTTTTTTTTTAGGAAATGTTCTTAGAGATCATTGATATCTTATAAGTAACTACCATTCCAAATTTCATGACGTACGCTAAGTTTCCGTGACGTATGTAGATAAATTGTGGTTTTTCATCAGATTTTTAATATAATTTTTAAAGGGTTTGAAACTCTTTTTTGTGCATTCATTAGGTTACCCTCATAAATACCTTCTGGTGCAATCAGAAACTAAATCCAACAAATATTTTTTAAGTTATGCTTGACGAAAGATTTTTATTAGGCATTCTTTTAGTAGGCCATGGCTTTAATATCCATCGTAGCTGTATGTGTCCGGTAAGTAGTATTGCGCTGTGTATTAGCCTTCACTTCGCTCAGACAATTAATGAAAGCAACATTTTGTACTCTTATTAGACAGCAAATAGTTTGTTAAAAGTCGTATTAAAGAATATATTTGACATACACAGACGTGTTTACCTTATGTATTCATTAAAGTAATTCAAATTAAATTGTCTTAATTAAAGAGCATTTGAACAAATATTAATCCCACTGACGGTAAAAATTCTCTTTGATGTTCGAATGAGACAAATCTTATGCATTTTCATATAAAATTCAGAAGCTGTATCACAATTTTGTAATTTTTAGATTTAACTTAATATAGTTTTCAAACCCTTGAGAATATAATTAAACGTTTACATATATTGTGAATGACAGAAGAATGACTTCTGATTTTATAGAATTTCGCAACTAACATGTTTGATAAAAAGTTCTGTTAAGTTATTTGAGAGTGCTCCCTTTTTTGAGAGACGAGTATGTCAATAAAGAAATTGTTCTCAAACTGTTTTATTCTTTACCGGGGAAACATCCAGGAATTTCGATGTTTGAAATTGTTTTTCATTCGGTCGGCTCTTTTCTGGTAATGGCTGCAGTATAGGGAAAGGGCGAGGCTTATGAAAAAGACAGGCTACCACGGTGCATCTTTTTTTACAGACCGATAGAGTGACGTGATGCTCTTTTCGCACACCTTCATTGGTTCATTCGAGCATCACGTGACTCTAGCTGTCTGTAAAAAAAGATACGTGGAATGCACCGCGGTAGCCTGTCTTTTTTGTTAGCCTCGGGAAAGGGCAGTTGACGTCACTGTGGGAAAAATTACTCTGGATCCACAGTAATTTCCTGTCCGTCTTTACGACTCCTAATGTACACAAGAATTCAGGTGATCTTATTGGTCTACAATTAACAGCTCTGTGATACGATTGGTCAACGTCGCCATGATAATTCCTGCAATGATCGCTAAAGCAAAAATGTAGTTGATAGACTGGTTGAAGGAAGTGTTTGTTTGTAAATATTCCCTTTCTTTATTACTAATTGTGGTCGCTCATTTAATTGACTATATGCAGCTATTTTTAATTATGCAATCTGCGCTCGAACAAATGCAAATAAAAACAGTTTCCTCTCCAATATAATTGAATATCTGATAGTTGGAATGCACCAGCCTTAATTCATTAGCTGTAATTAGCTGTATAATATTTTTTACAGCTGCTCACCGGCATAAAACAACTTCTGCAATCAAGTAAGGGCCTCATATTGCTTAAATTGAGTCTTGTCATCTACATCTCACATATATATATATACAAAATTTCAATCGTTTTTTAATTAACTAAAAGAAAAACATAAAGAATGGACACTCGCCCAATACTGGAAGCTAAATGAGGAAGCATAATCCAAAGCACGTAAAAAGATACTATTATCATGAAAACTTTAGTTAGAATATGCCGATTATAAAACCTCTGTGTCCTGTCTGATCTTAATTCCACTTCTCATAGACGGAGCGGAGAGACACGTCACCATTTCAGGTCTAAGTCTAATAACTCGGCCGCACTTTCGGTTCTCTGATGCGCATACCACTTTCTCTAAAGAGTTCTAGCTTTCTCCAGTGCAGATAGTTCGACTTTCTTTCACGTTTAAGGTCTAGATAGACATAGAATTGAACTAATTTCAGTGTCGGCGTCTTTTCTTGTGGTCACTCAGTATTTCCACCTTTAATGGCTTTACAAGGAAACAAATGGTGGACATCCTGCAGGAGGGAGAAATTTCGTCAAGTTCTATCTAAACTTCTTATCTCCTTTCCATTGTTGAATCTCCCGTCCCTTTGTTAAAAAGCACTTTTCCTTTCTAAACGCAGAATTTCGTGGTGGAGGGGACTTCCTCGTTTAAGTAAAAGTCTCGCCAAAGACCTTCTACTCCTACCTCCTACTTCTATACATGAACCCGCCTGGTCAGGAACTCAGGAAATGTATTCAATGATTAATTTCAAGATCTTATTAATGCGACAAAACTTTGGATCTGCGCAAACTATTCTAACATCTCCCTTCGCTGTGGAAATTCTTTACTGCATCACCTAGATAGATGTAACGAAGACTGCATCTTTCCATCTCGATCAGGAGGATTTCGCAAGAAAGGCAGCACAGCACGCTTCGGCTACGAAGACAGAGATCAGCTCCTCTTTGGCTATATTGCTATCAGAGCAAATGCACAATGAAAAAAAAAACACTCGATTCGCTTCCCAAGAACCAGAGGCACTCTTTCTTTACTGCAATCTTATAACTACTATCTTATACACTACTATTACGTAAAGAAGCATGTCCCAATCTTTATCTATGGGTGGGGCGGGCGAACATTCCGTTGGGAGGGGGACACCTATGACATTTTTGTAGCCGTAATTTGCAATGCTTTTAAGAAAAATATCCGTTGTTTGTCTTTGGGGAACTCTTTTAAAAGTGATGCCCCCGAGGCATCTTACCTTGAGACAGTCAGGCCCTGCGGTAGAGGAGGGATTCCTTGGAAAACGAGGTGTTTAACAAACAGCTCTTAGCACATATATTCGCGACGAGCAATTTCTACATTTCATTAATAAAATAATATGCTTCCCATGGATAGATTGCTATTTTCACCATAAAACTCGACTTGGAACAGATATTAAATGCATGGGAATTGCAGCGTATACTAAATTATTCGTTTCACGCATATCCTTACTCAAAATAAAATGGCGAAAACGATTTTGAAAACAAAAATGTACATGCTTTCCCAGGCAATAATAAGAGACAGCGTTGAATTCAGTCACTTTTCTCCGGGAGGCATTTCTGTGGCTCTGGGGGGACATTGTAGAGTTCCGAGGGTGGGACTGCACTTTTTGACCATTGAAAACACAAAACTCAAATCTTGCGGGGGGACATTTCATTGCTCCGGGGGGGGGGGATGTCACACCCTGAATTCAACACTGATAATAGATAATTATACCACTCATTTAAAAAATTTGGGGTTTGTAAAAATTGCAGGTCTAACCTACGGAAAGTTTTACTGTTTGCATAAGAAAAACAAAATCTGAAAGAATAATCTGAACTAAAAGAATTTAAGCTTAAAAAACAAAAGGTCTAGATGTTAATGTATAAGCTAAAGGGGGGGGGGGGGAGGTATTTAAAATTTTAAATATAGTAAACATTTCCATAACATTAATTTATTTTTCGATTTAATAAAATATAGTTACAATTTTAAAGATAAATGGGAGAAAAATCATTATTTGAAAGAATAACTGCATAATATTTTATTTTGCATTTAATTAAATATATGAAACCATATATGTTGACATAAATTTAATCCTTCAGACTGAGTAAATATGCTCTGCTGATTATTCTTCATTGTCACTAATTAGTTGCTTTAACTCTTTTCACAAAAGTTATTTCAAAATAAATAGTTTTGAAATGAACAAATTAAAATGTCTCCTGGTATTATTTCATTTTATATTTCTGTGAAAATTAAAAAGAAGTTTGTGTCTTTAAATTTAAAAGAAAGGGAAATATTTTTATTAATACTAAGTAGTGAATTTTGTCTGAATTCTGCAGAATAGCATTAAATTAACTGGCACCTTTGAAATTTTTATATAAAATCAAGTAATTAAGACGTATGAGCGTGCTGTTTAGACTGAAATGCTTCCCATAATCAAAAGTTTTGTCTCAGTAAATAAAAACTTTCAGTTCACCAACTTTTATAGTTACAGATATATGACGCTAAACTTTAAAAAAATGTTAGGAAAAGACATCAAAAATACAAACGAAGCAATTATGGATTTTATTTTGTCACAATCAGTTACAGAGCATTTATTTTGTTGAATTCGGAATCATTGACGGTATTCTCCCCTCGTCGGATCGGTCGACTTTCTGGTAATGCGCTGACGAAGTGATAATTTCGCATTCTGCCCCTAACGTCTTGGAATTCTTTCCGATTTACCGGGGTTGTTTTCGTCGTAATTCATCCGACTGCTATAGCCAGTCGGAAAGCATTATCTGTGTCGGTTTAAGATGGCGCTTATATATGCAGCTATTGTATATGAGGATAGACAGACCTATTTTTTGTTAAATATATATTCGCATTGTACTATTAGTATTTTTTTTTTTTCAGTTTTGTTATGTTCATTACTAGAAACAATTTTACCTTAACCCCTTCGCGACGGGAGCCTTTTACGAAATATTTATTATTTTGCTACCGGTTTTATAAAACAGAAGTTTGTGCCTTTTCAAATCGGGAAAATGCTCGGATTAAATAAGGCAATTTTTACAGTAAAATTTTACTGGTGAGGATAAACAACGATCCTTAAGCCTTTTTGCGGCACGTATACGTGTCGCTCGTCCCCAAGGGGTTAAATTTAATGTAAAATAATTCCGAGTGAAGGATAGTTTTTTAATTATTTAGCTAATATAGCTTGTATTTTAAAACTTGTATTAAAAAAAATCTTTATGCAAATATATATTAGAATATATTTTTGAGATTAAAACTTATTGTACTAATCCAAAAGTGTAATTACAAATTATTTTTGTTTAAATAATCCCTTGATTTTGATCTAAACAATAAAAAATATACAATTGTATATGTAAAATAATTATGAGTGAAACATAATTTTCCAATTATTTGGCTGATATAGCTTGTATTCAAAATAATAATAATAATAATAATAATAATAATCCTACAATACATTTTTCAAAAGATTAAAACTTATTGTACTAATCCAAAAATGTAATTACGAATACTTTTTGTATAAATAATTTCTTGATTTTACTCTAAATAATAATAAATATTATATCATTGTAAATGTAAAATAATCACTACTGAAGAATAATTTTTGAATTATATTTGGCTGATATAGCTTGTATTTTAATAGTATTTTAAAGCTTGTATTAAAAAAAAACTTTCACGCTAAAATATATTTTTGAAAAGATTAAAACTTGATGTACTAATACAAAAGAGTATTTACAAACAATTTTTGTCTAAATAATCCCTCTATTTTACTCTAAATAATGAAAATTATATTATTGTAAATGCGAAACAATTATGAATGAAGCATATTTTTTTGAATTATTTGACTTATATAGCTTGGATATAGCATGGAGGAAAGAGATAGATGGAGATGCAGCATGCCTTAAAAACGATTTGCAATATGATGCGCGTTATCGCTCAGATTTAACCCCCTCACCGCCGAGCAAAAGGGCAGAATTGTAATGTTGTTTTCTCTGTAATTTTTTAAAAAGTCTGAAAAAAGATTATTTTTATAACATGACATAAATAATTGAATTACGTATTGCAGTATAAGCCTTGAGAGTATTATACATAACAAAATATTTTAAAACTGAATTATATTTGCAGAATTATATTAATTAAAAAAAATGTTTCTACTGCAGTGAAACATACAGCTTAGTGAACGGATATATCAGTTTCCGGCGGTGAGGAGACGCTCTCACTCGCCCCCCCCCCCAAAAAAAAAAAATGCACCTGAAAAAGGGACCAAATCCTTTGACATCACCCGTGTATTTTTTATCTCTAAATGAAAGTGATCTGATTATTTTTAAGCATTCTAAAGCAGCATTCTATTGTATTTTGAATTAAAAAGTGTATTACTAAAAGTTTTTCTTCTTTTTTTTTTTCGTGAAAGAACGTGCTTGTGTTTGTGCCGACTGTAGCTGATTTTAGGGTTACTTTTTTGGCGTCACCCCCAGCGACCTTACTACATTTCCATCTATCTCTTTCCTCTATGAAGTAATTTACTTCAGACATAGTTTCCTGCTGAGGTTATTCTTTCGATTTTGTTAGCAAAAAGAATTTTTTTTAATTATTAAAAATCCCCCCCCACCCCAAAAAAATTGCTAATTTCTTTCTGTTTTTTTTTGGGGGGGGGGTGTTGTTCGGGGGGGTTTTTTTTGTGTTTTTTCTTTAAATTTAAAGTATCCATGATTATTTAAAAGAATGTACTCGCATACGAGAAAAAAAAAGAGGTAACTACGATACAGGAAGAAAAAATGTGAAAAGTCGAAAGCATTTTTGGTTTCTTAGTTTTTTTTTTTTTTTTTTTTTTTTTTTCGTTGTTTCAAGGGAGAAAAACTATTATTGGGACTGTGGAATGACGATCGATGTGTGTCAGCAGTTAAGTAAAATTTGATAGAATAAATTTTTTAAAATAAAAATTTCACGGAATTTTTATTATTATTATTATTATTATTGGGTAACATGCTTTGCCTATCGTTATATCTGTATGTGCGGTATGTCAGATCACACTAAATCGCGGTTCTACTATATTATGAAACAACTCTTCAAATATTTTGAAAATCGTTTGGCAATTACATCAATATTTGTTGTGTCGAATTCATTTATGAAACCATTTCATTACAAATTACAAACAGATTTCTTTTACAGTATCTAAAACCACGTTAATTTTTCGAACCTTGATATCTCCACGAATATTAAATATAACTTTTTTTTAATATGTATGTGTGTGTATTTCATAAGAAAGGGTGAGGAATATTTTTTTAACTGTGTATTTTTTTTATATAGAAGGGGGTTGAAAATTAAAATTATAATTTCGAAGGAAAGATCCCCAATGGAGATGACAATATACTCTTTAGATTACCTACCTTTCTATGAGCATTTTTCCAACAAACATTATTTATCAATATCTTATACTTACAGAAATAACCTTTTTTGGACACCCTGTATATAAACATGTGTGTATGTACACTGTAAAAAAATCTGTAATTTTCACAGAATTTTTTTTTCTGTAAAAAAACTGGATTTTGTAATTTTTACAGAGAAAATTTTTTCAATGAAAATTTACAGATTTTTTCTGTCAGTTTGAGAGATTTTTTACAGTAATATATGCACTCTTTTTCAAAATAACTTTGCATGTATCATAAGGCATTCAAATTCTTTCGTCGCATCCACATTTCGTGACTCTACATTTAACCATTTAATGCATGGTTTTTTATTTTGTTCGGAAAACATTATATTTGAATCTATTTTTGTTAATTTTGATCTCCCTGTAAACGGGTATCCATTCAGTTCCCTTTGATTGCAAAAATGTAAGATAGAATCAGTTGCTGTTAAGACATCCAATGGTTGTTTTCGTGTTTGGTTAAAGAAGATCAGTTAAACATTTGAAAGGAAGCTAAAATAAAATGAATTAAGTAAACAGTGTCTTTGTCTCTCGGTATTTTTTAACAGCGTTATAAAACGATTGAACTAATACAATTACTAAAATTTGCTGCTTTAACCCCTTCAAGGGCGGTGGTTCATTTTTTGGACCACTTAATTTTAATTCTTAAATGCCACATTAGCATCAGAATATTGGGATGAAAATTTCCTTTTATTAAGTAAGTGAACAAAAGCATTTTTGTATTTCGAAATTTGTTTGTAAATTCTGGTGCCATTCACTGATTTCAAGATTTTACGAATAGAAGTGCCTTGCCGTGAAAGGGTTAAACGCATATTAATGTATTTATTATTTTAAAGTTTCCTTTCCCTTTTAATATTCACTTGTAAATACAATTTTCAGAACATAATTTTCAATATTTTCCTGCTTTTAACACGTACTCATTTAATAGTAATTTTAAAGTTTTTATTTTCTGTTTTTAATAGTCACGTGAAAATAAATTTTTAATCGTTAGGAAATATTATTCTTTGCGCTATTTTTAAAATTGAAAACAATCTCCATAATAATAGCCTAAGTCATGTGACTATCATCAACAGCTCCAAGCGGATCCCTTCGCTTTTTATATTCCAGGCGGCCATTTTGGTACTTTAATGATAGCCAGCCACAGGTGTGATAAGTCGCCGAATATTATTCTATCCCCATTATTTAGTTTATATTATAATAGTCCAACTCATGTAACTGCCATAAACAACGGGCTGATTCCTTCGCTTTTCATAAGAAAGGTTTTCATTTTGATTAAAGAATCAAAAATTTTTTTTCGAATAAAACTACATAAAAGTTGCCATGATCACAAAGAATTCCTGGTACTTTTATGTTAGCCGGGTGAAAATCTCGCCAATAGCTTTTTTTTAACTCGCCAGTTAGCAATTTTTTATTTTTCGAGTGGTAATTTAAAACAGTGCTACTTGGTTATCACATCGACCAAAAATCTGTCGCCAAACTATAAGATTAAATGCCAATAATGGTTGATCGTAGATGTCACATTCACTTGTCTTTAAGGAAGTTACATCACATGTTCACGCCATCAAGTTATTTTTATTTCGACGTTTTATTTGTATTTTTATTAATGTTATACTAATTTATTTGTTCTTTTGTTATTTAAAATTAAAAAAAATATGTCAATTTGTATAATTTGGCTATTTATATATTTTGGCGAAATTGGTCGACATTAAAACGTTGCTTTGAAGTGGAAATTAAATCTCATGATTTGTTGCATTGTCACATACGCACCGGGTTTGGCGTGATTTTTTTTTAAGACAATTTGGCGAAAACCTCGTTTTCAAATACCTGTTACATATGTATTTTTTAATTATTTTCTGTTATTTTTAAAATGAAATAACCAAAAAAAAATTAATTAATAACTATAGAACAAAACATTTTATAAAATTTTTTGTAAATAAAAAGAAAATAAACTCAAATAAACATTTATTAATAAATAAGCAACAATAGCCGGGTTACCATGTCAGGCAAAATAGTGCCATTTTGGCGCTAATTAGGTACCCCGTTGCGTATATGACATCTGTGTCTAATATTTTTCTTTTCGTTTCGTTTAAAAAAAAAAAGAATGAAGTAAAAGCCATTTATTTTAAAGTTTTCAATTTTAAATGAAAGTTTTGTATTAAATAATATGATAATGAAATACAAAATGAATTTTGAATAAAAGTAACATGGTGCATTTCTTAGCATACATTTAAGGGAGGCCGAACTCGTCGCCAAATTAATTTAAAATAACCTTTTCTAAAATATGAAAAAAAATATCTGTTATTATTAAAATTTGAGTTACCATCATTAGAAAAAAAGTATTTAAAATTAGAAAAAATTAACATTTCGAAAACTAATTCCAATTTTAAAATTCTAATACCAGTTTTGAGATCTGTGGATCAATACGGATTTTTTGTGTTAATTTCATCGCAAAGTATTCCATATTTTAGGAGAAATCGCCGTGAAACGTAATCAGTTGTTTAATCAGTCGTTTCATAGAATCGTTTTATAAATTCGTTTCAATTCGATTCATTAGGATTTTATATATATAGGGTATATATATATATATATATATATATATATATATAGCCATAATATAATTGCAAATCATCATGTAATCCTATTACAATAATTAATTTAATAAATTTAGCAGCAAATTATAACTGTAATATGCTAGGGGGCTCAGACCCCTGCAAGCTACGCTCGCCTTTCAGACACCACAAAATTTAAAATCACGCTAATTTGGTTTGGCTTCAAAAAGCTTAGAGAAGATTGAATTATAATGAAAAAACTTGTGAAGATCTTCCTGTAAACAGGTTTCCATTCAATTCCCATTGATTGCGAAAATTTAAGGCCGAATCAGTTGCTGTTAAGACATCCAATGGTTGTTTTCGTGTTTGATTAAAGACGATCAGTTGAACATTTGAAAAGAAGCTAAAATAAAATGAATTAAGTAAACAGTATTTGCCTCCCGGTATTTTTTAACAGCGTTATAAAACGATTAACATAATACAGTACAGACATTTTAAATGTATCGTTTTAAATCTGACCTAAGTTTCACTAAAGTTTTCTTTCTCTTCTTAGCATTCACATGAAAATACTTTTGTTTTTACAAAGGAAATATTACTATTCGCGGTGTCTTAGAATTGGGAACATTAATTAAAAAGATCATCTCGAAATATGAAGTCAATGTCCCGCATAGATACATTTAAATTGTTTGGCAGTATTATTATTAGGCCATATTAAATATGACGTAATTACTACAATTTAATGCTTTAAATGCACATTAATGTATTTATTATTTTAAAGTTTCCTTTCTCTTTTAATATTCACGTGTAAATAGTTTTCATGACATCATTTTCAATATTTTCCTGCTTTTAACACGCACTCATTTAATAGTAAGGTGGTTTTTTTTTTCGTTTTTAATAGTCACGTGTGAATTTGAATTGAAAACAATTGAAAACAATATCTATAATAATAGCCTAAGTCACGTGACTATCGTCAATAGTTCCGGAAGGACCACTTCGCTTTTTATATTCCAGATGCCATTTTGGAATTTTAATATTAGCCAAGCACGGGTGATTCGTCGCCAAATATTGTTCTATCGCCATCATTTCATCTATATTATAATAGTCCAAGTCATGTCTAGCCATATATGCATGGCATTAGTCTGCCATACACAATTACGGACTGATCCCTTCGCTTTTCTTACGAAAAGTTTCAACTTTGATTAAAAAAATCAATTTTTTTTTGCATAAAACTGCATAAAAGTTGCCATGATCGCAAAGAATTCTTGATAATTTATGTTAGCCATGTGCAAATCTCGGCAATAGCTTTTTTTATTTCGCCAGTTAGCATTTTTTTTATTTTTAGAGTGGTAAATTAAAACATTGCTTTGAAGGCAAATTAGTTTAAAATAACAACCTTTTCTAAAAGGAAAATAATGGTTAAAATTTGATTTGCCATCATTAGAGAAACGTATTTAAAATTAGAAAAAAAATAATATCTCGAAAACTAATTCATATTTTGAAATTCTAATACCAGTTTTGAAATCTGCAGATCAATAGGGATTTTTGTTGTTAATTTTACAGCATAATATTCCATATTTTAGGAGAAATCACCATGAAACATAATCAGTCGTTTAATCAGTCGTTTCATAAAATCGTTTCATTCAGATTTTATATATATATAGGGTATATATATATATATATATATATATATATATATATATAACCATTAAATGAACACTACCTACCACCAAAAAAAACCTGTGAAAATATGAATAAAATGACATTAACAAATACAGTTCCCCCCAACACACTTAACATAGATTCCAAAAACATAGTAAAAAACAGCAGAAATTGGATAACAGAAATGAAATGATGGAAGTTTGTAGAACTTAGACAGAATCATCGGGTCCCGAATGCCTTAAGTTCCACAAATAAAATGAGTGGTTTCATCTTCGTATTAGCCATAAATTAGCTAAAGAATATGAATTTGGGACTACCACACACAGAAAACCGAGAAATAAACCATTGAACACCAATTAAATTCAAAATGAAACAAGATTAAAAAGGAGGAAAAATATAAAAAAAAAAAAATTATCAAATTAAAATCCATACTGTCATAGCATATATATATATATATATGTGTGTGTGTGTGTGTGTGTGTGTGTCACATTTGAACGGAGGGTGGTTTTGGGGTCTGGGGGTCATGATCGTTGAAAATGTACCAAAATTTTCCGAAAGTGCTTTCGACCGGACAGCTGCAGTACTTTTTATTTTTTGTAATGAAAGCTACCCAACAGACTTCACGACCTTAAATGCATGTTATCATACGTAGGTAACACATAATAAGGCCCCTCACTAGAACTGTTTCTAATCTTTGACTGTGTTCGAACAAGTTTCGTCACGAGCGTAAAGGTGTTTAATTAGAAATCGCAAAACCATTATAACATTTTAATAGCTGCATTTTGTTGTTGCACTTTTTTTCTAAATGCACAATATACGACAGATGGTTTATTAGTAAAGAAGTATTTAAATTTAATAATCGAGTTATTAATTAGTAAAACAATTCACTTTACAAAACTTAAAAACAATTACTTAACAGTTTCATTTCAGAGTATTTTATTGGTTAAAAAAAGTGATTTTCTGTTAGAAATTTGACTTCTATGGTTCTTTCTAAACTTCGGATGGTAATTTGTGTAAAAACATATACGAGAGGTATTTTTGTTTCAACCTCCTATGGGGCGTAAAATAAAATCAAGTGTTAATAACAAAATGGTTTTCTAACCAGGAGTCAAATACAATCAAAGTTGCGATTTGACATAGTCACTGTGAAATTGAGACGTTTGTCGAATTCTCCAATACTCTCTTCATAGAAGATAGCCTCCAGCGTGTTGAGATAGGTCTCCACGGCGCGTCTTGAAGATTTTCGCTGGAGCGGAACCACTCTCCTCCAGACTTGTGTGCGTTCGTACTATAATTAGTTTTATAAATATTTTTTACACCGCATGTGGGGATGATTTTGTTGGTCTTAAACTCCATATATCTGAAAACAGTTTTAAGATGATTATTGACGTAGCATCGGTGATTTATGAAGCAGGATTATAATCACCTTTTTAATATGAGAAAAGATAAATATCCAGTTTATAGATTACATCCAGGTGGTCCAGTAAAAAGGAGTTTTTATTTTGCAGGGTCCGTACATATCGAGAGAATTCCGGCAAATAACCGCCGATGCTGGAGAAGGACCAGCTACATTTTATGTTTACAGATGCACGATCAGGAACAGAATGATGTCATAACCACATTTTAGAGCGTTGAGTTATTGGCGAGCAGTAATTTACAAAAACAAGCAGGCCAGTAGAAATCTGGCGAGAATTCCATTGAAATGAGACATGTGTTCAAAACCGTTAATGTATTGTCAATGGGGGGGGGGGGAGGGCAACATATGAAATTTTAACGCCAACGGATAATCGAGAAAATATGGGCAACCGAAAACCACAAAGTTGCAAAACCACAAAGTTTGCCAAACCATGGGAATAGGCGCGCCGAGCCGTTTGAAGGTATGTGCAATTAAAAATAAGATATTGCAGACAAAATTTATGATAAGAATTTATACGTTGGAAAGAAAAGATGCAGATGTAGAGACACAGTGAAAAATAAAGAAAAGAAGCATGAGAAAGATCAGGGGTAGCAACCAAATTAAGCATGCAAACGTACTGTGTGAATTGTTTCTATGCGAGATAAAAATAGCATGTCACTTTTAATCTACGACTGCTTTTTTGCGGTTTTTGAGAATTAAGAGTGTGAAACGAGAATGTATTTCTAAAGGAAAAGAGCGATGAAAATAAATTTAATTTATGATTTTAAGACAGATTTAAAATATAGGAATTTAGTAAAATAACCTTATTTTAAAAAGGGGGGGGGGGGTAAAGGAAAAAGGTATTAATAGAATGTGGGAAGGAAATAACCTTCACACCGCATATTGTGTTGAATATATATTTTAATGCACTTCATAAGTGCATATCAGTTTCCTTCATTTCGAAAGGGTGTAACATCATTAAAATGCACTTGAAATAATTTTATCCCATTGACCGTAATACAATGGAAAACTTTTGACTGTCCCTGTAATTAAACTGTACGTCCAATTTTCACAAAATTTGAAATGACTCGACAAAATTTTGCAACAATTATATATTTAAAATTTCAGACTATCCGGTTGGGTAGTTTTTGCTATGTTATATGCAGACGGACGGACAGGACGAGACTATAGATGCTACGTATTTATATAATTACGAGCTCACCTAAAAAGTAACTTTGATTGACTCCTGGTAGTAAAACTATTTTGTTATTCCAACTTGTCTTAATTTTACGCCCCATGGAAAGTTGAAAAAAATTACCTCTCGTAGTTTTTTCGAAGATCTAATTTTCTTTTTTTAACTGAAAGTTTGCACAATCATAAAGAATACCACGGGGATACATTAAATGCGTCATTGACAGCAAACTATTAACATTTTCAAGAGCGTCGTCTGCCATACGTTGAAGCCAAATCTGGAGGAAAAAAATGCTCGGTCACTTGCCTCATAACGGAGACTTATAAATGGTTAATGCTGTAAGGAATCGTTTATATCGAAGTTCCGGGAAATCGAAAATTTTTCATGCTTTCTTTAACTTCTTCTTTACAAATGATTTTTTCTATATTTTCTAAATTAAAAAAATAATTTTATTTAAGAATCTAAGGGAGGATAGAGTTTGTGAAAACTTATTCGTCTTACTTTACACAACGCATTAAGAATTAAATGTTCTTCATATCGCTCACCCGCAAGAAAAGCGACACATCTCACAAAATTCATTTTGCGTTTTATTCCTCTAATAGGTCTGTCATAGATGCATATTGCTATACAAAAGGTTTTATAAGTGTAGGTATACGGAAAATCACTATATTATGCTATATGTCAGTTTGTGACCACAGAAGAGGGTGGATCGTGTGGGGAGGTAAAATTACCGAATCATCCAAACCTCATCTTTATTTACCTCCTTCATTCTTAAGGGTTTTACGCTTTTATGCACGTTTTTATTCCTGCATGCAGAGCTAGTGCTGTAATTTCATGTTACAGTAAAATCATAAAAATTTTCCTTTGCCTCTGCTGTGAAATTTATTTTTGCCGAGATGTGTCACATTTCTTGTGGGTCTGCGATATTTTAAGCAAACTTTATTAAAATTATATATACTAGCAGAACTATCCGGCTTCGCCCGTGTCAATTATAAGGAGACTTCCAGGTAAAATAAATTAAAACGAAATAATAGGGCAATCACAATGGCTGAAATTTGTGCATTCCCGTCCACAAATCGTTAAAAAGACAATCAGAAAACATGACGTTATTGTCTCGCAAACATAGTAAAAGCCCTGAGTTTTAACAACTGAATGCGCGTTTTCTTTGGCGGATGTAAGAGAAAAATATGTGATTTTCCTGGCAATGCGAAACAAAAAATCCACCAAATCGCGCAGCATTTGGTGAAATTCTCGTTTGTATGGTATATATACATTATAAAGTTAAGACACTATGTCAGTACCCATAAATTGTGCTGCATAAATTGTGCTCCATAAATTGTAATCCATAAATTGTGCCTTTACTGCAATTTTTCTAACTTCTAAACACATCACAAAATTTCATTTTTTACAATGTCGAATAGAAAAAAGTTCTTTCAAGTGAAATTTGTTTGAAAATTGTTCTGAAAATTTGTTTGAATTTCTGATTTTAATGGATTTTAAAGTAATTTTCAAGGTTGGATATTTTTAAAGGGGCTTGCAACCCGATTACGAAAGATGAACCTGTTTATTTTCAATGCAATAGTATAAAGAAAAGATATGTCTATGAGTAACTCTGGCATCATATTTTCGGTGGCAACAACCTAACACAACAATAAATTTCCCTTTTACTGCAAGTTAACCTTTAAACATCGCACATTCGATTGCTCCAACGTCTTATAGAAAACAAAAAATAATATTTGTTTGTAATGTTTATCGCAATTTACCAATTTTTTATGGATTTTAAAGTAATTTTCAAGCATGAATATTTTTTAAATATGCTTGCAACCCAATTACAAAATACTAGCAAACCCCGCGGCTTTGCTCGCGTAATATTTGAAATATGCCAAGTGACATTTATATGTCTAATTTTTATTAAAAGGTACTAACTAAAAATTTATTTTATTAAAAGGTAATATTTTATTTTATTAAAAGGTTTTTTTTATTAAAAAGTACTTATTACTTTTAGGAATACTTCAAAAATTACTATTTAAAACACAGTTTGATTAAACATCATTATTACACTGCATTAGGCAGAAATGAGACTTAAATTAATAAAACTAAATAAAACTAAATAAATGATAATTTAGAAAATATTTTGAAACTTTTATGCTCAATTAATACGCTCATTTCAGTATTCATTTGAAGTTTTGAATTTTTTAGAAACCATCTTCTTACATCTTAAAATTAACTATCATGTCAAATTCCAAGTCCTACCACCTCTCTCAACATAAAGGGCTATGTTGAAAGAGGAACTATCACCATTAATTTGCCAACATTAATTTTGAAATCGGTTTGTTATTTCCTAATATTCCACAGAAACGTAATTTAGAAAGCTTTTAAAGACCTTTTTTAAAACGTTTGTTGTTCCTGTAAACCCCAGGTGGTAGAATCATCGGCATAAAATATAGCCTGTGTACGATCAGAGACTGTTACCATTGACTCGCAACTATTACTTATATTATCGGTTTCCCTGAAATTGCATAGAAATCGTAATTTAGGACCTTTTTAGAAGGCTTTTCGCACCGCCCCTTCGCTTCACCCCTTTTTAATTCGAATTCATTTTCGACAGTCCTTCGAGAGCATTTATATTTTATAAGTAACTACCATACCATATTTAAAGTTTCTAGCCTTTTCAGTATCACAGAAATCACAATTTAAAAAGTTTTTAGTTCCTGGAACCCTCTTGTGGTAGTGGTACAGACATTAAATATAGCTTATGTTTGAGCAGGTTCTATCACCAACAATTTGTCATCATTATTTTTTTAATCGGTTTGGTATTTGATAAGTATGCATAAAAATTGTAATTTATACTTTTCGCTCACTTCATCTTTTTAAATTTGGAATTTTCTTTCGACTGTTCTTAGAAAGCAGTTGCATCTTGTACGTAAATACCATGCCATACTTCAAAGTGTTAAGTTCCACAGTTGTGCAAAAAACGCAAATTAGAACATGTTTTGCTTTTGCAACTCTCAGATGGTAGGACAGCAACATAAAATATAACCTATGTTATAGCAGGGACTGTCACCATTGATTTGCAACCATTACTTTTGAAATAGCTTTGGTATTTCCTGAGATTGAGTAGAAATCGCAATTTAAAACGTTTTTAGAATGCTTTTCGCGCATTTTCACCCCCCATTTGAAATTTCCAATTTTTTTCGAATTCAGTTCAAAACACCAACTGAAAGATTTTATGCCTTTACCAAAAAATGGAAGCTATATTTCGATTACATAGTTTTTAAATAAGAACTTCTGCTAATTTCGTGCGTTTCCGAACAAAAATGAATATGTTAGAAAGTAGCTCCTTTGGATTTGAGGATATTCCTTAACTTGGCGTTTATGAAAAAACTCACATTTTTAATTTTAATTTTGGAACTCGCGAAATTTAAATTCAGAAAAAAAGATGTGCTTTTGACAAAATTGTGATAATTCTTTTAACTTTTAAAATTAAAATACATGTTTTCTTTGGCACGCGTATCCGAAGTATACTATTTCTCACAATACTGGGAAAAATACAATAAATGCATCCAAATGAGGTAGCAGTTACTGAAATTTTATTTGGAAAATGTGAAATTTTATTTGCTTAAAACTTAAATCTATAATAAGCTTTAATTAACCCTAGAACTACCGAAAATTTTACTCAAGTTTTATAAAAACATTTTACACCAGAATTTTTACTTAAAACTATTTAATTTGTTTATTTAACTTATTATTGTCTGATTTATAAATTTAGTTTGTTTTGAAGAAATTTCTGGTTTGAATAAATATTTTGAATGTACATGTCGGGTCCATTGGACCCTTCTGGTAGACAGAGGGTTAAATATTATAAGCTAAATTATTATTATAATATTAATTGTTATAAGCTTTAATTAAAGTATTAGATCAAGAATATTTCCACTCTAATTAAAACATCACTCTTAAACGCAAACTTGAAATTTCCATTAATAAAAATTAAATCTACAATGATTAGACGAAATGATGTCATTTTCTATAAATTTTAAATCGTGACATCAGTCAAGAATTTTTTTGAAAAGGGAAAAAAATTCTCTCTTTTTACTATAAATCACAGAAAATGTTACTACTGAATCTAAACCAATACAACACTTAGCTATAACGTATTGCTATAAGATATGGCTGTAGTATACAATCGAAGTAGTAAACAAAATATAGGAGACACTTATTTACAGTGGGTTTGACTGCATGTTGAAAAAATTTGATAGAATGTGATGTCATATCTAGCCTTTTTTTTCTTTTTCCTAAATTGTTTTTTTTTAAAAAAATTGACTGTTTATTTTAAAGTAGATGTTACGTAATGACTAACTTTTTCTTTCATCCATGTATCAGTCACCTGCATAATTATTTAACTGGTTGTAATTGCATTGTTTCAATATCTGGCAACAGTTGGTTTTGTTTGTTCTAGAAAGAAATTTATCAAATAAAGTAATGTGAAATATATATGGCTCTTCTGTCATTGAATTTAAGTTGCATATATATTCGCTTTAACAATAAGGAATGTTATTGAGGGCAGTTTTAATAGCTTATAGATATTTTAATACTTAACTTTTAGGGATTCATTTAGTTAAGAGATTTATTTACATTGGAATCCAACATATGGCGTCTGCTGACAAGACTGGAATCTGTAAGTAGAATTTTATTTGAACTGCTCAAGTGAAAATTATTATTATTGTTGAATTAAAAAATATATTGTTGATGTTGAATAATATGGATGCGTTGAAAGCAGCTAGACGACAGCATCGTAGAATTTTCACTAAAGCGTGTAACGAATTTGATGCAAGTGAAAATAATTTATCAACTGCTGAAAAAATTCTGAAATTGACAATGATAGAAGAGAAAGCGAAATTTATGACCGATGTAGAATATAAAATTAGAGAAATATTGTATAGCGACCAGGCTGACGAAGAAATAATAGACATAGATATTGATGAATCTGAGGTTTACATCGATCGCTGGCGTGTATTACAACAGAAATTAAACTAACTTTTGGTTGTAAATAAACTTTTTTACCAAAAATAAAACCGACTTCAAAAACTACTACAAAGTAAAATATAATTTTTTTACATAGTAGTTAATAAGAAATTAAATTAAGAGCATTGTATTTACCATGCGTATTATTATATTTATGTACATTAATTTGATTTTTTGGAGTCGGTGCCAGCTAAACGAAGTTAAGTATAATTATCCAACAGACACACATCCAAATGTCTACGAGTTTTTTTACGATATGTTATTTAGTTAAAAAATTTGAATTTTACCATTTTTGAAACATTTCATCTGATTTTATAAACGTGTATTTTCAAGTGAGATTAGTTGTAATTATGTGTGCTAAATTAAGGGTTATTGTAAAATTAATGCGTTTATACAGGCTATTATGTAAAAAAATCGTAGCCAAACACAGATTTTCAAATGCAGGATGGTGTCAGAGTTGATTGAGAATGGAATTTTTTCCCTAAACGGTTTTGCTGAATCTTGTTACGATTTGTATTGGATAAATAATTTTAATTTTGAACTTGGCGTGGCTGGCACCGACTCCAAAAAATCAAATTAATGTACATAAATATAATAATACGCATGGTAAATACAATGCTCTTAATTTAATTTCTTATTAACTATTATGTAAAAAAAGTATTTTTTACTTTGTAGTAGTTTTTGAAGTCGGTTTTATTTTTGGTAAAAAAGTTTATTTTTCACTTTTTAGTTTTTTTTTTTTTTAGTTACAATTTATGCATGATTCTTTTGGAGGAAATTACGGACTTTTAAAGAAACTTTTAAAGATGTTATTTTGATAAGTAAATACTTTTGTCCAGATTAGTGTGTACATTAATAAAACAGGTTTTATGTGAAAATTCTTTATATATATTACATTTATTCTTCTCCTGATTTAATAGCTTTATTTTTTAATTAAATATTTTTGTTTCTCTATTTGGACATGGGTAGAACGACAAGAGATGCTGCTTGCATGAAAAAATATCGAACTTTGGAAACTGACAATAAAAAGTTCTTCGGCTTACTAAAAATGCTCTATGAAATAGAGAAGAGAGACCCAATGACTTATTTTTCATACTTTCTAACCGATGACCAGGCCCTTATCTTCCGGGTTGCCCTAGAATAACGGGTTTGATACCTGGCATCGGTGTAGGAGATCACCTAATCGCCACGTAGCGGCAACAAACCTGATGAACACCTAGATCGTTTTACTATCGGCAGTGCCTATTTCTTAATTATGAACTTTTTTATGCCAGTTACTTAACATTTATATCTTGTTCTTTAACACCTGCGCATTGCTACTCCTGTTCATCTCGTAATTTAGAAGCTTAATCAGATGGCGAGACCTTCATGTGGCAAGGCACCTCAGAGGTATAATTCATAGGTAAATTCAAGGTCTTCGCTCCTATCGACGGAGTTTACATGCACCAGGAGCCATTAGAGTACATGACAACCGAATAACTTATCAAAAAATGATCGTGAAAAGACTGCAGGGGGGGAAGTCTTAAATGGCGTTCCCTCAAATGGCTGATCATTGATGAAATTTCTATGGTGTCAAAAGAGAATTTACATATAATTCATTTGAGGTTTCAAGAATTTAAAAACAATTTATTGTTTGGTGGCATTAATGTTTTCTTATATGGAGATATTATGAAAGTGCCAATATGTAATGTATACGTAATGCCAATGTGCTTAAATGTATGCTAAGCATTTCAGCATGGTACTTTTATTCATAATTTAAATTATTTGCTTAATCTTTCGCCAAATCTAAAGATTCTGATAGAGAAACTGAGAACTCATTGCATCATGACGGCATTTTGATTATTATTATTATTCTTTTTTGGAATCTTTCTTGACAAAATCAGCTTAACTCACTTAGGTATTTATGCTTCTTATTGCATCATCATTTGCAATACGTTGGGCAGTGGAGATTTTAAAACTATTAAGTAATCTACCGTTATTGCGTCCACTGCCAATTGTTGTTTCTGAGCTAATATGATTTGGTGCATTGAAGCGTTTTGCGAATTAAATATTTTATGATACCCACATTTACATTAAACCAATTGCTGCTGATATTTTTCTTTTTTGTTTCATGCTAGCTTTAACTGTGGGCTCGATTACGGAAGATTAGAAATTCATCGTCATGCTCATTTAATAGTCTTGGTTAAAGTGTCATTGGTCTGCATAGTAACTGACGTAATTTAGTGAGTATAGTACTGCAATCATATAGAACATATAGAACTTTCGGAAGCAACTTATGATATTCGCATTTCCTTTAAACCATGTTTGCTGTTAGTATCGCACTCTTTTTGCTTTTATTGGGCAATCTGATTCAAATTTACTTGCTCTTATTTCTTGATACAATTCAAATGTTTTCATGACTGCGTAACTCACTGACTTGCTTTCGCCATTATGCTTATGCCTACTGATGTTTAAGTTCCGTGCCATGTAAATACACCGCACCATAACAATGCCGTCTGTAATACTAATTAGAGTAACTCCTTTTATTTCTTTCTATGTTGTTTATATTGTACGTTAACAGCATAGGGATCTTGGCTCAACTTCTGTTTGCATATAAAAGTAGACAAATGGTTGTTTACTATAAATAAATTTATAAATATTGAAAAACTTGCTTGTGTATATGAGACAGTGGTCCTACTTAGTTATCCCGTCGACCAAAAATCTATCGCCAAACTATAAGATTAAATGCCAATAATGGTTGATCGTAAATGTCACATTCACTTGACTTTAAGCAAGATACATGTGTTTACGTCATCAACTGATTTTTATTTTGACGTTTTATTTGGGTACAGATGTCATATTCATATATATATATATATATATATATGTATATATATATATATATATATATATATATATTATGTGCCGCCAGTCTGATGTTATGTGTTTAATTAAACTAAACTATTGTATACTAAATTATTGTTTTGTATTAAGTTAGTTGCTTCTGTATTATTTAGCATTTGAAATAATGGTGTATATTTAAGTATTGCGCGGCAGCGCAATGCTTATTTATTTCCAGTGTCACTTCTCAATGTTAATTTAACATAGAAAAGCCTATGGAGATGATAACTTTTTCATTTTTTCTTCCCACCTTTTTGTCCCTGATGCCACTCATTTTTTATTCTTTACTAATTCTAATTATATTATAAATTTAAAGTTTAAAAACGTTTGCCTGACGTCAGGGTCAAAACGAATGGCAAAATACTTTTGCATATGGGTGAATTATAACCCAGAGAGAAACAAGGGCCAATTTTTTTGTATATTATTCAAATATTTTTCTTAATAATTCCAAATTTCACTTTTTTCATTGAGAATCAACGGACATTTTTAATAGAAAATGTAACATTTTTTCTTCATTGTTGCAAAAATTTCAAAAACCGTAATAATAATTTACTTGGTTTAGTAGAAAGATTCCCGCGTGAAAAATTTTAATTGAAATAGTTTTTTTTTTTTTTCAAAAATTAAAAAGGTGAATATGGCGTCATAGTGGAAATAAAAAGGATATTTTCAGAATACGTTTTTGCTTTGGTCAAGTTTATATTTTAGTAAAAAGTTTCTAATGGATAGCTATTTTTACGAAGGTAGCGAACTTAGTGGGGAATTACATAACTTAAATTTTAAAATGTATTTTTTTTTTTTCGCGATGAGAACTATTTATACCCCAAGTTAAACTTTGGTAATAATTTTCTGATGTGTTTACATCACCCTTTGGGAGAGAATAAGGTTTAAAAATTCAAGTAAAACTTTTATTTTTTTATTTTTTACTGTATCACAGGTATAATATTGTTAAATATTAGCAGTAAGGATTCAACAGAATTTACATTTACATTCATAGCGTTCCTGAGTGGGAAATAGGGTATCTAAATTTAAGTGAAGTTAACTTTTTATGTTTTGATTATAGATTTTTTACGTTCAGATTGGAAGTTTTTGTCCAAACTACCGCAACCTGCATTATTACAGTGGTGAAACATTTTGAATTACACATTGGTAAACTGCATCCCACATTGTGATGCAATACCGCATGCATCAAAGCCTGATGATGATACTCTGTATTAATTTTGAAATGCGTTCGTCTGAGTGGTGTAGTCATTAAAAAACTTGACATATTAAACAAAAACATAATTTGAAGAACAAATTAAAAAAACAAAATTTATTTCCTACATTGTTTAAGCCTGAGAAGGGACAGATATTAAGTTATTTCATTCAACTAGTTCTACATTTAATGTTAAATTTTTTTTTAACAAATTAGTTAGGCCAATTGAAGATTAAAAAATAAAAATAAAATTCATACAATATGATACTTAAAACATCCTAAAAACTTTGATTCCGTTCAAATGAAATCGAAATAAATCTTAGACTTTTTTTAAAGTTTTGTATTTTGCATGCATCTTATCATTTTATGCACAATTTTCATAAACATAATACTAAATCTGCAATACAAATATTTTCAATTAAAAATGGAAGAAGTCTAAGATTTATTTCGATTTCATTTGAACGGAATCTAAGTTTTTAGGATGTTTTAAGTATCATATTATATGAATTTTATTTTTATTTTTTAATCCTCAATTGGCTTAACTAATTTGTTAAAAAAAAAATTAACATTAAATGTAGAACCAGTTGAATGAAATAACTTAATATCTGTCCCTTCTCAGGCTTAAACAATGTAGGAAATAAATTTTGTTTTTTTAATTTGTTCTTCAAATTATGTTTTTGTTTAATTTAATTAATGTATATTAATTACTATTTTGAATGCGATTGCCAGTTGAGAATTTTAAATATGACTGTCGATTAGAAAATGTGAAGAAACAGATTGGGGAAGATCCATTACTGAATTTGAAACGGGATATCGCCAAATTAGTCAGTTACAGCCAAGTTCGCTTGACTTATTTTGGTCGCCAAATTTGGCGATAATTCACGTAACTACGCCAAGTTTCGAGACAACTTGGCGCTAACGTATATGAATACATAGTTTCATGCTTATGATTGTTATGACCGGTAACAACAAAGAAAGATAATTTGGGTGAAATCCTTCATTTTACTGGCTTTTGTTGAATTACTAAAAAACTACTCAACCAATTTCGATGAAACGGAAGTGGTACCAATTCGAGAGTGTCCTCTTTCAATTAAAACAAAAATCACATAAATCGGACAAAAAGTTCTGGAGCAATTGGTGAACATACATAAAAAAAAAACATACATACGCGTCGAATTCATAACCTCCTCCTTTTTGAAGTCGGTAAAAATGAAGATTTGAAATCTGATATTTCAGTAATTAATAAGAATGTATTGCTTCATTATCCGAAGATACAATTACCTACTTTTAATGGTGAAATTAAAAATTGGTTGCAATTCTGGGGTCAATTTCAAAAAATTGATCAAGATACTAGCCTAGACTTTCATGACAAATTTGCGTATTTATCACAAGCCATGGAAAAAGGCAGTGTGGCAGAAGAATTGATTAGAAGTTTTCCGCCTGGTGGTAATAGTTATGCCAAAGCTGTAAGTCAACTTAAATCTCGTTTTGGACGAAAAGAACTTTTGATAGAATATTATGTTAGAGATTTATTAGGCCTTGTACTGCAGAAGCAAAATCCAGGAAAACATAATTCTTTGCGACGATTATATGATTCATTAGAATCGAAATTGTGATCATTAGAAACTCTTGGAGTTATTAGAGACAAATATGCTGCGATGTTATATCCGCTTGTTGAATCGTCTCTTCCAGATGGTATTCTTAGAGCATGGAAAAGATATAGAACATCTCACAGAAGATCGTCAAATAGATGTAATGATGTGGAATCTGAACTAGATAAAAATCATGATACAGATTTCAATAATGGTGTTTTAATTGGCTCAAAAACTGATCTAGATAATTTATTAGAATTTCTGCAAGACGACGTTGAAGCAGAAGAAAGAATTTCTTTGGCAAGTAAGAGTTTTGACAAAACTTTTCGATACAGAGCTGCACGCAGTAATCATGAATTCGAAGAATCTCAAATATCTACTGTATCAGATTTATTAAACATTGATATGAGAAAATATACTAGAAATAAGAATAATTTTAAACAAAAATTGTGTATTTTTTGTGACAAACGACATGCATCGGAAAAATGTTTCAAGGCAATGTCAATGTCGTATGATGTTAAGAAAGACATAATGCAAAAGAAGGGAACTTGTTTCCTACGTTTAAAATTAAACCATCTAGCCCGAAATTGTAGAGCAAAGGTAAAATGCGTTGTATGCAGAAAAAAACATGAAACTCTAGTATGTCCAAAAGTTCCTGAAAAGTTAATCAAACCTGAAGTAGCCCAGGATGCCTTAAAAGCTCTGAAGCATTATTACTTTAGAGGATCTTCTTTGAGTGTTGAGCCTTCAAAAAGCAAGCTTCATCATGAGGCAGGATCACAAGGACGAGCTAGAGGAGGTTCAAGCAGGGGACGTGGTGGTTATGGTGGACCCCGTGGTGGTGATGGGTATGCTAATGGCTACGGCCGAAGATATAACGGTCCACCTTTTGGAGGTCGAGATTTTTATGACCGTGGATACAATTCAATGTCGCCTCGCATGAGACCATACCCTTCACATTTATGATCGTCCTAGTCCATCTATGGAGCCCATGAGAGACGAATATGTGGATCCCTATTTATCATCTTTGAGAGATCCATATTCACAAAGATCTGGCATGTCTCCTATTTCACGTGATTTGTATGAAAGAAGGAGCAAAGCAACATTTCTTCGACACAGTTAAGGTTGAAAATGATAATTTTTTAGTCAATATGCCTTCGACTGAATGTCACCCTCCTCTTCCTGACAATTTCGATCTGTGTTTGAAGAGACTAAACAAAGTTGTGAATCCTCTGATATCAGAGCAACTTTATGAGCTACATGGGAATCAAAATCCTACAGACCTACTTAGAAAAGGCTCTTGTAGCCATCAACAATTAAAATTGAAATGGTGGGAGAGACCCGAATGGTTATATTCGCCCTATGAGAAATGGCCCTCCACTGAATTTATTGCTGATGAACACGAAGTTCTTTAAAAAAAAAAAAATGTTTCCTCGTCGGATACTGTCCTAATTTCCAGTAGTGAAAATGTGGAAACTGGTTGGTATTATCGCTACAATTCTAAGGTACCGAAAAGATTTAACTTGTAATTTTAAATTGTTGAGTTGTGCTTTCCCCACAACTCAAGGTGGGAGTATGTTACGTAATGACTAACTTTTTCTTTCATCCATGTATCAGTCACCTGCATAGTTATTTAACTGGTTGTAATTGCATTGTTTCAATATCTGGCAACAGTTGGTTTTGTTTTGTTCTAGAAAGAAGTTTATCAAATAAAGTAATGTGAAATATATATGGCTCTTCTGTCATTGAATTTAAGTTAGAAATATGTTCGCTTTAACAATAAGAAATGTTATTGAGGGCAGTTTTAATAGCTTATAGATATTTTAATACTTAACTTTTAGGGATTCATTTAGTTAAGAGATTTATTTAGATTGGAATCCAACAGTAGATGTTTGAATTAAAAAAAAAAACATTCGAATTAAGGTGCTACGTCATTTTACCGCTATTACAGTTAAGGTTTTTATTTTATTTATATAAAAAAAAAATTGGCCATTTTCTGTTTAGAATGAGGTCACTTTCAAAAAGGCAAAAATATAGCAAGACAATCGTTATCATTTTCGCTAAATTACTGTGCCATTTTTTAATATGTGGCAACAGGAAATAAACCCTTGAATTAGAAAATTTAAAAAGAGATATGTTAAATATGGAAAGTGGTAGAAAAAAGGGATAAATTGTAGACTAATGATTTTTTAAAGTAAACAGCGATCTTTTCCATGTTCTAAAATGTATGTACAGCAAGTTTCGTGCAAATCGGTCAAAAATTGAAGAATTGTATAAAGGACATACACTCAGAGAACGGCTTATATATATATATATATATATAATACTCATTAATATCGGATAATCTCTATAATAATAGCCTAAGTCACGTGACTGTCATCAACAGTTCCGGGCTGAACACTTCGTTTTTTATATTGCAGGCGGCCATTTTGGTACTTGGCGCTGGTGATAAATCGCCAAATATCGTTCCATCGCCATCATCTCATCTATATTATAATAGTTCAAGTCATATAACTGTCATAAACAATTACGCTTTTCATATGCAATTCGGCCATTTTGAATCAAAATTATTTTTTTTTCGAATAAAACTACATAAAATAAGTTGCCACGATTGCAAAGAATTCTTAGTACTTTTATGTTAGCCGGGTAAAAGTCTCGCTAATAGCATTTTTTAACTCGACAGTTAGCATTAATCTCGCCAATAGCATTTTTTTAACTCGACAGTTAGAATTTTTTATTTTTCGCATGGTAAATTAAAACAATGCTTTGATGTTGAAATTAAATGTCATGGTTTATGGTACTGCTTATTGTTTTTCTTTTTTTTTTTTTTTTTTTTTTTTTTTGAGAAATAAGTAAAAGTCATGAATTTTAAATGTTTTAGTTTTCAATTAAGTTGTATATTTTAAATAAAATGAGTGAAAGGATTATATTTTAAATGAAATTAATGAAATACGAAAAATGCGACGGGAACAATGTTTGGCGATTTATCCCCAGCATCCGGCTAACACAAATATACCGAGTTTTGATTTCTCTATCAAAATATTCGGATTTGGCGAAGGATTGAACAATTAAATTAAATTATGAATAAAAGTAACATGACACAATGTTTAGCATTACATTTAAGGGAGACCAAACTAGTCGCCAAAGGTGGCAAATCAGTTATTAGGCATTTTGTACTAGTCTCCAGTTTATTATTCTTATTTTTTAATCTTATCTCACTTATTTAAAGATGCAAAATATTCAAATTGAAATTGCATTATTTTTCTTTTCATATGATGCAATTATATAATTGTTAATGTTCTTTGTTAATGTTTCCCGTGTTTACAATTAAACATTAATGATTGCAATCCATAATCTTTAAACAGTTAGAATTGTTTATTTTTCGCATGGTAAATTAAAACAATGCTTTGATGTTGAAATTAAATGTCATGGTTTATGGTACTACTTATTGTTTTTCAATTACTTTTTTTTTTTTTTTTTTTTTGAGAAATAAGTAAAAGTCATGAATTTTAAATGTTTCAGTTTTCAATTAAGTTGCGTATTTTAAATAAAATGAGTGAAAGGATTATATTTTAAATGAAATTAATGAAATGCGAAAAATGCGACGGGAACAATCTTTGGCGATTTATCCCCAGCATCCGGCTAACACAAATATACTGAATTTTGATTTCTCTATCAAAATATTCGGATTTGGCAAAGGATTGAACAATTAAATTAAATTATGAATAAAAGTAACATGACACAATGTTTAGCATTACATTTAAGGCAGACCAAACTGGTCGCCAAAGGCGGCAAGTCAGTTATTAGGCATTTTGTACTAGTCTCCAGTATATTATTCTTATTTTTTAATCTTATGTCACTTATTTAAAGATGCAAAATATTCAAATTGAAATTGCGTTATTTTTTTTCCATATGATGCAATTATATAATTGTTAATGTCCTTTGTTAATGCTTCACGTGTTTACAATTAAACGTTAATAATTGCAATCCATAATCTTTAAACTTCCTAATTAGTGATTAAAAGATTTGCACATAAAATATTTAATTAACTAGAATAATAATTGTAATATATTTACTTTTTCCATGTAACTTACTTTAAAGCTTCAAAACTTTATACGTGCAAATAAGTTTAATCATTAGTACTGGGCATGTTTAGTTATGTTTAATCTCTCTAATTAGTTGAAACAAAAACGATATATTAATTTATTTTCGCATTTCGTTAAAGGCATAAAACTATACTTGCTTCTATGAATTTAATCATTAGCATTTTTAAGGTTCCGTACTTAAAAGTAAAAACGGAACCACTATAAGATCACTCCTGTGTTTGTCTGTCACAGCCATTTTACTCGCAAAATACGGAACGTGGAAAATTCAAATTGGGGGAAGTATTGACCCACCTATTTACAGATTATTAAACATTTACAAATATTTTCAGGGAAAATGTAAAGGGGCTCATCAAGTTGCTTGAAAAGAAATTTTCTTTGTATATCGTGCGGGATATAATGTGAAAGCTTTCGTAACGCTGACCTCAAAAATGCATGTATTTTAACTTGTATTATATTTTCAGAGATATCGTCGAAAATGTAGTGCAAAAAATAAGCACCCCCCCCCCCGCCTCTATTCCCGAATCTACTGAAACTAAGATTATAAAAAATTAGAAGTAGTAGACGTTAACTTAAACCTTGTAGGAAATTTATAGCGATTACCTTAGGTCACATAGTTTTTGAGAAAAGCGTGTTTCTCCGATGCACACAAATTTCGATTTGCGGGCATTTAGCAACTAACTCCGCAACAAATTATCGTAGAAGAAAGTTACTGGTACCGAACGATTGGATGTAAAGTCTACTTTTAAATGATGCATATAAAATTTGCTTAGGGGGCCATCTACATATTAAAACGAGCCATAACTTCATTTTTTTCAGTGGCAATACCCAATACTGACAGCATAAATGAACTCTACACCCTTCAATTAGCCTAAAAACAAATTTTTATGCAATTCGTACCATAAGTTTCCGAGAAATTAATTATTTTAAAACGAGCGTATTTTAAGGGCTGTACCCAAATTGAAGTTGGTACTCGATTGCTAACCGAGAGAGCCCCCTTCTTGATCAAGGCACCTTAAGCAGTCAATGAAGCCTGTTAGATAACAAGGCAGCAGAAGAAATTTCAAAATATCTACTCACTTCTATCATAGACGGCCCCTTAAACCACCGTTTTGCCGTTTTTTAAGCATAATTTGAAAACTGTTTGGAAGAAAAATGTGAAATTTCGGATTTTCATAAAGCAGGACTTAATAAATCGAAATCCATCAAAAAAAATTGTAGGTTGCAATTCATAATTTTTTCGAATATTAATTTCATAATTCATAATTCATATCATAAAACAATAAAAATTACAAATTCAGCGTATTTATGTTTGGGCACATTAGTTTTATTGCTACACAAAAAATCAGCACATTAAGAGCATAATTTCAGGAGATATAAATAAAAATATGAAACTGTAATTTAACATTGGAAGCACTAAATTTTGAATGTTTATAATTCAAAAACTTATCATTCAAATGACTTGAAATTTGCTGTCTAGGCATAGTTTGAACCGAAGATTTGAAATATCTCGTTAAAATTGGGTATTGCCATTGAAAAAAAATGAGGTTTGGGTTCGTTTTAATATGTAGATGACCCCCTAAGCAAATTTTACACACACCATTTAAAAGTAGACTTTATTTCAAATCGGTCGGTACCAGTAACTTCTGTCTACAATAATTTGTTGAAGAGTTAGTAGGGGGGTGTTTACTTTTTTTTCCCCACGACTGTACTTATCGTAACAGAAGTATAAAAGCATTGTTGATAATGATTTTTGAAAAAATCCGTTGGTAATTAGCCGAGATATTAACCCTTAAAAACGCGGATAGTTTGCACATACATAATGACAAGGGCGGCGTACTCTATGTACCATCTGCTTTTAAAACCTAGATAACAACTTTTAATGATACATTTGTGTAATACAATGTCCAGTAGCAGTATAAAAACAAGATACGTCAAATTGTTAAAAACAGACTAATTTAATTAGAATTAATCTCATAAATACTATGGGATTCGCGACTAGTTTGCATTGAGTGGATCTCCTAATTCGCCTCCCGTGTCTTTAAAAGTTAATTGAAAACCTGTCTGGAAAAACGCGGCACGGGCCATTCGACGTTGCAACTTCGCGACCTCCTTACGAAGCGCGTTTAGCGCAATGCCAAGCTTATATTGAATATGAGTTTCGTTTTAGCTGCATTGTAAAAAGAAAAGATTATTACGACGCTGAATTTAGTTTTATGAAATGCCAAATGAAGTTTAAATCTGCACTATTTTTATTGTCAATGCCGAATTAAGTTCATCATAAACAGATTAGGATAAGATTTAAATAAGAGTTATACAGAATAGTAATATTTGATATTATTAGGCTTCATATCTCTTTGAACTTTTACGGTATACCCATTAGTATTTTTCTAGTATATATACAGCTATACCAAACCCTACGTTATATAGTTTTTTACAAAGTCTTATTTTTTTACTTTCTTCTATCTTTACAAGAAAGTATTTCATTCGTGAAATTTTTCGACTTCCGTTTTTCGACGGATTTACACGTTTTAGAGGTCAGAGATCCCGAAAAACATGTTTTTACAAAATGTCTGTCCATGAGTCTGTGACTCTGCCTGTCTGTCCATATGTGACACATTGTGGGAGCTCGATCTCAAGAACTAATGCACGAAATTAAATAAAAGTTTATATTTAGGTAGTCCCTATCATAAATTGGTGCTGATTAGTTTTTGGTGCAAATCGCCCAACAGGTGGCGCTGCTATGCTGCATTTCTTGCGATATCTGCAACAGCTCTATCTCAAAAACTAATGCACAGCTTTTCATCAAACTTCAGATTCAGTTAGTCCTTGATATAAGTTGGCACTGATTATATAGTATAATTTTTAGTATAAATCGCATATTATTTAGTATAAATCGCATAATAAATAGGTGGCGCTGCTAGGCTGCATTTTGCAGGATTTACACGATTTCCGCAATAGCTCTATCTCGAGAATTAATACCTAGATTTTCATAAAACTTCAGATTCAGTTAGTCCTTGATATGAATTAGTGCTTATTGCGTGTTGGTGTAAATCACTCAACAGGTGGCGCTGCTGTGCTGCATTTTTCACCTTTCGCGCAACACCTCTATCTCAAAAGTAATGCATTACTTTTCATCTAACTTCAGATTTAGTTAGGTATTGACACAAGTTGTTTCTGCTTCGGTTTCGGTGTTAATCGCCCAATAGGTGGCGCTACTATGCTGGAATTTTCACGATTTTCGCAATAGCTCTATCTCAAAAACTAATCCACGGATTTCCCCCAAACTTCAGATTCAGTGAAACGTTGACATAAGTTGTTACTGATTAGATTTTTGGTGTAAATCACCCAATTGGTGGCGCTGCTAGGCTGCATTTTACTGGATTTACACGATTTCAGCGATAGACATATTTCAAGAACTAAATGCACGGAATTTCTTATCTTTAGAATCCTCATGGTGAGCATAGATTGCCATTTAATTTTGGCAGTGTGATAGCGAATTTTGAAGTATTAACATGTATGAGATAGAAGAAAGTTTTGGGATTGGTGCATCCGACTAGTTCTTTTAGTAACCAACTTTTTAATAATACAGTTAATAATTCATATATTTATTGTACGGAACCTTCTGAGCGCGAGTAATACTCGCACCTGTCCGTTTGTTTAAATATGCTCTGACCGATAATCTTCTTGGTCAATAATTTATTGTTTGAACTCTTTTCAGAAAAACATTTTTGAAATATATTATTTAGAAATAAAAAAAAAATAAATGCATCATACAAATTAATTTATTTTACATATCAGGAAAATTTAAATAGAAATTTTCAATAATTCTTAAAAATTTACTTGTTGTTTTGTTTCTTTCTTTGTTTGTTTTAAAACTGTCTAATAAGTATGTTTATGTGCGTGAAATATAAAAAGATTTTATCTTCCTTTCTCTAGGCTAGAGAGTAGGAATTATTTATAAATTTAGACGTATAATTCAAAATTTTCAGTTTTTGTTTTTTGTGATGGATGGAATAGAATAGCTTTAGAACCTTAATATTACATTTAAGAAAAATTCCATTCCCTTTCTCAAATAGTATTCATTAACGCTTATTTTAGATTAAGAAATGCATACATTAAATATACATTAAATCCTATTTATTTTTCTTCTTCAGATCTATTGATATTTTAGAAAAAATTCAAAGATTTTTACACAGATGTTTCAAAAACTAAAATAAAAATAAAAACGCTTGAGGTTTTAGTTTCATAATAAAAGACAAAGATTAAATAACTAATTTAAATTGCATTTAATAACTAATTGAATTTATTAAAAAATTGGGTGTTTGTTTGTTATAGGTGATTTGGTGTTTTAAAAAAAAGCTTGGTGCAATTTCGGCTTCAGAGAGTGAGGTTCGTTGCCAAATTACTTAAACAACCATGAAAACAAACATGATGAACTTTTATTAGTGTTAATATATGTATTTATATATATATACACATATTATTGTTTCTATATACAAATTACTTCTGTCTGTATATAAAATAGAGAAATGTCTTCTGTATATTAAATAAATTGTATAAATGTGTTTTTTAATTTATTGTGTATATGAAACAGTGAATAGGTTGCCATAAAATATGTTTAAAAATCTTCCTTCTCTTGCAAAAGTCATTTTCTTTATCTTACCAAGACCCCTAAGCAAACAAGTACCTAAAATTCAATAGCTTGGCAACTCCGTTGATTGGGGCTTGATTAATCGCATTTTACTTTAATAAACTTTATACTCCAGAGGACAGGTGGAAATCCAATTATCAGCAAGCTTAATACTATAAAAAATGATTCTACCTGGATTAATAAAGTTAGCTTACTCTAACTATTTATTTGCGAATTTAAAATCTTTCGTAATCTATCCAATGTAACATATTTAAGTATTTCTGTGATATATTTTCTACAGAACTCACCGTTACAACATATAAGATAATGTCTTTCATAACAACATGAAGTTTTTTCGAACTATTCCCATTTCAAGAAATAAGTATGCCAACAAAGTTACTGATTAGTTATAGAACTATTTTTCATAAAATAAAAATTCATGTAGTTAGTACCTTTTAGAAGATCTCTAATACGTATTATATATTTCTTCTAAAGTTTGTAATTCATTGTTTTTGAGAATGAAATACTTGGCACGGTATAAAATTTTAATAATTTTAAATGCAATAGTAAATCATAGTCAGTCATAAAGTCAAATAATGTCAGGCGCCTACGTGCAGAATTTCCGTTGACGTCCCTTATTCCCCCAAATATATATATTTTAGATTTTTATCTGTCATTGAAGTATTACCTCCTCTTCATTTATCTCTTTTATCTTCATTTATCTCTATTAATAACTTATGTGTAGTATTTCAGTTTTTGAAGACCTTAGATTTTGTTCATTTATTTTGGGAATTTTCGATATGTTATAAGGAGCTAAATTTTGTCATTTTAGGCCTAGTGCCGACAAAATTGTATGAAATATCATATCTTCACTATGAATTAAACCTGCAAGCTCCTCTAACGATTCTGTAGGTTATTCATTATTTCTTATTATACATCTCGTGTTTCCAATGTTCATATTTTGTTCATCTTTAGAATTTGACCAACTTGTTCATACATTTATGATTTCATTTTAATTATATATATATGTGTGTGTATAGATAGATAGATAGATAGATAGATAGATAGATAGAGATATCTTTATAAAAAATGATCAGTGAATGTAAATGAAATATGGAAAGAATTAATCATAAGTTTATTAAACAGCAAATAGAAACTACTAATAGAATGCGAAAAAAAAAAGAAGAAATCATACAAGGGATCTATAAAAGCAACAAAAATAACTTAAAATAAAATAATATATGTTAAGTGTAAAAAGAAAATCGTTTATGAATTCACCTTAAGTAGTGTTTCGTAAATTAATAATGATCGAACACAAAAAATATTAATTATTTTTGGAACATAACTAAATTATATTTTATTTGATAAAGAAAATCGCTTTTGTCATTTATAACTTGTACAGGTTGTTAAAAGACAAACTGATCCTTAAAATATATGAAGATATAAAACTTATTTTGCAAAAAAAAAAAAGGAGAGAGGAGGGGGTGGATAAGTAAATACTTATATAAGAAAAACAGTGAACTGAACTTTTGTCTCTTTCATTAATGACAATTCTTCATATGCAGTATCAAGTTTTTTCAAAATACCTGATTCTATTAATATAATGGAAAGATCTGGAAGTCTATTTCTTAGCACTGTGTAGTGTAAGTAGGTTTTTAATAATGTTAAGTTTAGAAAAGTACGCTAGAAAAAGACGGAATGAGAAATCCAACGAGCTATTGTAAAAGAAATATAACGGTCAACAATGTAAAGCTCTTTTGTATAAATTATCTACGCAGTATTTGTTTGATTTTCATGCATTGATTTTTGTTGTAAAGATAATAAATATTCTTTATTTTATGAAGAACTTAAGAAATATAACTAGTTGGATGTGTCAATCCCAAAACTTTCTTCTATTTCATGTCAATATTTCATTATAATTAGTTTTATTAGTATTTTTATTAGAATTAAGCATAACTTCATACGCTTTTGGATGGTACAATATTGAAAATTGCACAAAAATCGCTATTACAGCGCCCCCTTCCGACGGAAGTTTTCCAAATTCAGGGAGGACCTTCATTACATGGCCAAAAACGTACACAAAACATTTCGTTCAGTTCTATGCATAACTTCATACACTTTACAATGGTACAATATTCAAAATGCACAAAAATCGTCATTACAGCGCCCCTTACCGGCGGATTTTTTCCAAATTCAAGGAGTACGTTCTTGCCATGGCCAAAACATATACAAAAAATTTGGCTCAATTATATGCATAACTTCATACACTTTACGATGGTACAATATTCAAAATGCACAAAAATCTTTATTACAGCGCCTCCTACCGGCGGATTGTTTTCAAATTCACGGAGGACCTGCTTGCCATAGCCAAAAACTTTAAAAAAAAAATTTGTTCAATTCTATGCATAACTTCATACAATTTTTGATGGTACAATGGCGACACACGGGCATACGGACACACGGACTGACAAACAGACATTTTGTATAAACATGTTTTTTGCGATCTCTGACCCTTAAAACGTGTAAATCCGTCGAAAACCGGAAGACGAAAAAAATTTCGATTACAATACTTTCTTCTATTGAAGATAGAAGAAAGTAAAAATGAAATGAATTCTCGTGTTCTCTTTTAAAGAGCGTTTCCTGTAAAGAAACTAATTTTTGAGGGATTATCCTTCATTGATTAGAGGGAAAAATTATTTTAAACGCTATTTCCAGATCTACTGTATTCATCTTCATGTTCTGTATGAAACCGGGTAATCTTTTTACGTATCTCCAATGGTCTACAAAAAAAAAAAAAAAAAAAAAAAAAAGAATATAAATTTTGCTGCAAGTATTTCGAATATAGTAGAGTTTCTATGAAAATGTACCGTAATTTTCAATATATTGAAAATTACTGTATTCGATATCCTATGCATTGAAAATTCCACGCGGAACAAAGTAGATCCGAATGACTTATGTGTCACAATTTTTACTGTAAAAAACTACCATTTGAAATAAAAAGTTACACATACCTGAATATTTACTTTGATTATGAAAACAAAGCAACAAAATATTTTTGAAACTTTCAAACAATATAATAGATTTAAAAGAAATAAATTTGATATGGGTCTAACAAGGGGGCAAGCGCTGCGCCACAAATGGCTGATTTTCACCACTAAATTTTAATAGTATTCTTCGGCTTATTAAATCTCAGAAATTACGTCATTAACTAAGGTGAGGAATACTGTAAAAATTTAGTAGTAGCAATCAGCCATAGCACTTGCATCCCTCGTCTAAAAAAGACCCTAACACCCTACGAAGGTTAAGTAACTTCTGGATTCTATTATTAAAATTGTATGTGAATAGATAATTTAAAAAATTAACAACATTATATTAATTTCTCATCTTGGTTCGGCCGTGCCATGTTCGACTCCATATTTCCGGTACGCCGTTTCATTTTGACTCCTTAGTTCATAATTCTAACGTATAATATTTAAATTTGGTTAGAAAATTGAAGAGAAACCATATAATAATAATACGATTAATTTTTAAGAGGCTATGACAAATTAGAAAACATAAATTATTTTTTTAAGTAAAATTTTCAAATATGTAAGATTTAGATTATTATGTTCATAATATTAGATAAGTGTAATTTTAACAATCTTTACTAGGCTAAAAACTGCTTTAAAAATAACTCGAGCTGCTTAATGCTAATGGTTGGGAAATACATAAAATACTTGGTTCATACTTAATCTGCTTAATGCTAATGGTTGGAAAATACCTAAAATACTTGGTTAATACTTAATAGTTTTTGTGGAAGGGATCATTCGTGGAGAGATTAAGGGGACAGGGTAACTTTAAACTTTCAAAAAATCAGTTTTTGGTTTTTCTTTTATTCTGAATTTTTAAACATTTCTGAACAATATGTAATAAACACCAATAAAAATCTGCGTTATTTCTTCAGTTAGAATCCTTTACAGACGATGAGTGTAACTGAAGGTCCAGAGATATTGAAACTTTAAAACGCATTTTCTCAGATTAGTAAATTTGTGTTTGTTCGCTCTGTTACTTTCAAAACTATGTACGCTACAGCTTTAAAAAATTAACAAAATATGCGTTTCTTCATATAGCCCAGTGGTAGGGGAGCCAAAAAAGGCCGAATTCGGAATTAATTAGGGGAAAGCTGGAAATTCTTTTAATCCATTCTCTTTAGGTGTAGAATGAATATGCTATGTTTTCCCCCTCGTACTAGGTGAGCGTTAGGAAATATGTATAGAATTATAGTAAAAAAACACGTTTTTTTACATACCATAACAATATCTCAAAACAGCTAACTCTGTCAAAAACATTGTCAATGCAAATGTTGTAGAGCTTAAAATTCTGAGTAAAATGATTACCTACACTCAATACTTATGTTGAATATTAAGGTCACAATTCTACTTCAAAGTTTTAGACCCATCATCAGGGGGATGACCTCAGAATTAATTGGGAGAAAACTGTAAATTGTTTTAATCCCTTCAGTTTAGGTCTAAAATGAACGTACTATGTTTCCTTCCTCGTACTTGGGTGAATGTTAGAAAATATGTACATATTTATTTTCGAAAAACACATTTTTTTAGTTTCCTTAACAATATATCAAAACAGCTAATTCTATAAAAAACATTGTTAATATAAATGTTGTAGAGTTTAAAATTCTGAATAAAATGAGTATCATCATTAATATTTTTGGTTAATATTAAGGTCTAATACTTTTGATATATAGCTCTATCAAAAGTATGTGAATTGTGAAATTTATGAAAAAGATTGTGCAAAACGGAACAATAAAACTAATGAACATTTATAACAAGAAACAAGAAACAAACAACTCCTTGCTCGTCTAAAAATGGGAGGAGTCAAAAACAGGTACCAAATAAAATTGAAATTGAATCCTCACAGGTTTCGCAACATATGGTCGTCAACAGCCATACTCCAAAAGTGTAAAAAATCAAATAAAGAAACTTAAACTTTTAAAAAACTTAACAAAACCAAACTGCTTTAAAAATATAAACAACCAACCAATTTAAAATATCATTTACTAACTTAAAACATTGAACATGTGAGAAGGCCATATCCCCACCTTGACCTTCGAAGACTTGAAAAACGTTTTGATACCTTTAAAGCATCTACTCCACTCCACATCATCCATTTAACAGTAAGAGTTGCAAGGCCAAAAATTCCAGCTAGGCCAGCGTCGATGAGACTTGTCTTTCCGTCATCTATATACTCATCAATTCCATTCCAGTTTACTTCAGGTTCAACTTGATATTCATCAAAATGCAGACGTTCTAAAAAGACTTTAGTCTACACTCTTTATATGCTCAAGCTGCCCCTTCGCCATCCATCACGGTGTTTGGCCACTTAAGCTGTTGCCACTTCAGAAAACTTTTTTTAAGCTGATTTACATAATGAAAAATAAACTGATATGGAAATAAATTATTGTAAAAAAGATTAGCAGTAAATTTAAAAATCTGCGAACTCAAAAATTCTTTACTGCTACAAATCCTATAAAATCTGTAAACTTGCCCCAAAATAATGTTGATGAAAATCCTTTTACTTAAATTTGAAAACCAGTGTGGCATTGACTGAGTATAAAAATTAAAAAAATCCCGTTTATCAAAAAGTTTAACTAATATATTATTATCTGTAATTAATAAATCTAGATCCAAAAAATTAAAAATGCAAACTATCATCGGAAGATTTATTTAATTTTAAACATGGAGGATAGATATCGTTAATCGATATCATGAATTTGTCATCGAAGATAATTAAATCATTGATATACCTTAAAATTGCAAAATTCTTATTTCTGTTTAAAACATAGTTAAATTCCTAATAAAAAAGAAAAAGATTAGCAGCAGAACTTGAAAAATTAGTACCCATCCCAATGCCACATATCTGGTAAAAAAGCGAGCTATTAAATGTAATGAAATTATTATAAAAACAAAAATTACATAAACTCAAGAAAAAATCTCTTTTTATCCCAAGCACCTCTTCAGTGCAAAAGAAATCAAATATATTATAAAGCAAATCAATTGGTATATTAGAAAAAAGATTTTCAAAATCATAAGTATGCAAATTAGTAGGCGTTGTGGACGTTTTTTTTTTTTCATTTTATTCAAAACTTCATTACTATTGTCAATACACCAAAAATAACTAGTATTTCTGTACTTAAACCTCAAAAAGTCATGAATACGCTTCAAAAACTCCTGTAATTTAACATTTAAACTTTTACCAATACCTCTTGAATTACAACATATAAATCCGAATTTAATAGGTGTTTTATGAAATTTAGGAGTCAAAAACAAAAATGGAAAAATATGATAATTATTTATACCAAAATTATATGAATACATTTTCTTAGCCTTTTTAGTGCAAGCATTAAATTTATTAACAATAACAGTGTGACTTAATTTACTTTCTTCATAAAATTTACTATTATTTAACTCATTTTTAACTTTGACAATATAAAAAAGTTTTCATATAATTGTATAATTTGAAGCCGCTTTGTCAACAGGTACTATTACAAAATTCTTATGTAAAAATTGAATATAATTTAAATCTTCTTTACTGGGACTATGATAAACATAATCCTTACTGTTTAATTCACTATTAACAAAAAATTCAAATTCCTTCATAATATATCACTCCCTCTCAGAAAAAGCTTCAAAGGGGGTGTTAAATTTGTAACATAACTGCATAATGAATTTTCTTTTTAATCCCTCTCAAAAATCTGAATAGCTGTTTAAATGCTAATTATTTTATTTAATCTAAATTTAGTGCCCAATTCCATCATAAAATGTAAATTTTTGTTCTGTATAATATTTAAGTTTCCAGTAATAACATGCTTATGGAAATCATCAATAAAATCTAAGAAATCTGTTTCACATTTACATGTTTCAGGAATTTCATCAGAAAAAGCAATAGATCTATAACTGAATATTTTTTCTAAGAGGAATGGTATATTTATAAGCAACAGCAATATCAATATCTCTAAGAGGGAAGAAAATATCATAATATTTGAAAAAATCTTTAATTTTAAAGTCATCGAAAGACTTCTGTTGAAAATTCAAAGTAAAGAAAACCCTGCCTGACCTAGAATCTGAAAAATTCTTTAATCTAAAATTAATAAAGACACAAAGCTAAATTGCAAATTAGAAAAATTAAAATTTCCCCAAGCCTTTCTAATCTTATTTAAAGTTTTAAGCCTGAGAGTGAAACCGCTTTCTTTACAGCTTTAATACCGCAATTTACAATAAAATATTTTTCTATACTACAAATCCACTCATTTGGTACCAAACAATTTAATTTACTGGATAATGCATGTGACCCCTTGTATCCCTCTTAATTATCTTTAAAGTGTTAAACAAATTTAAAAAACTGTAAACATTATCAATACTCTTTAAATTATACTATTTAATACTGTATTGAGACCATAAGGATGTAATGTTCTATGCTTCAAAATGAAGTCATTTTCTACTCTCAAACGCTCACTCTGATTTTCAACATGTGCCAAAATTTCAATTAAAATGTGACCAAAAGAATGCAATTTAAAATGTAAAATCTCAAAAGATGGATACTGCAAATCAACATTGTTGACATTTGACCTATGATTATTAATTCGAAGATTTAGAGAACCAGAAGTTTCACCAACATAAGCCTGAGAACAAGTCAATCATGTGATTTTATAGACAATATTATTAAATTTGCAAAATGTACAATAACCTGATGATAGAACAACAGCTTCGGCACGACTCACCAATCAAGTTTTGCAACGCTTATCCTTTCACTTAATATATTTCATAATTGTAATAAGAAGTTTTTATAAAAATTCCATAAAAAAATTTTAATTGTTTTTTTAATTGTTTTTATTGTTTTTTTAAATTATTGCACCTTTTTAAAAGCATTAGATATATATATTATGTATGTAATTATATATACATATATAAATACATATTAGATACACATTTAAAAAATAATTATATACTTATATATATTTCACATTTGTATATTCATTATACATGTGAAATTAAAACATAATATTATATTATAAAGATTAATATTATATACACCTTAAAAAATATAAAAATGCACACACAAAATATTTACATAGTATTGCATCTACTGAAAAATATAGTTTAAAAAACCAGAAAATTATAAATTAAATAAAAAATTAATTATAAAAATATATGTATGCAAAATTACTACTTACCCACCAGTAGCATTCAAGTAATAAAAAAAGCAACCCTAAATGTTGAAGATCACAATAGCTACATCGAAACATTTATCACTAAAATAAGCTAGCCAAGAAAACCAGAAAAGGATATGGAACTCTTCCCGATATAACATAAAAAGAAATTTCCTAGCAGCACTACCATTATATCATGTAACATCACAGTAAAATTCTCGGGAATGAAAATTGTTTTAAAATGTATCGTTTTAATATATGACGAAATTTTCGCTATTAAATGCATTTCTCTTGTAATATTTTTTTTTTCTCTTTTAAGATGGACGGGTACGTATATTATTTAATTTTAAAGAGGTTGAGAATATTATTGTTTGGGCTTTTTAAATGTGACCTAATATTCACAATTAAAAATTTTACACGTATGATAATTTAATTATTTTAAGCACTTTATGTATGGTGATATTTATATTTGGACATTTTACAAATGACGTAATTACCACCTTTAATTGTGTTTCGCGTGTGTTAATTTTATTATTTTAAAGCTTTCGTAAATTTTTAATATTTACGTATAAATATTCTGACGTAATTGTCCCTATTTTCTGCTTTTAACTCCTGATCATGTAATTCTGATTTTAAAATTTTCATTTTTTAGTTTCAATTTGAAAATTACGACAAAAAAGAAATCTAATAATCCCTTTCATTTTCCCTTTTTTGTCATTTTTCCACAAAAGTGGATTTTTTTTTTATGTCTATGAAATGTATGTCTCAGTTAAGATGACAGAATATTTTCGGTTTATAAAATAAACTGTTTCTTGACGATTGAAATGTGAAAAAAAGATTTGATTTTATCAAATTTTCCTGAAAACATAATTTAATCGCAATATTGTGTTCACTTCCGATTGAAATAAAAGATAATTTCAATTTTAATTTGAAAATGGCAAAAAGAAGAAATCGAATAATCCGTATCGTTATCCGTTTTCTCCCTTTTTCCACAAAAATGGAGTAATTTAGTTGCCATCATTAGTTAAATTATCAGAAGTTAATATCTCGAAACCTAATTCAAATTTTGAAATTCTAATACCAGTTTTGAGATCTGTGGATCAAAACGAATTTTTGGCGTTAATTACACCGCAAAATATTCCATATTTTAGGAGAAATCGCCGTGAAACATAGTCAGTCGTTTCATAAATTCGTTTTATTAGGATATTATATATATAAGGAAGATTTTTGTCAGATTTTTTTCTTTTATTTGGGGGTGTGGGGTGTAGGGGAGTGGTGAGAATTTTCAGGATGTTTTCAAAAGATCTTTGGAAGAAAAAAAAATCCCTCCCGGCTCGGCCTACAGGCACAGGTAGATTTCTAATTTAAGTATTAATTTCAACAACAAGAACTAAATCATGATTAGAGATAAACCCACTTTAACAATTTTATCTGGGTGCTTTTGACAAATTTTTAATTTCATTTTTATATAATAGCTGGTTTTATCAGAATCATGTTAAGACACTATTAAAAAAAAATACTGTTCAATGCTCAACAACTCGAAATTTTCTGGCATATTTTCAGATTCAATTTTAAAAGAAAAAATATGAAATTTGCTGACGTGATTTTTGAAGAGATTTATAAGCGACCTGTGTTTCTATTTTTCGTTCAATTAATTAAAACTTGATTTATAAACAATTATTTTCTGAGAAAGACCATATTTTTCGTTTCCAACACAATGGCTTCGAGAAATTCTGTTCAAAATGCCAACTTTTCATTTTTTGACATATATTCTGCCTCTATCAAAAAATTGACCATTACGGTGCATTATATAGTTTCTTTCTGAATAAGAAAACCTACCAATCGGATGCGTTTGAGAGCAAAAATGAATTTAAAAATGAGTCAGAAAATAAACAGTTTGGATTTGAATACAACCGTAATACGATGATTTTTTCTTCAACCGCTATGTATTTTTAATTTGTTTATGCTGTAAGAATTAGTCCTATTAAAAACATGGCACTATAAATGTTGTAGATAATATTAAGAAGATATATAATAAATTCATGCGGATTTTATAGCTCGTGAATTCACGAAGTTATGGATTTTTTCTTCTTCAACACCCCCCCCCCCCTTTTTTTGTTTACGTTTTTAATTTTTTTTTTTTTTGCTGTACGAATTGGTCCTATCAGAAACTTGTCAATATAAAAGTTGTAGATAATATTAAAAACATTTCTAATAAATTTATCTGGATTTGATATCTTGAAAATTGACGAAGTTATGAATTTTTTTCGCCTTAAAACCCTGTTTTTTTTTTTGGGGGGGGGGGGGAGCCCCTTGAGCCCATTTTTAATTTTATCAAAAATCTGTGATACACATATTTTTGGACCTATTTTTAGAAGTAATAAAAACTTTAAACTGATTTGATATGCACAAAAATTAAGAAATTATGGATTTTTTTTTTTCGGTTTTCACAAAACTCCTCCCTATTTCCATCCTCTTGGTCCGATTTTGCCCATTAACGAATTTGACCGAGATTTTATCCTCTTGATTTTATGTATCAGTTTGGAAGAGATTTGTGGAGAATTACGGAAGTTATCGTGTCCATAAAAAAGTGATATATATATATATATATATATAGAGAGAGAGAGAGAGAGAGAGATAGACAGATAGATGGATATTATAACGTTTTTTACTGAGGGTGGTTTTGGGTTCTAGGGGTCATGATCGGTGCAGATCTATAAAAAATTTTCAGAAATTCCATCATAGGAGCGATCGCAATAGGTAGTATTTCATACGAAAGCTACCTAAAACTCGAATATTTGGGTTGCACGAAAAAAATAGATTATATAGTTTTGAATAATTGAGAGTTCGGTAAATTGTAGTTTTTGTTGTTGTTGTGTTCTACAGTAAAAACTTTTAGACATTAAAAGACTGATACCAGTTATATTATTCATAAGTTTAATGCAGTTAAAATAACAAGGGGATAAACCCGGGATTCAATTATTATAGAATATAAGTGAAAACCATCATATATAGTATTTCTGATTTTAAAATACTTTTTTACTCTGCAATTACTAAAGGCACAGCCCTGGATGAGGCATTTTTCAGAAGGTTCTGGAAGCGACTTTTGACGAAGTACACTTATATATCGTTAAAACACCTTGTTTGATAAAAATAAAAATACAGTTAATCAAAAATTACAGAAGAACATATGAGCAAATAATCTCAAAGATTGCGGCAAGAAAGCTTCGAACAGGTTTTTTTTATTGATAACTCTAACAGATTTTTTACATTTAACATACAGGAGTGCTTATAATTATAGTTACCCTGTTTAGACCTATGTAGAGTCCGCTGTGGTTAACAGATATCGATGAAACTTAGAATATAAGTTATATGGACCATGCGGAAATAAAATCTGCAATAAAAAAATAGTTAAAATTTCGACCACCAGGTGAGAAGGAGGCGCATGAAGACTAAAAATATCAAACTGGAAACACAAAACTTTTTTTATTTACAGCATATGTTCAATGGACATTCCATTTGCGGCAAGCACATGGTTAAAGCGTATTATAGCGTGTTCAACAGTAGCGCGAAGGGTTTCTTGATCAATTGCAGCAACATGACGAGTTATGCTTGCTTTCCAATCAGAAAGAGTCCGTATGCTTCCTCCATACACACGATCTATCAGGAATCCCTAGTACCAGAAATCACAGGGATTCAATTCCGGAGAACGAGGAGGCCAGGTAGTCTGAAAACTTCTCGAAATTACCCAATCATCTCCAAAGTGGGTACGAAGCAGTGCCGTCACTTATCGGGATATATAAGGTGGTGCAGCATCTTCCATGAATACGGTAGTCTCTAAACACTCACGCTCTTGTAAGGATGGAATGACCTGCTGCTGAAGGACGTCGCAGTAACGGGTACCCGTCAGAGCATAAAATAACATTTAAAGTAGGCGACACTAGTGTCGCCTAGTACCACGATATTGTCGCCCAGTGACAGGGCATGGTGCCGACAACCTTTTTTTTAAACAGGTGAATAAGCTGACTCTTTGACTCAGGAGATGATAAGAATGGCAACATATGTCACAGCAGTAAAAGAAAACACCGTATCACAGTTACAAAATGCTGCTTGTTTTGCTATCCAAGTAGATGGTTCAGATAAGAAATATGGAGTTGATAACAAATTTGTTAGAGCACGATTTTTTTCAAAAGAACAGAACATAGAACAATGTAACTGACTAGGACAATGTAAATTCAGTAAGCGAGGAGCAGAACGCCTCGTGGATTTTCTCAAGGTTGCATTTGATAACTTGTGTACTGAGAATCTCGCAAAAAATAAGTGGGTAAAGGGAAATACAGGCAAAAACAGCTGTCTCTGTGTTCTTATGAAATGGAACTTGGGTAAAGACTAACTTTGCGTTTGATGCTTTGCTCAGGTCTGACTTAACTGTGCCGGAGTTGGAATCATCAAGCAACATTTTGTCGAGTTTCTGCTCTACGCATTAAAGTGCTTGAAGAAATAGCTGGAACAGAAAATCAAAGTGCCTTTTGTTTCCCTGCATATTTTGAAGTCCAGTTCGCGAAACACTTAAAAAACTTGGCAAAAGCGGTACGGCAAAATTTTTCTCTCATGCAAAAACATTGAGAAAGGATAGTGATAACATTACATCAATCCTACTCAACAAAAACTGAACAAACTTGTGCTCGTGGGTTCATTCGATTATAAATAGATTAAAAATAAGTGAACAACATCTGACTTGCTTAATGCTAGATGTTCCGACACATTTTGAAAAACTTGAGACAGACAGTCAAAGGTCTTTCATTACCACTGCCTGATAAAGAATTGATATAGAATTTGTCAAAGAAATTTTTTTACAAATTCTTTGATGCTTGTCAAAGATGGGCAAGTCCTGAGGGTTACGAAGAACAGTTGATGGAAATAAATGAAGGCACTTAGGAATCTGAAAGTGATTAGTAAATTCAAGAAAATCCTCGCAGATGTAAAAACAACTCGTTAGTTTCTACCCATAGATGCTGGTCTGCAGTGAGAAAAGAAACTATATTGAGTTGTAAAGAATTTGTTTCTCTAAGATTGGAAGAGGACAAATCGAGCATCTCCTACAGGATAGATGCTTTGTTAAATGCACGAAGACCAACAGAGGTTGCTAGTGCAGCCCACCTTGATGTTGAGAACTTTTTTGGTAAAGATGAAGTCGCCTATTTAAATGATGATATGATGGCTTTGTGCGCAGCTGAAAATCTGCGTCTTTCTCATCGACAGCAAGACTATTTTTACTTTAAGGCGTCTCAACCTCACTCTGTTTTAAACAAATTGGTGCTGTCATATGTTTCTTTGACACCTCAAAGTTCACACCTCTTTGTTGGTAAATAAAGTTGTTGGCACATGGAGTTGTGTCCATACTTACAATGCTTAAATCCAAAAAACAGTCGGAACTAGTATAAAGAGAAGCCTTAAACTCAAGGATGTTCATTGCTTTTAATGGAATTCGAACAACTTTTTATGATCAAAGACCCATTATTGCAAGGTTCCTTGAGAGCAAAGTAAAAAATAGAACACTTCCAGATAAAGAAACCTATGAGAAACATGAGTTTGCTAAAAAAATGCTTTGCTAAAGACAGTTACTTGTAAAATAACTTAACGAATATAATTATTATTGTAGGATTTTGCAAACATTATAAATAATTAATAAAGTTTTAAAATTTTAAAACATGAACAAAATCGTTTTCTCTACCTGCTTAATTCTACTATTTGCATAAGACGGTCCCAGGCTTGAAAAAACCAAAAACTTTCGGTGCACATAAATATTGGTTCAATAACTTTCTGCAAATTAATTTAACGTTTAATAAAATAACGTGTTTTATTATTTTGACGACATGAATTAAAAACAGGAGTTTCAAAATAATTACCATTTAAATTAAAAATTAATTAATATTAATTAAAGAATAATTATTTTGGATAAAAAATAATAAACCTAAAAATCCATGGTAAGAAGGGTGAATTCTTATCAAATATTTTGTCAGTGATTTTAGAAACAGCCCAATCCTTAATATTATGACCTTTTCGCACGAAATGCCAGTCACTCTGTTCACAGAAATAATGTGACATTGCTTCTGAAACAACTGAATCACATTTTGTAGGGAGAGGTCCATTCATAAGTATTATCATTAAAGAGACCGATGAGTTTTTTCCGCGATCCTTTGACGAAATTTGCGTTTTTTTCTTCGATTCTTTGATGAAATCCGTTTTTTTTTTTCCGCAATCCTTTAATGAAATTCAAGCTTTTTCCACAGCGTTTTGACGAAATTCGCGTTTTTTCGAGATCTTTTGGCAAAATTCACACTTTTTCCGGCTATGCTTTTCAAAATACGTTTTTTTTCCTGCGCTCCTTTGGCGAAATTTGCGTTTTTGCGATCTTTTGACGAAATTCGCGCTTTTTCCGCGTCCCTTTGACGAAATTCGTGTTGTTTTTCGCGATCCTTTGAGGGATTAGTTTTTTCTGCGGTACTTTAAAGAATTTACGTTTTTTTTTCGCGATCATTTTACAAAATTCAGCCTTTTTCCGCTACGCTTTTACGAAATTTGTTTTTTCCTGTACTCCTTCCACAAAATTTCAGTTTTTTCTGCGATTCTTTAACGAAAATATCCTTTTTTACGATTCTTCGAAGAAATTAGCATTTTGTCCGCGGTCCTTTGACAAAATTTGGGTATTTTTCGCGATTCTTTGACAAAATTCGCCTATTTTTCGCGATGATTTGACGAAATTGGTGAATTTTTTCTGCGAACGATTGACGAAATTGATCTTTTTTCGTCGACCATCTGTTGAAATTCACAATATTTTTCAGTGATATTTTTTTTATGTCTGAATTTTTGGACTGATGGCCGATTATATTTTTAATTTTCGGAACCGAATGCCTTAAGTTTTCTGAACAAAATCTCCCCTGGCAAACAATAAATAAATCATACATAAAATTTTGCTATTCTTTAACGAAATTATCTTTTTTTACGATCCTTTGACGAAATTCGCGTTTTTTTCGCAGTCCTTTGACGAAATTACCTTCTTTTCGCGATGTTTTGGCGAAATTGGTTTTTATTTCAGCGACCATTTGTTGAAATTCGCAATATTTTTCAGTGATTTTTTTTTATGTCTGAATTTTCGGACTAATGGCCGATTTTTTTAACTTTTCGGAACCAAATGCGTTAAATTTTTGGAACAGAATCACACCTGCCAAACAATAAATAAATCGTACATAAAATTAGGGAATATTTTTAACTGTTCGATATTAAAAAAAAAGTTACAAGAACAAAAATTACGTTTTCCTTTCTAAAAATGTCCGCAAAGTTCCGAATTTTGCGGAAAAATTTCCGCGCACGGCATGCGTCTATATTATACAACTCTGGACAGTCCTTTGTATAAAAATTCTAAACCATTGCAACTGTTATTGTAGCATTTTGGAAATATTTTATTGATGCAGTTTGATTTTTTAAAATATAAAGAGTAAAATCTGATTCCTTGTTCAGTTCCAGTCTTTGCAAAATATAGTAACTTGTAAAAGTCAAAATATGTTTAACCACTACAATTATTATTCATTTTACATTTTGGAAACATGTTATAAAATTTAACATAGTAATTTTATATTATTTTTAAATTTAATGATTTTCATTCATCAAGAGGAAAGTATGTTTTCTTGATTAGTTGAACTTTGGGTCTAAAACTATAGTTAAGGTACTATTTCACGAACTATTTAACGATTCAAGTCAAATTTATTTTTGAATTTCAGAATTTATTCTAGGCTCCAATTACCTAATTAGTCAGATATATTATGGTTGTGAACAAAAGCAAAGTGTACAAACTAATAAAAGGTAAGCAATATTTTAAGGTGAATTTAAATGATAATTTTCCTACATTAAAGTTTTAATTAGGCATACGAATTTGGTAGGTTAGATGTTATGTTTGGTCCATTACTAACATAACAATTAAAAATTTGTATGAAACGAGAGTTTGTATGAATATAGCCTCTTTAATTTTACCTAACTCTAAATAAGGCGGTGTACATTTTTCAATGACGATTTTCTAGTTTACTAACCAGCAACAGGAAAAGTATAATAGACATAACTAATAAGATATAAAAGTTTGTCAGCCAGTCGATATTCTTATTATTTGGTTTGCTGTTATCGGGGGTAGGGGTTGATTTATGAACATTTATTTGGGACAACAGACTATACCGTTTGTCGCCCAGTGAGAATTCGTTAAAATATGCTCTGGTACCCGTAATGGAACACCTTTTAAAACCCTGAGAAGTGTTCTCTTCAAAACAAAAGGGACCAAGAATGAAATCAGCCGTAAAGCCACACCATACAGCAACGTAATCAGGGTGCAAAACTGTTCATGCACAATATTAGGACTTGCAGTACCCCATACGCGGCAGTTCTGAGTATGCATTGCTCCATCTGAGGTAAAATGCGCCTCGTTCGACCATAAAATGTTCCAAAGCCATGCATTGTCAACGGCTATTCTGGCCAAAAACATCCTCGCAAATTGAGTTCGTGTGTCCGGGTTTGCAGGGTTCAGTGCTTGCACCATGTGAATCTTGTATGGATACCACTTTATAATGGATCGAAGAACCTTTCGTACTGTAGACCAAGGGATAGACAAATCACGTGACGCCGCTCGAGCACTTGTCGAAGAATATTGGGAACTGGACGCCCTTTCGACCACGGCGAGAGCGATTTCTTCGGAAGTTTAATTTAAGATCTGGTTTCGTCCTGTTCCCTGCGGCACACCCAGCTCCTTTACCTCTTTGAATTTAAACATCATCTTTCTCAAAGCCTGCCTGATAAACCAACTTCACCAGTAACGCTCGGTCCTTCTTCTCTAACGGCATGGTGACAGAATGACTTTACGTCAGCGACTACTGCCTTTTTTAACCGCTCCAAATTTGCATAAAATCCTATCTCGTAGATGAAAACTGCCATCTATCTGTTGAAATTTGAACTAATTTATTTTATTGCAGATTTCATTTCCCCATGGTCCATGTGACTTGTATTCCAAGTTTCATCAATGTCTGTCAACCAGAGCGGACTCTACGAAGGTCTAAAGAGGGTAATTTTAATTATAACCACCTTGTATGTTTTTCAGAATGCTCACTAAAAATACCAAAAATCATATTTATATTAAAAATAGCAATAATTAGTTCAAATAAAGTTTTGAAGCGTATTAAAAACGATATTTTAATATTGACCTCACGTCAGGAGTTAACAGCCGAAAAACTTGACCTTTTTTTTAACCCAACTGAAAAGAAGGGTTATGTGTTTCACGCGTATCTGTGTATGTGGGTTTCTTTATACCCTCGAAACATCCCAACGGCTGGATGGATTTTAATGAATGAGGTCTCTATCTATTCCTCTTAACGGCCTGATGGTTATAGGCTAGGTTTTGTTTTTATAAATTCAAATGGCTTTAGAGAGCAAAAAAAATTTTCGCACCCTATTGAGTGGCATATCATTGGATAGGTCTTTCAAAATGAAGACGATGTTTCATTGACTATTTTACAGTCAGAAGATCCGTTAAAATATTATACAACCTGGAAGTTGTATATGTAGGATCTCTAGTTTTACTGCAACTCTAACCATCATAGACATCTATAGACCTCATCAAAACAGTGTTTATAGATAGGAACTAACAATTACACACTACTTAAAAGTCATCAATACAAGTAAATAAAAAAATAGGTAAGTAATATAAACAAGTAATATAAAAAAAATATTTTAAGTCACTTACTACTTAGGTCAATAAGAGAATTTTTTTCTCCCATTCTTCTTTCCTCTTGAGTGGCGCTTAAAATGCCTTGATCAAGAAGAGGGCTCTTTCGGTCTTAAAATACCTTGATCAAGAAAAGGGTTCTCTCGATTATTGAAAATTAATGAGTTTAATTTAATTAATGAATTAATATTTGAAAAAAAATGGATTAACATCAAGTGTCATCCACTACAAGTTTTTTAAAAAATCATTTGAGCTTGATTGGATGAATAATAAAAATATTTTATTAACGATTGAAAATTTGAACAAGATGTATGTAGCGAGAGTGTGAACTAATAGTAGGAATTGAAAAAAAAAAGTTTCACATTGATGAAAAATAATTAATTAGTTCGCTTTTTACGCAGTCGGTTTTTTTTTTTTAATTTTATTGTTTTTATAAGATAATCAGAATTTATAATCAGCCTTTTAAATTATGTTCATTCTAGTGGTTTAAGAGCAAAATTTGATTACATGTCTTAAATTTGTGTTTTATTTAAGATTTTTAAAATATCATGCTTGAAAATTAATTTAAATGCAATAAAAATTGCGTAAATTGCGACGCAGTTTTCAAACAAATTGCATTTCTGAAAATATATTTTTTTCCCTAGTCGACGGCGCAAAAATTGAAAATGTGTGGTATTTAGAAGTTAAAAAATTGCAATAAAAGTTAAATTTAATCTTCTGATGTGTCAAAATGAAGTGAGCGTTACGCACGGACGTTTGTCTTTTATAATATAGATACAGTTTAAGTTCAAAGTTTCTTTGCCTGAACTTGGTGTTGCTAGTTGGACGGAATTTTTTATTTAGAATGCTATCACTATTATCTTTTATCTTCCATAAGAAATATTAATATTCGCCTCATTCAGAATTATTAATAGAAAGGCCAATATTACTATTCCAAAATAGCAGTTGCATTCTTAATAAAACAAACCCGTCCAACCGATGATACTGCACTAGCTTTTCACTTATGATTTAAAATATTTCATATTCAATCTAGTATGTCATATTTAAATGTCTCTGTTTACTTTAAAACTTACTATCATGACGTGTGGCAGAATGTCTTTCATAATAACATGAAGTTTTATTTATTTTTCTCGAACTAATCCTATTTGACGAAGCACGTTTTCCAACAAAGTTATTGATTACTTACAGAAATACTCTTGATAAATTAAAACATTACATAGTTAGTAACTTTTAGAACATCTCCAATAAACAATGTATTTCGATTCTAACTCTTTTAATTCCTTTTAATTCCTCTAAAATTCCTTTTAATTCCCACGAAATATTTGATACAGGATACATGTTTAAAAATTTAACATCGGCATAAAGTTAAAAAAAATTCATATGTCTTTTTACTTTCTTCTATCTATACAAGAAGAAAGTATTGGATTCATGGAAATTTTCGAATTCCGGTTTTCGACGGATTTACACGTGTCAGGAATCAGAGAACTCGAAAAACATGTTTTTACAAAATGTCTGTCTGTCTGTGTGTGTGTGACGCAAATTTTGTGGGCACTGTATCATAAGAACTAATGCACGGAATTTAATAAACATTTATATTCAGTTAGTCCCTGATACAAATTGATGCTGATTAGTTTTTGCTGCAAATCGCTCAACAGGTGGCGCTTCTATGCAGCATTATTTACGATTTCCGCAATGGCTCTATCTCAAGAACTAATGCACGGATTTTCATGAAACTTCAGATTCAGTTAGTCCTTGATATGACTTGATGCTGATTACGTGTTGGTGTAAATCACTCAACAGGTAGCGCTGTTGTGCTGCATTTTGTCCAATTCCCGCAATAGCTCTATCTAAAAAAATAATGCACGAATTTTCATCTAACTTCAGATTTAGTTAGATGTTAATACAAGTTAGTGCTGATTAGGTTTTGGTGTTGATCGTCAAATAGGTGGCGCTGCTATGATGGAATTTTCATGATTTTCGCAATAACTCTATCTCAAAAACTAATGCACGGATTTTCCCCAAACTTCAGATTCAGTTAGACTTTGACATAAGCGGTTGCTTGTTGGTTTTGGTGTAACATAGGTTTTGGTGTAAAGCACCCAATAGGTGGCGCTACTCTGAATTTTGCTGGATTTACATGATTTCAGAGATAGCCATATCTCAAGAACCAATGCACGGAATTTCATATCCTTAGAATCCTCATGATGGGCATAGATTGCCGTTTAATTTTGGCAGTGTGATAGCGAATTTTCAAGTATTAACATGTGATAGAAGAAAGTTTTGGGATTGGTACATCCGACTAGTTTTTATATGTATTTAACTTTTCAGGGAATACAGAAAATTATATCGATTTGTGAAAAGACAGTTTAAGGTTTTTAGTTTCGGATCATATAAGATAGAGAACAGATAAAGTTTCTCTTGAGGACAATTTTGAATAACATCTAGAAAAGAAAAAATGAAGTTAAGGTACTTATGTAAACGCGATCAACAAGAGATTGACTATGATACTATTAAGATATGATGCTATTTCTAATATTATTATAGAAGAGGTAAATTGAAGTTTTTGATTTCACATTTTATGGGAAGAAGATTATATATATCCAGTATGCCCATTAAAGTCCCTTGTCACCTTCTTAACTGCGGAACGGCTGCTGATTTATTCATAAAAGTGGTGTCTAGGTATAGTAAAGTAGCTATGCGCTACTGAATGAAACCTCTATGGCGCCACCTGGTGGGAAAATGCGGAGTTAGCATTCCTACTTCGAAAACGGAAAGAGATATCGAAGAAAGGTAATTTACAAAGTTGTAGAGCATCATAGATTTCGTATGAAAAGACACCTTGTGGACATTAATGCAAAGAATAGAACGGCTAAAACGCGTATTTGTTTTTTCGTGATTTCCTACACTGTGACGTGACAAAACAATCTTAGAAAGAAGAAAAACAACTAGTTAAAACAATATACCTTTATTTGAGATGTTCAAACTTCTCACCATCAGCTGCAATGCACATTTGGATGCATATTTGTCCGAAAGATAATCATTTCTCCTTCCGTTCAAGTTTCGTGACGTCTCAATGTAGGAAATCATAAAAAAAAAACAAATGCGCGTTTTAACAGTTCTATTATTCTCATTAATGTCCGCAAGGTGTCTTTTTGTACTAAATCGATGATGCTCTCCAACTTTGTAATTCATTTTTTTTCCATACCTATATCCGTTTTCGAGATAGGAATACTAACTCCGCAGTTTTCCATCAAGTGGCGCAGTAGGCGGTTTCATTCAGTAGCACATGGCTGTTTTACCATACCTAGACACAGCTTTTATAAATATAGCAGCATCCGTTCCGAGGTTAAGAGGGTGGCAATGGACTTTAGTTGGGATACTGTATATCTACTCTATACATAAAAAATCCTAATGAAAAGAATTTATGAAACGATTTTATGAAACGAAATTGATTAAATGACTGATTTAGTTTTACAGCTTTTTTTCCTAAAATATAGAATGTTGTGCGGTGAAATTAACACCAAAAATCCGTATTGATCCTCAGATCTCAAAACTGGTATTAGAATTTTAAAATTTAAATTAGTTCCGAAATATTAATTTTTTTCTAATTTGAATTAAATTTGATTGATTAAGCAATCAATAACAATTAATTGCCCGCCCTCCTCATACCGAACTATGCACAATACATGTACATACTTATATACAGAGGTGTCGGTTACAATAACAGTATCACGAGTTCAATGGTTTTTCCCATCTCAAAAAATGCCAAACGCGCCCAAAGAAGCTTTCACTTCAATAATGAAAGTATCAAGTATTTGTCTTTAACAATAAATACAACAACGTACTGCAACGAAAATGTAAATTTTGTGTGTGTTCCTGTGTGAACGCCGGGAGAAAAAGTGAGTTTTAGCTTCATTCTTCTTTTGCGGATTGAGCTGAAGAGGGAAAAGTTCCTGTCATTCGCCGCTTGGCGCGCTAGTGTCTATGTGCCAAAATGCTAGCATGTCGGTTACGTAACAGTGTCTCCAAATCAGTGGTTTTTCTCCATCTCAAAAAAAGCTCAACGCGCCTAAAGAAGTTTTCACTTCAAAAAAAAAAAAAAAAAAAGTTTTACTTAATTTTTTAAACCTTATAAAAAGATGTATAAAAATTACTTATCTTAATCTATTTTTAAACCTTATTCCCTCCCGAAGGGTGATGTAAACACATCAGAAAATTATTACCTAAGTTCAACTTGGGGTAAATAGTTCTCATCTCGGAAAAAAAAATACATTTTAAAATTTAAGTTATGTAATTCCCCACTAAGTTCGCTACCTGCATAAAAATAGCTATCCGTTAGAAAGTTTTTACTAAAATATAAACTTGACCAAAGCAAAAACTTATTCTGAAAATATCCTTTTTATTTCCACTATGACGCCATATTTACCTTTTTAATTTTTGAAAAAAAAAAAAAAAAAAAAAAAAAAAAAAAAAAAACTAGCTCAATTTAATATTTCACGTGAAAATCTTTCAACTAAAAAGGAATAAATTATTATTACGGCTTTTGAAATTTTTGCAACAATGAAGTAAAAATGTTACATTTTCTATGAAAAATGTCCGTTGATTTTCAATGAAAAAAGCGAAAATCGGAATTATAAAGAAAAATATTTAAATAATGTAAAAACAAATTGGCCCATTTTTCTCTCTGGGTTATAATTCACTCATATGCAAAGGCATTTTGACTCTGACGTCAGGCAACCGTTTTTTATACTTTAAATTTATAATATCATTAGAATTAGTAAAGAATAAAAAAGGAGTGGCATCAGGGACAAAAAGGTGGGAAGAAAAAATGAAAAAGTTATGATCTCCATAGGCTTTTCCATGTTAAATTAACATTGAGAAGTGACACTGGAAATAAATAAGTATTGCGCTGCCGCGCAATACTTAAATATAGTTTTGATTCTTGAAAAAAAATTTTTTTTAAAGAAATGTAAATTCATGAAAAGCCCTTCATGATATCACATTTTCTTGTAAAAGCCATGCTTTAACCATATATTCGTTTTCAGTATGAGGTCATACGTGAATTTACTTATATTATTCACAACTGGCGCATCTATAATTTGTCGAGAAATAAATAAAAATCATTTATTGCCGTTATCAAAATATTTTTACACGTAAGCGTGAAGGTTTCGCTACTCCATTGTGAAAGTTGGTAATTTTTTTAATTCAATATTTGAAAAACGGCTTAATCATTAGATGTTAAATTTATATCAACAAAAATACAATTTTTTACCTTTCTAACGCTGTTTGTATAACAATTTTCTGGCAGATACTTTTCGAGCTATTATTTTTTTTAGTAACTTTAAATGTTTCATTTTCCGAGATTAATCTGTGACAACGATTAGCGAAAAAGACAGTCGACAGCAAAACAATGATATTTATTAAAGAGGGTATTTTTTTTATAGGGAAAACTTAATATATGGATGTCACCTAATAAAATCTTACTAAAAAGTTTTGAATTACTGGGCATTCGGTAAATAGAAGTTCTATAAATCGCATTCAAAGTAAGGTCAAAGTAAGACACCAAGGGTCTGATACTAGCTGCATTATTGTCAAGTTTAATGCAGTTAAAATGATGCAATACTAAAGTTATTTTTCCTCATTTATCCATTTACGAGGTTTTAAATCTTTCGTAATCATTCCAGTATAACTTATAATGCCCCAGTACAGTATTTACTTTTAAACTCACCGTCGTTGCGTGCAACAGAATGACAGCTTTCATAACGAGAAACTTTATTTACTTTTTCCCAATATTCGTATTTGCAGAAGCGCGTATTCCTACAAAGTTACTGATTAGATACAGAAATGTTTCTGATAAATTAAAACTTTATAAAGTCAGTAAATTTTGAAGTATCTCCAATAAACAATGTGTTTTACATCTTACTTTTGTAATTGAATGCTTTGGATAATTAAATACTTGGTATACGATAAATCTTTTACAATTTAACGTGCAACACATGGAAATAACGTAAAATATTTTACTCAGAAATAGTTTCTTGGATGCACATTTAACTGTTCAACGAAGCGTTGTGAAAAAAATGTTTCATGATTTATTTTTACGATCACAAAATAAGATGTATGAAGCGGTTAAAGTCACTAGTTGCGTAGCAACCCGTTATGTTGCATTTATACTATATTTGGAATTTAGATTTTTCTTTTTTTTTTAGAAACATTTATAACATTAATTTTATTTTTTAATTATGAGTAAGAGTCATATTTACAATTTAAGTTAACTGAAAATGACAAAAATTATATTAGGTAAATTATGTTATTAACTAAAATTATAGTAGAATGCCTTTATAACAGAACAGCAATAAAAATTGATTGGTCAAGAGAATTTTGGACAAAAATTTGCGATGCCTGCCAATAACTTGAACCTGGTAAGCCTGAAATTATCACCCAACTCATCGTTGTTTGATTGTATAACTCGTCGAAGCGAATTCATCGGGGAATGCGGGGGAGAATCACCAAGGTCTGAAATGTGGATTCCTATATTTTGGGCAAAGATTTCCGATCGGAGGTGGCACTCTGTCAACGCTCTTCTACAAAGGCACTCTAAATTTTTTATTGCGTTATTATCAAATGTCTTCCTATGAAGAATTTCAAAGCTGCTGAAGTAAAAATGACGTATTTCTACAAAAAATATTTCAGTTTTAAGAATTAAAATGAAGCTTTCTTTTATAAAACGAAGTCATTCTCATTCGCCAAAACATTCCACTTTTAGGATCCTTGGGAACAGCGTTAAATAACATCTATAGAAAAGTATGCATATGATGTCATAATCGCGCAATAATACACAAACCCAGCAAAAAGTGATGTCATTATTCAAGAAAGCAAAACAAATCTGGTGTCTAATAAATGATTCATATGCCTCCATTTGTTTGTAACATTAATATGGATACTGAAAATTAAATATAGATTATAATAGCTCTATGTTCTATCAGAAAGCATTCATATACATTTTTTCAAAATTCGGAAAATATTGTTACACACCGATTAATAAAATTGCATTCTTTCAGCTTTTTGGTACTGATTAATGAATGTGGAGAAAATAGGACGCAAAAATATTCTTTAAATAGCATTTTTGTAAAGAGAAAGTAAACTAAAAATCATTGAATCGATTAATACAACAAATAAAATTATTCACCGGGTTTTTACAAAAGACGATATTCTTGGCACAGCAAGTGTTTTATTTAAAAAAATATTTTCTTTTCTTTTCAGTTGTTATGAGAAAATGGGGGAAAAAAAGATATAGAAATCGAATATTAGCCCCCTATATGCTTTTTGTTTCGGGCAGCAACTCTAAAAAATAACGTTACGTTACAGAAGCCAGTCGTAAAATAAAGATGATGTATCATTGTACTGTTAAATAGTGATAATCTCTACTGCAATTTTTTAAACTTCTAAGCATGGCACATTGTCAATTTTTATACCGTCGTATAGGGAAAGAAAGTACTTTTAAATGCAAATTGTTTGAAAATTGCATCTTAATTTATTTTTGAGATATTAATTTTTTTGTAGTTTTTAACGCCATTTTTTTTAATTTGGGGAACTGAAGTACTCCATTTCTGTAGAAAGTAAAGGAAAAGTAATTGGAAAATAGTACATTATTATATCTTTTGGTTGCCATTTTCCCATAACAACTGAAAAAAATTGTAATTAAAATACGTGCTATGTTGAAAAAATACAAATTTATGATTTCTGATAAAACATGCAACTATTTTAAACTATATTTAATTTTATGTATCCATATTAGTGTTACAAACATATGAATCATTATATTTTTTTTTTTTTTTTTTTTTTTTTTTTTTTTTGTCAAGTTATTTGCTTGACGACATAGCTTTTTTGCTGGATTTGTGTATTATTCTGCGATAGTGATGTCATAAGCATACTTTTCTGTAGATGGTGTTTAACACTCGATCGTCAATATGGAATTCTTCAGCGGATGCGAATGACGTCATTTTATATAAAATAAAAGCGTGTGTTTTATGTCTTCAAACTGAATTATGCTTTGTACTATCTATATTTATATATTTTTTTCTTTTCATTAGGGGCGACACTAAATTCTGAAAAAGCAGAATTCCTGTTTTCTAGTTTATTTTCCTTTTACATTCTTCACAAATGGAGTAATTTAGTTGCCACCATTACAGAAATGTCATTAAAAACTACAAAAAAATTAATATCTCAAAAACTAATACAAATTTTAAAATTCTGAGATCCCTTTTGACATCCTTGGATCCATGCGGATAATTGGTATTAATTCGATTGCCGAAAGTACCGTATTCTAGAAGGAGGAGCTGTGAAATATAAACGAATAGTCACTTTTTAATATAATAGATTTTTCCGTAATGAAGCCGTCACGCGATAGAGATAGATTTTAAAAAATTATGCTAGAAAATTATTTTAAAAACCATAATAAATAAGTCAAATAAAGTACAATTCCCCAAAAAATTATATTTGAAAATAGATTCTTTTTATAGTTTCTAATCTAAAAATTGAAAATGTGGGATGTTCAGAAATTTGAAAAATCGCAGTAGCGAAAATTGCAAAACCGAAATTTCACCGTCTAGTGTTGTCATTCGCAAAATGACATCAGCATTACGCGCAGGCATGTCTGTCCTTTATAGTATAGATAGATAGATAGTGCTGTGAGTCACGTTTTCTTAAAACAAAGAAATTTCTAGACACTTTATAATGCGATAGAATAATTTTCTGTTGCAGGATACAGATAAGACTGGCTCAGCTCGAGCCCGTGCCCGAGCTAGGGTTTGATTTTTGTACTGTTCTTTGGGCTCCGGCTACATATGAAAATTTATTTATTCACAAATGAAAGAAATTTCGAAAAATGAACTTGTAATTTGAGAAACAAGAATGTAGTACATGTTTCTTAAAGTGTTTTTGAATCCTTTAAAAAATGGGTTTGAAATGGAATTAAATTGTTATTGATGGGATACAAGGAGAAATATTATATCTGATTTTGAAGGTTTTCCACGGTCAGTATTATAGAAAGAAAAAGAAGCCGTGAGATATGCCTTGACTATAATTGCTTTTGTTAGAAATCTTTTTCCAGAATTACTAGAAAACCATGTCTTTTTGCCATAGTTACACAATGATATTCTAAAAGAACAAGGATTGTTATTTTTGCAACTGTCTGCCAGTGGTTTGATATAAATAACAAATTTGCTATTTTAAACAGATTTTCGGGAACTTATAAATCACAAAACATTGTTATGAGGGAGTATTTAGGAATAATATTTATTTCTACCTATGAAGAGATTTTCAGACAAGAAAATTAATATTTTGTAGAGTTTGTGTTTAAGTTAAAAGTACGTAGATGGCAGCACCATATTTAACAGATAAGTATTCATGCGCCAAATATTTAAATCTCTTTTTCTTCCCCTGTACATATAAATAGTTTTAAGGAAGTTGTCACTGCGTTACGTCCTTTGATGTTAGCACGGGGCGGGGCAAGGCTGAGTGGATCAGCTAGTTGCATTATATTTACACACATTTCAATTTGATATACGTTACAAGCTATCTACGGAGCACGTAAATCTCGATGCTCTTACTGTCGTAGTTGTAAAGTAGTAGTTTGTTCTTGCACAGGTGGTTTATTTTGCTGAGCTTCAATACTGACTCTAAGGGTAAAAAATCAACTGTTAATTATTTTAAGAAGGAGGCAAGAAACTGCTGAGATAATAGAAGGCAGAAATTTTCTGAAGGTCTTTATTGTGCACCGGGATCGTTTCCACCACCGCCGAGAATTTCACGGCCAATGTTGGAGAAGGGAGCGAAGAGTTACATTTCTTTTTATTCACATCATGCGAGTTCAGAAGCTAGTCTGACTCAAAATACACTTTCTCGAAATCTCGAGTGTTGGCAAGCGTACATACACAATTTCGCCAAATACATATACTATATGGCGAGATTAAAGAGAGAAAGGCATGCGGTCAAAGTACAATAATTGAAATTGAATGGGGGATGTAACAGAGTGATAAGAAATATTTAACGCCAAATGATTACATAGACAATATAGCTGATAAACCGCGACCAAAGATTGTATAGGGGTTTACCAGAAATCCCACGGGACTGAAACACCAGCTAAAGAACGTTAATAAAATAAAACTAATTAAATACAGGGTTAATAACTGAACTGACTAATATCTCTTGCATCTGGACCAACGGATAAAAATGTAGAAGTAATTTGTCTGACTAATTTCTGCATATCATCAAAACTTAAGCAGAAGGATGAAAATTAGAATCCAGTTGCTGTGCGAAAAGAGGAATTTATTTCTTTTCTTTTAAATGCAGTGCGCTGCGGTTAAAATATTAAAGAGACTGAGAATTGAATACTTAATTTATGAAGAGAAAAGAGCGCTAACAACAGATTGAATCCGAATGCAGACAGATAATTAAATTTAAGAATTTTTAAAAAATGTAATTTTAAAGGGGGGAAAGAGGAAAGGCCTTAATATTAATATGTGAAGGTAGGCGCCTTCACAGTAGTCACGACCTAAATACCTTGGTCGTTCCCCCCCCCCCCCCCTTATTCAGTTTTGCGCCTTGAGCTCGTTAAAACTCAAGCTAGGCATACCCTTTGTCCAGTAATCTTCTTGGTTTTACCAGTTTTTGCCCACGTGAGTCGTTCCTCTTGCAAGTCCTTTCGCAATCCTTGTGATCTGCCGTTTTACCTACTTTGACTTTCACTTAGCATATTCTGTCTGCCACGTTTGGCGTGATAGCGCGCGGAGGCTGGCTCTTCCCGTTTCTCCAGGTGTTTTCATCGATTCCTTGGCGCACGCTGTGGCGTTTTGCCTTTTTAAAATGGCAACCCTTGCAGTTCTGATAATCTGTGAGTCTCGCCATAGAGTAACAGATTACCTTATAATATATTTAATATATGGGTCTCGTTAGAGTCAGTAGAGGATCTTGCAGTGTCACAGAGATGCTCTCTCCTTTTTTGAGAGAGCGTTTGGAATGCCGTTTCGTTATACTAGATGCTTATCGAAAGTAAAGTTGTAGATAAGAAAAGGTTCTATATTAATATTTGGATTTTTTTTTTTTTTCCAGAGAGAAACATTCGCCTTGAATACAATATTTCAAATGAAAATCAAATTTCAAATTATTTTTGCTTAAAAGGCGCAAAGACCAACATAGTGAAAAAGGTTCCATGCCGGGAATCGAACCCGGGTCATCAGTATAGCGCACTGACGTTCTACCGCTAAACCACATGGAACGATACCCAGCCTGGAACTTCTCACTATTACAAGTTGGCAGGCTACAAACGCAGCACAAGATGGAATATTTTCCGTGAGCCACCAACATGGGGCAAACATAGACACTTAATTAAATCCAGCATCGAATGAATCTATATTAATATTTGGAATTTTTTTTTTTTTCTTTTTTTCCAGAGAGAAACATTCGCCTTGAATACAATATTTCAAATGAAAATCAAATTTCAAATTATTTTTGCTTAAAAGGCGCAAAGACCAACATAGTGAAAAAGGTTCCATGCCGGGAATCGAACCCGGGTCATCAGTATAGCGAACTGACGTTCTACCGCTAAACCACATGGAACGATACCCAGCCTGGAACTTCTCACTATTACAAGTTGGCAGGCTACAAACGCAGCACAAGATGGAATATTTTCCGTGAGCCACCAACATGGGGCAAACACAGACACTTAATTAAATCCAGCATCGAATGAATCTATATTAATATTTGGAATTTTTTTTTTTTTCCAGAGAGAAACATTCGCCTTGAATACAATATTTCAAATGAAAATCAAATTTCAAATTATTTTTGCTTAAAAGGCGCAAAGACCAACATAGTGAAAAAGGTTCCATGCCGGGAATCGAACCCGGGTCATCAGTATAGCGCACTGACGTTCTACCGCTAAACCACATGGAACGATACCCAGCCTGGAACTTCTCACTATTACAAGTTGGCAGGCTACAAACGCAGCACAAGATGGAATATTTTCCGTGAGCCACCAACATGGGGCAAACACAGACACTTAATTAAATCCAGCATCGAATGAATCTATATTAATATTTGGAATTTTTTTTTTTTTCCAGAGAGAAACATTCGCCTTGAATACAATATTTCAAATGAAAATCAAATTTCAAATTATTTTTGCTTAAAAGGCGCAAAGACCAACATAGTGAAAAAGGTTCCATGCCGGGAATCGAACCCGGGTCATCAGTATAGCGCACTGACGTTCTACCGCTAAACCACATGGTTGGTCTTTGCGCCTTTTAAGCAAAAATAATTTGAAATTTGATTTTCATTTGAAATATTGTATTCAAGAAAAATGTTTCTCTCTGGAAAAAAAAAAAAAAAAAATTGCAAATATTAATATAGATTCATTCGATGCTGGATTTAATTAAGTGTCTGTGTTTGCCCCATGTTGGTGGCTCACGGAAAATATTCCATCTTGTGCTGCGTTTGTAGCCTGCCAACTTGTAATAGTGAGAAGTTCCAGGCTGGTTATCGTTCCATGTGGTTTAGCGGTAGAACGTCAGTGCGCTATACTGATGACCCGGGTTCGATTCCCGGCATGGAACCTTTTTCACTACGTTGGTCTTTGCGCCTTTTAAGCAAAAATAATTTGAAATTTGATTTTCATTTGAAATATTGTATTCAAGGCGAATGTTTCTCTCTGGAAAAAAAAAAAAAATTCCAAATATTAATATAGATTCATTCGATGCTGGATTTAATTAAGTGTCTGTGTTTGCCCCATGTTGGTGGCTCACGGAAAATATTCCATCTTGTGCTGCGTTTGTAGCCTGCCAACTTGTAATAGTGAGAAGTTCCAGGCTGGGTATCGTTCCATGTGGTTTAGCGGTAGAACGTCAGTGCGCTATACTGATGACCCGGGTTCGATTCCCGGCATGGAACCTTTTTCACTAAGTTGGTCTTTGCGCCTTTTAAGCAAAAATAATTTGAAATTTGATTTTCATTTGAAATAAGAAAAGGTTCTATGTTAATTTTCGTTACCTTTATTATTCAAATGTATTTGTTATAATACCTTACTAAGTTCATTGCCAAAATAGTTTACATTTCTGATGTTCTATCATTTTACTTTATGTTGACCAGACTGTATGTCCATAGGTTAGATTTAGGGAATGGTTATGCTGTGATATTAGCAACCCCTTCGAATTAGCTCCACCAGAATGCTTAAAAAGTTAATGGATTATTTTTGAAAAATACAATAAACTCTAATGTTCGAATGAACTACTTGTTTTCTGTCACTTTATATTCCACAGTTACCACAGTACCGGTTCATGGAAGTGAAACTTCCCAGATACCTGGTTTATTTTACTAAGTATTTATTTTTCAAAAACGCAACGCAAAATTCCAGTTACCACTATACGACAAGTCTATTAGATTACTGTAAAGAAATATCTTTACAGATTGGAGTCAGGTGTCATTAATTTTGATTAACATATTTTAACTCTACCAATTTTTAAATTACTCTTTCAAGTTAATCTTTGGGTTAACACTTAGATAATTCAACCAACCAATTTGAACGAATCAGTTTCTTTGAAGTAACTTTTAACTTCAACCATCCAACTATTCATCGAATTCTGCGAATGCACATTTTACTATCATCATTTAACTTTTAACTATTGAGTTGATTTACTTCGATTCTTAATTTACTTCAACTGGTACACCAGAACCAACCAACCTTTTTATTAACACAAAACTTATACGTCTTCCATTACATAATGAAGACTTACCACCACAACTTACCTCAAGTAATATAATTGATGAATCTGAACTTTATCAAATTAATCAACTTTCTGCATTGCCTTTAAACTCCCAAAACTATTGCCTTAGTTATAAAATCAGATCGCTTATTACGTCAAAATTTTCAATTCAGGTTCTGAAATTCCTAAGAATTCACTTTTTGGCGGTAAGTAAGAAGAATTTACTTTTGAACATAGTTGTATTTTAAAAGGGTGCAGAGTAATTATTTCTGAGGTTCATAGAAAACGAATTTTAAATGATTTACACTTTGGACATTTTGGTATAGTAAAAATGAACTCGTTAGCTCGCAGTTTTGTATGGTGGTCAGGAATTGACCAGGACATTAAAGAGTTTGCACAGAACAGAATTGCACTGTTTGCGTAAATTTGAAAAATAATCCTCCTAAGGTACATGTCATTGGGAATGGCCTACAGCCGCATAGCAAATAATTCATATTTTTGGTTGTTGTTGTTGTTGTTGTTGTTGTTGTTTTGCTCATGTTATGAGTAAAATGCCTTTCCTTGTGGTTGATGCTCATAGGAAATGGCCAGAAATTTTATTATTCTAAATACAACTGCAGAACATATAATGACTTGTCTTTCTTCACTTTTTTCCAGATCTGCGTATCCTATATATCTTTGAAATCAGATTAATGCCCCTCAATTTACTTTTGCAGAATTTAAGACATTCTTAAATAAACAAAATAATATAAGTATTGTAAAACACATGGTGAGTGATCAGTTTCATTGAGCGACAAATGGTCAAGCTGAGAGATATGTACAGATTCTCAAACGTGGATTAAAAGCCTGGGCTTCAAAATATGGTACTTTGCAAATGAAATTAAACAACATCCTTTTCCAGTATAGAAAGATACCTCGTGTTACAACGGAGGAAAGTCTTGCATCTCTATTTTTTAAGCAAGCATCATACAATAACAACAATAGATTTAATAGTTCCAAGCATTACAAATTTTTGTTCATAATGAACAAAATGCTAAGAATTCTAATGTTAAAATAAAATAATTTAAAATTAACCAGAAAGTGGCTGTAACAAATTATACTCATGAAGCCACGTGGAAATTTGATCAGATTATACCAAGACATGGAAAGTTACATTAAAGAATCAACCAAGTGGTCAAATATTTGGAAAAGACATGTTGATCAAATATTTAACATAGGATGAAAGGTAGCTTTAGTTAATAATACAAATTCTGAAGAAAGTCATTTAGAAAGTTGCAGAAGTGAAAATACAGTTATTAAATAAGGGGATTCTCAAGTAATACATCCTAGTATCACAGGTCTTCCACAAGCTCATTCTCATTCTCGTCTGGTGCACCCAAGTACTTCAAGTCCTAAACCGTCTGACTCTGATTTGGTACATTCGATTCCATACCTACTATTTCCAATAGCACAATTGATTAGAAATCTACAAGGATTAAAAGAGCTCGCACGCGGCTGAAATATTAAGTGGGAGAAAACTGTAGTGTCTGTGCTTAAGTTAAAAATTTGTAGATAGAAGCACCAAAATTAACAGGTAAGTACGCATACCTGATATAAAGATATTTTTTCCAGTACATGTAAATAGCTTTCAGAACGCTGTGATTGTGTTACGTCCTTTGTTTATTTTGCGTGAATAAAAGTATATTCTTGTGCCTTACGACAGTACTACATTTACAAAAATTATATTCTTACTTTAAAAACTAATATTTTATATAGTATAGAAACAATTTTAAAATGTTATTAAAATGTAAAAAAAAATAAAAAAAAGAGATGCAAAACTTTATTCTCAGATTTTAAACAAAAATGTAAAAAAATAGATCTACAAAAATAAAAATTATACTCGATGTTTCGATTTATCTTTAAAACAGTCCTCGAGAGTTAATTTTCTTAAATACAAAACAGCCAAAAAATATTTACATGTTACATTATCGAAGCTATATTCAAACTCAACTGATGAATAAGCTTGAATATAGCTTCGATAATGTAACATATATATATATATATGTTACGAAACAATTTAATAGGTTACGTCGAGATATCATGTAGTGCTCTTTATTGCATATTACTGGATTCATACCACATTTTAATCAGCCGTTGGTGATGTTGTAAGCAATCCTACCACTTAGCACAAGCATTGCTAGTGAAGGTGTCAACTCTGTGAAAATTTTGCAGCTGTAGAGCGATGTTAATATTTGTAGAGTCCAATCAAACACTTATTATTTCGTTATGAAAACCAGGTAGGTTAGGCCGCGTGAGTGGTGAAAACAGGCGTATGAAGAAACCGGGGCTTTTTCCAATTAAACACATGGAAACGTAGTCATAGGAAAACTGTTTATTCCATCAGAACATACCAACACTAAACAATTCCCGCAGGATTAGAAATCAGAGCATTCCACTCGAGCATAAACTAGTTACTCATGCTAAATAGATGTTAATTCACGAAATGAATATTCTACATGGCTAAGGACACCGGGTAACAGGTTATGTAAACAATCAAACAGCACAAAAATCTCTGGTTCTGAGCTCATGCTCTCGCTATTTATTAGAATGAGCGGAGGAATTCCGATTGAAATGGAAACTTCAGGCTAAACCAACCAAAATCACGAACGAGCCTCGAAGTGAAACTGGGATCCGACACTCATCCAATGGAGAGCGATCAAGAAACGTCACAGGAAAGAATCCCGGCGCCGCTAATGGAATGATTTCGATGTGAAAAGGCTGACGCCTCGCGGGCAGGAAAATGAGATGAAATAGAATAAAAATGTAAAAATGGCTTTGATAAACATTCGAAAAATAAATAACTGCGTTCAGAACTTTACAGTTTGGTAGACGATAAAAATTAATGAAGGGATTAAAAGTTTAGATTATGTTTTGGAATAAATCTATTATTAAGATACGCGTTTTAAAATTATAGGAATTTAACTAGAAATAAATAATAGAGCGTATTAAAAAAAAAAGGAAATAATGAACAGGCCGGCAATTTAGAATAATTTAAATGAATAATAAAAGTAAAAATTTTTATATAACAATATCCCCCCTCCCTAAAAACCGGTGAACTGGTGGCTCCGTGACCCACAAGTTCATTGGGGAAAAGCATGAACTCGGATTACAATAGTGTTATCCGGTAGTCTGAAATTTTTCTCCAATTCTGTCAAAAACCAAATCAATAAGTTACTGCTTAAACTCGAAACCGTGGGAATTGTTTTTTAAAATTACAAAGATAATATAAATATTTCTCCAACATGTAGTAGATTGTATTCTAAATAATCTCCTCTTGTTTTACTAACAACTTATTACTTACAATATTAGCAGATATTGACAATATTAGATTTGTTTAGGAGTTTTCTTAGGAATTTACATTCTTTCCACATCACGATTAAACATTAGTTTAATCTCTGTAACTTAAACTCCATAACGTAGAAATTTTCCATACAATTCACAAGTCATATAAATAAAGGAAAAACATGAATATAATAAATTAAAAATTTATGTAAAAAAAATTCAACTGAGTATCAATCTCCTACAGTTTTTTAACTGGGATGATTATATTGTCTTGATACTATGCTATAGTCCATTGAAATTCACTTATTGCTCATTTTTGACACAAGAAAAACTGTCAAAAAATCTAGTGCCATATGCACTCTATAGTATTGTATTGTTATGATAATAGTGGTACCATGCTATTACAATTTTTCCATAAATTCTCTAGTAAGTATTTTACTTTCATTATGTTCAGATGTTATCACAATATTTAATTTATGAGTATTCTCAGATATCTCATATATTGACTTCAATTATTCATAACACTTATTTTTCTTTATTACCTCTCTTTTATCTCAATATTCAATAATAAATTATCTATACTTTCTATCATACAAGATCTAGCAATAGTAAATTTAATTCAATAATAACAATAACTCAAATTTTTATCAATAATTTCAAAGTCATATTTTAATTCATCACTTCAGTAAATAATAATAAGAGATTACTGCACTCAATGATATTGGCTGGGTAAAAAGTTACATAGCATAAAAAGTAATCTCCTATCAATACAGATTCAATAAGAAATGAAATTATACCAAGTCAAAATAAAAATTTTAAAAAATTCTGAAATTCTCCAGCAATATCATTGAAACAAAATCTTAACAGGTGCTTTTCGATATGTGTCGAAATATTTCGTTCATTTCCTACATGGTTACGCAATCAGTAAAAAATAAATAAATAAATAAATAAGCAAGAGAAAAACAAGTTGGATTTGAAATCCAGGACACTTGCATAATCAATAATTATTCGCATAAATTCTATAATGTTTTAGTATTAATAATTATAGTTCAGTAATTGATATTTTTTTTAATCTAGTTAACATTTATTCATAGTTTACATATAACTTTAAAATTTATTTAATATTCTAATTTAATTCAATTCAATATAAGAAACCTTTAACTCAAATCAACTCATCCCTCCGGGTGGTTCCGACCCGACCCCTTGAGTGGGGGAGGTGACCGGAAGCTCGGCAGAGTTCGTTGTGTACGAATGCGAGGGGGCCGGATGGGGACGATTCGCCACCTCCTCGAGAGGCTCATCTCCGACAGGCGTTGAGCACGGTGGCCACGGTTAACGGACGTTGTGCATGGGTGCGTAGGTCCTTCGGGATCCGACTGGGGACGCACCCCCGGCAGCCGGGTTTTCTGGCCAAGCCGGATAGCGACGCTCCATAGGTCGATCCCGGTGCCGGTCTAAGGGCCGGACGGTGTCGCCGGGCAAAGACTAGCTAAGGCGATAGGACCCCATCCACCTATTGACTAAGAGGGAGCCTGAAGTATGAGTGAGGGCTCTGTAGTGGAAAGTCCTCGGTGCTCGCTAGTGACGACGGGGCTCGCGGGAACGCCATGCAGGGACTCCCGGAGCAACCGAAGGGCGAAGGTTTCGGACAGCGCCCAGGTTACTTTATGACTTGGGTGGCTCATCCCTCCGAGGACCTCAGCTGGAGCAGTTGGGAGCCGACCCTCAGGGTGGTAGGGTTTGGCGGTGCCCCCGTTGACCAAGGAGCGGTCGCGTGGGGAGGCCAGTATGGCTCTGGTTGCTCCATGTCGTGCCGTGACCCTTGGGAGGGGGTCGGCCGGCAGGTCCACCATCGAACGCTATTCCCGCAGGGAAACGGGCCGGGGGCTCGCCGGTAACGCGGCGGCTCATCGTGCCTCAGGTGAACTCTTGGTCCGATCCAGGTCCTCCGTGTCTATGCGGTACCGGAGTTTGCCTCGCCTGGTGATGAGGACCTAGAGGTGTCTCCACCTAACTTTTGAACGCACTAACAAAGGTAGCGGTCGGTCACTGCACGGGGTCAGGGGCCTTCGGGCCTGGGTACCCTCGACTGCCGTGAGGTAAGGTAGTGGCGGGCGGGCTCCTGTCGGACTCCGCTGGCTTCTCTGTCCTAGGATGGAGTCGAGTCGGTGGGGGCTTGCGGGACTCCGTTCCGTCCGACCCCCTAGCGAGGCGGAGTCTATTCCGTCTAGGTGGAGCTTTCCGTGCCCGCCTGGGGTCGCTAACGGCACCTAGTCTGGGCCAACTGGCTCCCGGCGTGATCCGCGAGGGGTTCCGTCGGTTGAGCCGGGTGGTTTGGGCGAAAAGCCAGGAGCTGGGTCGCTTTACGGCCGGAGGGACTTTCCCCGTCCTCCCTGGTTTTCAAGCTAGGGGCCCTTCATTAACTTTCCTATCGGCTGGCCCACAAAAATGTCTCTGCCGGAAAATGGTATCTGATCTTGGGGGCCTGTCCGTAAATTAAATTCGGGTCGGGAAGCCTCGGTTCAGTCCGTGGGCCCAGCGTCTTTATAGGCGTCTGGTTCCTGCGATGGCTTGCGGGGTCTACCGGCTCGAGTAACCAAGTTTAGGGACCACTTGGTTTTTCTAGCTGGGTGGTGAGGACTGTCGTAGCGGCCGTTCGTCTCTTCTTGGGAATAGCCGTCACCGTGTGCGCTGGGCAGCGGTGTCGGTTTGGCCGGAGTTTGCGTGGGGTTCCGCTCTGTTGGAGCTTGTCTGGCGGCGACCTTCGGGACGCGTCGCGGGGCTTGCTTCACGGGTGGTTCCATGCGTCGACAATTGGGCCTGAAAAGGGCCCGGGACCGGAAGATGAACCCCTCATCTTACGCCCGCATAAACAACTAATTCAAGTAAAAACTTCAGCAGTAATGTTCTCGTGGCCTTCGAGAACACACTGTTACATAGAAAAGAATTGATTGATTAATTAATTTATTTCGTTATTTTTTACTTAATTTTATGACTATTCTAAATTTAATATTAAGTCAGGGCTTTAACATTAGTTTGCTGTGAATTCTCATGGGATAATTTTAATTGATCTGGTGAAAAGTAGGGGCGCAATTTAGATACATGGACAACATCCGTATTTCTATTTTGACTTTTCCTATCAATTCGAACATTTACAGGAGATAATCTATTAAGAATTTGATAGGGACCAGTAAAAACTTGTGAGAGCTTTCTAGTATTGGGGTAATTGAACTCTTCATAAATTACAAGATCTCCTACCTCAAACTTTGGCTCTACATAATTTCGGTCATAATATTTTTTACTCTTCAAATGAAATTCATTAGTACGCGCTTTAGCAATTTTAAGGGCTTCATTCACAGGAGGGTAGTAATCTTGTTTTAGGGGGTAATCATAAGGTAATTGACCAAAAAGTAAATAAGCAGGAGGGAATTTGGTTATGGAATGGGGTGTATTATTGTATTCACTAATTACTTCTGTCAAAAGTTTTGTCCAAGGGATTTTAGAGGTAGTAGAATTAACTTTACACTTTAATCTAGTAACTATTGATTGATTCACTCTTTCGCATTTCCCATTCGTTTGTGGATGATGTGCTGATGTTAAACGTTGCTTAATATTGTGATTTCGAAGAAATTTTTTAAATCTAGATGAAGTGAAAGCTGCATTCCTATCACTCAACACTTTTTGGGGAACCTGTACATTGAAAATTTTGTTGAAACAGAATATTTGTTTAGGACATTGAATATTGAAAGCTTGTTTTAAACAATTAGTATAGGTCTCAGTAGTAACATTTTTTGATGGAAAAGCCCAGACCTATCTAGTCGCGTGGTCTATTATGATGTGTAGATAATTTTTGGTGGAGTTATAGTAATTGAATCCTCGCACAGTATCAATAGAAAGACATTCAAAAGGTTGATCTGTGGTTGGCATAGCTTGTAGTAAGCCAAATTTTCTCTGTCTGGGTTTTTTATTTTTCTGGCAAATGTCACAATGTTTGACAAAATTAGTTATATCCTGAGTCATGTCAGGCCAATAATAATTAGGGAAAATTAAATTTAACATTTTTTGGATACCAGGATGACCAAATTTTCATGAGCAACATTTAATATTTTTCTCCTTAAAGACATGGGGACTACTATTTTTCGAAATCCTTTCTTTCTAACTATTATAATCCCATTTTCATTTTGATAGTTTTTGGCACATACATTATCTTTCCCTGCATCTCTATAAGTTCTTTTACGTCTAGAAGAAAAGTTAAGGGTTGAAAATAATGTAAAACAGGGTTTCTTGACAACATGTCAGCTTCAACATTTGTGGATACCTTTTCGTACACAATATTATAATCAAACATGCTTAACTTCAAAGACCATCTAAATAATCTACCTCTCAAATGCTTAGTATTCTTTAACCAAACAAGAGATGCATGATCAGTGTGAATGGTGAATTTTACACCATGGAAGTAATGATAAAATTTATCTAAGGTGTCAATGATGGCAAGATATTCTAATTCAGTTATAAAGTAATTCTGTTCATAATTTCTCAATCCTCTAGAATAATAAGGAATTGGATGTAAAAACACATTATTATTTGGCTGTTTAATAACTGCACCTACTGCCACTTGTGAGGCATCAACAAACATATGAAGTGGTAATGCAGGGTCATAAATTCTTAAGACAGGTTTAACAATTAAGGCATCCTTTAATTTCTGAAAAGAATCTTGGCAATTTTAATTCCATTCCCACAAAGTATTTTTCCTAAGTAATCTGTTAAGGGGGTGTCTGATTTTGGCATAATTATCTATAAATTTATGGTAAACATTAATTGATCCCAAAAATCTTTGGAGTTTTTTTACATTAGAAGGAGATTTTAAATTTTTTATGACATCAATATTAGCATTAGCTGGAGTTACAGTACCATTTTTGATTTCATATCCTAAGAAATTAATTTTATTTTGAACAAAATTGCATTTAGATAATTTAAGTTTAATATTTTCAAGCCTACATAATTCAAATATTTGGTTTAGATGTTGCAGGTGTTCTTCTAAAGAGGAGGAAAAAACAATTATGTCATCAAAATAATAACAAGCAAAATCAATTCTATATTTAGTGAGAATTCTTCTAAGAGTCCTATTGAAAATTGGGGGCCAACTTTGACACCGAATGGAAGAACATTTCACTCAAAAAGTCCAAAATTGGTTGCAAAAGCCAATTTTTCAGTATCTGCTGGGTGAATGGGGATGTGCCAGTAGCCAGAGGCTAAGTCCAAAGTGGAAAAATACTGAGCACGACTTAATTTATCAAGAATTCCATCTATATGTGGTAAAGGTTCAGCATCATTTTTCATTATTGCATTTAATTTACGATAATCTACACACATTTTAGTTTTCTTACCTCCGCTTTCTTACCTTTCATAAGTAAAGTAACAGGGGCAGAATAAGGACTATAACTCTCTTTAATTAAACCAGCAGCTAATAAAGATTGAACTTGATCTGAAATTTCTTTTTCTTCCACTGCAGAAGTGCGATAAGGCCTCATAGATATGGGTAGGTCAGAATTAAGCAAAACGCGCTGTGGTTCAATATTAATTTTTCCAACATCATATTTATTTTTGGAAGAAATGTCTAAATAATCCCTTATATTATCCCTTAACGTTTCATTTTTTATAGTATCTACCTCCCCAAGTAATTTAGAATCATTAGAATTAATTTGATCAAAGGATTGAGGAATCATGACATTTCCATAATCGGTTTGCACTCTCTGGTACTTTTCATTGACATTAAAATGAAGTAACTTTAATTTATCAATGGATATGCTTTGAGATCGATTTAATACAAGGTTTCCTTGTAATACTTCACATTTATTACAATCTAATAACCAAGTTAAACTTAGAACAGTCTGGCAATCCTAGTATAGCATAATTTAAATCAGTTTTACATAACAAAAATTTAATACATTTTTGCACATTATCTATTTTAAACAATAAATTACAAGATTGGTTTATTTCAATAGTTCCTTTGGCTTGGCCAATAATAATAGGTGGAATATTTATAACTTTAACAGTTAACAACTTAACAAATTTTAAAGGTAAAATTGATATTGTAGAACAAGAGTCCATTACACAAGGTAACTCCTTGTTACTTACATATCCATTTACAAATAAATGCCATATATTATGACTAGGTTGTTGTTGTTCACTAGGAGGAGGAACATAAGATTGCATAGGTTCAACATTAAAAATACAAGTCCTCTCCCAGTGGAAAGCATCTCTATACTCCTGTTCATACACATAAGACATGGTCGACTAGGATACTTATTTTGAAAATGAGTAATAGGTAATCTAGGGCTAACAAATCTAGAATTTTGAGCATTAAGAGCCGAAAATTAGAATTTGTTCTTTGAAAATTTTGGTTTGGGCGAACCCAATGTCTAGGAGCCTGGTTATTAAACTGGAAAGATCCATGATTTTGAGAATTATTCCTAACATTATGGTTGTTTACATGAGAGGTGGGAATGACTACTAGTTGTTTAGCCATTCTGTACCAATCTCTGGTACTCTCTGGAGGGTTAATAATCATATAATTCTGATATTCTGGCTTCAAACCATCCGTCAAACCTTGGACTATGATGGTTTCACATAAATGAAGTTATCTACCAATCTCAATCTTTTTTCTGAAATAACTCTCTAATTCATTAAGATCATTTAGCTTCATAGAAGCAAAATCAGAAAATCTAGAAACTTGTACTTTTATAAATTTTTCTGAAAGAATTTCAACTATCTTACTGAAAGTAGTACACTCTAGACACTCCTTAATGAACACTTTTAAAGCTTCCCCCTTCAAAAATTTAGAGATATTTTGCACTTTCCATGTTTCATCTTTTTTATCAGAACTGCATGCTTGGTCAAAATGTTTCAGCCAGGATTGTATATCCATCTCTGACCCTGGGTCAAGAGAGATGATATTTACTTCACTTTCACTTATTTTATCACTAGAGTTTTTAACAAATCCCGATCGCATTAACATAAAAGAGGAGGGACAATTCATTAATACATGGATTCACTGTATAATCATAATAAATACTGTAAATAAACTTAAATAAAATAACAAATGTAAATATTTTCTTTTCTAATAAATAATAACAGTAATACATCAAATGTAAATAAGGAAATATGGTGAAACATAAAATAAACAAATAAATAAATAATAAATCTTTCAAAACTTACGACCTTGGGTTCTTTACAGACATCGTACTTTTCTTTCTTAGATATAACTTTTATTAAAAGAAAACAAAATGATTTTCTTCTATATAGATGCACATTCAGGTAAAATGCAGAATATCAAATCGTCGTTACCAGGTGTCATCGAAGGTTTCGATTGATTTCACAATCCCAGGGACACTTTTTTTTTTAAGGTCTCCTTTTAAAAGTGTAGAGTAGAGTAGGTCGACATTATCCTACGCCGGCTTCTTGTTACGAAACAATTTAATAGGTTACGTCGAGATATCATGTAGTGCTCTTTATTGCATATTACTGGATTCATACCACATTTTAATCAGCCGTTGGTGATGTTGTAAGCAATCCTACCACTTAGCACAAGCATTGCTAGTGAAGGTGTCAACTCTGTGAAAATTTAGCAGCTGTAGAGCGATGTTAATATTTGTAGAGTCCAATCAAACACTTATTATTTCATTATGAAAACAAGGTAGGTTAGGCCGCGTGAGTGGTGAAAACAGGCGTATGAAGAAATCGGGGGTTTTCCCAATTAAACACATGGAAACGTAGTCATAGGAAAACTGTTTATTCCATCAGAACATACCAACACTAAACAATTCCCACAGGATTAGAAATCAGAGCATTCCACTCGAGCATAAACTAGTTACTCATGCTAAATAGATGTTAATTCACGAAATGAATATTCTACATGGCTAAGGACACCGGGTAACAGGTTATGTAAACAATCAAACAGCACAAAAATCTCTGGATCTGAGCTCATGCTCTCGCTATTTATTAGAATGAGCGGAGGAATTCCGATTGAAATGGAAACTTCAGGCTAAACCAACCAAAATCACGAACGAGCCTCGAAGTGAAACTGGGATCCGACACTCAGCCAATGGAGAGCTATCAAGAAACGTCACAGGAAAGAATCCCAGCGCCGCTAATGGAATGATTTCTATGTGAAAAGGCTGACGCCTAGCGGGCAGGAAAATGAGATGAAATAGAATAAAAATGTAAAAATGGCTTTGATAAACATTCGAAAAATAAATAACTGCGTTCAGAACTTTACAGTTTGGTAGACGATAAAAATTAATGAAGGGATTAAAAGTTTAGATTACGTTTTGGAATAAATCTATTATTAAAATACGCGTTTTAAAATTATAGGAATTTAACTAGAAATAAATAATAGAGCGTATTAAAAAAAAGGAAATAATGAATAGGCCGGCAATTTAGAATAATTTAAATGAATAGTAAAAGAAAAATTTTTATATAACATATATATATATATATATATGGGCAATTCCATATGTGACGGAATAACATTTTGAGTTGTAGAATTACAGCTAAAGCAATTCCCCTGAAGCTATTTTCACACAAAAATTAATTTTTCAGTTCGCACATGACTGTTATTGACTAAAAGGTTAAAAAAATATCTGAAACAATTTTTTTTACAGATTTTATTCTTTCATTTTTGAGTAATTTCTTATTGCGTGACGGAATGACATTTTTGCAACCATGACTCTAACCTGTTACTTAAAACTGGAAACATTTGTGAATTAGGAAAACATTCAGTTTTTAAACTAATATGTATCTTAAATATGATCTAAAAGCAGTACAAAATTATAATTTAGAACAACCTATCTGTACTAGGGTAGCAGTTATTAACTGTCATTTGATGGGACGGAATGACAGAAAGTTTCTTAAACGTTTATTTAAAAAAAAAAATGATTAAACTAATAAATTTCAGAATGAAAGTGCATTACATAACTATGTATTCTCTATTGATAGTATTTTCAAAAACATATCGAGCACGATTACCTACTATTTGAAATAAAAAATGCACAAAAACATGTGACAGAATGACGCAACACAAGACTTTATTGTGCATGCATTATTATCAAGAATATTGCTTTATGACTATTATAAACTATTAAATATTATACTACATGCATTAATTTATTTAAAAAATGTAAAACAAACAACAATTACTTTCTTTTTCCAAGTGTTCTTCAAGAATACTATTTGCAACAGAACTGCAAGCATTTTACTTTTCAGCCATTTTGTTTATTTGGACAATTGCCAGTTGCAAATAAAATAAAAGTTTTGAGTCTAAAACATTATTTTGAAAACTTGGAACATATTTCAATATATTTTTTAACTTAATTTATAAAAATTATAAAAAAATATTTTTGATCAAAGTTGACACTTGTATGGAATTGCCCATAGATTTTTTTTTTTTTTTTTTTCAGTTTTGTATTCAAGAAAATTAAGTTCTGGGGATTGTTTTAAAGATAAACCGAAATGTTGAGCATAATTTTTATTTATATGGTTTGAATTTTTACATCTTGGTTTAAAATCTCGGCATAAAGTGTATGTTGGATAGAAACTTATCGTTTTGTTTTCACATTTGAGTATGCAACGTAAAGTCCTTATTTATTAGCCCCCGGTATGCTATTACTTTCTCCCAGCTTATTTACTGTCGTCTCCAAAAAATAACGTTATGTTGTATGAAATAACAACGAATGAACATATGAAATAACAATGAACAAACCGAAATGTTGAGTATAATTTTTATTTTTATGGTTTGAATTTTTACATCTTGGTTTAAAATCTGGGCATAAAGTGTATGTTGGATAGAAACTTATCGTTTTGTTTTCACATTTGAGTATGCAACGTAAAGTCCTTATTTATTAGCCCCCGGTATGCTATTACTTTCTCCCAGCTTATTTAGTGTCGTCTCCAAAAAATAACGTTATGTTGTATAAGCCAGCCGTAAAACAAAGCAGATGTATCATTGTACGATTAAATACTCTATTGCAATTTTTAAAACTTCTAAGCATCGCATATTTTAAATTTTTATACCGTCGTAGTGGGGGAAAAATGTACTTTTAAATGCAATTTGTTTGAAAGCTGCATCTCCATTTATTTTTGAGATATAAATATTTTTGTAGTTTTTAGCGACATTTGTTTAATTTTGGCAACTCAAGTACTCCATTTCTGTAGAAAGTAAAGGGAAAACAGTTGAAAAATAGTAATTATATATTTTTGTTGCCATTTCTCATAACAACAGAAAAAAATTTAATTGAAATACGTGCTATTTTGAGAAAAATATAAATGAATGATTTCTGAAAAAACAAGGAGCTATTATAAACTAAATTTAATTTTAAGTATCTATATTAATATAACAAACAAATGAAGTCCTATGAATCATGAGATAGCCGATTTTTTTGGTCGAGTTTCTTGCTGATGTCTTTTAGCTATGTTTTACCTATTATTCTGAGATAGTGACGTCTTATGCGTACTTTATTGTAGATGTTGTTTATGACTGGTTCGTAAATTAGGAATTCTTCAGTGGATTCCAATGACGTCGTTTTACATAAAATGAAATCGTGTGTTTTAAGTCTTAAAACTGAACTGCAGTTGAGTCCCGATTATCCGGGTCCCGCTTAACCGAGTTTCCGCTTTAACCGAGATATTTTCTTCTGGTGGACTGATGGTTTCTATTATTGTGAAACAGCCATTATAAAAGAAGTGTTAGGTTAACATAAAAGAGAAGTCGTAAAAAGTTAAAACTCAGATTTTCTGGTCAGAATGGGGGAAAAGAAATGGCCATATTTTTTTTTTTATTATTGTTATTGCAAGGGCTTGGGCTTGGCCCGGGCTGGCAAGGTGAAGGCGAATTTTCAAACGGGCCGGCAGAATTGGAACAACTTTTTCAACGGACTGCGCCGGGCCGGCAAAAAAATTGAACGGGTCAACCGGGCCGGGCCGGGTCGATAAAAATAAAATTAAGCGGACCTTCTGCCCTGTTATAAAAACTTATTCGAAGCCGATAAAATTTGAGTCATTTTCAATGAAGGTGACTTCGCGTGAATAAGTATAAATGTGCGTCACGAGCGTAGAGATCAGCATCGGACAGTTAAATAGTGTCTGAGCCCGCACTTATTCAATTCAGCAGACTTATTCTCCAGATCAGGCTTGCATTTTTTTGTCTACATGTCCCGCAAATCCGGAACTGGACTTTATTGTTCTCAGGATGTGTAGGATGTTTTGTAAAAATATTAATAGCGATAACGAATTTCTGTTAAGGGTGTTCTCAAATCCAAAAGAGCATCTTCTTGACATAAATTTTAATTTATTTTTGTTCAAAAATGTATGAAACTAGCTGGTGTTGTTGTTCAGAAACTATGTAATTCAGCTGTTTTTTCCCTTTCTGCCTTTCTTTGCTAACGCAATAGATCTTTCAGAAAATAGTGTTAAAGTAGGCGTTTTGAGCCGAATTTCCGCGCGAAGGAAGAAAGAGCACTCAAGAGCAGGCGGAAAACGGGTTTTTGTCACGTGATCAGAATAGCTTATAACTCAATAGGTAATTGATTGATAAAAACCGTTCAATTCCAAATCGCTTCCATGGCCAGACTTTCCAATTTTATACCTTTCCGTTAAAAAATGAATTTGTAAATGTGTCAAAGCGTTTTGCGCTTGTTGAGCAGATCAGTTAAGGCTGTTCTTGACTGATCTGCTCAACGAGCGTAAAACGCTTTGACACATTTACAAATTCATTTTTTAACGGAAAGATATAGAATTGAAAAGCCTGACCATAGAAGCGATTAGGAATTGAACTGTGTTTACCAATTTTTTATCAATAAATTACTTATTGAGTTATAAGCGATTTTGATCACGTGACACGGCATTTTTCTCCACTTACTGACTGGATTTTCTTCTTTCGTTCGGAAGTTCAGTTCAAAATGCCAACTTTGACGGTATTTTCTGAAAGATCTATTGCGTTTACAAGAAAACAGTTCGATGACATAGTTTCTGAATAACAACACATTCTAGTTTCATGCGCTTCCGAACAAAAATGAATTGAAACTTATTTCAGAAAGTTGACCATTTGGATTGGAGAACAGCATTAAGAACAGCCTTAGGATATGATGTGGGATTAGGATGATATTAAACGCAATGAAACAGTAAGATTAATATTCGTGAACGATTAATAGCCAATCTTCTATTCGGGAGCCATTGGTCCGTTACACAAATATATTATTTTAAATATATGGTATAAAGGTGCTTTATTAATTTTCTAAAAATAAAAAGCATTAAAAAACTTTTAAAAAGCAGCCACTTCCTAATTGCTGAGGTCTGAACAATTTCTTCCTTTGTATAATAACTCTATATTCTGTATTTGAAAATCAGAACTCAAAGGCAAAATTGTTGCCTTAATCGTGTTGACTTAAATTGTTTTGAATTCGATTCCTTTTAGTTTGGATTTTGACTCTTGTTGGTTTGTTTAAGGCAAGCCGTTTCTCAAACATAAATCTACAGTATTCTTTCATGTGGAAAAACTACACGTTTGAATCACAATTAACATATACATTTATTTTTATGCATAAAAGATAAAATTGATATAATAGGCATAATTATAGGAAATTTTCAATAACTGCATTAAAATATGGATTAATTTTCTTTCATTTCAGGTCGATAGGTTCAGATCAGGTTAACTTCAAATGAAATTTTTGGTCGGGTGTTTCACGAACCGTGAACGGCTCCAAAGGGTATAATAGTAAAGTGTTATCACAAAAACACGAAGATCATAAACAATCTTTTTAGGTGCGTTCGTAATTATATAAATACGTAGCACCTATAGTCGTCGTTCAGTCCGTCTGTCTGTCCGTCCGTCCGCATATAACAGAGCAAAAACTACCCAACCGAATGGTCTGAAATTTTAAATATATGATTGTTGCAAAATTTTGTCGAGCCATTTCAAATTTTATTAAAATCGGATGTATAGTTTAATTACAGGGACAGTCAAACTTTTTCCGTTACATTACGGCCAATGAGAAAAAATTATTGCAAGTGCATTTTAATGATGTTACAGCCTTCCGAATGATCTGAAATTTTAAATATATAATTGTTGCAAAGTTTTGTCGAGCCATTTCAAATTTTATGAAAATCGGATGTATAGTTTAATTACAGGGACAGTCAAAAGTTTTCCGTTACATTACGGGGAATGGGGGGAAAATATTGCAAGTGCATTTTAATGATGTTACAGACTATGCATTTATAAACGCAAAAAAATATACATTCAGTACAATATGGGGTGCAAAAAATAATTATAAAACTAGTTATAGTACGAACGCACCACATTTGCCATGTTTGACGAGCAATTTCCTACTTGTTGATGTCAGTTTTATTGTTTTCTAAAAATTTCTTGTTACATTAATTCTTCTCTGTATTTTTTTTTTTTTTTTTTAATGGATATCTTGTAGAAAATAACTTAATTTTAATTTTTTCTTTATTCTTTGCCAAAGAAAAGTTTTCGGAAGGCAAATTTGGTAACGCCATTTTGTTTTCAAATCATTTGTAACCATTTTTTATCTACTTGAATATTTACTTAATCTTTTCATTAAATTCCATTACTATTTATTTAATTTTCTTAAAAATAGGGGGGGGGGGGGTAGGGTTTAACTTCAAATCTGTGTTATTACTTAATATTAAAAATTGTGATATCTTACTTTTTTTCATTTATCAATAGATCATGTAATGACGTCATCACGATAACAAACCCGCGGCTATACGGCATTGTGAAAATACACTTCTTTGATGACTATCAAAGAAAACTGAAATTTGTCAAAAGTTTTATTATAAATGACAGGAAAATTCTTTTAGGTCAAACTTGGATGTCTAATCCACATACAGTTCCTCTGGCAATTTAGTTAGTTGGAAAATTATAACACATAAATTTCATTTAGAAAGAAGGGGTTTTTTTGTTTGTTTATGCGTTTTGTTTGAATAATATAAGAAATCAAGCAATACAATTTTTGGGTTTTCTTTGCTATCTTATCTTTTTTATATTTCTTAACGTGTATAGTTTTTCAGAAAATGTTTAATTGGAAAGAACCCTTTACATACAGAGTGTTTATCATAAATGAATATCCCAACTGCCACAATTAGAAGAATCTGGTGATTTAATTCTACAGCAGCATGGTGCACCACCCCATTAGCACTTAGCTGTACGTGAGTTTTTAAATGATTAACTCCCGCACCAGTTTATTAGTCGCCGAGCATCCCACGACCTTGCTCTTTATGAATGGCCTCCTCGCAGCCCTGACATCACTCCATGTGATTTTTTTTATTAACCATTTGGGAAAATGGTTATTGTCCTCTGTCAGGGTAGGAAATCGAAAACATATCTGAAGCGTTTTATTAGTTGAATCCTCATTTTATTCGTTTTCTGATTGGTCTATACAGTAATCTGTATTTTCCCTTTACTTTCAACAAAGAAGGATACTTCTGTTGCCACTACGACAAAAAAGTAATAAAAACTACAAAAAAAGATTAATAACTCAGAAACAAATTGAGATACAGCTTTCAAACAAATTGCATTCAAAAGTACATTTTTTTCTCAATACGACGGACGGTGTAAAAAGTAATATTGCGGGATGTTTAGAAGTTGAAAAATGAAATTTAATTTAAAATGGGTCCAGGAATATTAATGTTTAATCCATGGCGTACGTAATGAATGACCAGCTCCGTAGAAGTTTAAAAATTTACAGTACCGAAAAATGTAATCCATGGCGTACGTAATGTATGATCAACTCCGTGCGATTTTTTGTCTTAAATTTTAGTCTTTGAAAAAATCATTTTCCAAATGGTCGTTGTAATTTGTTAAATTGCTTTTTTTTCCTTCTCTCTTTTTGATGTGAAAATCTTTCCCTTAAAAATTTATTTTTTAGGAGAAATTATTTTTTTTTTGTTTTACTAGGGGGCTCGGCCCCCTACAAGCTACGCTCGCCAACCCCCGTCCAGACACCGCAGACTCTAAATGCACGCTAATGTGATCGGCTTTAAAAAGATTTCAAAAGATTGAATTATAATTTAAAAAACAGTGGCGATCTCCCTATAAACGGATTTCTATTCATTTCTCTTTGATTGGGGAAATTTTAACGCCAAATCCGCTGCGGTACTACTTGATTATCCCGTCGACTAATTTCGCCAAATTATACAAATTGACATCATTTTTATTTTAAATAACGAAAGAACAAATAAATTAGTACAACATTAATAAAAATACAAATAAAACGTCGAAATAAAAATAACCTAATACACGTGTAACAACATTTCAAAATAAGCTAATATAAAAGGAATGAAGTAAACAGAATCTTTGTCTCCCGGTATTTTTTAACAAAGCGAAAAGAAAGTTCTTTTAAATGAGACATTTTAAATTAATCGTTTTTAATCTGACGTAATTTTGACCAAACTATTCTTTCTCTTTTTAATATTCACGTGAAAATACTTGTGTTAGAAATGAAATATTATTTGCGCTTTCCTAAGAAAAATACTTGAAAAGTATCCTCTCAAAATATCAAATAAATGTCTAGCGCAATTTCTAAATTTAAACCGTTTTGCAATATTATTTTGTGTTCATTTTATGTAATAACTGTAATGTGACGTAAATATGACGTAATTTCTCCTATTTAAGACTTCTAACGCTTGTTAATAAATTTATTATTTTACAAATTCCTTCCTCTCTTAAAATTCACGTGTAATTATAGTTTTTATGACGTAATTTTTAATAAGTTCCTGCTTTTTGTACATAATTATTTAATTCTAATTCCAAATGCTTTTTTCTGTTTATAATAGTCACGTGTAAATAAATTTTTAATTTATAATATATTTATTTAAGCAAGCATTATTGTTTCCGCTGTTTATACAGTTGACAACAGTTTAAATTAATATCACTTTCTAAAATCTGTAAAAAATATCTCTAGAAATGCTGAAAATTTGAATTTAAAATAGAAATAAAACCTCAAAAAATTAGCCAAATTTAAAAAAAAGAAATACAATCTGCACACCGGGAACTTCAAACGTATAAAATGATCTAAAAATGATTAAATTCCCATGAATAGTTTTTGCTCCTATAAAACTTTTTCGGTGGAACGATTTTGTCCAACTTTAGCATTAAATATCTCTTAAAATAATTCTTCGATTTGAAAACTGTCTGCATCAGCGTGTTTATCAAACATTTCTGCATAATATTACCGATTTTCATATTTTTGTATGCATTTTTTTTCTTAATATTGACGAAGAAAAACCTCCTGTCGCAAAAAATTCAAAACCGGCGGCGGTGACAGCGGTAGTTACTTTTTTTTAGAATAGAGACATTTATTTATTTATTGTAAAGGGGGGGGGGAGCTGATCAAAGATCAGGTGTTTGTTTCACCGCTACCAACTGACGTTGACGAACTTAGGACACGCATATCTGCATCCATTCAAAGAGTCACGCCGGACATGCTGGAAAAAGTGTGGGATGAGTTATCGTACCGCCTCGATATCGTTCGTGTTTCTGGAGGGGATCACACTGAACACTTATAACTGTGTTGAATTTAAACTTTCAACTGTTATTAGCCCCCGGTACGGTATGCTATTTCTTTCTCCCAGCTTATTTTGTGTATTCCAAAAAATAACGTTACCTTACAGAACCCAGCCGTAAAACAAACAGTACGATTAAATTGTAACAATTTTTTAAACTTCTAATCATCGCACATTTTCAATTTTTATACCGTCGTATGGGAAAAAAAGTACTTTAAAATGCATTTCGTTTGAAAACTGTATCTCCATTTATTTTTGAAATATTAATTTTTTTGTAGTTTTTAGAGCCATTTGCTTAATATTGCCAACGGAAGTACTCCGTTTCTGTAGAAAATAAATGTATATTTTTGTTGCCATTTTCTCATAACAACCGAAAGAAAATGTAATTAAAATACGTGCTATTTTGAAAAAATATATAAACGGATGATTTCTGTTAAAACAATGGAGCTATTATAAACAATATTTAATTTTAAGTATCTATAAATCATTAGATAGCCTTTTTTTTTTTTTTTTTTTTTTTTTTTTTTGTCGATTTTCTTGAATGACGGCATCTTTTGCTGCATTTGTGCATTATTTCGCGATAGTGATGTGCTATGCATACTTTACTGTAGATGTTTAAGAGTAGATCGTTAATGTGGAATTCTTCATTTTAGATAAAATAAAAAGTGTGCTTTAAGTCTTAAAATTGAAATATGTTTTGTACTGCAGTAGAGTCCCGCTTAACCGAGTTATTTTCTTCTGATGGACTGGTGACTTCTATTATTGTGAAACAGCCATTATAAATGAAGTGTTAGGTGAAGATGAAAGAGCAGCCGTAAAAAGTTAGAACTCTGATTTTCTGATCCTGTTTCATCTTCACCTAACACTTCATTTATAATGGCTGTTTCGTAATAATAGAAGTCATCAGTCCATCAGCAGAAAATGAAGTAACGGAAATGCCAGGGGCGACACTAAATTCTGAAAAAGCAGAATTCCTGTTCTCGTCTTTTATTTCCGATTAACAACAAGGCTGTACTTAAATAAGAGTAATAAGCCTTAATTACGTCCACTAATAACCATACCCAACTATCTTATTGTGATTTCCAGAACTTTTTCGCAATTCCTGCTGTTTTTTGACGTACCCGGGCAACGCCGGACAAGTTCGCTAGTTATTTATATATTTATGTTATATGATTACTTGTTTGTATTCGATGATTTTTTCCAGTTTTCAAATACATTGTATTTGTAATTTCTGTTGTACACTCCGATAACGACTCCGTGAAGGAGTTGAAACATGTCAATATAGGTTTTTAATATACTTTTAATGTGTTTTTAGTAACGTCTTCTAAGTAAAAAAAAAATTTTAATATGTTTTGAGTTTTCCATTTGGAATATACAGGGTGTCCGGTCTCAACGGTGTCCAATGGCTAATTCCTAAACCTTTAGTCATAGACATATAGTTCCAATTGCAAAAATGTTTTAAATGAGGTAAAGAAGTATTTTTATAGCGATTTGGGTCAAGAAAAACATTTATTAAAAAATTACGAAATTTAAATTTTAATACGGTCCCCAGGTCCTATAAGTGATATTTTGTAAAAATATCCTATTGCACTGACAAGCAAGACAAAAAAAGTCCCATTCCTCTGCGATTAAAACTGGCCGAGTAATAGATGTTTAAAGTTGGAGTATCTTTTTTGCTGCAAAATAGGGGCCAGTCACAAATTTACTAGAAATAAAAATAATCGTCAGATATAAAATTTAACATTAAACATTGAGAGTAAATTAACACTACAATTATATTTTATGATTCTTCTTCATTCTGACGTATTAAAACAAAATATACAATTTGTACTAAAAATATAAGTAAAAAAAAAAAAAAAAACAGAAATTTTGTTAAATGATTATGAAAGCAACAGTCACAACTCTTTACGAAATGATACATAGTTAGATTACCTAATCTAAAATTTAATTAATAAAAGTTAAGGTTATCTTAAAACGTGCTCGAAGTGACTCTTTTCGGCTACAGTGCAGAAATGTACACGTGAAATAACTTCTTCTTCTACTTTTTTCAACATTATGGGTGTTACAGATCTGTACGTAATAGCAATACGATTCCACAAATCTTCTCGACTAGTGGATTCTCTTTCATATACCTTATTTTTCAGAAAACTCCAAAGAAAAAAATCTAAAGGATTCAAATCTGGCGACCTGCGAGACCACTCAATACGGCCTCCATATCCGATAATATTATTTCCAAATATTAGACAAATCTTGTAATGAAACGTACTCTTCTAAAAAATCGGGTACTGGTCCAGATAAAATATCCGCGTATTTTGCTGATGTTAAAGTCTCATCGAAGGTGAATGGCCCAATTAAGTACGTCTTCCAGATACCACACCAAACATTTATGGACCAACGTATTTGATATTTGTTAGGACGAATGTATGGATTTTTCAGGGACCAATAGTGAAAGTTTTGAGTATTTACTACCCCTTGTCTTGTAAACTGACATTCATCAGTCCACATAATTTCATTCACAAAAAAATAGACTTTCATCTTGTTTGTTTAAAATAAAATTACAAAAATTAAAACGACGCTCTTTGTCTCCTGGTGCTGATTCTTGTCCTAGTATTGATCGATATAAATAAGCACCATACTTGTTTAAAATTGGCCATACTTGACTTTTTGAATATCCATACGCTCGGCTAATATCTCGTACACTACATTCAGGTTGAGCATTCAGGACTTGGGCAAAAAATGTCCGTTTTCTTTATTTCTGCAATAATTAATAAGTAATCCAAAATCTAAATTCCACCTGAAATTGCAATTTAAACTTTTCTCTCACTGTCTTTTATACACACAAATTTTATAATCCTGAAAACCACATTTTTTAATACAGCAATATTTGTTGTAGTAATGAACACTAAAGAGTCGTATCAATTCCCCCCTGAAATCTCCGCTACAAATTTTGTTACATATCCCCCCCCCCCACCACCACCACCACACACACACACACACACCCGTCCTTCCCGTCCCAAGCACAGACCAAGAAAGCTCAATTTGTAAGTAATTTGTTTGTACCATCTCAATTTTTTTTTTTTTTTGTATGCGTATATTTTTATACATAACTTTTGAATGCTTGCTCTGAATATGTTAAGGAAATTAATGTGTCCCTTTTTGAAAATGATTCTCGTATCACTTTTATTTTCTTTTACAATAAACATCGATTATTTGAATTATATGATTCTACCTGTGCGATTACTTCAATGATTTAAATAAACATAACAAAATTTTTACAATATTTTAATGTTTTGTTCTAATATAGCACAGATTTATCCATTAAAGGTCGGACATCATATAACCGCCCACATTCTCTCTTTTTAATTAATTTTCTTTTTTTAAGATTTCGTTCCATTTGTCATTTTATTGTAATGATAAAAAAATAATAATTATCATTATTTTTTTTACATTACCCTTCTGAAAATTCCACTTTCTCTCCCCTCAGCAAATATTCATTAGTGTTGTTATTTTTTTTTATTATTTTTTAATTAAAAATTATGGAAAAAATATTGTTAAATCAAAACATATATTAAATTATTAAATTTTAACATTTAACAATTTATAATTTTTTTTTCTTTTTGCCGTACTTCTCGCTAAGCAAGTTTCAAACTCATATAAATCACTTTTGCCATTAAACACTTGCCTCTGCACTTGCCAAGCACGAATACCGTCAAGATGAGTCACTTTGACGCCGAAACCTCTGGCCAATCAGATTACAAATTGGCAAAACATGGTTGGGAAAAAATATGCATTTTAAACCTTAGAAAGTATTTGTATATATACATGATTTGAGGTCGCAAGTGTTTTGACACATCTATTGTACAAATAAAGTTGTTTACTTCCTTTTCCTTGTCCAACAGCAAAAATTTTCACACCGTTTAATATTTATTTTTTGTTTAGTAAGTAGAAATTGTATTTTGATTTTGGTCTCTAAAATATTTTTCTCAAACAAGTTTTTATAAAGAACTAAAAAGTTGAATGTGAAAAAAGCATAATATCAGCAAACAATCCCTACTCATACATCGTAATGTATCTGACTTCTTTTGTGCGGCACTGTATAAAAAATGTAAACGCAACGCACTTTCATTTGGAAAAATTACATTGTGAATCTCAATGCCTTACATAAATGTTACTGATTTTGATTTTAAAATTTCAGTTTGTAGGCAATGTATACGAAATTTTTGGAGTGGTCCTATAAAATAAATATAAATGGTACGTACCTAAAATCATATTAATATTACATTGTCATTAGATTTACATAATTATGCAAAATTTAATCTTGATCGGATATTTGGAAGTGAGTTAAAATTGGAATACAAATTAGGAAGACATACATACGAACGTCGTAAGTTAAAAGCTTATAAAAATAATACAACTTTTTAAAATGAAATCATCAAAAGAAACACACTCATTTCCTTACAAAAAAAAAAAAAAAAAAGGAAAAAAAATGTCAAAATACAATTGAGGACGTCAGTTTCGAAACTCGCCTTATCCGAAATTTAAAAAATCGTGTTTCTCTATCAATCTATTCTATTGGTATAACTGTACCAATCAAACACTACAATCTCCAAATTTTTATTGAATACCATTGCGCGCATTTAAAGGTTTTACGCGATTTCCCAAAATTTGATTTTCCCGATAAGGCGAGTTTTGAAACTCACTTCTTCAATTATTTTAACCAATCTGAAAGTTAATTACTAAAAATTAACACTACCGTAATATTTATACGGGGGCAGAATCTTCAGTTAAATCGCTTTAAAAATACTTCTTTACATTATTTAAAACCTTTTTGTAACTGGAACTATATGTCTTTGACTAACGGTTTAGGAATTAGACGTTGAACATTGTTTGAGTTAACGCCCTTTATAATACTTTAAGCACTTCGTGAACGACCCCTGAAAGCTTGGTCCAACTCATCTGTTTTCAGTTACAGAAAAGTGGTTTAAGTCATAAAATTGAAAATGTCATAACTCGGTCAATTTTAGGGTTAGATGAATGGGGCTTTTTTTGCCGCACTTGTTAGAGAAATAGGAAAAGTTTACTAAATATCACTTATCGGACCTGGGGACCGTATGAAAATTTTAATTTCGTAATTTTAAAAAAAAAATGTTTTTTCTTGACCTAAATCGCTTTAAAAATACTTCTTTACCTCATTTAAAACATTTTTGTAATTGGAAATATCTGTCTATGACTAACGGTTTGGGAATTAGCCATTGGACACCGTTGAGACCGGACACCCTGTATATATTGTGATAAGATTGTACTTTTTTTGTTGTTTTCTTTTAATAGCCCTGTAAAGTTGGGATATTCATTTATGTACACCCTGTATATAGGGTGTTCGGAATCTGTTTCGATAAAATGAAAGAAGAAATAGTACCCATCAACCCGAATTATCCTAATAAATTAAACAATATTAAAGATAATTTTAACTTCATAAATAACAGATGAAATTCTAATATGATCAGGCTTTTAGGATATGCGTAGTGCAAAAAGAGCACTATAATGTGGTCAGTTACACCGTATGTATTGTCATTTACATTTTGAATTATGGAGCGTCTAGCTCAGCATTGTTTAAACATGAATGATGACATTTTCCAGTTTTTCACCTGATGCCATCACATTTCGCTGGGTAAAAAAAATAAAATCTATTGATAATACCGTCATGATATCTTCAAAACTCGCAGTAAAGTTATAGGAACGACAATAAGAGTTCGGCTTGGAATCCGGCACCCTATATTTTTGGCTGGAGAAGTGTATTGCGACTTGGTTTCTTACACTAAAGGTAATGGATATTATTACCCCTTTCAGTTTTGTCTAAACAATTTAGGAATGCACACTGTATACTTCGCGAGAAGGCAGCAGAAAAGAAAAGTGGCGATTTGTTTAAAGTTAATTTCGAAAAAAAATTCCCAAGATTTAAAAGTATGATTATCGTCGCCTTAATTTTTTTCTTTCGTTAATTTATATAATTAAAAAAAAAATTGTACACGAATGTTCTAAATTAAGTTTGAAACAATTAAATAATATAATAAACCTTTAGCCGTCTCTGCATAAAAACATATAAAAACTTTAAAACTTTCAGTTATGACAAATACAGTAGATTTTCGATTGTTGAACAATGTGATTCCGAACAAGAAATTTGATTCGTTCTTCGAATAGAAATTCGATTTTCCTAAACTGAGAATGCCGTCGCAAATGTCAGCTGGATGAAAAAATGTAGTAAAAGAGACCCGATTTCACGTTGATTTTTTTTTCTTTTTGGTTTTGTTTCTCGTTTTCGTGAATGCGAAACGCATATACTTGAGATACAGTGGTCGTAGCGTCAAATTTCGTTGACGGAACTTTGGAATCTCCTACATGTTGAGATTCCAATGCAGCGAGGTTGCTGAATCAAAAGGATTTACACTAATGACAACAACTACATAAAAATTCCTCTTCTTCTTCTTTTAGAACAAATTGTGATTGAGAACTCGGGTACCACTGTAATTTGAATTCCACAAAATATTTAAAATGAAATTATATCAAAGAAAATAAGAATATTAAAAAATTACTCATTTAAAAAGAATATTTGAAATAAAAATTGTTTTTTGTGAAAATAATTTAATTATGCTTCTTCAATATGATTCATTTGTATACTATTCATGAACTTCTGTACTGTTCATTTAAAAAAAATGTGTTAGGTAAGAAATATAAAAATAATTTACTTTAATATTTGAGAAATCTTTTCCAATTTCAACAGTAAATATTGATCGTGATAAATCCCGATTTTTTTTATACATGACATAGAAAAGAAAGAACGAACGAATGCCCGCATGTAGGTGGTTCAATCTCTTTTAAACTATAATAAAAAAGTATCTGAGAAAAATGCAAAACTAAAGTGTTCTTTTCCAAATTTTATGACAAACTATAAGTAGAACTCCAAAAAATGCTTCATAATTCAAGATTTTTGCTCTTTGAAATCGCTAGAATTTCAAATGTGATATGAAGTGAAATACTACAGAATATGCATGTGATGAAATTCTCCAAAGTAATTTAAACACATCATAAGATTAGAGAAGGATTCTTTTAGCTATATTTCATCTGTAGGGTTCCGTACTTCAAAAGTAAAAACGGAACAATTATAAGATCGCTCCTATGTCTGTCTGTCCATCTGTCACAGCCATTTTATTCGTAAACTAATGGGACCTGGAAAGTTCAAATTGGGGGAAGTAATAAAGACTAATTGACCCACGTAATTTACGGATAATTAAACATTCACAAATATATTTGAAAAAAGTTTATAGGTGCTAATTAAGTAACTTGGAGAAAAAAATCTTTTATTTGTACATCGTGTGGGGTATCTTGTGAAAGCATTAGAAACGCTGAACTCAAAAAATGAATTTATTTTAATTTTAGGTATGATATTTTCAGAGATATTGTCGAAAATGTAGTGCAAAAATATTCCCGCCCCCTCTATTCTCGAATCTACTGAAGCTAAAATTATGAAAAAAGATAAAATGCGATTATCCTAGGTCACATATTTTTTTAGAAAAGCGCATCTTTCCGTTATACACAAATTTCGATTTACGGGCATTCAGTAAAGGTGTTGAGGAACACTGGAGGTACCTATCGTAGCAGAAGTATAAAAGCATTGTTGATAATGATTTTCGAAAAATATCGTCGGTGATTAGCTTAGATATTAATCCTTAAAGACACGGACGGTTTGGACATGCATAATGACAGGGGCGGCTATTCTATGTACCATCGGCTTTTAAAGCCTTAGATAACAACTTTATTTGTATAATCTAATGCCCAGTAGCAGTATGAAAGCAATAAACGTCAAATTGTGAAAAACAGACTAATTTAATTAAAATTAATCACACAAATACTATGGGATTCGCGACTAGTTTACATTGAGTGGATCTCTCAATACGCCTCCCGCGTCTTTAAAAGTTAATTAAAAACCTATATGTAAAAACGCGGCACGGACAAAGGCGGCGTTGCAACTTTGCGACCTCCTTTCGAAATACGCTTAGTAAAATATCAAGTTTAAACTTTTAACGAGGGTTTTGTTTTAGTTACATTGTAAAAAGAAAATATTATTACTGCGCTGAATTTAGTTTTGAAATGAAGCTTAAATTTTATACAGAATTGCTATATTTGATAATATTTCAGCTTCATATCTTTTTCAGCTTTTATGGTATACCCATTCCTACTTTTCTAGTATGTACAGCTATACCCATTCCTACTTTTCTAGTTTGTACAGCTATACCCAACCCTACATTGCATAGTTTTTTTACAAAGTCTTATTATTCATTTAGCAACAATTTTTTTTTAATAATACAGTTTATAATTTATATATTTATTGTACGGAACCCTCTGAGCTCGAGTAATACTCGCACTTCATTGCTTCGTTTTATTGTGAATAAAAATAACCGTTAATGAAGCAATTCCGCCATATAAGTGTCATTGGCACCGTAAACCAAATTTATTCGCTTGGCACATTTTTTTTTTCCCTTAAGGAACACTGTTACTTGCACTTTGCCAATATGTGCAAGAGAAATTTACTAAAGAACTTACTTTTAAAATATAGTGGTGCTAATAGAATACATAAATAGAATCATGTATTTGCCCGAAATTGAATTAACTCTTAACGGACGGCAGCTTTAGCTACCGTCCGTTAAGGATTAATTCAATTTCGGGCAAATACACATTTTTCTTTTTTTCTAACGCTCTTACATTTTTTTTCTCAAAGAACACATATCTAAAATCTATTTTTCAAATAAAACTTAATAAATTCTTTTCAAATGTTACTTATTAAATTTTTAAATACTCTTTTATGTTATTCTGCGAACTTTACAGATACTAAAATTTATCCAATCCATTATTTTGTAGATTTTTAATCTTCATTTCTGAAACTAAATCAGATTTTGTAAGAAATTCATTTTAATTAAAAGGAATGTTATAATTTTTTTTTCATTTTCTACATGATAGGATTTCCTAAGAAATTCAATTTGATATAAAGAATTGTTTCAGATTTTGTTCTTTATTCAGTTATTAAGTTCAACATGAAAAAAAAAAGTTAAATTGCTGCGTCTGGCTTAAGAAAACTGTTATATTTTTTTATTCTCCGTTTTAAGCTTAAGTTTTGTTTTATTTTACTTTACTTTTCAGAAAATATCATTAAATTTTATTTTATTTAGTTATAAATGATTATATATAAAGATTTAGATTAATGAGGTATGAGAGTAAAAACTTTTTAAAAATCCATATTCCTTTTATACCATGTTTTTTTATTTCCATTACTTCTTCAAGTACGGCTGATAACTATTTGAATCATTAAATATTTAAAATAATTTTTGAAATAATTTTGAAGGGTTTAAAAAGTATGACTCTTTTAAATGATCATTCACCTCATTAAAATAACTTTAAATGATGTTTTTAAATGATCATTTATCGCATTGCAATCAAATATTGTTTGATTTTTCATTTTCTTCTCTGGAACTTTAATTTATTCAATATTGTTAGTTGTCATTCATATGTATTATAACAGTATCGTTATTTTAATTGTGGTGATTATTTTTGTCAATGACAATTTTATTACTACTATTTTAGTATCATTATTAGTTCTGTCATTTATCATGATTATGGTTGTAAACAGCAGGAAAGATTTTCTCAGTTGTTCGATCATTAATGCTTCTTTAGTATCATTATTAGTTCTTAATCTTATCATGATTATGGTTGTAAGTAGCAGAAAAGATTTCTCAGTTCTTAGTTCATTAATACTATTTTACTACCGTTTTTAGTTCTCCCCTTTACCATGGCACAGACATCACAATTATAGCGCCCCCTTCCAGAGAAATTTCATCAAGTTCGGGGAGGACCTGTTGACCGTAGCCTGAAACATACACAAAAAATTTGGTTCAATTCTATGCATAACTTCAAGCACTTTTCGATGGTACAATAATAAAAATGGCACAAAAATTGCTATTACAGCGCCTCCTTCCGGCGGAATATTTCAAAAAACAAGAAGTACCGGCTTGCAGCAAACAAAATCGTACACAAAAAAATTTGGTTCAATTCTATGCATAACTTCATACACTTTTCGATGGTACAATGGCGACATACGGACACACGAACAGACGGACTGACAGACAGACATTTTGTGTAAACCTGTTTTTAGGTAGATTTCGTAAGAAATACTACCTATTGCAGTCGTTACCATGGTGTGACTTTTGAAAAATTCCTTCATAACTTTTCATTATAGGACCCCAGGAACCCAAAACCACCCCCACCTAAAAAGTTTATATATATATATATATATATATATATATATATATATATATATATATATGTATGTATGTATGTATGTATGTATGTACTAAATTTTGTCCGCACGATAAAAGTCGCAATTATGCACGGATCGTCTTCAAACTCGCCAACAACTTTGAGATGGCTAATATCTCGGCGGGGATTGAAAATGGGTGAAATCGGACCAAGGGAATGGAAATGGGGAGGGTTCAAAAATTTGAATACCATCTTAACATGATTCCGATAAAATCAGCTCTTATACAACAATAGCAGAAAAAAATAAATATTTTTCGTTATTGCAGTTGCCAACAATTAAAAAAAAGCAATAAAATTCTCACCACAACAATTGCTTTTCTTTTGCGAGAATTTTACGTGAAAAATTAAATAAAATAAATAGTTTGACGAATTGAAAACAAATTGAATATTACGTCATAAGTTTCCTAGAGCAAGATTTCCGCATGAAAACTCAAAATGAAATAAATAGTTTGACGAATTAAGAAACAACAACAAAATATTGCGTCATATTGGAAATAAAATGGACCTCAGCAGGTGAATATGTAACGTCATGTGAGTTTGAAGAAACGTATTAAAACATGATTAAAAACCCGACTATGGAAATATTAACTTATTTATCACTTTGGGGTTCTCTGAATTTGCTTTAGCTATTTTTTAAACCTATTCCATATGCATGCGTGTGTGTATTCGTGTATATTAGAATTTTCACAAAATGTTTAGCTCCCTAGAGCTCATTTTTAGTGGAGGAACTGGGTTTATCTCTAATCTTGATTTAAATTTTGTTGGTTAATTTAGTACTTAACTTCGAAATCTACCTCCGCCTGTAGGCCCGAGCCGGCAGGGATTTTTTTTTTTTTTTTTTTTTTTTTTTTTTTTTTTTCTTGTATTTCTGACCACTAAAACGCGTAAATTCGTCGAAAACCGGAAGTCTAAAAAAAAATCGATTACAGTACTTTCTTCTATTGAAGATAGAAGACAGTAAAAATGCCATATATGACAGTGCAGGACAAATCATCATTAGACAGTTTGATAGAAAGAAAGTGTTTTTGTTTTTTGATATAACTCTTTGTTCTGTTGTAAAATTATTGAATCGATTCCTATTTATTAATTACATTTGTAGCTTGCAGAGTTCTCAGTATATACTCCGTGGACATTATAAATAAGGTAAGAAAAGGATAATTTATAATTATAATACAAATTTTAGACAGTTTTTTGCATTTAATAAAAAGAAATGCACCATTTTAACAATCTGAAAGCCAAAGTAGTTAAAAATTTAAAACTTTATAATTTTGTCTTACCCCGTGGACTTGGCATAAACTGCTTGCCATAAACTGCATTGATCCATTTTACTGATATTGTCTAGTTCATTGGTCATTTATCAAACATTATATGCAGTATGAGGAGGTCTCAAATACGAAGATAAGTTTGGAAATAATGAACTCCTGATGCCTGATCCTCATTTTTTTTTTCTTCAGAAAAATACGTTCTATAAATACAAAAGTTTAAAACAATTTTCCTAGCTAGTTTTGCTTTTTATGTGTTCACCCTTAACTGTCTAATTATAAAAAATAAAAATGTATCCAACTACGCGCAATAGTTACTCAATTATCTCTTCATTTATATTTTTGAAAGGTAAATGTCCCTTCCATGGGCTCGTGGGCATGTCAAAATTTAAAAAAATCAAAAACTTGTTAAAAACAAAATAGAAAACATCACCACTAATAAAAGTTTATTTATTATGCATAAATGAAAACATATATGTATTTTTTAAGATTTTTTATATGACTAGGGGGCTCCGGCCCCTACGAGCTACGCTCGCCAACCCCCGTTCAGACACAGCAAACACTAAAAGCACGCTAATTTCATCAGCTTTAAAAAAAATTTCGGAAGGCTGAATTATAATTAAAAAAACAGTGGCGATCTCACTGTTAACGGTCTTCTTTCGTCTTTGATTAAATCAGATCAGTGAAAATTTAGAAAATAAGTTAGTCAGCTGCTGTTAAGAGACACGGGCTGTTTTAGTCTTTGATTAAAAAAAAAATGGTTAAAAATTGGAAAATAAGCTAAGGTAAAATTAATTAAGTAAACAAAGACTTTGTTTCCCGGTATTTTTTAACAGTGCTATTAGAAAGTTCTTTTAAATAAGACATTTTAAATGAATCGTTTTAAATCTGACGAAATTTTCACCAAAATTTTCTTTTTCTTTTTAATATTCGCATGCAAATACTTTTGTTGTTAGAAAGGAAATGTTATTTGAATTCACAGAATTATTTGAATTCTTAGAATTCACAACAATAGTTTAAAATATTATCTCAAATTATGAAGTAAATTTCCCGGGCAAATATAGTTTTAAATTTAAACTGTTTACCAATGTTGTATTTTGGCAATTTTAAATATAACGTAATTTCTTCTATTTACTACTTTTAACGCATATTAATGAATTTAATTTATTTTACAATTTTCTTTCTCTTTTAAAATTTACGTGTAAATATAGTTTTTATGACTTAATTTTCTATATTTTCCTGCTTTTAAAACGAAATCATTTAATTCTAATTTGAGAGGGTTTTTTTGTTTATAATAGTCAAAAAATAAGTGTAAATAAATTTTTAATTTGTAGGAAATATTATTATTTGTGCTGTTTTAAAAATTGGCAACAATTTAAAATAATACCCTTTTCTAAAAGATGTAAAAAATATTTATCGAAATGCTGAAATTTTGAATATAAAATGTAAATAAATCCTCAAAAAATGAATCAAATAAAAAAAATAAATGCAGTCTGCACACCGCGAACTTCTAATGTATAAAATGATCTAAAAATGATTAAATTCCTATGTATAGTTTTTAATCCTATAAAACTTTTTTAATGGAACAATTTTGACCAACTTTAACATTAAATATCTCTTAAAATAATTATTCTATATAAAAACCGTCTGCAGCAGCATGTTTATCAAACATTTCTTTATAATACCACCGATTTTCATATTTATGTAAGTAGAAGTTTTCTTATTATTAAAGAAAAAATACCTCCCCCCCCCCCTCACAAAAAGGCAAAAACGGTGGCGGTGACAGCGTTAGTATTTTTTGTTGTTTGTTTGTTTGTTTTAACAGAGAGATTTTATACATTAAAAAAATTCTTGCTATTTTGTACCTTTTCCTGGGAATGACCCAGAAACTAAACACATACAAAGCAGAGAACATACCTATAAAAATCAAGAAGCAGTTACCATTTGGATATAGTGTTATCCTCATCCATGATAAAAATTCTTGGTGTTGTTGAATAATCAAATTAACAATGTATGTTGCAGACATTCTTTTATAATTTATTTCCATACCTGATCATTAATCATCAAATTAATTTTAAACTAATCCGATGGGCCAATCCCAAAACTTTCTTCTGTCTCCTACAAATTAAGACTTCAAAATTCGCTATAACAAAGGCAAAATTAAACAAGAAAGAAAAATCATGCGTACGACATAGATTATGAAACACTATCCAACACTCTCTGAAAGCTTTAACAAAACTTCGTTGTTTAGGGAAATAAGGTAATTAAGATAACTAAGTAAACATTTAAAAAATTTATATCAACAGTTACCTTTCATAGCCAAATATGTACTACAATTCTTTTGAATAGCCCTGTATTTGGTCTGAATGTTGATTTATATTTTATATAACCGGAAAATTTAGTTTAACAAGAAAACGTAAAACAGTTTGAAATTTCTCTTTCAGCAATTTATACAAATAGATGTAAGTATATTTGAATACTTTTGTACAGCCCTGTAGTTTACCTAGTATATTTATTACATGTCACTATTTAGCTAAAATTTAATTCAAACTAAAACACTCTTAAAACTACTAAAATCATATTTCCAGAAATTATCATCCATAGATGGCATGTATCCAATTCTTTGCGCGACCCTGTATATCATTTTATCTATATTCTACAAACATTTCTTAATAAACTAAATGCAGATTAGCGTAAAAATGCATAACTCATTTAAAAAACAATTTTAAGCAATTTGCGCTCATACCCAGTAACCCTTACGAATTCTTTTGTGTAGCTTTATATATAAATTATAGCATTTATACACATCATATAGTATGCATAAATATAGTGAAACATAATAGCGCATATCATAATTGAAAATGCATTTCCAGCAATCACCGCTAATGTACAGTACTTCTGATACATTAGTATCTGAAATCTTTTGTGTGTCCCTGTAAATGCTATGCACTTCGTATTATACATGAAATAACTTATAGTAAACCTCAGCGACGTAGGTCAAATTCATTATATATGAAATAGTTCAACATAATTAAAATACGCCGCAAACAATCCCCCCCCCCCCCATATCATTATGTAACAGAATTCTTTTGTCTGGCCCTTAATGAGTAATAACTATGCTTTGCAACGCATATTATACAGAATGAATATTTTAGTGCGCTTCATAAATGCATATCAATTTTGTTATGTTTGGATGCGTGTAACATCATTAAAAATCATTTGAAACGATATTTTACCATTGGTTGTAATGTAACGGAATACTTTTGACTATCCCTGTAGATGAACTAAACATGCTAAAACCTTCATTTGAAATAGAGATCATGCTATGGCAAACGTCAATAACATCCAAAAATTTCAGCCCAATCCGAGTATATTTACGAGAGTTAGAGCACGTACAATCGGCCAGATTGACAGACGGCCAGACAGACCGAAGTCATAAGCACTTTTCAACTTTCTTGGAAAGTGTTAAAAACAATCCATGCCCATCATGAGGATTCTAAAGGTACATGCTCGTTGAATTGTGTACATTCAAAAAGGAAATATAAGCATCGGATTTTTTAAACAAATTATTGAATTTCAACACTCACCCTCTTGGATGCCTGCTACCAAAATTCCCAACCCAAAGAGCATAAAAGCTACATTTGTTGGGCAGTATACACCTATGCCTAATAAAGAAGTATCTATATTATAAAGGACAAACATATCTGTGCGTAACGCATACGTCATTCTGCGAATGGCAACACTTTGAAATTTGAAATGAAATTTCGCTTTTGCAATTTTCGCTACTGCAAATTTTTAAACTTCTAAACATCCCACATTTTAAATGTTTACACCGTCGTATGTGGAAAAAAATGCACTTTTAAATGAAATTTGTTTGAAAGCTGTATCTCAATTTATTTCTGAGATATTAATTTTTTTATAGTTTTTAATACCAATTTTCTAATCGTGGCAGCTGAAGTACTTCATTTCTATTAAAAGTGCATTAGTTATTTTTATTGATTATATTCTTACTGATGCCATTTTCTCATTACAATTAAAAATATCTTTTTTAAAAATTTGAACAGAAAATGACGTTATGCTTTAAAAAAGACACAATTTCCCTGATGATGCTCTTATATTTCACTATTTTTTCATTTTGCTGATATTGAGTTTGAGACAATAGGCAAAATATTTCAGCGAATGAAAATGACGTCATATTTAAAAGTAAACGATAATTTTATTTGATAAAACGAAATATTTCCCCTTGAATACCTCTAAAAGTTATAAATTTCTGGAATTTTTACGCGCAGGTACAGATATTATACTAAGACCTCAAATCACGAGTGGGAATTTTAACATGGAAAGTTGTAATAGTTGACAAACGTGACTTCAAGCTTGAAAAAATATTTATTAATAACCTATTGCTCGTTAAAAATGGTAATGACTTGATTCGGTTTAGATGTAAAGGTAGAAAATTCTATGATTATGTCAAGGTGAAATCATTTATGCGGATTTTTCATTCCGTAACCAAGCATCAATTAATAACTTAATCAAAATTACTTATCTTGATTATATGTTACTGTATACGTATATGAATAAAGTTTAATTTTTCAATAATGTTAACAGTTGAAGTTTATGAAACAGGTATTTTGTTAATCTTAGGTTAAAATATGTCTTTGAAGAGTTAAATTAACAAGTGTAAGATGGATTTTTTATTCTAATTATTTTTTGTCGAAGTATTATAAATTTGATGCAACACTTCCTTTGTAAACATTTTCTTTCGTCGAAATTCGACGGGCTCCACCTCGTTTATATTAAAGTTTAATGGAATAGGAAATTTGATTAAATTCCGTGTATTGTTTTTGAGATATAGCTATTGCGATAATCGTGAAAAATGCAGCATATCAGCACCACCTGTTATATGAATTACATGAAAATCTATTCAGCACCAACTTATGTCAAAATCTAATAGATTATGAAGTTTGATGAGCATTAGCTAAAATTGTACAAATCCAGAAAAAATGCAGTATAACAGCGCCACCAGTTGGGCGATTTACAAAAAAATCTAACTTAATCTGAAATTTGATGACAATCCGTGCATTAGTTCTTGAGATAGAACTATTGTGAAAATCGTGAAAAAGGCAGCGCAGCAGTGCCCCCTGTTGGGTGATTTACACAAAAAACTAATCAACAACAATTTATATCAAGGTCTAATTTAAACTAAAGTTTTATTAAATTCCGTGCATTAATTCTTGAGATAGAGCGGCCACAAAAGTTTTGTCACATACAGACAGACTCGCAATCAAACATTTTCTAAAATTAGTCAAATCATGTTCAGGACCTTCTAAAACGTATAAATCTGTCGAAAACTGGAAGTGGAAACTTTTCACGAATCCGATAATTTCTTCTTGTAAAAATAGAAGAAAGTAACCGCATGCATTTTTATTGAAACGAGACTAACCGCAATAAAAATAATTGCTTAATTTCGCATATAGATGTTTGATGTTGCAATGTCGATATAAAATTGTTACGCTTAAAAACTTTTCTCCTTCTTTATATTAATACCGATAAAACTTGAACATTTTCCTGCATCTTGGTACGTTTTTATGTTTTTCGTCAACAGTTCTTTTCTATAAGTGTTGTTTATGCAATCGCGACAAATTTTTATGACCAATAAAATCATTAAATGAGATTAGAGGCAAATACGTAATAGACTGGCGAATTTCGTAACACATCCATTTTATACGACGAAATAAATTAATAAAATGCACACATAAAAATATAAAAAAAAAAGATTCACAATCTGTTATATAAAAATCTGACTGTCTATTTGCATTTCACAATTACTCCTTCCAGAATATGAAGCATTAGGCGATGAAATTAATAGTAGTTAATCCAATAGATCGGAGGATCTCATATAAATCCTCAAGATTTTAAATTTCAAAACAGTTTTTGAGATATTAATTTTTTGTAGTTTTGAACGACATTTCTGCGAAAATAGCATCTAAATTAATCTTTTTACTTTCTTCTATCTTTACAAGAAGAAAGTAATGGATTCATGAAAAAATTCGACTTTCGGTTTTCGACGGATTTCAGAAAGTCCTGAACGCTATTTGATTGATTTTAAAAAATGTTTGTTTATGAGTCTATCTGTATGTATATATATATATATATATATGACACAAATTTTGGGGGCACTTTATCTCAAGAACTAAACAAGAATTTATCTCAAGAACCGAATATAATAAAACTTTAGGTTCAGTTATACCTTGATATCAATTGATTATGACGTGTTTTTGGTGTAAATCACCTCACAAGTGTCACTGCTTTGTTGCATTTTTCACGTTTTACGCATTAGATGTATCTCAAGAACGGTATCTCATAACGGACGGATTTTCATCTAACTTCAGATTCAGTCAGATGTTGACATAAGTTGTAGCTGATTAGGTTTTGGTGTTATTCACCCAATAGGTGGCGTATGTACGCTGCATTTTTCATTATTTCCGCAATAGCTGTATCTCAAAAACTAATCTGTGGAATTTCATCAAATTTCATATTCCGTTAGACCTTGACATACAAGGTGCGTCTAAAAGGTTTGGTGAATGGAAGCATAAAACGAATAAAACAAAGCATGGAAACAAAATACCTTTAATCATCCCCAAAGTAACATCCGTTGGCAACAATACACTTATGACATCGATGATAAAGCTGTTGGAATGAGTCAGCGAAGGCTTCTTTGGGATCGACCAAAGCACAGATGTAACACATCGTCGGATGCCTGGCATGTCTGCGAAACGTGTGCCCTTGATGACTCGCTTGAGCCGAGGGAACAGAAAGTCGGCGATTGTTTAACAGCATCTGTCACACCTGCTGGATATTGTCTGTCGTCACACTGTTTAAGGGTCGACCTGAAACGTGGTTCGTCGTGCATAGTTTCGTTTCCCTCCCGAAAACATTTGAACCAGTCGTATACGCATTTTTTGCTCACTGCGTCTTTTCCGAACACCTGGACCAACATTGCATGCATTTCTGCGGCGGTTTTTCCCAATTTGCAGCAAAACTTGACGTTTATCAGTTGCTCCATTTCAATATGACGCAAGTTTTCAAACATACATAGTTCGACTGCCCATAGCAGGCTATTCTGCCTTAGTTTCTTGCGCTTCTTACTATGTGCTGTTTCTCCATTGATCTCTACCTGCATATGCGAAGGGACGCATTTTTAACTCGCGTTGTTTATGAGATAGCCATCCATTCACCGAACTTTTTAGACGCACCTTGTATCTCTCTATTCTAAAAAAAAGTAACTCCCGCTGTCACCGCCGCCGCCGCCGCCGCCGGTTTTGAATTTTTTGTGACCGGAGGTCTTTCTTCGTTAATATTAAGAAAAATAATGCATACAAAAATATGAAAATTGGTAGTATTGTACAGAAATGTTTGATAAACACGCTGATGTAGACAGTTTTCAAATTGAAGAAATATTTTAAGAGATATTTAATGCTAAAGTTGGACAAAATCGTTCCATTAAAAAAGTTTTATAGGAGCAAAAACTATACATCGGAATTTAATACTTTTTAGATCATTTTATACGTTATAATTTCCCGGTGTGCAGAATTAATTTATTATTTTAATTTGACTCATTTTTCGAGGTTTCATTTCTATTTTAAATTCAAATTTTCAGCATTTCGAGAGATATTTTTTTACTTATTTCAGAAAATTGTACTAATTTAACCTGTTGCCAAACTGTATAAACAACGGAAACAATAATGTTTGCTTCAAATTAAAAATTTATTTACACGTGACTATTATAAACAGAAAAGAAAAACTTTCAAATTAGAATTAAATAATTACGTATAAAAAGCAGGTACTTATTGAAAATTACTTCATCTATAATTACACGTGAATTTTAACAGAGAAAGGATATTGTAAAGTAATAAATTCATTAACATGCGTTAGAAGTCTTAAATAGGAGAAATTACATCACATTTACGTCACATTACACTTATTACGTAAAATGAACAAAAAATAATATTGTAAAATAGTAGTTTAAATTTAAAAATAGCGCGAGACATTTACTTGATATTTTGAGATGAACTTTTCAACTATTTTTTTTTTTTGGACAGCGCAAATAATATTTCATTTCTAATAAAAGCATTTTCACGTGAATATTAAAAAGGGAAAGAAAAGTTTGGTGAAAATTACGTCAGATTAAAACGATATATTTAAAATGTTTTATTTAAAAGGACTTTCTTTTCGCTTCGTTAAAAAATACCGGGAGACAAAGACTCTGTTTACTTAATTCCTTTTATATTAGATGATTTTGAAATGCCATTGTATCTTTTAACAGCAGCTGATTTTTCCGTAAAATTCCCCAATCAAAGAGAAATGAATAGAAACCCGTTTATAGGGAGATCGCCTTTGTTTTTTTAATTATAATTCAATCTTCCAAAAAAATTCAATTAAAGCCGATCAAATTAGCGTGCTTTTAGAGACTGCAGTGTCTGATCGGGGGGTTGGCGAGCGTAGCTCGTAGGGGGCCGAGCCCCCTAGTATGGTGAAAAAAAAATTCCGGAAAAAGTCTAAGAAATAAAAGCATTTTTTCACATATTTAAGCTTCATGAATAAATTTATTGTAGAGAAATAAAAGAAGTCTGTCGTCATATTGGCATTTAGACATCGTAGATTTTTTTTCAGCTGTACTTTCAATCAAGGAGGAAGATTTAATCTCCTTGCATTTAGGTGCACAATTATTGTTCCTTTTTAAAAGAATTAGATTTAAAGAAAAAGGCCACATATACTATTTTCAATTACAGTATAACATCGAAAATTCGGCATTGTCGGGACCGAGAATAAGCCAGGTTTTGAAAACTCCAGATTTCTGAAAAAATATCAATATAATTCCGTATTCTTAAAGGTGCCTTTATTCATAATTTAATTCATAGCCAAGTGATATTTATGTGAGAAAAATGAAAAATTAAATATTAAACAAGAAAGAAAGAAAATCATGCGTCAAGCATAGATTATGAAACACATTCCATCACATTCAGAATAATGTAACAAAACTGCATCATTTAATAAGTTAAAATATTATCTCTAATTCAACCAAATGGAAACGCATAACACATTTGAAAACCCAAATTCAGCTGTTCCCATCTACAATCGGAAAATGATCCGAATTCTTTGAGTAGCCCTGTATATGATATATAGATTTCTATCTATTAACTATATGCATGCAAAAATTTAGTTCAGTTAGGAAATACATACCTCAGTTGAAAATTCGCCTTCAGCAATTTCCACTAATAAGGAGAATAGTACATGAATTCTTTTGTGCAGCCCTGTATATGAGGTATAGAATTTATATACAACGAGTAAAATGCAAAAAAATAGTTAAATTTAAAAGAGCATACCCAATTTTAAAACTCACTTCCAGCAGTTATTACTCAAACACAGTACTGTAACCGATTTCTTTTGTGTGTCCCTACAAAGGAACGGCAAATGCTATGAATGTCCTATTCTATCGTAATTATCTTGTAGTTAAATTCAGTGATTTATATCAGTTTCAAAATACACATGAAATAGCGCAACCTCAGTACAATACTCTGCAAACGATTTTTCCCATATACCCCAATGTAATGGAATTCTTTTGAGTGCCCCTGTATATGAACTATTAATCCCACGTACTTCATACACAACACCAAACAATGAAATAATCCTAAATAACAGGGTTACCCTAAATAACATTTATCAATTGCACGAAAATCCGAGAATATTTATGGAAGTTAGAGCGTGGACAGATGGACAGACAAACCGAATGCATGAACACTTTTCAACTTTGTTGGAGAGCGTTAAAAAGAAGTTGCTTGAATTGATACTTTCTACATTAAAATTTTTTTTTAATAAACAGTGTTGAAGTCATTATTTTTCGTGTAATTTCTGCAACATCAGTTTCAATTTTTTTGGCCGTTCGAAGTTCCAAGTTTTTCTTGGATTTTATACAAGTGAAGACTATTGATATGGATGATGTTGGAGCTTGAGAGAGTTAAAAAAGCAATTAAACATTAAAAAAATCAAAGAGCAAGTGGTCCCGGAGGAATATCAGCAGAGCTGATCAAAAATGGAACTGGAAAATTGTTCAGATTAATTACACAGTTATTCGAAAAATGCTTAAACGGAGAGGTAACACCAGAAGAATGGAGGATTGGATATTTAACATCAATATATAAGAAAGGAGACCGACAAAAATGTGAGAATTACCGAGGCAATACTGTAACAGCAACGTTTAGTAGATTATATGGTCGAATTTTAAAAGATTTCATTGAAGAAGAAGTAAGAATGAAGGAAAGTGAAGAGCAAAGTGGATTTAGAGCAGGAAGATCATGTATGGATAATATATTTTTTCTTAAACAAATTGTTGTAAAGGAAATGACAGTAGGAAATCAAATTCATCTTCTATTTATAGATCTTACGAAAGCATATGATAATGTTCCAATCGCAAAATTATGGAATGTATTAAATGAAATGGCTATAAATCCAAGTATTATTAGAGCAATTCAAGAACTTTACAGACAATCAAAAACAAAGATTAAAATAGGCCAAAGATTATCAAAAGGTTTTATAACAGATAAAGGACTCAGACAGTGATGTTGTATCTCACCAACACTTTTTAAAATTTATGTTGAAGAAGCATTGAAAATGTGGAAGAAGAAATGCAGAGGAATGGGACTTAATATGAATTGAAGGTCAATTTTTACTCTACAATTCGCAGATGACCAAGTTATAATTGCAAAAAGTAAAAATGATTTAGAGGAAATGACGGTGAAAATTAAGGAAGAATATGAGAAATGGGGACTTCACATGAACGTCAGCAAGACCAAATACCTATGTATAGGAGGAAATGAGACAGACCTAAATCTAACTAATAACATAAAAATAGAAAGCTGTAAGCATTATAGATATTTAGGTGTAGACATTAATAGAGAAGGAAGAGACTCACAGGAAATTAAATGCATAATTTGTCAGGGGAGAAAGGCTGTTAAACTATTAAATTCTATTTGGTGGAGTAAGGAGATCTCTAGGAAAAGAAAATATAATATATACAACTCTATTGCAAAGAGCATATTGTCATATGAAGCAGAAGGATGGAGAATTATGGAGACAGAACGAAAGAAATTAGCGGCAGTAGAATTGGACGCCCTAAGAAGATCATGCAGGATATCAAGAATAGAAAAAATAAGAAATGACAGAATCAAGGAAATGATGAAAATAAAGGGAACCATATTAGATGATATAAAAAAAAAGCAATTAATCTGGTATGGCCATGTCAAAAGAATGAATGAGGAAAGACTACCCAAAATAACATTCAATTATGAAACAAACAAAAAAAAGGAAACGGGAAAGACCACGAAAGAACTGGATGGGTGATATTTCAAAGGCAATGAGGGATAGAGGTCTGGAAGAGGAATGGACCCTTGACCGGAAGAAATGGAAAAAGACTCTTGTAGATTCTTCGGATGGCGGCATCTGACGCCATAAACCGAGTTTATATATATATATAAGACTATTGATTTCGGAAACACAGTCTTGTTTCACTAAAACAGATACTAATTTTCCAGTCAAATTTATGCATTTTTCCAGTGACACCTTTTCACCTACCGGCTCCTCGTTCTCTTTCCTCTGAGAGTGTTGAACTCAGGGGGGTACCCGAAGGGGACTACCCCCCCCCCGGAGCAATAAGATCCCCCCCGGAAGATTTGAGATTTTTTTTCAATGGTCAAAAGGTCAAAAAGTGCAATTCCCCTCTCCCCGGGAGCCACAGAAATCCCTCGCGGAGGAAAGTGTCGGAATTCAACACTGTCCTCTGAGCTGCTACCAGAGCTATAGGCCGTTCTATTTAGAACAGCGTCAGCTTTCTCGCTATCCACTAAATCAATCGCTTTCCATCAGGAAGTTTTTAATTCGTAAACAATTGATATTTTTCTTTTTCTTGTAAGTTAAACGTGCAGTAAATGGAATGGGATGACTTTGATGCCGGACTTTAGAAGTTGCCAGAATTTCGAGGTTGCACTGTAATTATTTTTTAAAGATGGCTGTTAAAAGGGTTCACGAGCGTAATAAAAATTTAAATTTCTTGTAAAACATTCATTTTAATACAAAACTCTAAAATATTTTCTATGAGTTCGTCAATGTGAAATCATTTAATTTCTCTATCTCCGAAATTAGAAACCAAAACTTAAAAGAACAATATACTTTTGACAAATAAAGTTTTTCATAAAAAAAATCACGTTATCTTCAAAATTAATTTTGGCAATTTTTGTTAACACTTTCCAACACAGTTCAAAAGTATTTATGAATTCTGTTTGTCTGTCTCTCTGTCGTCTGTCTGTCCGTGCTCTAACTCGAGTAAATATACTCGGTATTTTTGTTAATACTTTCCAACACAGTTCAAAAGTATTTATGAATTCTGTTTGTCTGTCTCTCTGTCGTCTGTCTGTCCGTGCTCTAACTCGAGTAAATATACTCGGTATTTTTGTTAATACTTTCCAACACAGTTCAAAAGTATTTATGAATTCTGTTTGTCAGTCTCTCTGTCGTCTGTCTGTCCGTGCTCTAACTCGAGTAAATATACTCGGTATTTTTGTTAATACTTTCCAACATAGTTCAAAAGTATTTATGAATTCTGTCTGTCTCTCTCTCTGTCGTCTGTCTGTCCGTGCTCTAACTCGAGTAAATATACTCGGTATTTTTGTTAATACTTCCCAACACAGTTCAAAAGTATTTATGAATTCTGTTTGTCAGTCTCTCTGTCGTCTGTCTGTCCGTGCTCTAACTCGAGTAAATATACTCGGTATTTTTGTTAATACTTTCCAACATAGTTCAAAAGTATTTATGAATTCTGTTTGTCTCTCTGTCGCCTGTCTGTCCATGCTCTAACTCGAGTAAATATACTCGGTATTTTTGTTAATACTTTCCAACATAGTTCAAAAGTATTTATGAATTCTGTCTGTCTGTCTCTCTGTCGTCTGTCTGTCCGTGCTCTAACTCGAGTAAATATACTCGGTATTTTTGTTAATACTTTCCAACATAGTTCAAAAGTACTTATGAATTCTGTTTCTCTCTCTGTCGTCTGTCTGTCCATGCTCTAACTAGAGTAAATATACTCGGTATTTTTGTTAATACTTTCCAACACAGTTCAAAAGTATTTATGAATTCTGTTAGTCTGTTTCTCTGTCGTCTGTCCGTCCGTACTCTAACTCGAGTAAATATACTCGGTTTGCTATGTAATTGACATAATATAATAACGTTTAACTGAATTCGAAGTTTGACGAAAATCCGTGCATTAGTTATCTAGCAACGTTGACGACGTTGACATAAGTTGTTGCTTATTAGGGTTTGGTGTAAATCTCCAAACAGGTGGCTCTGCTATGCTGCAGTTTTCACGATTTTGCGATAACTATATCTTAAAAACTAATGCACGTACTAATTTAATCAAGCTTCATATTATGTTACACTTTCACATACATAGATCCGTATAAGGCTTGGATGTTTTTACTGTCCTATAGGTGTCGCTTTTAGGCTCTTTTGGTGGGAATTTCGGTTGCAGTCATCTCTAAGTCTGGGTGCCGAAAATCAATGATTTGTTTGAAAAATGCGATGCTTATATCTATCTCCTTTTTAAATGCATACAATTCAACGAACCTATCCTCATGATGGGTACAGATTGTCATTTAATTTTGGTTCTGTGATACTGAATCTTGACGTATTAACATGTATGAGATAGAAGAATGTTTTGGGACTGGCATTTACATTATATTTAAATCTGACTAGTATTCACATTATCTTTATTTTACATTATCTCATTTTTAATGTAGTTTACGAAAAATGACAGTTTTTAAATTTAAGTTAATTTTTAAGTATCGTTTATTCATTATATTTGACAAGTTTTGTTTTTTTTTTCCAAATAAATATCTCATATTTATAAATTTTCAAGAAGTATATAATTTAAAATTATAACTTCTATTATATAATCTAAATTATAATTTAGAACTACATAATTTAAATTCATTTGAAAATGTTTCATTCGTCAGATTGTCTAAAACGAATTCGTTGCAAATGAAAATAACATTATACTAATTTCGAAAATAATACTTTAATACTAATGTTTTATCTTCAAGAGCTCTGTAATGAATTTCTTATAGGTAATTTCTGTAAGCAATATGTTTTTAAAGGGAATAATACATTAGAAGAAGTAATATTTTCTCGAATATATGTAAACTGTATACAGATGCATTTGTCCTTAAAAAAAATTAAATATTAAAATAAATATTTTTGCAAGCTGACTAGTGTTTCATGGAATTTTTAAAATCGCAGCTCTATATTTCACTTTATATAATAGGAAAACTCTATTACTTTTCATTAGAATATAATTTTTAAATTTTCATCCTTGCCGTTATATAATGTAATAAAATATTTGTGGGCTTCTCGTAATAAAAATAATTATCTTTATGAAATAAAGCAATAGGAATCCTTGAGAATTTTTAATGTAATGCTTATATAAGTATAAGATATAGAATCCAGATTAAATATTTTATTACGAAATAAAAATTTAAATCTTTTGCGCTTGATTTAATATTTTTCTCCTTAATGTACAGTGTGTTCCAAAATTCGACCTACAAATTAAGAGCAGTGTCCGACTTATGCAGGAGCATGCAAGGCAACTGCCCCGGGGCCCTCTTTTTATCCCCCCCCCCATGATATTAATCAGGATTTTCATTAAAAGGTACCAAATGATTACAATTAGTCAAACGTGACCAAAATTAATATATTTTAAAACATTTAGGAATAGAATGCGGTCCCCCTTCCCCTCTCTGCTCTCAGTACCTCCTTCACCCGTGCAAAAAACAAACTATATCATTAGAAAACTAATGTTTAAAATTTCATTATAACCACTTAGTATTCTATTGTTTTCAAAAGAAATTCTTTATTAACGTTTTCCTCATAACGTCGTAAGTTTTTAACCACTTAGTAAACCATTTTTTAGTAAACCATTAATTATGGCCAATTTGGAGAATTTTCTTTTAGACGTAACGTACGCAGATAAGCAAGGCAAAAGTTTCTAAAGAAATACTCGTGTCGACCAATCTATCATTTTTTCTACTATTATCCTACTAGTATCTTTTTGTAATACCCTGTATCCAGGTGTGAGCACTGAACAGTACCGGGTACAAAATTTATGCATACATACAATGTGTATGACGTTTAGTACTAGCCACTTCCACATTATTCCCAAAAAAATCCGATAGATAGATAGAAGTGGGGCCCCCAGGATGATGCTTGCCCCGGGGCCCTCCATAGCCTAAGTCGGGCCCTGATTAAGAGGGGTGATAGAAGACATCAAGAGGATGAAAAAATACCAGATAACATGGGGTTGCAAACCATGTATTTAATCAAAAATACAAGGTGTTCTACCCCATAGATTAACATTCAAGATGGGACATTTACAGCAAAATCTGTAATGGCAACAGTACTAGCGTAACTACCGACAAGAGTTAACAAGCCTCCGAAGTTTACCCATTGTAACGTGGAAAAAAAACTATCGAGGACTAGACTTAGACATCTAACTCATAAGAACTGACGTTCATTTTTAAACTTTTTTTATTCACGCTTGGACAACACAACACAGCACACATAAAAAATCACAGGACATATAAAAACTTAAAGTCTGAACTTAAATTCTGTCGGCGCTTGCTCGCCCCTCACTGATCGGCCCAAAAGCGACCGTCCTCTGTCGCTACAGAAACGCATCTCCTCTCCACGGCGCCCTCTTCGATTTTTCAGTCCATCTTAATTGGCGACCACGTGGGAGTCAGATTCATCTTATTAAAATGTTTATGTCTACAAGTGTTAGTCAGCAATTCTCACCTAGAATTATTTACATCATTAAAATCATTTTACAACTTTACATCTGGATTTCGTGAAGACATTGACAGACGGCTTATAGTTTAGGCATCTGGAGGGTCCAATTAAAAGTGTTTACTACGTTAAGTGGTCATCTGGTTTTTGCATGAGCTCAGATGAAACGTCACACCATGTTGCAGATATATGTTTACGCTCTATGTTTTGAATATCTATTCTTTCCTAAAACGAAGTAGAGGCAGACGATTGATGGTTTATTTATTTAGCTGCTTTTTCTTTATCTCACTTGTTTCGTTCGCCTTTAACTTACAAAATGATAATTAAAGTTATCCTTCTATATATATAAAAAAGTGAAAATCTGCGTAGATATTCCCGGTAGATCGGCATCCATTTGAATGCTTAATCATGGTCTTTCTTCCTTACTATTAAAAAAAAAACTGTTGCACACAAAAATATGAAAATCCGTAATATAATAGTGAAATGTTTGATAAATACGATGATGCAGACAGTCTTCAAATCAAATAATTATTTTAAGAGATTTTTAATGTTAAAGTTGGTCAAAATCGCTCCATTAAAAAAGTTTTATAGGAGAAAAAACTATACATAGGAATTTAATCATTTTTAGATCCTTTTAAATATTAGAAGCTCCCAGTTTACAGACTGTGTTTATTTTTTTAATTTGATTAATTCTTTGAGGATTTATTTCCATTTTAAATTCAAATTTTCAGCATTTCGAGAAATATTTTTTACATATTTTAGAAAAGGGCATTATTTTAAATTGTTGCCAATTTTTAAAACGGTGCAAAGAATAATATTTCCTTCAAATTAAAAATGTATTTACACGTGGCTATTATAAACAAAAAAAAACCCTATCAACTCAGAATTAAATGATTACATGTTAAAAATCAGGAAAATATTGAAAATTACGTCATAGGAACTATATTTACACTTGAATTTTGAAAGAGAAAGAAAATGTTAAAATGAAAAATTCATTATTATGCATTAAAAATCGTAAATAGAAGAAATTGCGACGTATTTAAAATGGCCAAGTAATAATGCAAAGCAGTTTAAATGAAAAAATATATTTGTGCGAGACATTTAGTTCATATTTTGAGATAATCTTTTCAACTATTGTTGTGATTTCTCAGACAGGGTAAATAATAATTCCTTTCTAGCAACAAAAGTATTTTCAGGTGAATATTAATAAGAGAAAGAAAACTTTGGTGGAAATTATGTTAGATTTAAAACGATGCATTTAAAATGACTTATTTAAAAGAACTTTCTTATAGCATTGTTAAAAAATACCGGGAGACAAGGACACTATTTACTTAATTCATTTTACCTTAGCTTATTTTCCAATTTTTAGCCATTTTTTTTTTAATCAAAGACTAAAACAGACACTGTATCTCTTAACAGCAGCTGATTTGGTCTTAAAAATCCCCAAACAAAAGAAAACGAATGGAAACCCGTTTACAAAATACATCACCACTTTTTTTTTTGTATATTCAATCTTTTAAAAGCCGATCAAATTAGCGAGCTTTTAGAATCTGGGGTGTCTGAACGGGGGTTGGCGAGCGTAGGGGGTAGAGCCCCTAGTAACATAAAAGAAAAACCCTAGAAAATTTTGTTAAGAACGTAAATATGTAAGTTTATGAGATTAAATTGTAAAAGATGAAATTCAAGTATTGTGTTAATTTATTCATATCGAATAAAATTTTATTGGGTGTAATGTCAGTTCTTCTATTTATTTTTAAATTTTTGATTTATATAATTCAAAAAATTTGTCGAACGAAATTTTTTTACATCCGTAATTTTATTATTATTTCTTATATGTTACTATTATAAATATTACTGAATTGATTGTACGTTATTCACATTAAAAACAATATTTTTATTTTATCTGTAAGAAAGTGAAAATACGTAAATTTAAAAAAATTATTGTAACGGTTGTTTAATACATTAAACTTAATAAATTAATAAAACATCGGCTATAAAAATTTTCCTACCAAATGGGAACATTTATGAAATTTTCTGGGACTTGTAGAATGTAACATTTCGTATATTTTTATATTACACCATTGCTTTATGTAGATTTAAATCCAATTATATCATATGTGCTTGATATATAGCATTCAAGACGAAATTTATACCTTGTTTCGTTGCACTTAAATCGTTCACTCATCATGAAAAAAAAAAAACATATATCCGTGCATGAACATAGAATAGATATTAGATATATGTAAAATAGAATATCTTATTGTATGTTCATGTATCGGTCTAAGATCCTATTAAAAACGTAAACATGCAATTGTATTACATAATAATAATGTGAAATTCAGGCATATTTTTTTTTCTTTAAAACTGGTTAAAAATATCGGTAGTTATAACTTTTTTTATAAAATATTTACAAAAATAATCAGATTAATTAATCAAAAATACTTTTATGGTTGTATCACAATTCCTATAAAAGCAATGTATTTAAATGTATTATAATCCTCTCTGTAAATGGAAAGGCTTTTACAGTTGAAAATGTTTCATCTAACGTTTTTTAAAGAAAAATTATAACTATGAAAATGATTAAGAAAATTACTACTGTTTGAAAATATTTAGCTTCGACTATTTTTCTACTCTATCTAAATTTGGTTGAAAGACATGGAAATCCCTACAGGGTATTAGATACAAGATAAGGGAAATGTCTGTAAAACAATGACTGAGAAACTCAATCGAATGCATTTAACCGAGAATTAGTGTAAATTTACAGAGAGTCTTGACCGAGAAACTCAATCGAAGCATATAACCGAGAACTGGTGTAAATTTACATAGTCTTGACCGAGAAACTCAATCGAATGCATTTTACCGAGAACTAGTGTAAATTTACTGAGAGTCTCGGTTTTTTTCTGTGTTTTTACAGAAAATTTTAACAGTGCGTAATGTTAAATCTATTGACTTTTGATGCATTTCATATATTTAAAATATCTTCTCGGGAAAGTCATATTTTTAACATATTTTTCCTGTGTACTCTTCTTAAAGGATGTCTCTTTTTTTCTTAGTTTTCAAAATATTTATCAAATCTATGCTGAATTTCATATTTTACGCGTTAAAAGCGGGCGAACTGTGAGTAAGATTTGCACTTTCTATAAAATTAAGTCTATACTTTAGCAATATTTTGAGAACTAAGAAAAAAATTGACATCTTTTAGGAAGTGTACACAAAAGCTAGAAGTTTAAAATATTCATTTCCCAAGGAGATATTTTAAATATAGGAATGCATCAAATGCCCACAGACTTTACATTAGTCAGAGGAAATCGGAAGCTGATAGCTCCATGAAGCTGAGTGATCAGCCACCTTAAGAGTGCTTCGTATATTCATGCACGTCGGTGCGGTCTCTGTGCTGAGTGAGATGCATTTGTTCGTGAAAAAATAAGAGCTTGGAATTTTCAAGATTTCGCTGCCAGCTTTGAAAATAAGTGCTGTCTGTGAAATATAATATACATTTTTTTTATCTAATCAACTGTACCTTCTGTAAATATTAAATTAATGTAAATAAATTATGCACAGTATTTTCAAATAATTTAAAAGGATTTGAAAACAATGCTCTTATCATAAAAATGTTTTATTTGGGTACCTTGATAATAATTTTGCTATTTTCCTTAATAAATAATGAATTAAATGTTTCTTTTTAATAATTTTCAGAGGGAAATAAATGCCAGTACATTTTTACTTTAATCTGTACTAAACGGGGGTGGATCAGGGAGCGAAGCCTCCTGGACAAGAAAAATATTTTTTCATTTAACTTATTTTAGTTTTGAAAGTGTTTTATTAAATGTCTTTTAGCCCATATTTTTACCTTATTTTGATTTCGCACGTATTTTTAATCGACCATTTTGGACGCCATCTTCATATTTTTATGACAAGAGCATTGTTTTCAAGCATTTTTAAAAAATTTTAAAATGCTGTACAAAACTTAACATTTGCATTAATATAATATTTACAGAAGGAACAGCTGATTACATAAAATAAGAAAAAAATGTGTTGAATATTTAATAGAGAGCATTTAATTTTCATAACGGTTCACATTTGAGCACATCCATGGAATTAAAAATGAGTACTACATGTGTTTCTCAATTTTTGGTACATTTGGATCGGAGCTATATTGAGTATGTTACGTATATAAAACGGACTACTTTTTACTCATTTTTGAGAACCCATTTTTTTTTCAGTGTGTACATTGAAATATTCTGTTTTTTTTATTCTGTTTGTGTTTGAAAGTAAAATATGTGAAAAACAGAAATACCCTAATAAGGCCAAGCAGTGTGAGGTCTGGTCTTATTAGTTTCAACGACAACCGATACCGGCTTCATCTTCATCTTCGGACCACTGAATCTTTCGACGCGTTGTTGTTAAAAACATTGAGTAAACTTTTATATGAAATAAGTGTAAATTATTAATTGAATACTTTAGACACTACATTTTCATCGTATATTACCATTACCTCAGTTAATTAAACATTTTCTGTGTCAATATTTCTAAAAAACTATGAAATCTGTCAAAGCAGTTGTATATACAGGGTGTCCGGTCTCAACGGTGTCCAATGGGTAATTCCTAAACCGTTAGTCATAAACATATAGTTCCAATTACAAAAATGTTTTAAATCAAGTAAAGAAATATTTAAAAAGCAATTTGGGTCAATAAAAACATTTCTTAAAAAATTACGAAATTTAAATTTTTATACGGTCCCCCGGTCATATAAGTTATATTTAGTAAAATTTTCCTTTTACTCTGACACGTAATACAACAAAAGTCCCGTTATTCTACGATTAAAATTGGCCTAGTAAGAGCTGTTTAAAGTTGGAGCATATTTTTTTCTGCAAATTGGGGGTCATTCACAAATTTAGTCGAAATATAATTTCTTCAAATATAAAAAATGGCTGAGAGTAAAATTAACATTGCAATATAAATTTGAAATCTTTAACCCTTCTGACATATTAATGCAAAATATATAATTTGTAATAAACATTTAAGAAGAAAGAAAAAACAGAATTTTTGTTAAATAAAATTATGCTAAATTAACAGCCTCAATTCTTTACGAAATGATACGCATTTTAAAATATTATTAGATTGCGCTATGCTGCAAAAGTTGGGCTATGTCATGTTTTTTAGCTTTTGGTAATTGATTCTTTTATATTCTGTACCGCTGAATCCAAAATTGACCTTCATTTTCAACTATCACATCAGGATTTTTCCCATATTGCAAATTTCAAAGTTAAAAAGTTCAAAGTTAAAATTGAATCTCCTCCCCCATCTCATCGGAACACTCAGCAGTTTAGTCGTAAGAATCCCAGGATAAGCAAAAATATCGAATAAATTATTGAATAAAATAAAAAATAAAAAATAAAATAAAATAAAAAATGTTTTACATATGTTTTATGGTATAATATTTTCGCTATATTTTAACATACACATTTGCGATTTGCAAAAAAAATTCTAATGTGATGTTTAAAAATGAAGGTCATTTTCAGACTCAGTGCTAAAAAGTACGTAAAAATCAATTATCAAAAGTTAAAAAACACAACTATCTCCTTTACTTTATAGTATCCGATTTTTGTTATTCTTTAAATTTGACAATTTGTGATTGGCGACAGTTTATGATTGCGATTTTTATGATATCCTGACATGATGGTTAAAAATTAAGGTAATTTTCGGATTCAGTGCTAAAAAATACATAAAAGTTAAAAAACCCAACAATCGCAGTCTTGTATTATCTAATCTAAAACTTTTTCTTAAACTTCTTGGCGGTAAGCTATCCGAAATTTTTTGTGCTATACATGTAAAATAAGTATAAATAGTAACCACTGAAAATCACAATAATATTAGATTGTTATCGGATTTGCGTCAGTATCTAAAATGCAATCTCGGTCGGATATTTAAAAGTGGGTTAAAGTTTGAGTGCAAATTTTGAACTGGAAAAACATACATACAATCGGTGAAGTAACATAAAAACTCATAAAAATAACATAATTTTTGTTAAAAAAAATCATAAAAGAAACAGTCTCAAATCTTGGCAAAATAAAACATATGTTATTTTAAATTCCAATTTGAAACTTAATCATAATACTTGTACGATTTTTTTCAAAGCGCAGATACACATGAAATAAGATCTTCGAATACTTTAAGCACTTGGTATATGACCCCTCAAAGCCAAGCCGAACTCATTTGTTTTCAGAGCAGAAAAGTGGCATAAGTCATGCATTTTTAAAGCTTCATAACTCGCTCAATTTTAGTGTAATATGAATGGGACTTTTTTATCTTACTTGTCAGTGTAATAGGAAAATTTTTCTAAATATAACTTATAAGACCGGGTGACCGTATAAAAATTTAAATTTCTTAATTTTTTAAGAAATGTTTTTATTGACCCAGATCGCTTTTAAAATATTTCTTTACCTGATTTAAAACATTTTTGTAATTGGAACTATATGTCTAATGACTAACGGTTTAGGAATTAACCATTGGACACCGTTGAGACCGGACACCCTGTGGAGCTTAATAGGGTGAAGGGCAAATGGAATCAGCAGATTTGGTTCTTCGAAACTGCATGCCCGTAAATAAAGCGCAGCTACAGAATACTGTATTATGAGGAGAACTTTTTATTTTATTCAATCAATTTTCGTGTAATACCTGCAAAATATCTGTTATTTAAAGTTGAATCATGTGTTGAGAAAATTATGGCCTTATTTAAAACACACACTCCTGATAAAGCCACATTAAAAATGTCTTTTGTTTTTAACCCTGCTGGCCACAACTAAACAGTGACAAGAGTATGCATGATTTAACAATGTAAAAAAAAAATACATAAATGTTACATCTAACACAATTTAAATTGTCATTTTCTGATATAACATAGTTTATTGCGGTCTGAAACCTTGACGCGTCCTTATTTCGTACAGACGAAATACAAGGTGAGTAATACAAATGATGGACCCGAATTAAAAAAATCATATAGTCGAAACTACTGCACATCCATCAAAGACATTATTTATGTACCACCAATGCCGAAAACACTGCCAGAACTTAACACATTAAGCACCACACTGTAAAAAAAAATCACTGTAACTTTACAGAAAAAAATGCTGGCAATATGGGTGCCAGCAAATTTAGCGGTAAATTTACAGCAATTTTGTTTATCACGGATAAACAGCAAATGTGTAAAATTGCAGCATTTTTTCAGTTAATTTTGCAGTAATTTTGTTTTTGAGGTTTTACAACAAGTCTGTATTATGTCAGCATTTTTTGCTGTTAATTTTACAGCACTCTTAACAAAATAACTGTAAATTTTTAGCTTTTTTTCGTTGTTGTTGATATGTATTTGTATTTTTATACCCCCCCCCCCCCCGTAATGTTTATTCACATTGATTTTCTTTTTTTTATATTATGACCATCTTTTAAAGACAAATGGTACTAAGTATTATCTTTATGTCTACTTATATCATTGTTTTAATAGCATTCTTATATAATAAATTTTGTTATACATATGTAAGATACAAACATCGCACGATAAAGTAAAAGAAGAAATAAAATAAAAAAAGACACCGAAAAAGCTATAAATAGAAAATTTTAAACTATTGTAACTCATTGTATAGAATATCCCTTATGTCAATTTAAAATATACTGTGTATTATAACATACATTGAAGACATTAAAAATATCTAATTTCAGCTTCTAGTTGCGGATTATACTTATTATTGTTAGATAATAGACAAAAGCAAAATGCGATCTGCTGCGATAATAGTGAGCAAACTCTTGAAATTTTTTTATGGATTAATAAAATAGTGTTACATATTACATATAAATGGTTTGAACATTACATGTAAAAAAAATGAAAATAAATGCGCGTAAAAATCTAGGATCTATAAAATCTGAATATCTCTCACGGAAAATAAGATCATTGGTAGTTTAGAGAATGGATTGAAGGGAGATGATAAAAATATCTCGGTGACTCAAATAATCAGAAGGTTTTGTAGAAAAATAAACTTTATTAACATAACAACACATAGCCAAATATTCGCCATCGTCACTGACAGAATAATCTGCCGCTCTCTGCAGAGTTCGAATGTTACTGCGTCACGTGACTTCAAAAGCTCTCCGCAGAAAACGCGGGGGGAGGAAATGCGCCTCATTGCTATTGGCTGAAATTTATAATTGCTCCTCGCGTGCGAGAGAGAGAGCGAAATAGCAGACGGCTACAGAGTATGCCCCCAGTGACGAAGTCGCGATTACAAAAAGGTAGCAATTGATAAGATACATAAGAAAGGTCTTGAGTAAAATTAAAGTACATATGATGCAAAAAAAAATAGAAAATATATTATGCATTACATGAAAAACAATACTTTTGAGAAGGAAATAATATGCACACTATAAACATCAAATGTTTTAAACAATATAATCCGTAACGAGATGTTTCGGAAAACGAACTTTACGACCAGATTTGGTGGTAGGGTGTTCAACAGGAGTAGTTGGAAAATTTATGGGCTCATTTTGTTTTTGAGGTTGGGAAGGTGAAATAGAATCTGCTAATTGATACGCAGGTTTAATGCGATCAATAGATACAGTACAGCGCTTCCCGTTTAATTCCAAGTCAAACGTTTTCTCAGACCCGTCAATCACTCGATGAGGTCCTGTATAAGGGGGTGATAAGGGAGGATTGACTTTATCTGATCTAAGAAATACGTGTGAACAGGTTTTTAATGAGGGATTGACATAGATTTTAGGATTGCCATGCATTGCAGTGGCAATGGGATTTAACTTTCTCATTTTTTCAGTTAACTCAGTCACGTATGTAAGAGTAGGTGGTTGATTTATAGTTTCAGTGTTTATGAGATCAGAGGGTAGTCTGATATTTGTGCCATAAACAAGTTGAGCACAGGTCGCTTGGATATCATTTTTAAGAGCAGTGCGTAAACCAAGTAAGACAATGGGGAGGATTTCAGTCCATTGAATTTGATTGTGAGCTTTAAGAGAGCTCTTAAGATGGCGATGGAATCTTTCAATAAAACCGTTAGACTGTGGATGGTATGCTGTAGTTCTGATGCGTTTACATCCTAATCTATCTGTAAGCTCTTTGAAAAGAGTGGACTCAAAATTTCTACCCTGATCAGTAATGATGGTAACAGGGGTTCCAAATCTGGAGATCCAACTGTGTATCAATGTACGAGCAGTTGTTTCTGCAGTCATATCAGATGTGGGTATAACTTCGGGCCATAAACATAAAAATAAAACTTACTATGAATTTTTAAAATATATAGTATTTAGTTTCATGTTTGTGTATCCAAAAGCGCCACTTTGAATTGCAGTAATAAGCACTTATTCAGAAAGACGCTAACAATCAAACGAGGCTAACGCTAGTAATAACCTGCTTTGGTTGACGCTGCCTGTGAATATCTCGTTTGGAATGTTGTTTGGGCGGTTTTGGCGGCGTTAAAATAACAGCAGTTTACAGTAAATCAATACTGAAATTACAAAAACGCTGTATTCTCAAGCTAGTGAAGCGATTCACAGCGAAATTAGCTGTGATTTTTCCCGTTTTTTTTTTTTTTTTTTTTTTTTTTTTTTACAGTGCACGTCAGTCACCGGTGACTGATACTGAACTTTCCATTTAGAGCCTGGTCATTTACCGATGACTGATGGTCCAAAATATGATATAAAACTAAACATACATATATTGTTTTACGTAACTACTGAAAATTTATTTAAAATTTTCTTACCTTTTATTTATTGCAGGATTATACATCCTTAAAAATTACTTAAAATATTTTTAATTTTCCAGCTTCGGTGTCAGTCACCGTGACACTCAACGTGTTAAAGAACGCATTTGTGCAGCATTCAGAACCATTGACCGAGTGATGCTACAAAATGTTTGGAACGAAGTGGATTACAGATTGGAAGTACGCCGTGTAACAAGAGGGTCACACATAGAACATTTATAACTGAAAAAAACTTGGTATATTTCTCTTTAAATTCATGTATCATTTATTATAATAGATGCAGTAGTTTCGAAAGTATGAGTTTTTACTTTCTTCTATCTTTACAAGAAGAAAGTATTGCATTCGTGAAAAATTTCGACTTCCGGTTTTCGATGGATTTATATGTTTTACAAGGACCTGAACATGATTTGATGGTTTTTAGAAAATGTCTGTCTGTCACTCTGTGAGTCTGTATGTAACAAAAATTTTGTGGGCGCTCTATCTCAAGAACTAATGCACGGAATTTCACAAAACTTTAGATCCAGTTACACCTTGATATAAATTAGTTATGATTACTTTTCCTATAAATCGCCCGACAGCTGGCGCTGCATGATGCATTTTTCACGTTTTCCGCAATAGCTACATCTCAAGAACTACTGCACGATTTTTCATAAAATTTCAGATTCAGTTAGTCCATGATATAATTTGATGCTGATTACTTTTTGGTGAAAAACTCCCAACAGGTGGCCCTGCCTTCTGCATTATTCATGATTATCGCAATAGCTCTATCTCAAGAACAAATGCACGAATTTTCATCAAACTTCAGATTCAGTTAGTCTCTGATTTAAATTAGTGTTGTTTAACTTTTGGTGTAAATCGTCCGACAGGTGACGAATCTATGCTGCATTTTTCAGGATTTCCGTAATAGCTGTATTTCAAGAACTAATGCATGAATTTTCATAAAGCTTTAGATTCTGTTACTCCCTGGTATAAATTGGTCCTTATTAGTTTTTGGTGTAAATCGTCCAACAGAGGGCGCTGCTATGCAGAATTTTTTACAATTTCCACAGTAGCTCTATCTCAAAGAGTAATGCACGGATTTCCATCAAACTTCAGATTCAGTTAGAAGTTGACATAAGTTGTTGATTATTAGTTTTTGGTTTAAATCATCTAACCGGTGGGGCTGAAACAGAGCGAAGTTAAAAGGCTTAAAAATATATCATTAGCAATCGACTTGGGATTTATTTTCAAACTAAAAAGCAATTTGTGTTGATTTTTTCTACATTGTTTCCTTCATACTATTTATTATTCTAAATTTTCTGTTCGCCGATATTCTTCACATTTCTGCCAAATAAATTTAGAAATAGTTATTATATTCAAAATCTGATAAAAAGAATTATAACTAGAAAACACGAATTCTGCTTTTCCAGAATTTAGTGTCGCCCCTGATGAAAAAAAAATATATGTATAGATAAATCAATTAAAAAAACCCTTAAAAGTTTGTGACGCAGCACTTTATCTTATTGCTATAAGAAGTTTAAATATGGAACTTAAATTAATGATATCAAATTTTAAGTGACGCTATATTATTTATTTTATCATTTTATTTTTGTTTTATTTATAATTGCATGCATAAAAATTATGTTAAATTTAAAAGGATGTATAAAAATTTATTCATTGATGCGTTATCATTCACATATTTCATAAATTCAAGCTATGAGTTTTAAAAGATATGATATCAAAATTTAAGTGACGCCTTGATGTAGCCTTAAACAATTTGTTTTAAAATTCAATTTTAATTGTTTTCGATTTGACTAAATATATTTACACATCTAACCAAAACTTTTAATTTTCCAATACACTGTTAAAAATACCACTTTCACTGAACCTGTACAATACACTGTAATGTATTTATCTGAATAAATTGATTTATCTTTTGTGTCACGCTATCCAAAATCAAAAGTAAAATTTATGTAAGGGATTTCTTTACGTCATAATATCCATTTGCATATATTTCGCTTAGTTTCGATACAATGACGCAAAGAAATCACTTACATAAATTTTACTTTTGATTTTGGATAGCGTGACACAAAAGATAAATCAATTTATTCAGATAAATACATTACAGTGCATTGTACAGGTTCACTCTAAGTGGTATTTTTAACAGTGTATTGGAAAATTAAAAGTTTTGGTTAGATGTGTAAATATATTTAGCCAAATCGAAAACAATTAAAATTGAATTTTAAAACAAATTGTTTAAGGCTACATCAAGACGTCACTTAAATTTTGATATCATATCTTTTAAAACTCATAGTTTGAATTTATAAAAAATGTGAATGATAACGTATCAATCAATAAATTTTTATACATTCTTTTAAATTTAACATAATTCTTACGCATGCAATTATAAATAAAACAAAAATTAAATGATGAAATAAATAATATAGCGTCACTTAAAATTTGATATCATTATTTTTAAGTTCCATATTTAAAATTCTTATAACTATAAGATAAAGTGCTGCGTCACAAACTTTTAACCCGTTAAGGGTTTTTTTTAATAGATATCATTACTTTTTTTAAGTTAATAATAAAATGATTTTCAAAAAATTAAAGACTAATGATAAGAACTCATAATCGTGATTTCCATTCGCCTTTAATTCCCTCCCCCCCCCCCTTCAAAAAAGCATACCTCATACTTATATTGTAAAGAGTTCTGTGCTATTTGATTTTTTTAAGAACTTTTAGTAAGATATGGAAGTAATATACAAAATGTGTGTGTGGGGGGGGGGGGGGATATGGTTTGTTTCACAGATATAGAAAGCTTTGTTAAAACTTACTATGTAAAAAGTTTACTTTCTTGAGAAAAATGTAACGAAATATTACTCTTTGAACCTTTTTGTTTAAAATACAATAATGTAAATAATTGTAATAATTGTAAGCAAAAAAATACTTTCAAATAAAATTTATTTGGAAATTACTGATTTTTTATTTTTTAAGAAATAATTTTCCATCATGTAAGTTTTTAATCTATAGTTGTATTGGGTTGGTAGGATATTAGATTTACTGGATGCAACTGTATAAAATGCATAAAATACATCATTATTGCTCCCATTATTGAAAAGAAAGTTTTATTGTGATATCACCCCCCATTTATTGTTAATGCTGAATTTAGCCAATAGATTGCGATACCATACAGAGAAGCATTTAATTATTGATGTATTTAACTAATCATGTAACAAGCAACTTAAATTACTTCAAAAACAGATTTTAATTATATTTTGTACCTTGAAATTTTTAATGCTAGGCAACGATTTAATAATTTAGTTAACCAACTGAATTATTTAATTTGAGGTTTTATTTCACTTAATTTTTTCTGTGAATACATTTCCCATTTATTGTTAATGCTGAATTTAGCCAATAGATGGCGATACCATGCAGAAAATCATTTAATTATTGATGTATTTAACTCTCAGACACAAGAAAGAAGATTAGACTCGGCAATACCAATTCAGCCTCTGTTAACGAATGAAGTAACTGAGAGCATGATCTAGGGACGTTTTCTGACCCTTTCAATATGGCGGCCAGTGCGAGAGCAGTGAAACTCAAATTAGCGATTATTAAAAATAAATTAACATGTATGCAATCCAAAGAGTTCTCGATTATTCCTGTTTTCATTTATGAGTAATACTATTAATTTCAAGAGATTTCTCAACTTTTATTTAATATTTATTGAGGAAATCCTTACTTGAAAATCTGAAAGAATAAAAATATCAACTGTCTAGATTGCTGCTGCTGCCACCTGTTGAACCAAACATGATGAACTTGAATAAAAAAATCTTTAACAATGAAAATGTTTAAAAAATATGCTAGATTAAATGTTATTAAATGATACTGAAATACTCGAGAAAAATGTGTACACTGACACTGAAGTACTAAAATACTTCAGTTTTACTCAGTAATAAGCACAATATTCCTCCATCATTTATTTACTTTAGAGTTAAAAATCCAGATCTTGAGCTAGTTTTTTTTTTTTTTTTTTTTTTTTTTTTTTTTTGCATTAATTTCATTAATGTTAAGTATTCTTATATATATAAAAAAATTAAGAATAATAAAATTTAATGACAAAATTAATTATTATCCCCCCCTCCTCTCAAAATACCTTTTATTATTATTAATTTTATATCACATTAAATCAAAATTGACGTTTCTAAATTCACTAGATTCTGCCTATCAGAAAATTTATTAAAATAAACGTCAAAAGCCTGTGTTCTTAGATTTTAAACAGTTTTTATTGCATTAATTTCGTTACCTTAAAAAATATTTTTTAGAATTCTCATCATTTTTTTTTAAAGTAAAATTGTGAATAAGAAAATGCAAAGACAAAATTAATTACTATCCATCCCCACCCCAATATCTCATTTTTTATAATATTATTCATAATTTTAGTTCACGTTAAATCGGAATTGACGTTTCAAAACTCACTAAATTTTGTCTACCAGATGGTTTTTTAAATAAACGTCTTAAGCGGTAGTCTTCAAATGACTAATCAGTGAATTAACAACAAATTTCTGCTTCATAAGTGATTTTAATTTATTTAAAAATTAATTATTTCGCAAAAAAAGTGTATGTATATATATATATATATATATATATCATTTGTTATGATTCGCAAATTATTAAAATGCAATAGAAGTTTAGCGATAATAAAAAATTCTTCTATATTTTTGATAATAAAGACTTAAATAATTTTTTATACTTCATTATCCCTTAATTAGTTTTCAGCTTTACAAATCTTACTGAAGTATGAAATGATTTTTATAAAAGTAATTCAATTCATTTAAAACACTAGTAATAATTTTAATCTAGGTTCTATATTTTATTATTTTTTGTTAATAAAATTCTAGATTTAAACTACAGCATTGAAAAGCTTACAAAATCAAATGAATGATTTTTATAAAAGTAATGCAATTAATACAACTCATTTAAAATATTTCTTATAAATAATGCACTGAGGTGCAATATATTGCATTTACAAAATAAATTTATATATATATGCTTACTTAAGATACACATATATTTTTACATGTGAGATTTAAAAAAAAAAAGTCATTTACTAATTTGTATTTTCTTTTACCACCAACAGATTCAACTCTTAAAAAAAAAATCAAAATAAATAAATACATTTTTATAGAAACATAAAATCAAATTTACCTTGATTAAAAAAAAATAATGCTTACTGCTTCAAAAAGGACAGACCTCGCGACCTACGTATTGCGAGGCCCGCTCTTAACCGACTGAGCTACGAAAGGTTCGTAAACTTTCCACTAAACGTTGATCAGAAGAAATTAAGCGCATGAATACAGTAGGCGCAACTTCGGTGAAATTCCCATAAATGGTGGAAAAATATAGTCCGATTTTTCATGCTTATTATAAAATAAATAAGAGTCTTAATGGAAACAAACATGGTCTTATTCGGTTCATCTAAAATAGATTCATATTATATATTAATTTTAATAAGATCATTTTCGGAGGAAAAAAAATGTGAATTTAAAAAAAAAATTAGTTTTCCCGGAAACAAATATTATCTTATTCCCTTCACATAAAACAGATTCCTATTATATATCAATTTAAAGAAAATCGCCCGGGACATTTTCCATATTTTGACTTTAGGAACTTCTTCCATCGCTTTCGCTTTAAAAATGGCTATTTAGATCTCAAAATATACTGCACGTAGAAATGTAAAAATTTCTGAATAGGATTAGACTGCAGATGTAAGACTGTTCTAAAAAATTCAGAACAGTAGGACCTGTATCTGCTGAGTTATTATGTGGCGGCTTTTCGCGTTTACTTTGATGTCGAGTTAACCGTATATACGAGTTCCGCCATCTACGAATTCTACTATACGATTTTAGGCTTAAGGCTGCGTGACTCGGAATACTGCCGTCTTTCATGATAGTACAAAATATATTTCAATTTTAAGACTTAAAACACACACTTTTATTTTATGTAAAATGACGTCATTCGCATGCGCTTAAGAATTCTACATTTACAATCCACTCTTAATCATCTACAGCATGCATAGGATGTCACTATCTCAAAATAATACACAAATGCAGCAAAAAGATGCCGTCATTCAAGAAACGCGCCAAAAAATTGGCTATCTAATGATTCATAGGCCTTCATTTGTTTGTAACATTAATATAGATAACTTAATATTAGATATAGTTTATAATAGCTCCATGTTTTAACAGAAGTTATTCGTTTATATTTTTTCAAAATAGCAAGCATTTTAATTACATTTTCTTTCGGTTGTTATGAGAAAATGGCAACAAAAAGCTATAATTGCTATTTTTCAACTATTTTCCCTTTACTTTCTACAGAAATGGAGTACTTCAGTTGCGAAAATTAAACAAATGGTGCTAAAAACTACAAATAAATTAATATTTCAAAAATCAATGGAGATACAGTTTTCAAACAAATTGCATTTAAAAGTACTTTTTTTTCAATACGACGGTATAAAAATTGAAAATGTGCGATGCTTAGAAATTTTAAAAAATGCTATAGTGTATTTAAATGACAGTGTATATTTAAATTATAGTGTACAATGATGCATCTGCTTTGTTTATTGCTGGCTTCTGTAAGGTAACGTTATTTTTTGGACACAAAATAAGCTGGGAGAAAGAAATAGCATACCGTACGGGGGGCTAAAAACACCTATAAAATTCCAATCACATTCACATACTGGAAACTATTTTAATTACAGATACCTTACATTTTTAAAAATGGGATAATTCAACACTTTTAAACATTATAAAATGAACGTTGGGGAGGATTTTACCGTATATAGCTATAACAATAGCCAAAACATATTAAGAGGCCACACTAGTCACGGCTTGAAGTTCGAACGCTAATGATAAGTCTATGGGAACAATATTTTCAAATATCTTGCTTGATTTTTAATATTTTTAAATGATTTTTTTTTTTGCACAGGATAGCTGAGGACTATCTGTTTACGGACTATTTTTTACTTTTCCGATTTTCTTTGTAGTTTAATTCTCAGGATTCTGTCAATTTAGGATCCAGTGAAATTCGAGGTGTTGTGTCCTTTTTAGTCTTATAACATTCATATCAACAAAATTCAGGAAAATTTTAAAAATAACAACGAAAATATAGAGTTTAAGCTTTCCAATAACATGCTTTCAATAGTTCTACTACAATTAGGCTGAGCAAAATATGCAAAGATTTTGATGAAAAATGTGTCAAAAATGGCCTCGTAATGTTATGCTCTCCGCCTCTACCAAGACGATGAAAACCACGCCTATTAAAAATATGATTGGCTAGTATCCAAACACTTTAGCAAATGGAAACGATTTAATTGTGATTGGATTATTGTATCGTGTTAAAATAGATCACTCCTATTTCAAACCTTGGATTTATTTTTTTCTAAAATTATTGTTTAATTTCAACAAAAGACTCTTGAAAGAATGAAATATTTTAAATTCTATATTTCTATGAATAACGAAGGAAATTATACATTTCGTTTATATAAACAATTTCAGAACCGCACAGAGGGAATTACAACATATAGAAGTTATTAAGGAATCAAATTTCAGTCCTAGTTTATTAAGTAAAATGGTAAAAAGATAGACGAGTATTTTTTAAATTATTTTTTAAGTTAAAATAGTTAACAAATAATTACGAAGTCATAATTTGTTAGAACATATTTGTGGCCTGGCCAGGAGACTGGTTTTCAAGCCTCCTATTCTTGTATATGTATAAAATATTCGACAATTTAACATTTTACGTTCGAAAAACAGTTTTTTCAATTAAAAATCAGCAGAATTTAAAGTTAATAAGTTTTAAAGATTGTTAACTTTAAAATTGTAAATCAACTTGTTCAAAATTTTAAAGAAATATTTTTATAGTTCATTACATTAATATTTATTATTTTTAAGGGGACAGTACACCTTTAACAGTCGGAGAACGAAATTTGTCCTGTGTAACAGATATATTTTTTAAAGAGCCCACTTCAGACACGGAGAGAAAGTAAAACGAAGTCTATGGGGGCGTTAATTTAAAATTTCTCGCTTTGTTTTAATATTATTAAATGATGTTTTTTACATAGGATAGTTGAGCACGATCTTCAACCAGGCTAGATTTTACTTTTTAGATTTTTATTATATATATATGTATATATATATATATATATATATATATATATATATATATATATATATATATATATATATATATATATATATATATATATATATATATATATATATGTGTATATATATATATATATATATATATATATATATATATATATATATATATATAAAAAGCCCAGTGGTGTAGTGGTCAGGGCATCTGACTGCCGCACCGCAGGTCGAGAGTTCGACTCCCGACTGGGCAAGGTTCACTCAGCCTTTCATCCCTTTGGGGTCGATAAAACGAGTACCAAGCTTGCTTGGGAACTAAACACCGAGGGTCTCGCGTTAGGCTGACCACCTGGCCGGGACGCATGCTGTATAGCACCTCGGGCCTAGGGTCAAGAAAACAGAGATGGGCACTGTCGGCCCTGATCCTCATGGATTGTATAGCCGCAGAGTTTAGTTTAGTATATATATATATATATTAGGAAAGTTTCAATTTCAGAAACGATTCAGCCCTGTTCCGAAATTAAAAGTAATTTTTTTTAAATATCTGAAACCAAAATCGAAAGAGTAAAAACTAGCCCGGTTGTAGATCGTCTTCAGCTATCCTATACAAAAAAAAATCATTTTAAAATGTTAAAAAGGAAGTGAGATAAGAAGGAAGTGAGATTTGAAAATAACGCTCCCATATATTTAACGTTAGCGTTTACATTTTTTTTCCCGTAACCTGCGTGGGTTCTCAAATGTAACGCAAAGATATTTTTTTTGCAACGGTTAGGAAACGCGAAAATTTATCATTAACTTTAATAATGTAAAACTAAAAGTTATGAAACTGTAAGATAAAATATAGCATTTTATAAAAATATACTAGCTAGCAATTTTTTTTTCTAATACGTATTACCTTTTAATATTTTATACTTCACTTACATGGACATTCAAAAGTATTTTATATTATGGTCTATGTGGGAAAATACATTTGCGTGTATTTTAATGACATAAAACAATTTTAAACATACAATTTATTCGCATTATTGAAGAGCATAGGTACTTGTACAGGGGAATTAAAAAGTATATTTCGTTACATTATGGACTACGAAGAAAAAACGTTTGCGGGGTATTTTAATAACGTTTTCTGTTACAACATAATGAAATTGATATGAATTTATGAGGCGCAGTAAAACATGCTTTCTGAAGGGATAGCAAAGCATTTATCATTCATTTACAGGGTCACAGAAAAGGGTTCAGTTTTATTACAGAAAAAACTGCTTGCAAAGTGTGTTTTAGTTATGTTTCACGATTTCAAACAAGATAGAATTCATATACGTTACTGAGGTTTACAATATGATGCTTACATTATAATATGATGTGCATCACATTTTATTTAATTTACAGGGGCACATAAAAGATATTGGATACAATATTGCATATGAAGTATTGTCTATTAGGGATGATTGCTGAAAGTGAGATTTCAGCTATGATATACGTTTTTAACTAAATTACTGTATACTAGATTATATATATAAATTCGACAGACTACGTATAGGGCTACGCAAAAGAACTAGGAAGAATTGTTGAGAAATTGATTAATTTTATTTTCAAATTCAACTACATTTAGAAAGATATGTTTGGAAAATAAAAATATAATAATATACAAGGCTATTCAAAGAATTGGATGCATGCACGCCTATTTCAGACACGGGAAGGAATGAAAACGGTAATTTTAAGTCTATGGGGGGGGGGGGTCATTTTCATATTTCTTGCTTTGATTTTAATATTTTTGAATGATTTTTTCTTTTTCTTTTCTTTGCATAGGATATCTGGTGACTATCGACAGTGAGGCTAGCTTTTACTTTTCGATTTTGGCTATAGTTTTTTTTTATATATATAATAGGATAGTTTAAATTTTAGAGCGGATTCCAACCGGTTATGAAAGTAAAAGTAATTTTAAAGAAAAATATCTGAAACAAAAATCGAAAAAGTAATAACTAGCCCGGTTATAGAGCGTCCTCAGCTATCCTATGCAAAAAAATTCATTTTAAAATGTTTAAAAGGAAGCGAGATAATTGAAAATATAATGCTCCCATAGACTTAACATTAGCGCTTTCATTTTTTTTTTCCCGTTACTAGTGTGGGTTCTCAAATGAAACATAAAGATATTATTTGTAACGGTTAGGAAACGCGAAAATTTATCTTTAAATATCTACCCTATATATATAAAATCCTAATGAAACGATTCTTTGAAACGACTGATTAAACGACTGATTCAGTTTCACGACTATTTTTCCTAAAATATGGAATACATTGCGATGAAATTAACACCAAAAATCCGTATTGATCTGCGGTTCTCAAAGCTGGTATTAGAACTTTTAAATTCGAATTAGTTTTCGAAATATTAATTTTTTTCTAATTAGGGTTTCGTTCATCTGACGAAACCCTATTCGTCTCGATCCTCTGTCTGTCTGTCTGTCTGTCCGTCACAGAGCCCGTTCTCAGAAACTATACATGTTAGAGACTTGAAATTTTGGGTACTTATAGCTGAACACCTCACATCAAACAACAAATCATAAAATTTTGAAAAAGTTGGTAATTAACCTAATTACGGGCTAATTAAATTCTAAAATTAACCAATCAACCTTTTGAATGCAGGTGAAAATGCACGTTATCGAAATCCTCCCCAGTTTCTCCTAATGGTTGCCAGTAAACTCGGCGGATGCTCCGTCAAATCAGCCGGTGCAGGGTTACCACGGAGTACTTTAAGCAATAAATGAAGTGGACCTTCAAAAAGCAAAATTGGATCTGCCGAAATATCGGTCGTACAAATTCGTAACAGGTGTAGAAATACGCGGAAAAAATTCTACTTTATTTTGGTATAAATTTCAAATTTCTGCATAGGATAGAACGCAAAAAATCCACTAAAAATCGATCGATAAAAATTTAATTTCTGTGTTTTTAAAAACAATGAAAACAGATTTCCATTCACCGGAAGGCAACTGTCATCATTTCTCGACATATCGGCGCGGGAGAAATTTAAGGGGAGGAAAGTCTAATACGAAATTTAAACTTTTTAAATATTAAATTTTTTGACATCCGGGCTGGAAATTTCTCGCAGATTCCATACATACCCGGTTCAAAGAGATTGCTTCATTACGAGCTGAGATATTAATTATTATTTTATTCCTTTTATTTTCATCAAATGCCAGATTAAGATGGAGGCACGTGCTTTTTTAACGGAGATTTCATTTAAATTGGGAAATTAACAATTTGCGTGGTGTGTTTCGACGGCGCGCTATGAGATAAGTATTAATTATTCAATATGAAAAAGTTTATAGGTTTATAAGTGTTCATCCCACTATTTCCGAATAGCAATTTCAGGAAATATCTTAAATTATTGTTTAAGACCGCCACTCGATGTCTTCGAAACTTTAAGATACTTTATAACACATAAGAAAAAGTGTAAAAAAGAATGGAGTGTGATATTTCGAGGAGTGGAGGGGGGGGGACTAGATTTATTTATTAAATCTTAGCGTTTGTTATCGCAGAAAATGTTTTAAATTGTTGGTTAAGACTGCACCGCCACCCTCCCGACCATGTATCTACGGAGAGATTGCGCAAAGGAGTTTCGTTCAGATATGCTTTTGTTAAGAATAGAGTGCGCTCCCTGGTGGTGGAATGCGGAACTAACGTAACGCGATTTTGTTAAAATTAGGAAATATAACAAGGCGATCCGTTTGCAACTTTAAGATACTTCATGACACATAATAAAAAGCTTATAAAATAATGGTGCATGCAATTTCCTGTGAAGGGAGGGCGGGGGAGGGGCGCTGGATTTCTTTTTTAAAAAATAGCGTTTACGACCTTTTTAGGTGTCGTTTTTGAGCACTATGATATACTCAGGCACGTGCTGCTTATGAAATATAAAAATGTCAAAATTTTAGTTACCACTATTTCCGAATAGTACTTTCAGCAAATTTCTTAATTTCTCGCTTAAGGCCGCCACCAACTCCAGTAACACATCCACTGAGAGGTTGTTTAACAGAGTTTCGATCTGATACACTTTTGTTATGAATAGTGTGCGCTCCCTGGTGGTGGAATTTGCAACTAACATAACGCAATTTTGTTAAAATTATGAAATCTAACAAGTCGATCTGCTGGAAACTTTGACATAGTTCATAGCATATAATAAAAAGCTTATAAAAGAATGTTCCGTGCAATTTCCTGGGGCGCCTACCTATCTCGGGTGCTATAGACCCGATCCCCTCGACTAATATACCTACGCATAGGTTGTAAAACGGAGTTTCCTTTGGATAGAGGTTTGTGTAGAATAGAGTGCGCCCCTGGTTGCGAAATGTGGAACTAACAGATTTCACAAAAGGATAAAGTGTTTTAAAGGAATATTAAACGAAACCCTCTGTGAGATCTGTGATCACACTTACCCACTTGTTTTAAGTACATTTTTCTAATGATGGCAACTGAAATTTTAATCAGAACAGATTTTTTTTTTCTTATTTCAGAAAAGGTTATTTTAAATTAATTTGGCGACCAGTTTGGCCTCCCTTAAATGTATGCCAAAAAATGTATCGTGCTACTTTTATTTATAATTCAATTTACTTGAACAATCTTTCGCCAAATCGAAAGATTCTGATTGGCGCCAAAATGGCATTATTTTGATTGACATGGTAACTCGGCTATTGTTGTTTATTTAATAATAAATGTTTATTTACTTTTATTTCTTTTTTAAAATTATATAAATTATTTTGTTCTATAGTTATTAATTATTTTTCTTTTGTTATTTCCTTTTGAAAATAATAGAAAATAATTTAAAAATACGGTACTACTTACGTAAATAAGTGCGAGTAGTAAATCAAAATTACGTCCATTACGAATCATATCATAATATTAAAATATTTATTTGCTTAAAATACGTTATAAAAACACATTAAAATTAAATTAAAAATCTATATTTTGTAAATATAGATAAAATATATTTATAATATGGATTTTTAATTTACTTTTAATGTGTTTTTATAACGTCTTTTAAGCAAATAAATATTTTAATATTATGATACGGTACTACTTAGTTATTCCGTCGACCAAATTCGCTAAATTATGTAAATCGCCAAATTATACAAATTGACATAATTTTTATTTTAAATAACGAAAGAACAAATAAATTAGTATAACATTAATAAATATACAAATAAAACGTCGAAATAAAAATCACTTGATGACGTAAACATGTGTAACTTACATAAAGTCAAGTGAATGTGACATTTACGATCAACCATTATTGACATTTAATATTATAGTTTGGCGATAGATTTTTGGTCGACGGGATAACTAAGTAATACACAAAATGCGTATGTAACTGCTATTCGAAAACAAGGTTTTCGCCAAATTTTTGTAAAAAAGAAAAAAAAACACGCCAAATCTGCGGTGCGTATGTGACATCTGGCCAAATGTTAAATGATGCGGGAAGAGTTCCATATTGTGTGCTGGTTTTTTTGGCGAGATTTTTTTTTTGGCGTTAAATGAATCGATGTCGTTGCGATCTTCAGCCTTTGTTTTTTTTCTGGAATGAACTTTATTCATATGTTTTTTGCGTATTTTTTTTTTTTTTTTTTTTTTTTTTTTTTTTTTTTTTTTTTGCATTTAGCCTATATTTTTCGGAAAAATATATAACTTTGTTTTAATTTGACATGTATAATAAATATAATAAATACATAAAATATAAGTACATAATATTTATTTATAGGTGTATATATACTATATTTGTATAAGGTATATCTCTATACGTGATATATATAAAACTATCTGTGTAAACATCGTACTTTTTTTAACATGTGACATACATAAGATTTATTAAATATATATATATTTACAAATATTTAAAGACCATGTTTTTCGGACATCCTGAAAAAATTTATAAGACGCTAAAAATGGCTTTTTGACGCCATTTTGGATTCATTCGCCAATCGCGCCAACCAGCACACAATATGGAACTCTTCCCAATAATGCAACAAACCATGACATTTAATTTCAACTTCAAATCAATGTTTTAATTTACCGCTCGAAAAAAAAATGCTATCTGGCAATTTGAAAAAAAGCTATTGGCGAGATTTGCACCCGGCTAGCGTAACAGTACCAAGAATTCTTTGTGACCATGACAACTTTTATATAGTTTTATTTGAAAAAAAAATTTGATTTTTTAACCAAAATGGAAATCTTTTGTACAGATGTTATATACGGACCCATATTGGCGCGATTTTTTTTTTCTGACGCCAATGGCATATACGCAACGGGTACTGGCGCCAAAGTATTGTTATTTTGCTTGATATGGCAAGCCGGATGTTGTTGTTTATGCTGTTGATGCGTTTCCCAAATTGGCGTCGGAAAAAAATCGCGCCAATATCCTATATGACATCTGTGCCAAAGTTTCATATGAAAGGCGAAGGGATCAGACCGTATTTGTTTATGACAGTTGTTGACTTGAACTATTATAATATAGATGAAACGATGGCGATAAAATAATATTTGGCGACTTATCACCTGTGCATGGCTAACATTAAAGTACCAAAATGGCACCTAGAGTATAAAAAGCGAAATGGCCCGCCCGAAACTGTTGATGATAGTCACATGACTTAGGCTATTGTTATAAAGATTGTTTTAAAATACCGGGAGACAAAGACTCTGTATACTTAATTCATTTTATTTCAGCTATTTTTCAAATGTTTAACTGATCCTCTTTAATCAAAAACGAAAATAACCATTGGATGTCTTAACAGCAACTGATTCGGCCTTACATTTTTGCAATCAAATGGAATTGAATGGAAACCCATTTACAGTGAGATCTGCACAGCTTTTTTCAGTATAATTCAATCTTCTCTTATATTTTTTAAACCCATCAGATTAGCGTGTTTTTAGATTCTGCGGTGTCTGAACGGGGGTTGGCGAGCGTAACTTGCAGGGGGCAGAGCCCCCTAGTAATAATGTAAAACTAAAAATAATGAGACTGTAAGGTAAAATATAGCATTTTATAAAAGTCTGTCAGCTGACAAATTTATTTTGCAATACGTAACTGTAACGCAATCCTGGTTTAAATTGAATATTTTCATGGTTCCCCTAAAAATATTTTACAATTGTATCTGCTAAGACGGATACAACCCACCTAAAACGGTATTTCGCACTCATTGTTTTTTTTTCCGTCCTACCAGGTTTTATAGCGTCACGTTTTTAGCATGAGGGGTCGAATTTTAATTACTATCAGATTACGTATCAGAGTACGTAAAAGAATACGTACTATCAGGTGCGTATTCTTTTATATTATGGCCTATATGGGAAAAATCATTTGCGGTGTACTTTAATGATGTAAAACAATTTTAACATAAAAATTATGCACCTTATTTAAGTGCACAGCTCCTATGCGGAAAGGTTGGCTGTCCACGAGTGGGTGATTTTGGTACGTGTACAGGGGAATTAAAAGTATATTTCTTTATATTATGGCCTATTAACAAAAAACGTTTGCGGCGTATTTTAATAACGTTTCTCTGTTACAACATAATAAAATTGATATGAATTTATGATGCGCAGTAAAACATGCTTTCTGAAGGGGTTGAAAAGCATTTATCATTCATTCACAGGGTCACAGAAATGAGTTCAGTTTTATTACAGAAAATACTGCTTGCAAAGTGTGTTTTAGTTATGTTTCACGATTTCAAACAAGATGGAATTCATATACATTACTGAGGTTTACTACAAGATGCTTACATTAGAATATGATGTGAATCACATTATATTTCATTTACAGGGGCATATAAAAGTTGCTGGACACAATACTGTATACGAAGTATTCTCTATTAGAGTTGATTGCTAAAAATGAGTTTTCACCTATGATATCCGTTTTAATACTTGATTATATATATGATTTCTATAGACCGTGTATAGAGCTACGCAAAAGAACTAGGAAGAATTGCTGAGAATGAGAGTGAATTGCTAATTTTTTTAAATTAAATTCTACATTTTCAAGTTCAACTATAATTAGAAACTGTTTGTAAAATATAAATATAATAATATACAAGGCTATTCAAAGAATTGGATGCATGCGCGCGCCTATGAATGATAATTTCTGGAAGTACGATTTCAGTTGTTTTAAGCATGTTTATACTGCAATAATTTTGATCTTCACATGTTGCGTGTATATAAACTTGTTCGAATGCAAGGACTGTACAAAATAATGCAAATATACTGCCGGTTATTGGTAGAAATTGCTGAAAGTTTACTTTCATGTGCATTAATCGTTTTCTTATTATATTAAATTTTATCATTTTTTTCATGCCGTTAAAACATGCCCAAGAATATCCATTGATGACTTTATCATTTTAATTTTTCAATAATTTGAACAATTTAAATTTACTAAGATTTAACAAAAACTTAAAGCTAGTAAGTATTAAAGAATGTTTACTTTGAAAGTTTTGATCAACTTTAAAGGAATATTGTTAATATTTATTACTTTTAATATTTGTTATTTTTAACGAAAAAGTACAACTTTAACAGCCACAGAAAATGCGAAATTTGTCCTGTATTACACATCTTTCTTTAAGGGCCCACTTCAGACACGGGAAGAAATAAAAAAGCTAATTTTAAGTCTATGGGGGCGTTAATTTCAAATTTCTCGCTTTATTTTAATAGATTTTTGCATTGGATAGCTGAGGACGATCGACAACCAGGCTAGTTTTTACTTTTTCGATTTTAGTTTTAGTTTTTTTTAATATTAGGATAGTTTCGACTTCAGAATGGATTCCAACCGGTTCCGAAAGAAAAAACTAAATATAATAATATACAAGGCTATCCAGAGAATTGTATGCATGCACGCCTATGGATCATAATTTCTGGAAGTGCGATTTAAGTAGTTTAAGCATGTTTATACTGGAATAAATTTTATCTTAACATGTGACGTGTATAAAATCTTGTTGCTAATGTAAAGGCTGTACAAAAGAATGCAAATACACTTCCGTTAATTGGCAGAAATTCCTGAAAGTTGATTTTTATCTGTATTATTCATTTTCTTATTATATTAATTTTTAGCATATTTTTCATGCCTTTAAAACATGCCTAAGAACATTATTGATGACTTTATTATTTTAATTTTTCCTAATTTTGAACAATTTAAATTTACTAAGATTTATCAAGAACTTAAAATTTGTAAGTTTTAAAGATTATTAACTTTAAAAGAGTTGATCAATTTGTTCGAAACTTTAAAAAAATATATTAATATTTATTATTTTTAATATTTGTCATTTTTATGGGTACAGTATACCTTTAAAAGTCTAAGAAAATGCGAAATTTGTCCTGCGTAACATATTTTTTCCAAGAGCCCACTTCAGACACGGGAAGAAATGAAAATGCTAATTTTAAGTCTATGGGGGCGTTATTTTCAATTTTCTGGCTTTGATTTTAATATTTTTGAATGATTTTTTTTATTGCATAGGATAGCTGGGGGCGATCAACAACCAGGCTAGGTTTTACTTTTTCGATTTTAGTTTCAGTTTTCTTTTATTATGATAGTTTCAATTTCAGAACCGATTCCACCAGTTCCGAAAGTATAAGTATTTTTTTTTTTTAATATCTCTAACCAAAACCGAAAAAGTAAAAATTAGCCCGGTTGTAGATCGTTCTCAGCTATCCTATGCAAAAAAAAATCATTTTAAAATATTAAAAAGGACGCGAGATATTTGAAAATAACGCTCCGATAGACTTAACATTAGCGCTTACATTTTTTTTCCCGTCACTACACTGTAAAAAAAGGATTAAATTACGGAAATACTACTGGCAATCTAGACGATAGTACAATTTCCGTATTTTAACGGAACTTTTCCCCTTTAAATTACAGAAAAAATCCGTTAAATTCCGGTCTAAGTGCTGGCGTCTAGATTGCCAGTAGTATTTCCGTATTTTGGTCCCTTTTTTTTTTTTTCTACAGTGTTGTATGTGTTCCCAAAGGTAACCTAAAGATATTTTTTGTAACGCAAAGGGAACGCGAAAATTTATCATTAACTATAATAATGTTAAACTGAAAATAAGGAGACTGTATGGTAAAATATTACATTTTATAAATGTCTGCTAGGTAACAAATTTATTTTCTGATACCTAGCTGTAACGAAACCCTGGTTTAAACGGAATTCTCATTATTCCCCTAAAAATACCCTGCAATTGTATCTGCAAAGATGCAAAAAACCCATCTAAAAAGGTATTTAGCACCTATTGTTTATGTTTCCGTCTTACCAAGTTTTATAGTGTCATGTTCTCAGCATGAGGGGGTCGAATTTTAATTACAACTAGGACCCGCATTTTTCTTGAACTCCGCCTTTTTTTTTTTTTTTTTTTTTTTTTGGAGGGAAAATGAAATTTGATATCGATACGAGTGTGTTTCGAAAGGTTATTAGCCCGACAAAGAAAATGAAAAAAATTTGACAATATTTAATTTTTTTAACGTAGTTCCTTACAACTTAAAAAAATTAAACCAACGAGTTTCCGACTTTTTATTATCTTTAGCATAATATGCCTTATCTAACTTTGGAAATGAAGTGGTGGTCTCTGCTTTAACCCCATATTTTGAAGTGAATTTCCGACTACCGAGCCATTTCTTCAGGCTTGGGAAAAGGAAATAATCGCTGGGAGCAAAATCCGGTGCATGTGGAAGCACTACAGAGCGTAGGTCATTGACTTTCGTAGCGAAAACTACAAGCATGTGTGCAAGAGCACTGCTGTGGTGAAAGAACACGTATTTGTTGCTCAGGTATAGACGTTTTGTCGGAATAAGCACTCTTTAATTGGTCCCGTAGAAATGCATAACACTGTCCGGTGACGATTCTACTTTTTTGCCGGTGCTCTATGATCACCACACTTTGTGAATTCCCGTAAACCGTATCCATGGCTTTTCCAGCAGATGGAACCGTTTTCACTTTCTTTGGCACAATTTCAGCTGCTCTTTCACATTGTTTAGATTGCTTTTTCATCTCTGGTGAATAATGGCGAATTCATGTTTAATCCACCGTTATAAGACGTTGATGAAAATCAGAAGATTGGTTAAGTTTTCTAACTTAACTTGAAATCACCATAGTCCACATTACTAAAGGCAGTGGGCCATCCGCACTACCTTCTTTTGAAAAAAAAAATCGAACAGTGAAGATGGAGAAACTCATAAAATGATAAAGAAGGGATGGGGGGGGGGGGGGGGGCGTGAAGAAGGAGACCAATTTCACGAGGTTTAATTTGATTATGTTAATAAATGAAGTGTTTTCATGAAGGAATTTTCAACAGAAAGTCCACCCAAATTAGCATTTCATTGCAAAGTATATATATGTGATAAAATCATAATAAAATCTCCACTTTTGAATTTGCCAAATTCGATCTATAAGCGATGTTCTAATGGAGGCAAATCAGACAAATTTCTACCACTTATTTTAAAATGTTATTATTGTCTCAATTAACTGAAGTTATTAAATAGGATAAAAAAAAAATTAAAAAATTTGTAATAGAAGTATGCCTACTTCATCCTCGTGAAATCGGAAGCTACGGTTCGATCCAGCACATTTCGGCCTGAAACTTTTTCTATAAGCAAGCCTCTATGATTGAATACGAGTCATAATTGATTGTATCAGTTTATAAGTCTTTGTTGGCTAAATATTTGAAAGTAGAGGTCTCCTCGGAGGGAAATTTCTTGTTCCTGGAACTTGACAGTACAATTAGCAGTTAAAAAAAAAAAAAAAAAAAAAAAAAAAAAAAAAAAAAAAAATTACGTTTTATGAAGCTAAAATTTTAGCCTGACTCAGTTTCTACAAAACATGTTGATATTTTTAAAACAACGTTATTCTACATTATTCAAAAACCAGATTTACGCATAGTTTTTATTTTCAGATTATTTTCGAAATTCATGGAATATAAGGAATAGTAGCAATGTTAATAATTATTTAGACTACATTGATGACTACATCGAAGAGGCCTTTTAATCAAAGCAAAAGTCAGTTCCTACCTACAGAAGATTTTTCTTCGCATTCAGTGAGACAAGAAAATTGTTTATTAATAGATGTTACGTAGAAAATACAGCATTAATTTGCAGAAATACTGTTTATAATTAAGTGAATTAAATCAAGCAATCCGCTAGAAGCAGCTTCAAACAATCAACAATTAGGCATTGTTTTCCAACAAGACTGCTAGACCACATGTATCTAGCCCACTTCAGACACAAACTGTTATAATTGAGATGAAATGCTTCAATCCAAGAACCATTCTCCAAAACTTGCATCGTCGTATGACCGTTTATTTAGATCACTTCAAAACATTTTGAGGATAAGATATTTTATTTTTTGGAAGATTTGAGAAAATACATCGATTCTTTAGCCAGATGAGCGCTAATTATGTAACTGCTAGGAATTGAAATTTACACGAAATACATTTTCTTTAATTTCCATTAACAATATGCGACAAACTTTTGCATCCGTCCCAAAAATTGGAATTTGGTAATAGATTCTTCTCTGGTCTTTTACTATGAATTTTAATAACACTCGATCTTTACTTTCAATTTACATTGGTATCCTGTTAAAGATTGCGTTAGTTAACATTTTTATTTCATGTTGTATTGTAATGACACATTCTTTCGTTTACTACAATTCATTATTCAATCACACAATTTTATAAAATGATTAGAGAGGAAATTAAGGCTCACAAAGCAACAGTTAGTAAATTTGTTATTAGCTTTTCAAGAATTATAGGAGAAGGATAATACCGTCATCAACAAGTCTATCACTGTGAAAGTCTGCGTTATATACGTAGAAAATGTCAGTAGGACATTTTTAACAAACTGATAAAAACATTTTCTGGGCACCAATGAATGGCAGCTTACCATTGTCTTGATCGGCAAGTTCAAGTAGAGGCTGCAAAGTAAAACCAGTGATAATTTACCAAGCTAATTTATAAACTAGTAAAAACAGTTTCTTAGCAACAACGAATGATAGCTTAACACTGTCATGATCGGTAAGGTCAAGTAAAGACTATAAACTAAAAGCACTGCTAATTTACCAAATTCCGATATAGGACACAGATTGGTAAAGGATATTACGGCAACTCCTCCTGATTATTAACTGGGAAGTAGAGGAAGAAGATGGAGAATCTCTAGAGATATTTGACTGTGAGCTTTCAACTGACAAGGTAAAAAAAAATCTCTATCAGCAATGCGGGGAAAATAAAATTGTAACTTAGTCTAAAGATAAAGATGCAGAAAAATAAATTTATTTTCACTGATTTCTGATAAAGAAAAAGAATGCTTTGGTAAAATTGGAAGAAATTCGAAATATTGCTTTGAAATGGAATTCTATGAAATTCATTATCAGAATTGCATATCAATGTAATGAAAAATCCAAGCAGTTTTCAGAGAAAAAAAAAAACAAAGTCTTTCTCAAACAATTGTAAAAAAAAAAAAAAAAAAAAAAAAAAAAAAAAAAAATTACAGCTGTATTTGTTACAAAAATCTCCAAATTCAGAGTAATGAATTAAAAAAGGTTTTTATACACAATCTAGGTATAAAAACACAGATAGGATGTTTTTGTGCCTGTCCACAGATTCCTAAAGAGTGATACAAGATTTCACAGGAAGGGATTTGTTCGACGGGTGGCAATTGCACAGACCATCAGCTCATCAAGTTGAAGGCTAAAATTTTAGGATTAGATAGAACTCAATTAGCATATTAAAATGCAAATGGTCTGCTAAGTCATATCTTGATAGAAAACACCTGCACACCGGAGTTTAGTTTTTGATCGATTGGTTTATCATTGTATTTTGCAGCACCCAAATGTATGAAAATATTGAAGTTTGGGTGCATGAAAACACAATGGTAAACCTGCGGATCAACTACTAAATTGATGTTCTGCAGATGGTTTCCACCAAGATACGACTTGGCAGACCAATGCATATAGCTTGTATATAAAATAAACGGTCAAGTACAAGTATTACTCGCGCTCAGAGAGTTCCGTACAATAAATATATGAATTATTAACTGTATTATTTAAAAGAATAATGAAACTTTGTAAAAACCTATACAACGTAGAGTTGGGTATAGCTGTATATATTAGAAAAGTATGATTGAGTATACCACAAAGGTTCAAAGAGATATGAAGCCGAAATAAAATTAAATATTGCTATTTTGTATAATTCTTTTTTTAAACGTATCTTAATCTGCATATGGTGAACTTAATTTGGTACTAACAATAAAAGTACTGCATATTTAAATTTCATTTGGCATTTCATAAAACTAAATTCAACATAGAAATATTTTTCTTTTTACAGTGTAGATGAAATAAAATCCTTGTTCAAAGTTTAAACTTGGCATTGTACTACGCGCGCTTCGAAAGGAGGTCGCAAAGATGCAACTCGACTTTGTCCGTGCCACGTTTTTTTCAAATAGGTCTTTAATTATCATTTAAAGACACGGGAGGCGTATTGAGAGATCCACTCAACGCAAACTAGTCGCGAATCCCATAGTATTTATGCGATTAATTATAATTAAATTGGTCTGTTTTTAACAATTTGACGTTTACTGCTTTTATGCTGCTACTGGGTATTGCATTACACATATATATCATTAAAAGTTGTTATCTAGTATTTAAAAACCGATGTTATATAGAGTACGCCGCCTCTGCCATTATGTATGTCCAAACCAACCGTGTCTTTAAGGGTTAAGGCTCCTGCCCTGCCAGCGAAGACAATCACGAGCTAATGCTAATCGTATAGGGAAGGATTTTTCTAATATCTATTTTGTATTTCGATATTTTAATTTTTTTTTTTTTTTTTTGGCATATATAGCCGAGATCCGTCTCTACATCGCACCTTTCTTTACTTTTTCCTCCCCATCGGATTAGCATTAGCTCGTTAGTGTCTTCGCCGGCAGGGACAGGAGTCTTAATATCTCGGCGAATTACCGACGATTTTTTTTCGAAAATCATTATAAACAATGCTTTTATACTTTTGATACGATAGGTACCTTTAGCGCTCTTCGATACCTTTGCTGAATGCCCGCAAATAGAAATCTGTATGTAACAGAAAAATGCGATTTTATGAAAAACTATGCCACCTAGGGCAATCGCTATAATTTTCCTGCGAGTATTAAATTAACCTCTACTACCTCTATTTTTTTTCATAATTTTAGTTTCAGTAGATTTGAAAATAGATGGGGGGGGGGGGCACATTTTTGCACTACATTTTCGACGATATCTCTGAAAATATAATATCTAAAATTAAAAGAAATGTATTTTTGAGTTATGCGTTACGGAATCTTTTAACCGACGCCCCAAACGATACACAAAGAAAATATATTTCTTCTTTAAATAACCTAATTATCCCCTCTACGTTTTTCCCACATATATTTGTGAGTGTTTAATAATCTGTAAATATGTGGGTCAATAGTCTTTATTACATCTCTCAATTTGAACTTCCCACGTTCCGTAGTTTACGAGTAAAATGGCTGTGACAGACAGACACAGGAGTGATCATATAATGATTCCGTTTTTACTTTTTAAGTACGAACCCTATAAATCATGATTATTGCAACTGAGAAATACAAAAACATAAGAAGATGAATTATTGAAAATAAATAAAACAAGAAAGGAAAACCATGTGTCAAGTATGGATTATGAACCCTTTCCTACATTTTTAGTTCAGTTAGAAAAACACATAACACATTTGAATATACACATTTATTAATTCCTAACAATAGACGGAAACGTACTTCAATTGTTTTGTGAAGCTCTGTATGTTCCTTATAAATTTTTATACACGCCACATACTGAGCTGAAATTTAATTCAGAAATAAATACGCTGAAAATTACTGATATCACACTTCTAAGGCTAACATTAGCTTAAGAATTGCTATCCATGGACGGCCATGTATCCAGTTTTTTGTCATATCCCTATTTATTTATATGCTACAATGTCACTTAGCCGACGGGACATTTAGCAGACAGCAATTAGACGACAGGATGTTTAGCCGACAGCGACTGTTAGCCGACAAGACAGTTAGCCAACAGAGGACAATTATTTGACATGGACATTCATCCGACAGGATATTCATCCGACTTAACTGTAACGTAACTGTAACCTGATCTTAACCTAATTATAACCTAAGCATAAACTAACTGTAGCGTAACTGTAACCTAACCAATACCAAACTGTAACGTAACTGTAATCTATCTGTAACCTAAACGTAACCTAAGTGTAAGATAACCGTAACCTAACTGAAACCTAACAGTAACCTAATTGTAGCCTAAATGTAACCTAACTGAAACCTAACAGTAACCTAATTGTAGCATAAATGTAACCTAACTGGGACGTAACCGTAATCTAACTGTAACTAACGTTTACCTAGTTATAACCTAATCGTATGCTAACTGTAATGTAACTGTAACATAACTTTACCATGACCAAGCTCTAACCTAAGCGTATTCTAATTATCACCTAAACGTAACCTAACAGTTATTTAACCGTAATCTAAACGTAACCTAACGGTAACCTAATTATAAAGTAACCGTAACCTAATTGAAACCTAACAGTAACCTAATTGTAGCCTAAATATAATCTAACTGGGACGTAACCGTAATCTAACTGTAACTAACGTTTATCTAATTATAACCTAATCGTATGCTAGCAGTAATGTAACTGTAACACAACTTTACCATGACCAAGCTGTAACCTAAGCGTAATCTAATTATCACCTAAACGTAACCTAATTATAACCAAACAGTTACCTAACCATAATCTAAACGTAACCTAAGTGTAACCTAATTATGAAGTAACCGTAACCAAACTAAAACCTAACAGTAACCTAACTGGGACTTAACCATAATCTAACTGTAAATAACGTTTACCTAGTTATAACCTAATCATATGCTAAATGTTATGTAACTGTAACATAACTTTACCATGACCAAGCTGTAACTTAAGTGTAATCTAATTATCACCTAAACGTAACTTAATTATAACCTAACCGTAATCTAAGAGTAACTAATCGCAATTGTAACCAAACTGCAAATTAACTGTAACCTAGCGGGAGGTGCATAATATGAAAGAGTGATCAAAGGGCTGCCCAGTCCAATGATATATCACTTGAGGGATGTCGGAAAAGTCAGAAAAATGCTCCCGGTGATACAAATTGGAGGAGGGGGAACGGGAGGTACATAATATGAAAGAGTGATCAAAGGGCTCCAATGCGATGTATCTCATGAGGGGTGTCGAAAAATGTTAGAAAAGTACCGGCTAATTATACTATCAGCTAAATGTCCTGTCGGTTAATCGCCTTTTCGGCTAAATGTCCTCCCGGCTAATTGCCACGTTCGGCCAGTTGCCTGTCGGTCAATTGTCTGTATTGCTAAAATTATTACTATATGTCCGTTTCGATCAATTGTCCTGTATGCTGTATGTAAATTTCAGCTAATTGTGTTGTCGTCTATATGTACTTGGCTAAATGCACGTCTCAGCTAACTGCAATCTGCTAAATGTCTTGAAGGCTATTTGGTTGTCGGCTAAATGTCTGCGACCGGCTACGGGTCAAACATCTATACTAAAAGTAGTTGAGCTTGAAAATGCATAAATCAAATTAAAAAACATCTTTAAGTAATTCATAGTCATTCTCGGTACTACTGATGAAATCTTTTGTGTAGTGTCTATGCAACGGAATAGCAATAATTTCAGCAATACAGACAATTGGCCGACAGACAACTGGCCGAACGTGGCAATTAGCCGGGAGGACATTTAGCCGAAAAGACGATTAGCCGACAGGACATTTAGCTGATAGTATAATATGCCGGTACTTTTCTAACATTTTTCGACAACCCTCATGAGATACATCGCATTGGAGCCCTTTGATCACTCTTTATATTCTATGCAATTCATATACACCACCTATGTGCCTGTGCAACAATATTAGTTTAACTTAACTTATACCATAACTTATCATAAATCAAACATATCATAATTTAAAACTCACTATCAGCAATCATCCCTAATGTTTCCCTGTAAATGAGCAATAAATTCGATGCACACCATATTCTTATCCAAACATCTTGCACTCTTTGTCTCCCCTTCTTCCGAAATTTCGTTTCCCGTTTTGCTCCCCTTACAGTATCAAGGTTTAAAATCTTTAAATTCCTTAATATTTTCTTTAATTTTCTGTTTTATTTGTTACTTTAAACTAACAATAAATAGTCAGTCATAAATTTCGTTATCAATTTATTTCACCATATTCATTTCATTAAAAGTTCTTGTAAATTGCCTCCATCGAAAATGTCATTTCTCCCTTTTGCTCCCTCATCCACGGTACCCATATTTTAAAATAAAAACCCTTTAAAACTCTTTAATTTTTTTTAATCTTTTCTGCTCAATTTGCCACTTTATTTTAACAATAAACAAACGATCATAAAAATCCCCCCCCCCCAACCCCAGCTGAAATTGGTATTTCCTCCTCGCCTCTCCCTCTTACCAAGCATCTGAAATTTAAAGTCCTTAATTTTTTTTCGTTTATTTTTTTTTTTTACTTATTTGTAAATATTTTCTAAGGTAAGTAAATAATAAGTCGCCGATAAACTTCCGCCCCCCCCCCCCGCAAAAAAAGAACTAATTCTGCTTATTCCTCTTTTTTTTCCCTCAGATCACAAAATTTTAACCTTAAAAGTCATTGCTTTTTTTAAAACATTTTGTACTCTATCTGTTAATTTATTGTAATCATAAATAATCATATAACTATACTCCTCCCCCACCAAAATTGACGCTTGCTCTGACTCTACCCTTACCAAGAACACAAAATTTAGTCTTTTTTTGTCCTATTTCTTATTCTTTAGTAAGGTAAATAAATAAGTCATCAAATAAACCCCCCCCCCTTTTTTTCGTTCCCTTATTTAAGTTTAAAATCTTTGAAAGTCTTTTTTTAATACATTTTCAGCTTTATCTGTTTCATATTGAACAATAAATAATCGATTATATAATTTCTTCCACCCCCATATAAAACTGACGTTTTCTTTTCTCCCCCCATTATTTCCATGCTCATAAAATTTAAAGTCTCTAAAACTCCTAATTTCAATGTTTTTGCCCTATTTGTAAATCTTTAATAAGTTACATAATCGGTCATCTATTAAATCCCCCCCCCCCCAAAAAAAAAAAAAAATCTGTTTCTTGATTTGTCTTACCCTCAACTCATAAAGCTAAAAAATCTAATTTACAGTCTTTAAAACTTTTTAATTTTTACTTTTTTTTCGTCCTAATTATAAATCTTTATTATCTATAATATTAAGTAAATCATTTCAACTATGTACGAAAGTGTTAACAATAAAGCGATAGGTGTACATTTAATTGTGCATAAAAAACTTTTTAACTGTATTTTTCAAAGGAAAATGTCTTTAGAGAGATATTTGTAAGGAAAATATTGTGGTTTCTCGTCAACGTGCAAGTAAATTCTCAAAACCTTTCGAAATCATTTTATTCCGACTAGCTCAGAAAGAACCATCAAACGTAGATACCAAAGGTGCCTGAGTAATCGACTGAACCGAGTATGTCCATAAAGAAAAAAGAAAAATCATGCGTCTACGTCGATACATTCCAACACTTACAGAACACTGTAACAAAACTTCGTCGTTTAATAAAGTAAAGAAGATATCTAACTAAACATTTGTAATACCTATGACACGTTTGAAAAGCAGATTTCAAGAATTGCACCCATAACCTGGATGGTACTCCAATTCTTTTGTGCAGCTCATATGATATATGCAGCTCATATGAGGCAGTGTATATGATACATTTGTACTGCATATATTTGTACAGATTCTACATACTATGTTAAAATTTAGTTTTGTAAGAAAATACATAAAACAGTTGAAAATTCACCCTCGGCAATTTCTACTAATAGACGGAAACATACTTGAATTCTTTTGTGCATTTCTGTATATAGAATACAGATTTTTATACACGTCAAACAGTATTAAGCTGAAATCTAATTCAGGCAAAATCATGCTCAAAATTACTGAAATCACACTTCCAGGAATTATTTTCTATCGGCGGCCCATGTATCCAGTTTTTGGAATATCCCTGTATAGGATTTTATTTGTATGATACAAACATCTCTAAGCATATTAAATGTAGTTGAGCTTGACCATTTATAACTAAAAAAAACCCTAACATCTTTAAGAAATTCATACTCATTTTCAGCAATGGTTACGAATTCTTTTGTGTGGTCCTGTATAGGGTTTGTAAAATATGTGCACACCACGTAGTGCGCAAAAATTTAGTTAAACTTAAAAACGCATTCTGTAATTGAAAATGTACTTTCAGCATTAATTTTTAATAGCTATATCGGATACAGTATTGTATCAAAATATTTTATGTTTCCCTGTAAATGAACGCTAAATGAAATGCAGACCATATTCGAATGTAAGCATCTTGTAGTAAATCAAAGTAATGTGTATCTATTTCGTCATGTTTGAAATAGTGTAACGTGATCAAAATACGCTACAAACAGTTTTTCTCGTAGACCATATTGAACCAAGTTCTTTTGTCTGACCCCGTAAATAATTGTTAAATGCTCATGTTGTACAGAAAGTAGGCTAAGGACACATCAGAAATTCATATCAATTTCATTATCTTTGTGACAGAGTAATATCAATCAAATACGCCTTCTTCACATAACGGAATACTTTTGAGTCCCCTATACTCGTACTTTAAGCATTACACATAACATAGTCTATAGTAACAATTTTAAAGTGTGTCTCAATGTACATAAATTTAACTGTGTTTAACATTGTGTAACACTATTAAAATACATCCTAAATAATCCCCCCCCCCCCACATAGACCATAATGTAGCGAATACTTTTGAGTGCATCTGTAAATGAACCATGAATGGTGCACCGAACATACCATGATGATTTTCAATATCGTATATCAATTACATGGCAATCCGACTATATTTACGCTAGTTAGAGCACGGATAGACAGACAGACGGACGGACAAACCCAATTCATAAACACTTTTCAACTTTCTTGGAAAGTGTTTAAAATGAAAAAATGTAAATGAAAATAAAAGTATTTTATTGTTATTTAGATTACGAACCGCCACAAAAAACATTCTTAACTGTCTGCATCATTTAAAAAATATTTAGTGTACAGAAATCTCTCCACCCCCCCCCCCCCCCACACACACACACACCTGAATTTACTCCTATGCACTTAAAATTTCAAATTGTGAAAACTCCTTTATGTTTTATAACTTACTTGTAAAAATAAAATATAAACTAAATTTTCTTCCGCCTGAAACCTTTCTGCTAACATCACACAAAGTTTTGAATATTTGGAAAACTTTATTTTTTCTGTCATATATTTTAGTGCTAACAACAATAAATTATGTACTATACCTATAAATGACTACGCTGGGATTTAGATGTATAGCCCCCCCCCCCTTCTCCTCAAAATTAATATTTCCCGTTCTCCCCTCCACCCCTCTACAGTACAAAATATACAGTTTATTTGGTTAACCTTTTCTCTCCTAATTTTATGAACATCTTATTTTTAACCTTCAATGTTGTTTAGCTTTTATATATCTCTTGATAAATTTCATGTTCTAAAAAGAATCCCCACAAAAGATAGTTATTTTAGAATATTTGTATCTGGTATTTCCCCCCTCATTCAATATCTCCCCCCTTGATTTTAAATGTAATTTCGTTATGTGAAATAAAATAGTTTTTATACTGCGCTAATTTCAATTTTATGTTTGTAAAAGCTGTAAAATGAACTTGATGATTAAAAAAAAGAAATATATCTGAATAAAATAATCATTTATTTTCTGAAAGTCAAATCGTTTTAATTTTTGCACCCTTATTATAAACAGATTAAAATTCTTTTTACGGCTTTCAGCGTTATCCAGATTCTCCACAAAACATACGGCTTTGATCTACGCTGGACAGTTGAAAAAAGAAATCTCTTAGACCACCTGAAACCTATTGGAAATGATCCAAGAATATTCTATTTGCTGATTGGAAGAGCTCGCTTGTCAATCATTTGAATTTAGACCATCCTTTCAATTCAGCTAAAATGCCAGCGGCCATCTTGATTTCTTTTTGTCCGTGACTGCAGTGGGGTCTTAAGTGGGTAAAATAGTCATATTGGCAAGAAATAATACTTTAATAGAAGTGACTTAGTCATTTTGTATAGCTTTTCAACAATCGAGTACCAAATTGCAATTTATATACAGCCTCTAAAATATGCTCATTTAAAAATATTTAACATCTTTTAAACTAATGGTAGGAATTTCATGAAAATTTGTGTTTCGGCTAATTGAAAGGTGCGGAATTCATTTATGGTGTCAGAATTGGATATTACCATTTAAAAAAGACAGGTTGCTTTTGATATGTAGATGGCCTCTTAAGCAAATGTTATATACATCATTTAAAAGTAGACTTTATTTCCAATAGTTTGGTACCAGTAACTTTCTTCTAAAATAATTTCTTGCACAATTAGTAGGGTTTTTAACCATTTGGAAAAATGGTTATTGTTCTAGTCAGGATGGGAAATCAAAAGCATATCTGAAGGTTTTCATTGGTTTAATCTGCATTTTATTCGTTTTCTGATTGGTCTATACAGTAATCTGTATTTCCCTTTAATTTCAACAACGATGGATACCTTCTGTTGCCACTATGACAAAAAAGTAATAAAAACTACAAAAAAAAATAATAACTCAGAAACAAATTAAGATACAGCTTACAAACAAATTGCATTTAAAAGTACACTTTTTTCTCTATCCGACGGTGTAAAAAGTAATATTGTCGGATGTTTAGAAGTTTAAGAATGAAATTTCATTTAAAATTGGCCGTCAGATTTCTTGGAAATCTGACGATGGAAAAGCCTTTTCCCGAACAGCCAATGAAATGCTTGGATATTTACGTAAGTTTCAGGTGGATAATACTTAAGTTTCAAGAAATCTGACGGGTCGCAGGCGATTTTGTTGGCTTGCAATTTTTACGTGTCATAACACAATGTTTAATTCATGGCATACGTAATGTATGATCAACTCCGTGCGATTTTTTATGTCTTAAATTTTAGTCTGCGAAAAAATCGTTTTCCAAATGGTCGTTGTAATTTGATAAATTACTTTTTTTTTTCCTCTCTCTCTTCGACTGTGTACCTTATTTGTAAAAATAGCTTATAGGATCCAAATACAGCATAAAAATTTAATTTCGTAACTTTAAGAAAAGAAACTATTTTGAAGGAAATGGTTTTAATTTCTACCATACAGCACTTACCTCAAACAACATTTTAAACATTTTTAGTTTCTTCTATCTGTACAAGAATAATGTATTGGATTCGTGAAAATTTTCAACTTTCCGTTTTCGATTATTTATACGTTTTAGAAGGTCCTGAACACGATTTGATGGCTTTTAGGAAATGTCTGTCTGTCCGTCTGTCTGTGTGTGACAAAAATTTTGTGAATCCTCTATCTCAAGATCTAATCCGCGGAATATAATAAAACTTTAGATTCAGTTAGATCTTGATATAAATCGGTGCTGAATTGTTTTTGGTGTAAAACGCTTGATAGGTGACGCTGCTATGCTGCATTTTTCACGATTTCCAAAATAGCTGTATCTCAAGAACTAAAGCACGGATTTTCAGCAAACTATATTCAGAAAGACCTTGACATAAGTTGTTTGTGACTAGGTTTTGTTTTAAATCGCGTAATAGGTGGCGCTGGTAAGCTGCATTTTTCACGATTTCCGCAATAGCTCTATCTCAAGAACAAACGCACGGAATTTAATCAAACTTCATATTCTGTTAAACTTTAACATAAATAGATCCTTATTAGGCTTTGGGGTAAATCGCTCAACAGGTGGCGCTGCTATGCCGAAATTTTCAAAATTTACACGATTTTAGGGATAATCATATCTCAAGAACCGATGCAGGAATTTCATCAAACTTCATATTCTGTTAGACCCTGGCTGATTGGTTGGTGCTGATTCGGTTTTCGTATAACTCATATAACATGCGTTGTTGCTATGTTGCAGTTTTTCGCGATAGCTGTAGCTCAAAAACGAATGTACTTCATATTCTGTCTTCTTATTCTTTCACATAAATAGATCCTTATTAGACTTTGTGTATACTGCCCAACAGGTGTCGTTTTTACGCCCTTTGGTTTGGGAATTTTGCTTGCAGGCATCTAGGACGATGGGTGCCAAAATTCAACGATTTGTTTGAACAACGCGATGCTTATCTCTCCTTTTCAAATGCACACCATTCAACAGATCTATACCTTTTGAATCCTCATGATTGGCATAGGTTGTCATTTAATTTTGGTACTGTGATCGCGAATTTTGAAGTATTAACATGTATGAGATAGAAGAAAGTTTTGGGATTTGCATATCAGACTAGCAACAGTTGAAATCATACCTCTAAAACTGCAAGTTTATCAATTAGCTATTGCTCAACGATGAAAAGAGACACCATTTATATTCGTATATTTATTTCTATTTTATGACAGTTTGTTTCACAAAAATTCATTTTTTTTTACTCGTTATACTTTACAGGCTTCTATTTATTCTTTTAAATAAATATCTCATATATATAAATTTTGAAGAAGAGTACTGCATAATTTAAATTAGTTTAAAATTTCTTATTAGGCAAACTGTCTGAAAATGTTGCTATGGAGAGTAAAATTATACAGAAAATAATTTATTGGTAAACGAAATATTTCCTCGAATATACACTTTATATAAATTATGTAATGCTACATTTATGTTCAAAACAAGATGAAAAATTAAAACCTTTTCGCAAGTTGACTGGAGACATTCACGGAATTTTTAAACACGCAGTTCAATCTGTCTTAATATAATCCAGAACTCAATTACTTTTTATTAAAATAACGCTTTTAAAATTCATTACATATTTACGCATTTTAAAATTCATTTATAATTTTCATCAGAATATGCTTTTCCATTCTTGGCGTTATTTCATGCTGTAATTTTTTTTTAAGTTCTTGTGAAATAAATATTTTTCGAAAATGAAGCAGTTATAATCTTGGAGAAATTTTTGAGAAAACTGCAATGGGATATTTATATAGATAAGATAAGAGTACCTGTGATTCTGAATTTAAAAGCAGGTATACAGTGCGCCTCAAAAGTTTATAGATAACCTTTTTTTTTTTTATTTTTTTTTTTTTTTAAGAGCTAACTAAACGAGTAAAAAAGACGAAATAAATTATGAAAATATATAATGATGAAATAAAAATAATAAAATACTCAAGTAACTTTTAGCAGTCATAGGCTTAATATAAAAAAATTAAAACAAAAAAATACTGTCCCAAAAATATATAGACAACCGATGTTAAAAGCCGATTTAAGTACTGATGTCCATAATTTGCACATTCCAAGGTCATGTACTTGTGACGCAATAGTTTCCTGAGATAAAATCGTATCTGTCTTTACGTTTCCGACTGACTACAAAGATGCCTGGCAATGTGCATTTTTCCAAAAAGGAAATTTTAGAAATCTATCGCTTAAAGGCTCGTGGATGGAAAATTCTGAACATTTCAAGAAAAACTGGATGCAGCAAGGTTGGTATTTACCGAATTCTGTCAAAAGGTGTCAATCTGAAGCAAAATCCCGTTTTAGATGATAAAAAAAATAACTAAATGATAAGACAAAGAAATTTTGACATTAATTTCAAGCCAGAACCTGCGTGTACGGTTAGTTTCTATAGAAGTAAACGTTTCATTACCAATATCTACGGTCCATCAACTGCTGCTAGCAAGTCCATTTCTTGGTTTTCGAAAAATGCGTCATTCGCCTAAGTTTACAAAAACAAATATAGACCCTCGTGTTCAGTGGATCCGAAATCACAGGAATTGGTCAGATGAATGGTTGGGTGTTCTTGTTAGTGATGAAAAGAAATTCAATTTATATGCCCCCGATGGTTGGGCATATTAATGGCACGATATTCACAAGAATTCACGAACTTTTTTTCGTAGACAACAAGGAGGGGGGTCACTCATGGTGTGGACAGAATTTTCTTATAATGGAAAAACCCATATTGCTTTTTTGAAAGGTCCTCAATGTTCCGAAGATTACCAGAAAAGGCTTTAAGTACAGTTACTTCGATTTGGAAAGTTGCTAGGAAGGGGGGGGGGGAAGAAGAGGACAAATGCATGTACCAGCAAAACCATTGCTTCATTCTCGTGTCCAACTCTACAATGCAGTGATTTAGACAAAACCAAGTATCTGTTATGGACTGACCAGGCCTTAGTCTTGACATATACCCAATAGAGAATGCCTGGAGAAGATTAGCTAGAGACATATATGGTAAAAAGCGTCAATTTGCAGCGCTTCAAGATCTAAAGCTGCAATTTGAACGAAGTTGATTTTCTTTACAGTCAGAACTTCTTCAAACTCTTGTTTTGAGCATGCCTGATCGAGTTTTTGAAGTGATTTTAACAAACGGCTTAAACATTTGAATGTTAAAGGAAGAAAAATGAGTTGTTTATAAACTTTTGAGCAGTCAAATTTAAGTTTTAATTTTTCTTTTGAGTTGGAAAATTGAAAAAAAAAAAACGTTGCCTATAAACTTTTGGGACGTACTATATATTTTGATACATAAAAAAAAAAATTAAAGATTAGCAAAAAAGAGAGAGAAATGAAATAAAATTTTGCACATCGTAGGAATATTAGATTGTCAATCAAGGAAAAAAAGGGGGCGGTTAACACTTTCCAGCATAGTTAAAAAGTGAATTGGGTTTGTTTGTCCGTCCGTCTGTCTGTCTGGTCGTCTGTATGTCTGTCTGTCCGTGCTCTAACTCACGTGAATATTCTCGTATTGCCATGTAATTGATATACGTTATTGAGATCTACATGGCATGTTCGGTATTGAAAATGAAGTGTGTATCATTCATAGTTCATTTACAGAGACACTTAAAAGTACAGTAATCCCTTAACATCTAAGAAGGTTAGGTTCGTGGAAACCTCGCGAATGTCAAAACCGCTAATGTTGAGACTATCGTGCGATAGTAATTTGAGGAACTCGCGCATAAAATGATAGATTTTACGATTTTTTTTAATTGAAAAAAGCAATTGAAATGTAAAAATATTTTTATTAAGCATTAAAAAGTACATGCTGTAATAAATTTGAATAATTATAAAGATATTGTACAAAGTTTAGTTGCTAGTTGATGGCTGAAAAAAAAATATCGATATACGATTATTTGGAAGAACAGATCTTTTGTTTATGAATTTTCATACAAGAAAATGTTCCGGCCTCGATTTCTCTTTTAAGTTTAAGACTACTCACCAGTGAAGGATCGCATTCTATTGCTTTCTCAACAAGTTGTTGTTGAAGCTTTAAAATTTCCCATACAATTTTTGCAGAATTTTTTTTTTACTTGAAATAAAAATTTTGAATTTTAGAAAATTTAGGAATTTTTTTTTTTTTTTTTTTTTTTTTTTTTTAGCATCGTCATGTTTCGGGTTTCTCGGAATTATTTATCTATATTTTTCCTTAATACAAGAGCTGATATTCTCGAAACTTAGGCTATAGAGTACAATGCAGCTGTTCAGTGTCAAATAATTTACGGAATTGGTAAAACAAAGCGAGTTTACTTTATACAAAAATATTCTTTACAAAACAAAATTCGTGAATAACCAAATTAAGTATTCGCGAATGTTGAAACTTCTTCATTTTGTATTTCGCGAATGTTGAAACTTCTTCATTTTGTATTTCGCAAGTAATCAAAACTCGCGAATGTTAAGGGATTACTGTATTCCATTACATTAAGGTCTATAGTGGAAAATCATTTGCGATGTATTTTACTAATGTTACAATATTTCAAACATAATGAAATTTATATACATTATTGAGGTGCACAAGAAGAGGGTTACTAAATAATGTGTTATGTGTAGCATTTACAGTACGCATACAGGGAACTCAAAAGTATTCTGTTATATTATGGTCTATTAAAAAAAAAATGCTGCGTATTTTAATGATGTTACAAGCATAATGAAATTGATATGAATTTCTGAGGTGCACTAATACATGTTTACTGTAGAATATGGGGTGCAAAACATTTATCATTCATTTACAGTGTCCCTCAAAAGAGTTCGGCTATATAATGGTCTACCCGAAGAACTGTTCTCAGCGTATTTCAATTACGTCACATTATTTCAAATATGATGAAATTGATATACATTATTGAGGTTTACTACTACATACTTGCAAATGAATATGATGTGCATTACATTTATCGTTCATTTAAACGGATACATAAAAGATTTCCGATGCAGTTCTGTATGCGAAGTGTTTGCTATTGGGGATGATTGCTGAAAGCGTATTTTCAGTTATGGAATGCGATTTTAAATTTAACTAAATTTTTGCATACTTCGTAGTGTGTATAAATTCTATAGACCATATACAATGTTATAACAAAGAATTCGTAAGCATCACTAAAGATTGCTTAAAGGGGATTTTTAATTTGAGTTATGCACTTTCAAACTCAATTGCATTTAGTATACTAACAATTGTTTGTAGCTTATAAATAAAATCATATGCAGGGCTATGCTAAAAACTGGATACATGGCCGCCTATGGATAGTAAATTTGAGAAGTATGATTACAGTAATTATAATCATGTTTTTGCCTGGATTAAATTACATTTAAGTATGTCATGTATATAAAAATAAGTATGTTATGTACAGGGCTGTACAAAAGAATTCAAGTACATTTTCTCTATTGGTATAAATTGCTGAAGGTGAATTTTCAACTGTGTTATGCGTTTTCTTACCAAACTAAATTTTAGCATACTATGTAGAATCTGTACAAATCCATAGATCATATATAGAGCTGCATAAAAGAATTAGGGTACCTTTCCAGCTTACAGACAGTAATTGTTAAAATTTGGTTTTATGTTTCTAAAATGTTTACTCGGGTATCTTTTTTACCTTATTAAATGATACAAGTTTTGTTAAAGTATTTTGGAAGTGTCTGAAAGTGTTTCACAATCTATGCTTGACGCATGATTTTTCTTTCTTGTTTCAATTTAAATACGATGTTATCAGCCGTATCCTCGGTATTGTTCTCCATGTTTTACAGAAGTGAAAATGATTCCTCTCACGTAGCGATTGTCAATGTGTACAAATGACAACAATCATAAGCGATTTCAGGGACGATCTGATATGTTTAGCAGAAAATTTCTCTTAGTCGCAAGAGTAAAGTTAGCTCCCTTAGCATTCAGAGAAAAGGATCAGTTGCCATGGAAGTTCATAGACAGATATCGGCCACTTGCCCTGGTGGATTTTCTATTGTCCAATTTAAATGGTAGATCAAAGAGGGACCTGAAAACGAACTTTTTTCATTACTAGAAGTTTGAAATTAGTAATAGTTAACGTCATAGTGAGTGCGGCATTACTAAATTTCATGTGGTTTTGAAATTCTTATACAACGATGTTTCTGCATCCAGTATTTTTTTTGTAGTTGTTTTTACACGTGCACGAAGCTCACATACATTCGTTTAGTGACCGCGGCATTACCAAATCTTGTGTGCTTTCGACATTACAGTGCAACAAGTTTGCTACATCCAGTAATTTTGCTTTTGTTTTCATGGGTGAGAAGTGCTGGAAGCGCATGCGTTTTAGTGCAAAGATACTGCATCTAGACGGGTTTTTTGCTTTGTTTCCATAGGTATGAAATGACATACATGCGTTTTAATGACCGTGGCATTACCAAATTTCATGTATTTTTTTAATTCCTTTGCAACAAGCATACTGCATCCAATGATTTTTTGTTGTTGTTTCTCTGATGGGCGCGAAGTACAAAGTGGCCTGTACCGAGGCTAACGAAAAAGAAAGGCTACCGCGGTGCTTTACGCATATACTTATTACAGACCGCTGGAGTCACGTGATAATCGAATGCACCAATGCAGATGTACGAAAAGAGCATCACGTCACTCTAGCGGTCTGTAAAAAAAGATACATGGAATGCACCGCGGTAGCCTGTCTTTTTCATTATCTTCGCCTGTACATACGTTTAGTGATACGTGCGTTTTAGTGGCCGAGGTATTACCGAATTTCGTGTACTTTTGAGTTTCTTATAAACGCGGATGCTGCATTCTGCATAAAGTTTAGTTCACTGGTATCCATGACCACTTTGTCCATGATAAACAAACATGCTTTCTCCTTTTTCTTAACTAAAATCGAAACATCGCTAACAACGTAATTTTGCCGCTTTAACTTATTGCTAAAGATTAGTGTTTAATTTATAACGTGTTTTCTTAATACTTTCCCTTTCTGGCTTGGCTTAAATTCATGTCTTGTACAAGGGCAATTGACCTATTTTAAGTCAAGCAACTGGGTTATTTTTCAACAATGGGAAAAATTAATGTCACAGCAACTGACATTAGTCCAGTCACAAAACTGCTGGTAATTTTGCACCAAACAATACATACTGAATTATGCTAATTGTCGGGTATTTCGAAAAGGTGGCAACCATATTTAAAAGAATATAAAGAAAATGGGGTTATTTCATTTAACAAATTTTTCAGTTAACGGACCGTTAATTCTCGCACCATATTGACCAGAGCACTCTGTCTTAAGACTCCAGCAGACATACCCGAAATTCGACATACATTACTTTACCAATAAAAAAGAAATCTTCTGTAATCGTGTTGCTTATCAGTCACCAATACTCCTATTACGTAAATCTAAAATTTAAAAAAAATGATTAAAAATATCGAAACGAATTTTTCTAAAGTCGAAACCTACTAAGATGGTTTTCTCATTATCAAATTGGTATATAAGGCTGATTTCACGAAAATCGTCGGAGCCTTTTTAAATATTTTTAGCAGAATTTTCAGTGATGAATTTCTTTTATCCTATCAAAATTAATTTTCCTGAATTCGGGACATAACTACATTATATTAGATGTAAATTTCCAACTGGGCGAAAAATGTCCGGACCAGGATTCGAACCCGGGACCTCCTGGCTGAAGCCGCCAGTGCTCTGCCATCTGAGCTATCCCGGACGATTCTGGTATAACTTTTTTACCCAACTAACCTTGATGATTACAGAATCTGGTCTGAAACCTGGTTCAGCTCAACAGAATAAATCTCAGGTAATGGAACTCCACAAATCGCTGGATACGAAATTACACTAGATTAATATTAACACAATTATTTTAATTGGTAAACAAATCATATTGGATGTAAATTTCCAACTGGGCGAAAAATGTCCGGACCAGGATTCGAACCCGGGACCTCCTGGCTGAAGCCGCCAGTGCTCTGCCATCTGAGCTATCCCGGACGATTCTGGTCGAACTTTTTCACCCAACTAACCTTGATGATTACAGCATCTGGTCTGAAACCTGGTTCAGCTCAACAGAATAAATCTCGGGTAATGGAACTCCACAAATCGCTGGATACGAAATTACACTAGATTAATATTAACACAATTATTCTAATTGGTAAACAAATCATATTAGATGTAAATTTCCAACTGGGCGAAAAATGTCCGGACCAGGATTCGAACCCGGGACCTCCTGGCTGATGCCGCCAGTGCTCTGCCATCCGAGCTATCCCGTACGATTCTGGTCGAACTTTTTCACCCAACTAATCTTGATGATTACAGCATCTGGTCTGAAACCTGGTTCAGCTCAACAGAATAAATCTCAGGTAATGGAACTCCACAAATCGCTGGATACGAAATTACACTAGATTAATATTAACACAATTATTCTAATTGGTAAACAAATCATATTAGATGTAAATTTCCAACTGGGCGAAAAATGTCCGGACCAGGATTCGAACCCGGGACCTCCTGGCTGAAGCCACCAGTGCTCTGCCATCTGAGCTATCCCGGACGATTCCGGTCGAACTTTTTCACCCAACTAACCTTGATGATTATAGCATCTGGTCTGAAACCTGGTTCAGCTCAACAGAATAAATCTCAGGTAATGGAACTCCACAAATCGCTGGATACGAAATTACACTAGATTAATATTAACACAATTATTCTAAGTGGTAAACAAATCATATAAAATCGATCATGCATTACTAGTATTTACAGTATGATATACAAGTAAATAATTTATAAAGCGCTTTTGGAACCAAATGAACACTTTTACGAATGAAATGTATTTAAGACAATACTGACTACTAATTTACGTACAATGCTTAAATGAGAACATTAAGTTATTAACATACAATCAAATATTGGATCCAAGTAATACTTTTCTTGACTTCCATTATTTTGATACTTTACACCATAAATCGCAGACATTGACATGCACTAAATATATTTACATTCCATAAGGCACAATGCTTCATTAAGAGCAATAAATTATTGACACACAGGCAAATATAAAATACCACACTGTTAAAAAATTTTCTGTGAAATTACAGAGAATGTACTGGTAATCCATTATCGCAGGGATTAGAAAAACAAAGATTCTGTTAAATAACAGAGAAGTTATTCGGTATATTTACTGTAAATTAACATCGTTTAAAATACACATGACTCCGCAAATCAACACCGTTAAAAGTACACAAGACTCTGTAAATCAACTTATTTTTAATGAAAATAATTTAACATTGTTTTTGAAATTAGTGAATTTTAGAACTTCGAGGTATCAGCCTTTTTCGAGTAAATTTGAACTGCTGTACCATTTAATTTTTTACACAATTTGCTTCTAGCCGGCCTGGGGTTTGAGCCCGTGACCTCTAGGCATGAGAAAAACACCTTACTGAGTGCGCCATAGGAGCTGTTGCTGCTGTTTACAAAGGATGTCTTTTATAATGAAGCGCGGGGGGGGGGGGGGGGGGTAATCTATTGTATTTGTGCTTTTCGAAGATTTCGCTTCAAATATATTTGTTAGAAAAATTCTTAAACGTTTTATTTTAATTCAGTTTAGACCTATACATAATACATATTATTTTTTTAATCGAATTTAATTTTTTAATCCTTTATTTACTGTATTATTTATCAAGAAATTGCTTCTTCTCAATAATTATCTTCTTTAATATCTGAAAATATACTGGAATTTTTAAATAATAATAATGTGAAATTTAGGTATATTTTTTCATTAAAACTGGTTAAAAATATCGGTAGTTATAACTTTTTTTGTAAAATATTTACAAAAATAATCAGATTAATTAATCAAAAATACTTTTATGGTTATATCACAATTCTTATAAAAGCAATGTATTTAAATGTATTATGATCCTCTCTGTAAATGAAAAGGGTTTTGCAGTTGAAAATGTTTCATGTAACTTATTTTTAAAGAAAAATTATAACTATGAAAATGATTAAGAAAATTACTACTTTTTGAAAATATTTAGATTCGACTATTTCTCTGTTCTATCTAAATTTGATTTAAAGACATGGAAATCCCTACAGGGTATTAGATACAAGATAAGGGAAATGTCTGTAAAACGATGACCGAGAAACTCAGTCGAATGTATATAGCCGAGAACTAGTGTAAATTTACACAGTCTTGCCCGAGAAACTCAATCGAATGCATTTAACCGAGAACTAGTGTAAATTTACAGAGAGTCTTGACCAAGAAACTCAATCGAATGCATTTAACCGAGAACTGGTGTAAATTGACATAGAGTCTTGACCGGGAAACACAATCGAATGCATTTAACCGAGAACTAGTGTAAATTTACAGAGATTCTTGACCGAGAAACTCAGTCGAATGCATTTAATCGAGAACTAGTGTAAATTTACTGAGAGTCGCGGTTTTTTTACTGTGTTTTTACAGAAATTTTTAATAGTGTAGTAATATTTTGCTTAACTTCCATAATGTTCATACATTGCATTACGAATCACGGTTATCAATTACAATCATGCTTTGAGTTAATCGATATTTACAGATAGTTTCGAGATTATTAGTTAACTATATTAGCTATTAGAGCACTAGTTATTTAACTCTTCTTATACATGCTCAGAAAATATATAAGTGGAGGGAAATTAAGACCTTGATAAAGAAAAATACACATCTAATGTGAACAGAATAAATGATAATTACCTCGACCATCATATTTTGAAGAAAAAAAAAAGGAAATATTCATTTTGCTATTGTTTTGGGTCCAAAGCCAAGTGGCGCATGGACACATTTAATATCATTTACATATTTCATACAGTTAAAACTAAATTATTGCGAACCTAATTCTTCATTGCTAACCTAATTCAACCTTGCCAATTGATCCGATTACGGAATATTTGTTATTTTCTGTGTGCGAAGAGCGAGCATAACATTATAAATTGTTTCATTTCTCATACCACATATTGTTAGCAATATTTTCATATTTCTTTTCAACTTTTGGCAGTTCTTGTACACTTTTATGCTTTATACAATGTTTTCCACGTGTGCAAAGATCGATTTCTTGCAGGAGGGAAGGGGTGGACTTTCGGCAGACCCTGTATAGCTGAACTTTGCATCATTTTTTTGGTTAATAAATAAAAATTGAAAAAACGAATGAGAATGGAAAGACGATAAACCGAGAAATATTGTTTATTACATTCCTCTGGTATAGCATTACTTTTTATCTTTTCTATTACAAAAGCAAAATGTTATATCAAAACAATAATTGCAAAATGATACATTGCAGTTAAAAGCTAATTAGGTTTAAGAGAAAGAATAAGATAAATTTTAGAATGGTTAAATTGTTATTCGATTAGTTTTCTTTAGTATTCAACATATAGTTTCCTGAAATAAAGTTTTTAAGTGGATTAAAACGAAATTTGATCTAAAACAGACACCCTTGGGACTTAAAAATAAAATAAAACAGTCACGGTACTTATGAGACGTAAAAGAATTTGTATTTTACTTATTCTTAAAATATTGAAACACTTGTATATATTACATTTAAATAAGGAGCAAATTTTAAAGATTCAAGTATCACACTTTTAACTCAAAATTTAATGCATTGAATGAGAATTGTCATCGACAATGGACTTTTAGGCAAAACCTGAACAAAATCGCCTCGTTAGATGTGTGGTGAGACGTGAAGAAAAACGTGAAGAAGAATTTCCCCCTTGGACCCCCTGTCCCAGATAAGGTACGGCCCTGAACATATTTAAATATGTTTTGTGATGCCCAATGAAAAAGGACGCAAAATTTTAGCAAAGTTGGTTAGTTCGACATTTGATTTCAATCAAAGACTTGAAAAAATCGTTTTGCCCTGGAGCCTGTCCCTGATGAGGTACGTTCTTGAAGCTAGATCACGTGCGCAGATAGACAGAAAGGAAATAAAATTAAATAAAAGTCTTTCCGGCCGGTACCGGGAAGAAAAGGTAGCTTACTTAGTTTTGAGATTTTATCTAATTTTACTCAAAACGCGAAACTAAAACGAGACGAATTCGATTATAGAAGATTCGTTCCCAGTTTTCGCTGTGACAGAATTTGAATGAAAATTTCACCAAATTAGTCAACTATAGCCAAATACAGATTTCATTTATGGCGATTTATTTTTGGTCTCCAAATTTGGGAATATTTCACCAATGACGCCAAGATTGGCGAGAATTTGCGGCTATCATATATGAATGTATAGTTTTTTGCATACAAGTGTTAGAACAACAGTTATAACAACGAAAGAAAATTTGCAAGAAACCACGTTAACTAAAACTCATAAATTATACACGTTTATCAAGGAATTCCTTATTTTTAATGTATTATCATGTTTCAAAATGTCAACCACGCTACAATTTCAAACTTCTATATCGCAGCCATTTTCTAAGATAGATGCTAAACAAAAAATGCTTTGTATCGAGGCCGAGCACTTAACGAAAAGCAAACTTTAAAGTTTTCTGATTTTGTGTAAGTATTTTTTAATTTGAAATTTTTAATAGCCGCCATCTTTAAGCAAGATGGCAAGTGAAACTGGCTTACGAACTCCGTCGAAACCCTTGTAAGTCCTATATACATTTTCAGTCACATTCAAATCGGTTCATAAAACCGAGTGTAATCAAAATAACAAAAAAATATGTGTATATATATATATATATATATATATATTTGACAACATTTGGACGGGAAGTGGTTTTGGTCTCCGAGAGTCGTTATGGTGAAAATTAACCAAAATTCTTTTCTCTAGACAGCTCAATCGGTAGTTGTTTACTTTTTGCAATGAAGCTACCAAATAGTATACTTAAGCCAACGCAGAATTTTTTTTCTATGTCATTCAACTACACTGGCCTCCAAAAGTTAAGGAACGGGGACTGGATGCTTTCACACGTACACGATGTACACGGTTTGTCGAATATCTACCAAAATTGTTGCCAAATTGTTCTTGAACTTCTTGAATATAAAGAACCTGTTTGATTTCATATTTCTCGGTGAAGATTGAGTCGGGAGGACAATTGAAAGGCTAATAATAAATTTAATAATAAAATAATATTTGCGATCACCTATGTAACAGAAAATGCTGAAAATGGTTTGTCACTGTGTTAAACGACTATTTGGGTCCTGTTCAACGTTTGTGTGCATTTTTGTAAGCATAGCACTCATATTCGCGAAGATGCTATTATGTCTGTGAAAAATTCGAAAGTTTTTTGTTTATAGCATACAGAGTTTTCAACCAAATTTAACACAACTTTCAGAAAACCTGAAAAAGAACAGTAGCATCAGTATACTGCAGATAAAACATGAATATATTGAATATTTGATGAGATGTGGGCATTTGTATGAAATAAGTTTTAACTGCGCATGCATGGAAGATTCTACAATTTTTATTTTATAATTTAGTAGTCAGCTATTTAGGGAAACTTATATAAAAAGTCCCAGTCAAATATCGCGAAAATTCACAAAGATAGGGGCGATATAGTGAGTTGATTTCTAAAAATACCTTTACTATAAGGGATTCTCTACAACTTTTCAATCAGCTCACTATATTTTTCTAAGTTTTCACAATATTTGACTGGACTTTTTATAGAAGTTGCCGAAAATAGCTGACTACCAAATTATGAAATAAAAATTTTGAAATCTTCCACGCATGCGCAGTTAAAAGTTATTTCATACAAATGCCCATATCTCATCAGATATTCAATATATTCATGTTTTAATTGTAGTATACTGTTTCTACTGTTCTTCGTCAGGTTTTCGAAAAGTTGTATTAAATTTGGTTGAAACTCTGTATGCTATAAACAAAAGACTTTTGAATTTTTCACAGACACAATAACATCTTCACGAATATGAGTGCTATGCTTACACAAATGCACACAAACGTTGAACAAGACACAAATAGTCATTTAACACATTTACAAATGATTGTCAGCATTTTCACATAGGTTATCACAAATATTATTTTTTTATTAAATTTATTACTAGCCCTATAATTGTCCTCCCAACTAAATCTTCAGCGAGAAATATGAAACCAAACATGTTCTTTACATTCCAGAAGTTCAAGAATGATTCGTCAATAATTTTAATAGATATTCGACAAACCGTGTACAAACGACAGTACCCAGTCCTGTTCCTTAACTTTTGGAGGCCAGTGTATATTAATTTACAAGCTGTTACCCGGGACTTCGTTCCCGTAGTCAAAAAAATCCTTCCCGATAATCATAAACATAAACAATTAAACAACTCTTTATCACATTTTATACTAAAAAAATATTTCTGATAATTCAAATTCCAATAATTTCCAATTTACATATTTGTGTTTTTATGTAAAAGATCACTCGTATTTATTTCATGTGCTTGAAATTTCCTATCCGTTGTCTAAGATTAACTGCCTTGAGTACACTTATTTCCTCGTTATTCTATTTAATCATTTCTATTTATTCTTTTTTACATTTATTGCGCTGATATTGATTTAGGTTAAGTTTTCGTGTCAAATAATTTTGCTTAAAGTGGTTATGTTGGTAAGTATTTTTGAGGAAATTTGTTAATTAGCAGGTTACTGCAAACATGACTTTGAAGTGATTAGAGTAGTTCAAAAATCAACATACAACATGTTTCTATTCTAAAACACTTAACATCTTGAACAGAATGGAAGAATTTTATTTTAAAAGAATTTTATTAAGGAATAGTTTTATTCTATCTAAAAAAAAAGTCGGAAATTGTACGTCAAACCTGGCAAATGAGGTGCATTCGTTCTATAAGTAGTTTTTGAAATATTCAGATCTTGGTGCAATACCTGTTGCACTCTTATGCAAAAATACATCAATACAAAATTTATTACTATTATACAGGGTATCTCAGGATTATTGGGACAAACTTTAAGGGGAGGTTGAGGACATCACAAGGATTCAGGTTGGAATAGCAACCCATGACCGGAAACTTCATCGTACGCCACTAGGTGGTGCTGTTCACGAGAGCACTCGAGGGGAAATATCTGCTTTATCGCAGTCATTCGAGCAATAGCATTGCCACCTAGAATACAAAGCCTTCTGGCTGGCTGGTGACGTCAGCAGCAAGAGTCGAACAATCTGTATATCACATTGATAAAACAAAGTTTAATATTGCTATGTTTTTCTATCTAAATAACTAAGCATTAAAATGACCTAATAATAGAACTGTAAGCTTGATTGTACACCAATAAATTGCTACTGACATAAAAATTAAACTTTATAACTGAAAAATTTTAATATGAAACACATTTATCATCACTTTTATGTTTGCTGATTTTTCTTGATATCGTGATAAATACTACTAATTTCATAAATATCTTTTGAATAAAAATATTTTTAACTAGATTGATCCTTTTAGAATCAAAAGTTCGGTAATCTGAAAAACAGGATTTTTTCTTTTCTTTCTTTCTTTCTCTTAATTTTTTGATTGAAAATGCAGCAAAATTTTTAAAGAAATGTATAAATATTATGAAGAAATGTTTAACTAACCTTTAATTATTATAAGTAAAGCATCATAGAAGAAAAGAAAAGAAAGAAAGAACTAGATTGTTCTTTTTAAAATCGATTTTTCGGGGAAAAATAGGATTCCTTTTTCCTTTCTTTTTTTTCTCTTTTGTTGAAAAGGCAACAAAACCTTTGAAGAAACATTATTCTTTAAGGGTGTATTCGAAAAAATATTTTTCCACCCCCAACAGCTCGAAATTTTCTGAGACATTTTCAGACTCATTTTTAAAAGTAAAAACATGAAACTTGCTGGGGTGATTTCTGAAGACATGTTTAACATGCCGTGTGATTTCATTTTCAGCTCAATTAATTAGAATTTGATTTTTAAACAATTATTTTCTCCGTATGACCATTTTTTTCATTCCCAGATCGCCCGCTTCGGAAAATTCGGTTCAAAACGCCAACTTTGACAGCGTTTTTTACAGTATTTTCTGCATTTATCAAAATATTAAGAAGCACGGCACATTATATAGTTTCTAAATAAGAGAATTTCTCAGTTTGATGCGTTTGAGAGCAAAAATGAGTTTTAAAATGAATCAGAAAATAAGCAGTTTGGATCGAAATACACCCTTAATTATTATAAATAAGGTATGTGAAAGAAACCCAGCTTTTTCATTTTAAAATCAATTTTACAATACTCTGAAAAGCAGATTTTCTTTTTCTTTCTCCTCTTGATTTTTTTGCTTGAAGATTCAGTTTAATTTCTGAAGAAATGTTTAATTATTTATCTAATTATAAAATATGAAATTGATTTGGTGTACTATTTCTATTATTATGTACATATATATATGTATATCGTGGTGATAACCTCAACTTCATTACTGAATAGTTTTAACAGAAACATATTTATCATTTTTTTATGCTTGCTATGCTTTACTGAAATTCTGATAAATAATACCCGTTCAAATAAAACTATTTTTGTTTTGCATAGTGTAAAACATTCTTCAATTATTGTAAATAATGCATCAGAAAAAAAAAAGAATAGAAAAGAAATAACTAGATTGTTCATTTTAAAATCGATTTTTAGGGAAAAATTGGATTCTTTTCTTTTTCTTTTTTTTTTTTTTTTTTTCTCTTTTGTTGAGAAGGCTGCAAAACCTTCGAAGAAATGTTATTCTTCAATTAATTAAATATTTAAGACAATTTGTAAATTTATTAAAAATAATTTTATACCAAAAGAGAAAAAAACTGTTTCAAAAATAACTTATTTTGTGAGAATAATTTTTATTTTCATAAAAAAAAATCTTGCAAAATTATTAGAATTTCAATTTATTCAATATTCTAAGATTTCTTATGATTAAATACATTTTTTTTTTTGTTTATTTCTGAAAAGTAATATTTAAATATTTTATTGAAAGAGTCTAATTTTGTTCTTTCTTTTTTTTATGAAAATGGTTCATATTTTTAATTTGTCTTCATTTATTAATTAATTTATAGACCTAACAAAGTGCTGTTCCCATTAAGTATGACATGAGGATATTTATTATTATAAGATTAGTCTTTTATTTTGATAAATTCTTAAATTTTTTTTGTGTATTTATTTAATCACTTTCTTCAAATATTTTTCTTGCTTTTGATAACGTTGAACATAAATTATCTTAAAATATCTAAGTGCTTATAGTAATAGTGCTATGGTTATTGCTATTAATTCTATAGACCATTTTTACAATCGGAAACTAAAATATTAAATTTTTATTAATTTTGAAAAGCTCTAACAATAGTATTATAGACCAAGAAAATGTGAAATTAAATAAGGCACTAATTAAATAGTTAAAATTTGAATAATATTATGCATTATTTAAAGTTAACTTTTATTATTAAAATTTTAAAAAATGCACAATACATTTGCCTAACTGACTTAAAACCTGTTATTAGTATTTATACAATAATTTATATAACTGAAATATGTAGAAGTTAATCCATATAAATTGGCGATAAATTCAAAATAAATTTTATGTACATACTAAAATAATAAATTTTATTTACATTCGATAAATTTTAAAATATATCCAAAACTAAAATTTGTAAATTAAAATACCAACAATTTAAAAATGAAGCGTTTAATAAAATTAAAAAGTATAAAATAAACAAATTGTAATACTAAAATATCCATTATTTACGTTTAATTTTATTTTAAAGAAAACGCACTAAATTTCATATCTGACTATTATTAGTATTTATTCTAAAATTTAAACAATAAAAATAACAATAGCAAAGTTATATATCTTTATTATAGTACCAAAATTCAATTTAATTGTTAAAAGAAAAATATAATGCACATTAGATTTATCTATCAAACAAAAAATTATTTTTAAAATGTATTCTATAATAGCAATAATTAGGTTCTTAAAAAATATAATAATTAAAAACAGATATTACACAGCACTCTCGCTTCCAAACACGTGCTATGTTCAGTATTGAATATCAGAAGCCGGAAACAGTTTTAGAAGTAATATAAATAAGTACATACATACACAAAATTAAGATTTACCAAAATAAAACACTTACCTCATTTAAATTGTTGAATAATCCTTTTTGAAATGTATAAAATGTCGAAAACAGCACCTATAAACGACTCACACAGCCATTGCTACCTAGAGTCACTGAGTGTTCTCCACCTGCTAAGAAATTCTTTCTCGCCTACTAAGCTTGACGTCACTGGAATTTGTTCTTGCAGCCAGAAGGCTTGCTACTCTAGGTGGCAATGACAGTAGTCGTCTTGAGATGAACATGCAACATTTTATGGACAGGGAGCTGGCAGACATTCACTTCGTGTGGCTGGTGGCAATGCACCAACCGCTAGAGAGCTTTATGGAGAACGGCTCCTACAGAGAGATGTACCGGACTGTCAGATGTTTTCGAATGTGCATCACAATTTGCATGAATAACTTACACTACTAAGTCCGTAAAATGTTTCATGTTCTCCTCAATGCGACCACTGCTCGAATGATTGTGATTAAAGCACATATTTTCTCTCCAGTGCTCTCGTGAACAGCAACACCTAGTGGCGTACGATGAGGTTTTCGGTCATGGGTTGCTGTACAATTCTCAATCCTTGTGACGTGCCCTACCTCCCCTCAAAGTTTGTCGCAATAATACTGGGACACCCTATATATATTAAATTCAGTATTACGGAAATAATATGACTCTATCTTAAATAGAACGTCGTCACCATGGCAATCTAGAATCATTACCTATCATGGGATATCATAGAATTACTTACGCATGATAGTATTTAACAGAATGAAGAAAACTTTCATTAATGTCTTTTAGGTAGATTTCATATCAAATACTACCTATTGGGATCGTTCCTATGTTGGAAGTTTCTGAAATTTTTTTGCAGATCTACACCGATCATCACCCCTAGAACCCAAAACCACCCTCAGTAAAAAACTTTATATATCACTTTCTTCTGGGCACGATAACTTCCACAATTCTGCACAAATCTCTTCCAAACTGATACATAAAATCAAGGTATATAAAATCTCGATCAAGATCGTTAATGGGCAAAATCGGACCAAGGGGATGGAAATAGGGAGGGGGTTTGCGAAAACCGAAAAAACCCTATAACTTCTTAATTTTTGTACATATCAAATCAGTTTAAAGTTTTTATTACTTCTAAAAATAGAGCCAAAATTTTATGTATCACAGATTTTTGATAAAATTAAAAATGGGCTCAAGGGGCGCAAAAAACAGGGTTTTTGGGAGAAACAAATTCCTAACTTCAATTTTCAAGATATCAAATCCGATTGATTTTATTATACATCTCCATAATATTATCTACAACTTTTATATTCACAAGTTTTTGATAGGACCAATTCGTGCCGCAAAAAAAAATTAAAAACGAAAACAAACAAGTAAGAAAAATCATGCGTCCACATCAATCACTGTTCCAACACTTCCTGAAAGCTTTAACGAAACTTCGTTACTTAGGGAAATAAGGTAAATAAGATAACTAAGTAAACATTTAAAAATCTGATTTCAGTAGTTACCGCCTATAGCCAAATATGTATTCCAATTCTTTTGAACAGCCCTGTATTCGATCTGTATGTTGATATATATACTACATAATGGGAAAATTTAGTTTAGCAAGAAAATGCATAACAGGTTGAAATTCACCTTTCAGCAATTTATACTAATAGATGGAAACACACTTGAATACTTTTGTACAGCCATGTAATTTACCTAGTACCTTTATTACATGCCACTATTTAGCTAAAATTTAATTCAAACTAAAACATGCTTAAAACTACTGAAATTACATTTCCAGAAATTATCACCCTTGGACGGCCATGTATCCAACACTTTGCGTGGCCCTGTACATCATTTTATCTATGTTCTACAAATATTTCTTAATACACTAATTTCAGTTCAGCGTAAAAATGCATAACTCCTTTAAAACCCACCTTTAAGCAATTTATGCTCATACTCAGTAACCTTTACGAATTCCTTTCTGTAGCTCTGTATATGAACTATAGCATTTATACGCACTTTATAGTATGCATAAATATAGTGAACAAGTAGGTAAGTGTGATCGCAGATCGCACAGAGGGTTTCGTTTAATATTCCTTTCGAAACACTTTATCCTCTTGAAAAATCTGTTAGTTCCACATTTCGCAACCAGGGGCGCACTCTATTCTAAATTCTAAACAAACCTCTATCCGAACGAAACTACGTTTTATGTACTATCCGTAGATATATTAATCGAGGGGATTGGGCCGATAGCACCCGAGATAAGTAGGCGCCCCTGGCGGTAAAAAGGGGAAATAAATATGTAAGGCTATGGTGCATAATATGAAAGAATGGTCAAAGTGGTGTCGGCAAAAGTTGGAAAAGTGCTCCCCGGATGAAAAGAGAGGAGGTTAGAAAAATTGCTTAAAATACACAAGTTAGATCCCGGAGGAGTAAATAATATCAGACTTTTTGAAAATTTTATGATTTGCCGTGTGGTCTGAGGTATTCAGCTATAGGTATGCAAAAATTCATGTCTCCAACTGAATTAGGGGCTCTCTTAGAAATAATTGCTTAAAATACATATGTGGTAGCTCAAAGGGTTAAAAGTAAGACTTTTTCAAAATTTTATGATTTGTCGCCTGGTCTCAGGTGTTCTGCTATAAGTATGCAAAATTTCAAATCTCCAATTTAATAAGGGACTCTCTTAGAAAGAATTGCTTAAAATGCACAAGTGGGAGCCCAAAGAGTTAAAATTTACGATTTTTTTCAAAATTTTATGATTTGTTGTATGATATGTGGTGGTCAGCTATAAGTATGCAAAATTTCACGCCTCCAATCTAAATAGAGGCTCACTTAGAAAGAATTGCTTAAAATACGCATGTGGGAGCTCAAAGGGTTAAATGAACAGCTTTTTCAAAATTTAATGGTTTAACATTTGATGCGAGGTGTTCAGCTATAAGTATGCAAAATTTCACGCCTCCAACCTAATTAGGGCTCACTTAGAAAGAATTGTTTAAAATACACATGTGGGAGCCCAACGGGTTAAATGTGCGACTTTTTCAAAATTTTATGATTTGTCTTATGATGTGTGGTGTTCAGCTATAAGTATGCAAAATTTCAAGTCTCCAATATGTATAGTTCCTGAGAACGGGCTCTGTGACAGACAAGCAGACGGACAGACAGGCAGACAGGGGAGCGAGACGAACAGGGTTTCGTCAGATGAACGAAACCCTAAAAAAGCGCATATCAGAATTAAAAATGCATTTCGAGAAATCATTACTAATATACAGTAATTCGGATACAATATAGTATCTGAAATCTTTTCAAATACACCGCAAACAATTTCCCCTATACCATTATGTAACGGAATTCTCTTGTGTGGCCCTGTAAATGAATAATAACTATTCTTTGCACCGCATATTCTATAGAATGCATATTTTAGTTTACTTGATAAATGCATATCAGGTTTATTATGTTTGAAAGCATGTAACATCATTAAAAATCATTTTAAACGATTTTTTCCCATAGGCCGTAATGTAACGGAAAACTTTTGACTGTCCCTGTAAATGAACTAAGCATACTACAAACTTCATTTGAAATAGGGTTCGTGCTATGGTAGATGCCACTAACATCCAAAAATTTCAGAACGATCCGAGTATATTTACCTGAGTTAGTGCACGGCCAAACGGACAGACGGACAGGCGGCCAGACAAACCGAAGTCATAAACACTTTTCAACTTTGTTGGAAAGTGTTAAAAAGGGGGGTTGAAGAAGAAAAATTTTCATAACTCCGTCAATTCACAAGATATAAAATCTCCATGAATTTATTTAAGTATTGCCCGGCAGCGCAATACTTATTTATTTCCAGTGTCACTTCTCAATGTTAATTTAACATAGAAAAGCCTATGGAGATGATAACTTTTTCATTTTTTCTTCCCACCTTTTTGTCCCTGATGCCACTCATTTTTAATTCTTTGCTAATTCTAATAATATTATAAATTCAAATTGTAAAAACATTTGCCTGACGTTAGGGTCAAAACGGATCATAAAATGCCTTTGCATATAGGTAGATTATAATCTAGAGAGTAACATGGGCTAATTTTTATTTGCATTATTCAAATATTTTTCTTAATAATTCCAAATTTCGCTTTTTTCATTGAGAATCAACGGACATTTTCTAATAAAATTTAACTTTTTTTCCTTCATTGTTGTAAATAATTCAAAAGCCGTAATAATAATTTGCCTATATTTAGTTGAATGATTTTCACGTGAAACATGAATAGTTAAACTAATAAAACTGAAATAGTTTTTTTTTAAAAGAATTAAAAAGAAGATGAATATGACGTCATAGTGGAAATAAAAATGACATTTTCAAGCAGATTTTTTAAGTTCAGATTGTAATTTTTTGACCAAACTACAGCAACCTGCATTACTGCACTGGTGAAACATTTTGAATTATACATACTAGGTAAACTGCATCACAAATTGTGATGCGATATCGCACAAATCAAAGCCTGATGATGATATACCCTCCATTGATTTTGAAATGTGTTCGTCTGAATTCAGTAGTTATTAAAAAACTTGACATATTAAACAAAAACCTAATTTGCAGAACAAATTAAAAAAACAAAATTTATTTCCTAAATTGTTTAAGCCCGAGAAGGGACAGATATTAGGATATTTCATTCAATTAGTTATACATTTAATGTTAAATTTTTGTAACAAATAAGTTAAACCAATTGAACATTAAAAAATAAAAATGAAATTCATACAATATAATACTTTAAACACCTATATACTTAGATTCCGTTCAAATGAAATCGAAATAAATCTTAGACTTCTTCCATTTTTAATTGAAAATATTTGTATTGCAGATTTTGTATTATGTTTATGACAATCGTGCATAAAATGATAAGATGCATGCAAAATACAAAACTTAAAAAAAAGTCTAAGATTTATTTCGATTTCATTTGAACGGAATCTAAGTATATAGGTGTTTAAAGTATTATATTGTATGAATTTCATTTTTATTTTTTAATGTTCAATTGGTTTAACTTATTTGTTACAAAAATTTAACATTAAATGTAGAACGAATTGAATAAAATATCCTAATATCTGTCCCTTCTCGGGCTTAAACAATTTAGGAAATAAATTTTGTTCTGCAAATTAGGTTTTTGTTTAATCATATATCTTCTTAATATTGTCTTCAACATTTATATAGACAAGTTTTTGATAGGACCAATTCTTACAGCAAAAACAAATTAAAAATACATAGCGGTTGAAGAAAAAAATCATCTTATTAAGGGTGTATTCAAATCCAAACTGCTTATTTTCTTACTCATTTAAAATCCATTTTTGCTCTCAAACGCATCCAATTTGTAGATTCTTTTATTCAGAAACTATATAATGTACAGTACTGATCGATTTTTTGATAGAGACAGAATATATTTCAAAAAATGATGTCAAAGTGGGCATTTTGAACAGAATTTCCCGAAGCGATTGTGTTAGAAACGAAAAATATTGCCCTACTGTGAAAATAATTGTAATCAAGTTTTAATTAATTGAAAGAAAAATATAAACACAGTTCGCTTATAAATCTTTTCAAAAATCACGTCAGCAAGTTTCATATTTTTTTCTATTACTAGTTTATATACCACTAGGGGGCTCGGCCCCCTACGAGCTACGCTCGCCAACCCCCGTCCAGACACCGCAGACTCTAAATGCACGCTAATTTGATCGGCTTTAAAAAGATTTAGAAAGATTGAATTATAATGTAAAAAGTTGGCGATCTCCCTATAAACGAATTTCTATTCATTTCTCTTTGATTGGGGAATTTTAACGCCAAATCCGCTGCGGTACTGCTTGATTATCTCAACACAAATCTCTAACAAAGCGAAAAGAAAGTTCTTTTAAATGAGACATTTTAAATTAATCGTTTTTAATCTAACGGAATTTTTACCAAGCTATTTTTTTCTCTTTTAAATATTCACGTGAAGATACTTTTGTTAGAAATGAAATATTATTTGCGCTTTCCTAATAAAAATAGTTGAAAAGATCCTCTCAAAATATTAAATAAATGTCTAGCGCAATTTCTAAATTTAAACTTTTTTGCAATATTATTTTGTTTTCATTTTATGTAATAACTATAATGTGACGTAAATATGACGTAATTTCTCCTACGACTTCTAATGCATGTTAATGAACTTATTATTTTACAATATCCTTTCTCTTTTAAAATTCACGTGTGTACTTTTTATGACATAATTTTTAATAAATTCCTGCTTTTTATACGTAATTATTTAATTTTAATTTGAAAGTTTTTTTCCTGTTTATAATAGTCACGTGTAAATAAATTTTTAATTTGAAGCAAACATTATTGCTTGCGCTTTTTATACAGTTGGCAACAGTTTAAATTAGTACAATTTTCTGAAATCTGTAAAAAATATCTCTAGAAATGCTGTAAATTTGAATTTAAAATAGAAATAAAACTTGAAAAAATGAGTCAAAATAAAAAAATAATTAATGCAATCTGCACTCCGGCAAATTCTAACGCATAAAATGATCTAAAAATGATTACACTGCCATGTATAGTTTTTGCTGCTATAAAACTTTTTTAGTGAAACGATTTTGTCCAACTTTAGCATTAAATATCTCTTAAAATAATTCTTCGATTTGAAAACTGTCTGCATCAGCATGTTTATCAAACATTTCTGTATAAAACCACCGATTTTCATATTTTTTTATACATTCTTTTTCTTAATATTAACGAAGAAAGACTTCCGGTCACAAAAAATTCAAAACCGCCGGCGGTGACAGCGGTAGTTACTTTTTTTTAGAATAGAGAGAAAAATGAATCTGAAAATGTGCCAGAAAATTTCAAGTTGTTGAGCATGGGAAAGTATTTTTTTTTTTTTTAATACTGCCTTAACATGATTCTGATAAAAACAGCTATTATATAAAAATGAAATAAAAACTCGTCAAAAGCAGGCAGATAAAACTATTAAAGTGGATTTATATCTAATTATGATTTAGTTTTTGTTGGTGAAATTAGTATACTTAACTTCGAAATCTACCGCTGCTTGTAGGCCGGGCCGGCAGGAATTTTTTAAGTTTTGATTCGATTTTCATAAAATTTGAAATGACTCGACAAAATTCTAGGATGTTTATAAAGTCCCGGACCCATTTTGATGTTTAATAACTCATAAAATAACTAGTATCCGTCAGGCCGAAATGTCGGAGCATGGAGTCGTATAAACTTAACACAGAACATTTTAAAATTAAAACAAAAGTTTAATTTTCATGATTACTCTTTAATAGTACAAAATTAAATTTGAAATAACACCCGTTGAATCCTCGTTTTCTAGTGTTTAATTCTGTCATCAGTTGCCTCAGGTAATGCTCAAATGCTAATTTGTGGCATGATAATCAACAAAATGAACCATTATAGCCTGTGGCAAGCCTGGGGGTTGAAATTTTGGGTCATAGACAGTATCTTTTACTGTAATCAGTACATCGCTTATCAATCCCCACTCCATCCAGATATTGGTATGTAACATAACTCTGCATCCAACTGCTGAAAAAAGTCCAGCCTGAAGTCCAAACACGTGATCATCTTCACTAAATCTTACTTTTAATTATTGTGGTCAGCTAACATTCTTGTCATTGACCTCTTTGATTTAAGAAGTACTTCTTGATTATGTTCTTTCGCTTGCTTATTTTTGGAAAAAAGACATATAGCATCTTGAAATCATTCAAGTTGAGCCGGAAGCAGTGTAGCTTTCCACCGTTGCATAAGGGATGAGAGTAGTCTGAAACGTGACCCACGCAAAGCAAATATAGAGTCTTTCGAAACTGTCTTTGCTGATCGACATTTTGTCTCAATTTTGTTAATGTGAAGCAATTTTCAAAAGCTCTAATCATTTTTTGTCTGCGAAGAGCCAAAATGTCGTTTATAGAATGTCTCTTATAGAGGGATGTCTTTTACGCGATGTAACTACCTAATACCTCCAAGGATTTAAACGAAGTACCTTTGCGACATCTTTGTTCAAGTTCAGCCATAAGGCGACAATTGAAAATTCGTCAATAAAGATAAATAATACTGTATCCATGCTGAGTTGTAGATTTCTTTTTGCCTGACTTTTTAAATCAGCGAACTATTTAAAACACTGTGGCTTTTTAAGCACTGAGTGAATTAACTTTCCTTCGACATTAAGCGCAGCAGTACCTGTTAGTACCAAAAGAATGACAGTTTCTGATCCTAACTGCTCTATGATTGTTTTACTAATTCCTTTGATTATCCTACTTTTTCCAGCTCTTGCTTTTCCAATAATAAAGGCTGACTTAGGGAAAATTGTAACTTTTGGTTGCAATGACGAAAGCTGTTCTGTGCATAACTAAAGTATTTTCTGCTGCTCATCTGTAAATCTTATGTCAGAATTATCAAAATTTTCATGCAGCGTGATTTGTTGTTCTTTAAACCCTCCGACTGTCTTGGAAAAGGGCAAAATTGTAATGTTGTTTTTTCTGCATTTTGTTTTAAATGCTTGAAAAAATGATTCTTTGAACATTTTATAAAAAAAAACTTAATAACGAATATAAATGCAATCCTTGGAAGTATTAATCATTGTTCAATGTATTAAAAATACATTAAATCAATTGAATTATATTACTTTAAATACTGCTTGTATTGCAGTGAAACCTGGAGTTTAGTGAACGTATTAACACGGGCTTGTCAGTGAGGGGGTTTAAAATAATTCAGAAATGTTAAAAGTAAAGAGAATTCATTGAATAAGAGAGTCTACGGTAAAGAGAAAAAATAACCACCGGGGATGTGTTGAGCGATTTTGATTTGTTTAATGTAGCTCTTTGAGACAATCAAAAACTGGAACTGGATCCATCGAGCTAACGGCAGAAAACTTCAAAGCCCCTTCAACGACTTGCATGCCTGGCATAGCCCAGACTTATTTATTATGGTATCAGGGAAAGGTTTGTAACACGTATGTAACACGCACACATGGGTAATCTGCTATACTCCTCTATCAAACTTCATACTTTTATTGATCTGAGTTATTGTTATATCGTTATTCGCGCAATTACTCGTAGGCGGCTGGGTTATTTTTGTGTGCCTTTTCCACATAGAATTACGCTGAATAACTCTTTTCATCTCAATTGCTTTCTTTTATCCGGCATTTTCGAAACTTTTGTGTATAATGTTACACATATAAAAATATGTACATTTCTTAAAATGTACACTACATCTAGGCAACACGTTAAAAAAAATCGCGGAATGATTTATGACTTTTAGTAAAGTTGATTTCTCACGAATTATCTTTCATTGTTGTATCCATTTTCCGATTATAAGCATAAAACTATATAGTCATATACATTAACGCAAAATTTTCTCCAAGCTTGGAGACATTTCGCGAAATTTCGCCAAATTTGGCGACCAAAAATATGTTGATATAAATGCAGCGAATTTGGCTGTAGTTGCCAAATTTGGCGAAATTTCCACTGAAATTCAGCACTGGTGATTCTTTTCTAATCGGGTTCTTCGCATTTTAGCTTAGTGTTTTACCGTAAAATTAGCTAAAATCTTAAAATCAAGAAATAAGTAAGCTACCTTTTCTTTACGCTTTTAGGACTTTTTTATTTTATCTACATATTTCTGTTTTCAAGTGTACATCTAGGCCAAAAATGCTTATCTCATTCACTTCAGAATGTTCACTAGCATTTCAGTTGCAACAAATTCGCTTACGGTCAGATAAAAGAAAATGAGTAACCTTCTGTAATTAGGACCACTACCAAATGGTTATGTTTGCGCATAAAACAGCGCTCACTAAATTATGAAATTTTCTTCCAACCCGATTACGGAAATTTCCTAATACAAACATACATACCTCTGAATAAAAACATACATAAGAATACATACATATAAGTAATACATACATAACATTATATTTTTCTCGACTTCTTTTATTATCATTCGTTGCCATGCGGTTAATACTGAATCTATTATCATGCAACTAACATTCAAAATCGTATTATCCGTATTCGATTTCTTTTTATTTCTCTTAATTTAAAATTCAAAGTAAATCGCATCGATTTGGTAGGTTACGAAAAATGTTCAGTTGCAGTACATTCCCTTATGGTGAATTAAAAAGAAAAATTAATAACCTTCTGAAATTGGGACCGCTACAAAACAGTTAAATTTGCGTATCAAACAACGCTCACTAAATTATGAAATCGTCTACAAACCTGATTCCGGAAATTTCCCAATACAAACATATATACGTTTTAATACAACCATACATAAGAATACATACATATAAGTAATACATACATGGCATTATATTTTTCTCGATTTCATTGATTATCATTCGTAGCCATGCGGCTAATACTGAAATCGTTACCATGCGGCTAATAAACGAAATCGTATTCTCCGTATTCGATTTCTTTCATTTCTCTTAATTTAAAATTCAAAATGAATTGCACCGATTTAGAAGGTTACGGAGAATGTCCATATGCATTTCAGTTGCAGCACATTCACTTACAGTGAATAAAAAAAAAAAAAAAAAAAATGAGTAAACTTCTGTAATTGGGACCGCCACCAAATGGTTAAATTTGCGCATCAAACAACGCTCGCTAAATTATGAAATTGTCTAAAAACCCGATTGCGGAAATTTTCCAATACAAACATGCATACGTCTGAATATAAACATACATACATAAGAATACATACATATAAGTAATACATACATGGCATTATATGAGGGTTCGTACGATTCCTGGAATTTTGCGACCAGGAAATTCTTCTGCATCGCTATTTTGTTACAGAAAATCTCTCCTTATAAGAATGCGAAATTTCACCCGTTTAGCCTAGATTTCTTTTTCTATAAAAAAAATACTGGAAACTCTCCTGGAAAATACCCTGATACGTACAAAACCCTGTTATATTTTTCTCGATTTCTTTGATTTATCACTCGTAGCCATGCGGCTAATACGAAATCCGCTACCATGTGGCTAAGACTCAAAATCGTATTCCCCGTATTCGATTTCTTTTCATTTCTCTTCATTTAAAATTCAAAATGAATTGCATCGATTTGGTAGGTTATGGAGAATAAAAGTTTTGTACTGAAAAAAAAAAGGAAAAGTGGTCGTTACGGACGTATAAAGTAAAACTTCGTCAATCTATATCTCAGGTCACAAATATTGACGACGCCATAACGATTCGGATGAGGTTAAAATGCATAATTTACAACAATGGAGCTAATGTTTTGTTTCATAACGAGATGAAACCCATCGTATTTTGACGAAAGAAATTGTTTAAAATGGAACTCATACCGTCCTAAAAAGGACCGACTGATTTTAAAATTCAATAACTTGCAAACAGTGACAGATATTTAAAAAATTCTTGCAGGAGGGTTATGCATAAGGTAAAAAGTTTTTTTTACGGTGATTTTGAATTTTAGTTCGAATTACAAACAATATATGGCGCTGCGATCAATAGACGCTAAATTGAGGCTCAATTTTTGATACTTCTGGACCCACTCAATACATTTCATCCTCCTTTTTCCTCATGGAAGAAGTGAAAGGCCAAAAAATCGAGCCTGTATTTAGCACCAATTGCTTACAGCGCCATCTATTGTTTGTAATTCGAACTAAAATCGAAAATCACTGTAAAAAACTTTTGACCTTATGCAGAACCCTCCTGCAAGAATTGTTTAAATATCTGTCACCGTTTGCAAGTTATTGAATTTTAAAATCAGTCAGTCCTTTTTAGGACACCCGGTACATCAGTGAATACTTATTCCCAACAAATATTAGTTTTAATTTAAAGTTACCAAAATACTAATTCCATAAACTTCGACTGTTCAACGTATTAAATTAAAATGTATTAGTATACCTAACCAAGATAAGTAATTATGATGAAATTACTCATTGAGACTCTTATGTTTGAAATTACCGATTGAAAATCAGCAAAAATGATTTCACCATGAGCCAATCATAGAATTATTTTTCGCGTAAAATCTAAACTTAACGTCATTTTCATCGTCTCAAAATTTACATACGCATCTCTCAAATTTCATTCACCATTTCAAAAATATCGCAGTACGCAATAAGTTATTAATACATATATTTCCAAACTTGAAATCAAGTTCAATAACTACGACTTTGCATGTGAACATTCGCACTCTTGACTTATGATTCTTATCTCCGTATCGGCGAGTAAAATTCCAGAAATTTATATCTTTTAGAAGCGTTCGTAGTAAAATATTTCGTTTTATCAGAGATAATCATGGTTTTCATTTAAATATGATGTCACTTTGCCTCATTGAAGCATTTCACATAGCGTCTCAAACTCAGTGGAGTGAAAAAGTATTGAATTGTAATAACTTTTTGAGGAAAAATGCAGTGTTTTTTTTTAAAGCGTGACGTCATTTTCTGTTCCCTTTTTTTACAAAGTTAATTTTGAATTTTATTAGCAATTGGCATCAATAAAGATAAACATACTTTATTAATTTTCTTTTCTTTACAACAATGGAAGTAATCCAATTGCTACCATTTTGAAAAAAAATCATTGAAAATTTTTAAATTTTAAATTTAAATATAAAAATGGGAATCTCTCTATTCTAAAAAAAAGTAACTACCGCTGTCACCGCCGCCGCCGCCGCCGCCGCCGCCGCCGCCGGTTTTGAATTTTTTGTGACCGGAGGTCTTTCTTCGTTAATATTAAGAAAAATAATGCATACAAAAATATGAAAATCTGTGGTTTTATACAGACATGTTTGATAAACATGCTGATGCAGACAGTTTTCAAATCGAAGAATTATTTTAAGAGATATTTAATGTTAAATTTGGACAAAATCGTTCCACTAAAAAAGTTTTATAGCAGCAAAAACTATGCATGACAGTGTAATCATTTTTAGATCATTTTATACGTTAGAATTTGCCGGAGTGCAGATTGCATTAATTTTTTTATTTTGACTCATTTTTTCAGGTTTTATTTCTATTTTAAATTCAAATTTTCAGCATTTCTAGAGATTATTTTTTACAGATTTCAGAAAATTGTACTAATTTAAACTGTTGCCAACTGTATAAAAAGCGCAAGCAATAATATTTACTTCAAATTAAAAATTTATTTACACGTGACTATTATAAGCAGCAAAAAAACTTTCAAATTAAAATTAAATAATTACGTATAAAAAGCAGGAATTTATTAAAAATTATGTCATAAAAAGTACACACGTGAATTTTAAAAGAGAAAGGATATTGTAAAATAATAAGTTCATTAACATGCGTTAGAAGTCGTAAGAGAAATTACGTCATATTTACGTCACATTATAGTTATTACATAAAATGAACACAAAATAATATTGCAAAAAAGTTTAAATTTAGAAATTGTGCTAGACATTTATTTAATATTTTGAGAGGATTTTTTCAACTATTTTTGTTAGGAAAGCGCAAATAATATTTCATTTCTAACAAAAGTATCTTCACGTGAATATTTAAAAGAGAAAAAAATAGCTTGGTAAAAATTACGTTAGATTAAAAACGATTAATTTAAAATGTCTCATTTAAAAGAATTTTCTTTTCGCTTTGTTAAAAAATACCAGGAGACAAAGAGTCTGTTTACTTAATTCCTTTTATATTAGCTTATTTTGAAATGTTGTTACACGTATCTACGTCATCAAGTTATTTTTATTCGACGTTTTATTTGTATTTTTACTAATGTTGTACGAATTTATTTGTTCTATTGTTATTTAAAATAAAAAATTATGTCAAATTGTATAATTTGGCGAGTGGTTTGGCGATTTATATAATTTGGCGAAATTGGTCGACTAGATAATCAAGCAGTACCGCAGCGGATTTGGCGTTAAAATTCCCCAATCAAAGACAAATGAATAGAAATTCGTTTATAGGGAGATCGCCACTGCTTTTTACATTATAATTCAATCTTTCGAAATCTTTTTAAAGCCGATCAAATTAACGTGCATTTAGAGTCTGCAATGTCTGGGCGGGGGTTGGCGAGCGTAGCTCGTAGGGGGCCGAGCCCCCTAGTATTAAAAAAAATAGCTAGTGCCGCAAATCTACAAAGAAACAGCTTTCATTTAAAAAAATAATTATTAAAATTGGTTCAGAAAAAAGCTCAAAGTAGATGTCTAAAAAAAAGAACGCCTTATCTTTCAAATATAGATTTAAACCCGCAATGTTATCTCCATGGGAAAAATTTGAGCAGACATTTCATGCCGTTTGGGTTGACGAATATTTTTGATTTTCAATACGCACCGAGATTTTGGCACTACCAACTTCCATTTAATTTTTTGTGTCAATACGACAAATATCTTGGACGCTATCGTGTTAACAATAAGTGTAATTTTTGCAGGGAAGCCGGAGCTGTGCTCCGACAACAATTAATAACGGGATGAATCTCGTCGAATTTCGACGAAAGAAATTGTTTAAAAACGAGCTCATACATAGGTTACTACTTAGTTCTTTAAAACAAATATTATTTTTAACTTAAAGTTATCGAAATACTAATTGCATACACTTCGACTGTTCAAAATATTAAAAAATTAAACTGCATTATTTATTATACCTAATCAATATATGTAATTTTGATAAAATTACCCACTAAGGCTGTTATGTTTAAAAGACACAGATGTCATCATATTGGCGCGATTTTTTTCCCACGCCAATTCGGGGAAAACTTCAACAGCACAAACAATAACATCCGGGTTACCATATCAAGCAAAATAACGACATTTTGGCGCCAGTTAAGTACCCGTTGCGTATATGATATTGGCGTCAGAAAAAAATCGCGCCAATATGTATATGACATCTGTGCCGTTTAAAATTGCCGATTGAAAATTTAAAAGGTACTTCTTAGTTATCCCGTCGACGAAATTACAGTCGCCAAATTGTAAGATTAAATGCCAATAATGGTTGCCATTAATTAATTAATTGTAAGATTAAATGCCAATAATGGCCAATAAAACCATTAATTCGACGTTTTATTTGTATTTTTATTAATGTTTTACTAATTTATTTGTTCTTTTGTTATTTAAAATAAAAATTATGTCAATGTGTATAATTTGGCGAAATTGGTCGACGGGATAACTAAGAAGTACCATTTAAAAAATGATTTCACCTTAAGTTAATCATGGAATTATTTTTCGCGTAAAATCTAAACTTTATGTTATTTTTACCGTCTCATAATTTGCATACACATCTCTTATATTTACATTCACCATTTCAAAAATATCACAATGCGCAATATGTGATTAATACATATATTTCTAAACTTGAAATCAAGTTTGTCAACTACGACTTTGCATGTGAACATTCGCACTCTTGACTTGTGATTCTAATATCTGTATCGGCGAGTAAAATTCCAGAAATTTATATCATTTAGAGGCGTTCGTAGTAAAATATTTACTTTTATCAGAGAAAATGATCGTTTTCATTTAAATGATGTCATTTTGCCTCATTGAAGCAATTCACCAAGCGTCTCAAACTCAATGAATGAAAAATAATTGAATTATAACAGCTTTTTGCGGAAAACTTGAGAATTTTATTAAAGCTTGACGTCATTTTCTGTTCAATTTTTTCAGAAAGTTTATTTTGAATTTTATGAGAAAATGGCATCAATAAAGATAAGCAAATCTTATTATTTTTCCTTTTTTTACAACAATGGAAGTAATCCAATTGCTACCATTTTGAAACAAATTCATAGAATTTTTTTTAATTTTAAATTTAAATATAAAAATGGGAATATTTAAAAAAAATAGCTAGTGCGGGCAAATCTACAAAGAAACAGCTTTCATTAAAAAATTAAAGAATTATTAAAATTGTTACAAAAAAAAGCTCAAGGTACATGACTGAAAAAAGAAAGCCTTATCTTTCAAATATATAGAATTAAACTCGCAATATTATCTCTATGGGAAAATTTTGAGCCGACATTTCAGGTTGTTAGGGTTGACGAATATTTATGATTTTCAATACGCGCCGAGATTTTGGCCCTACCAACGTCCAGCTCATTTTTTGTGTCGATGCGTCAAATATTTTGGACGCTATCGTGTTAACAATAAGTGTAATTTTTGCAGGGAAGCCGGAGCTGTGCTCTGACAATAAAGATAGATTAAAATTAATAACATAAATGGTTAGATAGACTCAAAAAGTTTCATGACCCTTGTCAATGAACTTCCACATGTGCCCCCTGCGTCGCACGGAGAATATCAAGTCGATAGTCAATTTCACGCCAGGTAGCGGCAAGCATGTCGGCATCCACAAAGGCTATTGCGGTTGTAATTCTGGCTTTTAAGTCATCAATGTTCGACACTCTCCTCCTGTAAACATAGTCCTTTACAAATCCCCAAAGGAAAAAGTCCAGCGGCGTTATATCAGGTGATCTGGGTGGCCAAGGAATTGGACCTCCTCGCACAATCCATCTTCCTGGAAAATGGTCATTCAAAGAAGTACGAACGATGGTACCCCAATGAGGTGGTGCATCATCTTGTTTCAAAATGACATGTAGCTGAAGCTCTTCTAGTTGTGGAAATACGAAGTTTTCCAACATGTCTAATTGATGACTTAAAAGCCAGAATTACAACCGCAATAGCCTCTGTGGATGCCGACATGCTTGCCGCTACCTGGCGTGAAATTGACTATCGACTTGATATTCTCCGTGCGACGAAGGGGGCACACGTGGAAGTTCATTGACAAGGGTCATGAAACTTTTTGAGTCTATCTAACCATTTATGTTATTAATTTTAATCTATCTTTATTATTTTATGAGTTATTAAACATCAAAATGGGTTCGGGACTTTATAAACACCCTGTATATTAAATTTCAAACCATTCGGTTGGGTAATTTTTGCGCTGTTATATGCGGACAGACGGACAGGCAGACGGACGAACCAGATGACGACTGCTACGTATTTATATAATTACGAAAGTACCTAAAAAGGAAATTAAAATGTGGTGAAAGATGAAAATTCAAACATAAAGCATAAAGAAAATTAAAAATATCTTTCTTTAACATAAATTGTTGCAGTTATGAGAATTGTTTTGAAATGAATCCTGAAAAATCTTGTTTAAGTTGTTTTCAAATAAATAAATTCTTAAGTAGTAATCAGAATCCTTTTTATTAAGAACAAAGATACTGTTGCACACCTGTTTTGAGACAGAAAGGTACAATCAAAGAAACATTTAATTATTTTCGAAAGTATTTGTTTACTGTCGGCCAGAACGAAAACAATCTGTATTGAAAGTCATTCCGAGAATGGTTTATCTTGTCAGTGAAAAACATTTTCCTCACGTTACATAAATATTACGATGTTACGTTACGAGAAAAATATTTTCATTCTGATATTGTTTTCTTTTTTTTTTTTTTTTTTTTTTTTTTTTTTTCTTTGGAAGAAGCTTAATATGAAATCCGAATTGCAAATTAATCTTTTACTTGTTTTTAATGCTTAAAACAGTTTTTCCTTTAAAGAGGACCACAGTTAACCCTTTAATGCATGATTTTTTTTGTTGTTGTTCGGAAAACATTATATTTGAGTCTATTTTTGTTAATTATACACTAGAGAAATAGTGAAAAAAATTATTTATGTTTCTGTTGGACATAATGGCATATCGCTCCTGAGTTGCATAAAAAAAATGCTCAAAAAATTATAATCTTAAGGGTATATTCGAAAAAATGTTTTTCCACCCTCAGCAGCTCGAAATTTTCTGAGACATTTTCAGACTCATTTTTAAAAGTAAAAACATGAAAATTACTGAGGTGATTTTTGAAGAGATGTATAAGAGGCCGTGTGGTTCCATTTTTCGCTCAATGAATTAGAATTTGATTCTTAAACAATTATTTTCTCAGTATGACCATTTTTTTCATTCCCAGATCTCCCGCTTCGGAAAATTCGGTTCAAAACTTTAACAGCATTTTTTGCAATGTTTTCTGCATTTATCAAAACATCGACAAGCACGGCACATTATGTAGTTTCTAAATAAGAAAATTTGCCAGTTTGATGTGTTTGAGAGCAAAAATGAATTTAAAAATAAATCAGAAAATAAGCAGTTTGAATTGGGATACACCCTTAAATTATACACTTACTTTGTGTTTACGCTGAACAATAGCAACTATTCAACGATATAATAATTTTTATAAAGCTTTTAACAGTTTTCAGAATTAATAATTACTACCCGATAAAGATAGAGAATAAACGACAGTCGAGCACATTGCAAGCAATATCAACAAAAGATGTTATATCCTCCCCGTGATAACAAATCAGAACAAAAACAGACTTCACGACCTTAAATGCATGATCTCATACGTAAGTAATGCATAATAGTTCACCAAAAGGGCAATAAAAAGGGCAAAAGGGCACCAAATGGCAAAAAAAAGACCATGTAAATCTTAAATTACACTATGCATGTAAGGGTTAAACTCAAGTGAATTTCGCAAAAGAATTTCATTTTTATAGTTAAACTTTCACATTCAAACAGTAGCAAAAAAAAAAAAAAAAAAAAAAACAATCTAACACAAACTAAAATAACATTATTTTACTTCTGAAAACCATTTTCATCCTCAAAATAAAGAAGTTTAACATCCGCAGTAACACTTTTTAAAACATAATCTTCGGAAAATACGTTTGAAACAAGTGGGTAGTGTGATCACAGATCGCACAGAAGGATTCGTTTAATATTCCTTTCAAAACACTTTATTCTTTAATTAATAAAGCCAAATTGATAAATAATTTATAATTATTAAATCCTTAAAAACCGCACATAAATTGGTAAACGCTAAGGATAAAAAAAAAATGCGCTAACCCCCCGCACGACATTTCCCGGACTATTCTTTTGAAAACTTTTTATTATGTGTTATAAACTATCTTAAAGTTTCAAACAGATCACCGTGTTGGATTTCCTAATATAAGTAAAATAGCGTTCTTTTAATTCCACATTCCACCACCAGGGAGCTTACTCTATTCTTAATAAAACTGTATCAGAACGAAACACCTTTCTACAATTTATCCGTAGATACATTAGTCGAGGGGTGGCGGTCTTAAACACCAATTTAAGATATTTGCGTAAATTACTATTCTAAAATAGTGGCATCAACACTTATGAATTATTTTATATTGAACAACTAGCATTTATATCAGGATTCCGTCAAAAAACCACACATAAAACGGTAAAAAACGCTAAAGTTTTTTTTTTTTATTTAATGCCTCTCCCCCGCCCCCTCCCCAAAATTTCTCGCGCCATTGTTTAAAAAAATGTATTATATGTTATAAACTATTTTAAAGTTTCAAACAGATCGCCTTGTTATATTTCCCAATTTAAATAAAATCGCGTTCTTTTAATTCCACATTCCACCACCAGGGAGCACACTCTATACTTAACAAAACTGTATTTGAACGAAACTCCTTTCTACAACTTATCGATAGATACATTAGTCGTGGGGTGGCGGTCTTAAACACCAATTTAAGATACTATTTGCTGAAATTACTATTCTAAAATAGTGGTATCAACACTTATGGATTTTTTTTATATTGAACAGCTACCATTATCTCAGGACTCCGTCAAAAAATCGCACATAAAACGGTAAAAAACGCTAAGGTTTTAAAAATTTTTTAACGCCCCCCCCCCCCCCCCCGAAATTTCTCGCGCCATTGTTTTTAAATTTTTTTATTATGCGCCATAAACTATCTTAAAGTTTCAAACAGATCGCCTTGTTATATTTCATAATATAAATAAAATCGATGTCTGTTAGTTCCACATTTCACCCTCAGGATGCGCACTCTATTCTTAACAAAAGTGTATCTGAGCAAAACCTCTTTCTACAACTTATCTGTGGATACATTAGTCGAGGGGATGGCGGTCTTAAACACCAATTTAAGATATTTGCTAAATTACTATTCTAAAATAGTGGTATCAACACTTATTAATTTTTTTTATATTGAACTAGGGGGCTCTGCCCCCACCGCAGACTCTAAAAGCACGCTAATTGGATCGGCTTTAAAAATTTTTCGAAAGATTGAATTATAATTTAAAAAACAGTGGTGATCTCCCTAGAAATGGGTTTCTATTCATTTCTCTTAGATTGGGGAATTTTAAGACCAAATCAGCTGCTGTTAAAAGATACAATGTCTGTTTTCATCTTTGATTAAATAAAATCAGTTAAACATTTCAAAATAAGCTAATTTAAAATGAATTAAGTAAACAAAGTCTTTATCTCTCGGTATTTTTTAACAAGGCGAAAAGAAAGTTCTTTTAAATAAGACATTTTAAATGTATCGTTTTTAATCTAACGTAATTTTCACCAAACTTTTTTTTCTCTTTTTAGTATTCACGTGAAAATACTTTTGTTAGAAATGAAATATTATTTGCGCTGTCCTAACAAAAATAGTTGAAAAGATCATAAATGTCTCGCGCAATTTTTAATATTAAACTGTTTTGCAATATTATTTTTTGTTCATTTTACGTAATAAGTGTATTGTGACGTAAATGTGACGTAATTTTTCCTATTTAAGACTTCTAACGCATGTTAATGAATTTATTATTTTACAATATCCTTTCTCTTTTAAAATTCACATGTAAATATAGTTTTTATGGCGTAATTTCCAATAAGTGCCTGCTTTTTATACCTAATTATTTAATTCTAATTTCAAGGTTTTTTTCTGTTTATAACAGTAACGTGTAAATATTTTTTTTTATTTGAAGCAAACATTATTGTTTGCGCTGTTTATACAGTTGGCAACAGTTTAAATTAATACCATTTTTGAAAGTATGTAAAAAATATTTCGCGAAACGCTTAAAATTTGAATTTAAAATAGAAATAAAAACCTCAAGAAATGAGTCAAATTAAAAGAATAAATGCAGCCTGCACACCGGGAACTTCTGACACATAAAATGATCTAAAAATGATTAAATTCCTATGTACAGTTTTTGCTCGTATAAAACTTTTTTAATGGAACGATTTTGGCCAACTATAGCATTAAATATCTCTTAAAATAATTCTTCGATTTGAAAATTGTCTGCATCAGCGTGTTTATCAAACATTTCTCTATAATACCACCGATTTTCATATTTTTGTATGCAATATTTTCTTAATATTAATGAAGAAAGACCTCCGGTCACAAAAATTTCAAAACTGGCGGCGACGGTGACAGCGTTAGTTACTTTTTTTTTAGAATAGAGAGATAAGTAATATTTATCGCATCACGCTGTCAAAAAACCGCACGCAAAACTGTAGGCAACGCTACAGTTTAAGAATGGTCTTAAACAAAAATTTAATAAATTTGCTGAAATTATTATTTGAAAACAGTGGTATCAACACCTATGAAATTTTTATACTGAATGAGTAAAATTTATGCTGTATTTTTTAAAATGTGACACCGCTCTGAACAATGCTTTAAAAGCGATCGGTTTTTTAGTTTTCTTAATTTTAACAAATTACCGTCAATTGTCTGTGCGAAAAAGCATCACTTTTATAAGTTTAAAAATCGATTTTTTCATAAAATGGTAAGTTGATGTCCGATTTTTTTTACATTTAGATTTTATGAATCAGCGTATGAAATAATATCCGGATGCTAAAGAACCAAATCTGCAAAATCAGTAGTTAAAAAATTTTGTACTTCCATTATCAAACCCTAGTATAACTAGTATGTTGTGGCCATCACAAAACTCTCTTCTATATAAATCACAGCAATTAAATCATTTAAATAGTACAAGAAATAACAACGATTTAGCACCAATTCATATCAAAGTATATCTGTATTTGAAGTTGGATGAAAATTCGTGCATTAGTTCTTGAGATAGAGCTATAGCGGAAATTCTGAAAAAATGTAGTATAGCAGCGCCACCTGTTGAGCGATTTACACCAAAAGTAAACAGCACTAAACGATATCAAGGTATACCTGAATCTGAAATTTTTTGTAAATCCAAGCATTAGTTCTTGAGATAAAGCTATTGCGGAAATCGCAAAAAACACAGCATAGCAGCGCCACCTGTAGAGCGATTTACACCAAAAATTAAACAGCACTAATTTATACGTCAATTCATGTCAAGGACTAACTAAATCTGAAGTTTGATGAAAATCCGTGCAATAGTTCTTGAGATACAGCTCTTGTGGAAATCGTGAAAAATGCAGCACAGCAGTGCCACCTGTTGGGCGATTTACACCAAAAATTAAACAGCACTAATTTATATCAGGGACTAACTGAATCTGAAGATTGATGAAAATTCGTGCATTTTTTCTTGAGTTAGAGCTATTGCGATAATTATGAACAATGCAGCATACCAGCGCCACCTGTTGGGCGATTTTCACAAAAAAGTAATCCGCACCAAACTATATCTTGGACTAACTGAATCTGAAGTTTTATGAAAATCTGTACAGTAGTTCTTGAGATATAGCTATTGCAGAAATCGTGAAAAATGTCGCATAGCAGCGCCACCTGTTGGGCGATTTTCACCAAAAACTAATCAGGTCCAGTTTATATCAAGGTCTAACTAAATATGAAGTTTTGTAAAATTCCGTGCATTAGTTCTTGAGATGGAGTGCCTTCAAAATTTTTGTCACATACAGACTCACAGACAGAGTAACAGACAGACTCACAGACAGACATTTTCTAAAAACCATCAAATCGTGTTCTGGGCATTCTAAAACGTATAAATCCGTCGAAATCCGAAAGTTGAAATTTTTCACGAATCCAATACTTTCTTCTTGAAAAGATAGAAGAAAGTAAAAATATAGTATAACTTCAAAAATCCGGCGTCATTGGGACCGAGACTATGCCGGATTTTTGAAGGAATATCAAAAATAGCAACTAGGAATATGAAAAGAGTTCTATATTCTTAATGTTGCCGTTAGCCATAATTTAATTCATTATTAAGTGATAACTATGCAAGAAAAAGAGAAAATTAAATATTAAAAAACTTACTTTAATTGATATTTTCTATGTTACAGAAAAAAAAAAAAATCTAACAAAGGGTGAAATTATTTCTTCTCTTTTAATTTCGGAAACATCGATGTCAACTTTATTTGCTTCCATTTTTTTGGCCGTTCTTTAGCCTTTTTTTTTTTATTTTAATTTTATTTATTTATTTATTTATTTGTTTGTTTGTTTGTATTTTATACAAATGAAGAATGTCTATTTCGGAAATACAATCTTGTTTCTCTAAAACATATATTAATTCTCCAATCACATTTATGCATTTTTCTAGTGACACCTTTTCTTCTGTCGGTTGTTCAACCTCGTGTTCTGAGCTGCTACTAGCATTAACGGCGGTTCTATTTAGCACAGTGTCCGTGATCTCGCTGCCCGTGAAATTGTTCTTTGTTGATGCATTTTCGTCAGTGCTATAGTCAATCATCTATATCCTTATTTTCGACACTTTCAGATTTTGCGTGGTCATAAATTGCGGTCTTTTCACTGCAAATTTGAAAGCCTGAAAATTCTTCCTCATTATTGAGGTCGCCGTTGCCGAAAATTCGTTCCGGCCATATATTGTGCATGCATTCGCCAAAGTTATCCCCGTTGCTAGCAAGAGTGCAGCTACCAGAAAATTTGTTCAGAAAATAATCGCCTCTGACAAATGAAAAAAAATCAAATATTCTTTTTTTTTTTTTTTTTTGCATTTTTTCTTTCGATCTTGAAGTTTTTAATGCATAAAGAATTGCTATTTTTCTTCTCCCTTAACTTGAAAATGTAAAAGAAAAAGGAAGAGAAAATATGGTTTTGATGCCGGATTTTTGAAGTTATAATGCAACTCTTTTTATGTCCCTGTCCTGTGGCCTGCTGTTCAAAAAATGCAATCCTGGAATTAATTGCCAAAAATTAATTATCTTATCTTACGATTGTCGGAATAAAAAAATAAAGACATATTCTGAAGGAGAATGAAATTTAACGTCGGATGGCGTAAAAATCCTAGCTCAAAATTCGATATTTAAAAAAATTTTGGTCCTATATAAAAGTTCTGTGTTCGTTTCATACAACAAGAGGCACCTGTTTTATAATTATCTGGTTTACCACAGAAAATTCAATGTGATCAGACATCTGTCGCCTTCACAAATGAAGGAAAATAAAAGATTTTTTTCTCGAATTTTCGAGTTTTTATGGTACGATCGAGATAATTTTTAGAATTTCTGAAAGCTGATTTTTTTCCCCTCGTCTTGTGGTACTAATTTCGAGTTTCTGGGATGCGTAGAAAAAAAGTAATCGCACCTTGAAGGAATCGCCAGTCCTTATCTGCCGTTAAAATGACACCTGTTTTAATCCATGGAAGAGATCGTTTTTGTAAAAAATCCATGCTTTTGTTGAATTATGAATGCCTTTCTGATCTTGTATTTGGGGGGGAGGGGTTAATTAATAACGTCCGTTAATTACGACTTTTTCAAAATTTTATAATTTGTCGTTTGATGTGAGGTGTTCAGCTATAAGTATGTAAAATTTCAAGTCTCCAGTATATGTAGTTTCTGAGAACGGGCTCTGTGACAGACAGACAGAGGAGTGAGACGAATAGGGTTTCGTCAGATGAACGAAGCCCTAAAAAGACATTCGGATATTAAGATAAAATGTTTCTGGAAATATTTCATTTTTATCAGAAAAACAATTTTAATAAAATGGAAAAATATGTATTATGACTGAAAAAAATTTCAAAGAATACTTTTTATATGTTAAGGTAAATGCACCTATAGTGGGCCACTAATTTTTAAAGTTTAAAAACAAGTCCAGAATGCATTTCTTGAAAATGACTGAAAGAAATCTGAATGACTAGCATCCTTAAATGTTAATTTTCCATAAACTGTTTGGAATAATAGCTTTTTTCTGCTGGTACATTTGTTTATTTTCCAGAAAGTCTTCAAGAACAGATTTTTTGCAAATTTTTAGACATTTCATTAGGAGATAAGTTTTCTAAAAAAAGTAACTAATGTTGTCACCGCCGTTGGTTTTGAATTTTTAATGACCGGAGGTCTTTCTTCGTTAATATTAAGAAATATATTGCATACAAAAATATGAAATTTGGCGGTATTATAGGAAAATGTTTGATAAATACGCTGATGCAGACAGTGTTCAAATCGAAGAATTATTTTAAGAGATATTTAATGTTAAAGTTGGTCAAAATCGTTCCATTAAAGTTTTATAGGAGCAAAAACTATGCATGGGAATTTAATCACTTTTAGATCATTTTATGCATTAGAAGTTCCCGGTATGCAGACTGCTTTTTATTATTTTAATTTGACTCACTTTTTGAGGATTTATTTCTATTTTAAATTCAAATTTTCAGCATTTCGAGAGATATTTTTTACAACTTTTAGAAAGAGTATTATTTTAAATTGTTACCTAATTTAAAATTTAAAAATAGCGCAAAGAATAATATTTCCTTCTAATTGAAAATTTATTTACACGTGACTATTATAAACAGAAAAAAAATTTTCAAATGAGAATTAAATGATTACGTATTAAAAGCAGGAAAATATTGATAATTACGTCATAAAAACTATACGCGTGAATTTTTTAAGAGAAAGAAAATCGTAAAATAATAAATCCGTTAACATGCGCAAATTATATCTTCTATATAATGATAGTGTAGTATATAATGATATACTCTATTACATTATAAATACAGTAGAACCTCGATTATCCGAAGCAATTGGGACCGACCCTCTTTCGGAAAATCGAAATTTTAGAATAATCCAAAACATTCAATTTTAAGATTAAGGAGAGGCCTATGCGATATTTCTTATTATGGTAACCAGTGCTTAATAAAAATAAAGCGATAGCAAAATAGAAACAAGAATAAATTACCTGAATTTTAATTTTGAAACAAATTAAGTTCCTTTTACATAGATCAACAAGGGATTGAAAAAATGTTTTCTTTGCCGCAGTTTCACTTTTCTTTGCTTTGAAGCTCTATCATGGAGTTTTTAAATATTATTAGTCCACCAGTATCACAGCCTTTCTGGTTCTCCAGCCATGCCAAACGTTTTGCAAAACATTGAAAAGCTTCAGAACGCTAATTTATTCGTTTTCTTCGTTCCATTCCGCAGCTTACGTTAAATTCAATGGAACTCTAAGAAGTGGATCGAAAATATTCATATGTACTCGTAGTTTGGAAAGGACCGATTCCACACCAGAAATATTATTTTAAAAAAAAGGCTTTCAACTGGATTTTGCACATGAGGAATGTGATAGAAAAAAAAAGCTTTAAAAGTGGATTTCGGTTAACCGAGAGTTTCGGTTAAAAGAGTTTCGGATAAAGGAGGTTCTACTGTAATTTGTTGGATAAGCCGTAAACTTAAAGATTCACGCATCATAAATTTGCTATGCACACTACTGGAGCATAGATGGAGGTAACATTTTTTATTTTTCATTTCTTTTTCGAAGAATATATTTTGAAACTTTGAATGTTTGTTCTGATACATGAAGGTTAGGATTAGGCTAAAAATATATATATATATTTTTTTTTAAATTCACTAACACTTTAATAATAATTAGATAAATGTCCTTAAGGGACCTGTTACTAGTGCGTTTAACTTATTTTTATGAGTCGCAATTTTAGAGACTGATTTGAAAGTAATAAGTAAATATAATTCAGATGAAAATATCATAAATCTTTCTCTTTTGCAATTTATTAATCTAATAGAAAGGAATCAATATAAAAAAAATCTAGGATGTTCTCTGATAGTTACAAAAGACAAAAAATCCGAATGCAATGTTCAATATAGGAAAAAACCTACTTTCACACATTCGATAATTCCAAATGCACTTACTGCTTTCAGCAAATTTAACCTTTTGAGAATTACAATGTTAACGTTTTAATATTTTCAACCATTTTATAGTAATGTTGTTATAAACACTACGTTAACTTTTTCTCGATGAAAAATAAAATATGCTTTTAAAATAAAATATATGTGTGCTAAGTGCTGAAAACTGTTTTTCTAAATTTTGCCGGATCTCTATCGATATTATAACAGATCTGTATTATAAAGGACAAACGTATCTGTGTGTAACGCAGACGTCATTTCGCGAATGGCAACACTTCTCGATCAAATTTCGGTTTTGAAATTTCGTTACTGCAATTTTTTAATCTTCTAACCATCGTATATTTTCAATTTTTACACCGTCGTATAAGGAAAAATATCTACTTTCAAATGCAACTTTTTTTTAACTGCATCTTAATTGACTGAAATATTATGTTTTTTAAAATAATTTTCAAGCATGAATTTTTGTAATTTATCGCTATCGCGTGCGGTCCATTACATAATAATAATTAACATTTTGCGCATAAAGCAATAAAAATTGTTCAGCATTTCTCTCTGACTAATTATCCATAATGAAATTAAAACTTCCTCTATAAATAAATAAAAGAATAATATTTAAAAAAACACAAATTTAACATTTATGTAATCGAACAATTTAAATTTTTACACCGCCATATAGGAAAATAAGAACTTTTAAAGGAAATTTGTTTGCAAACTGCATCTCAGTTTACTGATTGTCTATGGTTTTAAAAATAATTTTCAAGTATGAAATATTTTTTTAATTTATCTCTATCGCGTGGAGCTCGATTACGAAAGATTAATCTGTTTGCCCTTAAAACAATGTAAAGAGTTCAGCATTTTCTTACGGCTAATATTCCATTAAAAAAAAATATTAAAACTTCCTCTATAAATAAATAAACAATATGATATAAATAAAACACAAATTTAACAAACATATAATTGAAATACGCGCTTAAAAAGGACTAAAATGATCAGAATAAAAAAGGCTGTCGTAAGTAACAAAACCTTGAGCATGCGGCTACTACGAAAATATCGCTTTTGATAAATTTCAAAACTTTATTTGATTGCTTAGTTGATATTTTTCATATAAAAATACTTTTTTGGTGTTAGTGGGCAATCTAAAAAATACATTGCATGTAAAATATTTATTAGAGTTTTCAATTTTAAATTAAATGGTTTCACCTATTCTCTGTAACCCGGTAAGCCCGAGTTCGATCACCTAGTTCTTATAATGGTGTAAGAACTGTCATTTATTTGAAAGTTTATTATAGCGCGATTAGTACTTCTATAAACTTCACTTTTTTCAATGCGGTAAACGTGAATAAATCACTTAGTGTTTTTAGGGCCTGCTTATCGCAGGGGCACGCGGGGCACGTGCCCCGGGAATCCAGTTTCAGAGGGCCCCAAAAGCACATTTTTTACTTATGAAAAATACACATTAAAACAAATTCCCATTAACATTTTTATTTTATTTTCATATTTATCAACACAGGGCTTGTTTGTCGTTTTAAATTATCTTATAAAGGTACTTTACTTATACTCGATCATATGGTAGTTTCAAATGACGTCATAAATCAACATTTGGAGGTCAAACAAACGTTGGCGGGCTATTGTGATTGGTAGCTGAGACGAGGATTGTGGGAGTGGTTGGAGATCAACCGGGAAGTTGTGATTGGTGGATGAAAATGCATGCTGATTGCAATTTCTCTATAGCAAAATGCATTTTTACAAACAAACACTTCCATAAGCCATTCTATCTACATTTTAATAGCGATCATTTGATTATGTCATCATAGCGACGTAGACCTAGACCTGGTATGGTATCGCAGTTCGCAGACCTGTTTATCATTGATGCGGAAGAAGATTTTATTTATCCATAACCGTGTAGTGTGTTGTTTATGAATTTCTCGTGTGTCGTTCCCGGCTTTTTTCCATCTTAGACACACGTGAGCTTTATATCCATCCGTACATTTATAATATTCTAAAATTAAAATAATAATTTGATTTTCATCTTTACTAGTACAGTAGTGCGATATTCACTACTTTGTTACTCATTTTTTATTAAATTCGGTGTCGTCAATTATGCTGTCTATACGCCCGAAGCAAAAGTCGGTTTCAAGAAAAAAAAATTGCTGAAAGCTCGTAATGAAGAAAAGGAGAAAATGGCGAAGTTTATGATCGACTTTACGCAAAAAGTTAAATCGGCAAATAATGAACATTCAAGAAATTCATGCGAAATTGATGACTCTTCGAAAAAAATTAGTGGAAAAAACAGGTTTTTGACTGAAAACAATTTTTATCGGCAAAAACAAAATGGCGCAAAGATATTTAGAGATTGGCTTGTTTTGTCACCATCCAACAAGAGTTTATTTTGTTGGTATGTAAATTGTTTACATCAAATTCAAATGTTAATGTTAGTAAAATAGCAACTTGTGCCTTCGATGATTAGAAGCACGTTTCAGTCAGACTTTCTGAACACAATTCCCTTTCACATAGGAGTTGCCTTCTGAAAATATCACAAAGGCTTAAAGTTTCTGGTAGAATCGATTCTGCCATCATTATGGAATTTAAAAATGAAGTGAGTTATTGGAGAGCAGTTTTAAACTTTTTAAAACGAGTTACTGAAACTTTAAAGTTTTTATCAGCAAGGGGCAAGCCCTTTTTTTATGATGATGAAGCAATCGGATCCATTCACAATAGTAATTTTTTAGGTTACCTTGAATTGATTGCCAAATTCGATCCTTTGCTTGCTGCGCATCTAGAAAAGTATGGCAATCCTGGAAGAGGAAGTACGAACTATATGTCTTCCACTAATGTAGACGAATTTGTTCGGTTAATGGTCAAAAAGGTATTGGATAACATTGTAGAAGAAATAAAAAATGCAAAGTATTTTGCTATAATCGTTGATTCGATTCAGATGTGACACACTTGGATCATCTTTCTTTTGTTTTAAGATACGTTGATCATGAGCATAGCCCTGTGGAAAGATATATTAAATTTATACCAATCTATGGACATGGTACAGAATATCTGAAACCATACTTTCTTCCTTAAAAGACTTAGGCCTTGATATCAGTTTTTGCAGGGGCCAGAGCTACGATAACACGTCAAATATGGCAGGTAAATATTCTGGCCTGCAAGCCAGAATAAAAAATAAAGGAAACTGCCCAGCTAAACTGATGGCATTGAGCTCACAGGCTATTCACACTAATTGTATATTATACTCTTATTTTAAAGAATAATGCCCCTAAAAAAATAAGTGAAAGGGAATCAGCCCTCGTTTCCCCCTTTATACTTAACCAATGAACCTCCAAATCTAATCAGGGAAGCTCCTTAACATAATAAACCGGTATACCAAATTCGGAGCAAGTCTAACAATTCTCCATGAAAAACCCATTTATCTGAATTAAGGGGGCTGGACTAACCCCCTTTTCCCCCTTTATACTTAACCAATGAACCCTCAAAAATAACCAAGGAAGATCCTTAACATAATAAACCGGTATACCAAATTTGGAGCAAATCGAATAATTCTGCATGAAAAACCCATTTATCTGAATTTAGGGGGGTGGTCTAACCCCCCTTTTATCCTTAACCAATTAACCCCCAAAACTAATCAAGGAAGCTCCTTAACATAATAAACCGGTATACCAAATTTGGAGCAAATCGAATAATTCTGCATGAAAAACCCATTTATCTGAATTAAGGGGGGTGTAATAACCCCCCTTTTCCCCCTTTATCCTAAACCAATGAACCCCCAAAACTAATCAGGGAAGCGCCTTATCAGAATGAAACTAGAAAAAATTTTTGAAGCAAATAGGATGTTTCTATCAAGAGTTATCGCGTTACGTACGTACGTACGTACATACAGAACCGGCGGACACATAAGCTCTCAGGCTTTGATAGCCTGTGAGCTAAAAATAAACCCCCTTGCAGAATTTATACCATGTAGTGCACATTCCCTTAACCTTGTAGGAGAATTATATACCACTGTTTTGAAAAAAAAATTTCTCTTCTCCAAGCGTTGTATACTTTTTCTTCAATTTCTACCTATCGCTGGCAACTTTTACATCAAAGCTTAACTCACACAATAAAAAACTGTTCAAGAACAAGATGGTGTGCCAATGCTGAGGCAACAAAGACCTTGAGAAAAAATTATTCTGAGATCATCAGTATTTTGGAAGAACTGAGTAATGATAAAACCAGAAGCCAAGTACCAGGCTTGAAGCTGCCTCTCTTCATAAAAAATTGTTAAAAACAGAAAGTGTTTTAAATACCATCATTTGGGATACCGTTTTACAGCGTCTAAACAAAACTAGTAAGCTTCTGCAAGATTCCTCTGCAAACATTGGACAGATTAATTTACTATTCTTTTCACTGATTGAATTTGCCAAAAATGTTCGACAAAATTTTCATTTATATGAAAAAGAAGCCATAAATCTACTACCAGTGTCAATATCATATGAAGCTACAAGAAAAACAATTTACACCTCGAAGTAGGTGTCTTGATGATGTAGATAGTTCTGAAGAGCAGTTTGAACCTCATGACAAATTTATCAAAATGTGCCAATATGTTTTCTGTGATAGTTTAATTTTTCCTGTCAAACAAATTTGAAAGATAATCTGTCTCTTCATGAAACAGCTAAATCTTAGCAGTTAGATTATGCAACAAACCTAGATGCAAATTTCCCTGATAAATTGTTGCAGTTCAATAATTTTATAAAGAAAGGTGACAAAACTACAGAAATTCTTAAAACGTTACATGATAATCCATATTTGTCTTCAAGATTTCCAAATGTAGAGACCATTGCCCGAATATTTTTTAGTATGCCAATATCGAATAGCTCTTCTGAAAGATTTTTTTCTCTATTAAAAAGACTGAAATCTCCCCTACGTTCTTATTTGCAGCAAGATAAACTATCATCCTTGGCATTGTTATGCATAAATAATGATTTAACACAAAAGTTGGAATGTGATGACATAATTGACGTTTTTGCAAATGCTAAAACTAGAAAAAAGTCCTCGCTTAATTTGGAAAAAATCTAACGATAGGGGGCGCTGTAATATCGGTTTTTGTGGCATTTTGAATATTGTACCATCGAAAAGTGTATGAAGTTATGCATAGATTTGAACCAAATTTTTTGCGTTTGTTTTTGCATATAGCAAGAAAGTCTTCCCTGAATTTGGAAATATTTCGCCGAAAGGGGACACTATAATAGCAATTTTTATGTAATTTTCTTTCGAAGTTGATATAGTATTGAACTAATAAAAATGAAATATTGACATTTGTAACAACATTTTGAAATATTAAAATATATGAGATAGAAGAAAGTTTTGGGATTGGCACATCCAACTAGTCATTATTCTATTTTCGTGTGTTTTTATTTTTCGATAGCTGAAAAGAAGTGATTTCTTTGAGGTTCGCAAAATAATTTTGTTTGAAAATACGATAAAGACACACGGGAGCCTAAAACACAAGCTGCCCCCTTCCCCTCTTCATCGTAAAAGACGTTCCTGCATATTCATGAATTAATTTTTCAGCCTAAATGCACTAAATTTGAGAGTTGTTATTATTCAGCACTTTCCATTGTTTGTGTTAAAGGATCTTTCATAAAATGCTGCTAAGGCGTTTTAAGACAAATTTCAACATGCATCAGCTCAGGAATGGTCGTGATGCGACAGCAATCAATTATAAGTGAAAGTGTGATATATATATGTGTGTGTGTGTGCGTGTGTATCTTTTAAATGAAAAACGTTATTCGATTCCAAATCACTTCAGAAGGCATATCTACAAATTTCATGCTTTTTACGTATACAAGTGACTCTGTGAATGTGTCAGAAAGTTGGTGTTATTGAGTCGAGGAAATATATATATATATATATATATATATATATATATATATATATATATATATATATATATATATATATATATATATATATTAATAGCTTTAAGTGGAAAGTTTGACTTCTAAAGGTAGGATTAATAACAAGCATATGTATGAACTCACTTAGTCACTTCAGTGTAACTTGCATAGGAATTCTAAGGTGCAGAAGAATAGAAATATTTTTTCTCCGATTTTCATTAAATGGCTAAGTATATAAATGTTGGAATCCTTACCCCACGGAAAAGACCGAAAACATTTTTTGCATTATATTATGTCAAAGAAATTTGAGGCACCCTGAAAATTTGTGCAACATTTCTTTTGTAATGCCTGAATACAAAATCGAATGTTTGGCTGAAGGATCGTGGCCCAAAACCTGTGCCAGACAAAAAATGGCACTTGACACGTGTCTGGCACAGTTTTTGTGCCGACTAAAGTGTCTGTCATTTTCAAAATATTTTTTTCTAAGCATAAACATTATTCTGTTTCAATCTCAGCGTGCCTCAAATACCTTTTTTGGGTAGTCAAAAACGGCACTTGACACGTGTCTGGCACAGTTTTTGGGCCGACTAAAGTGTCTGTCATTTTCAAAATATTTTTTTCTAAGTATAAATATTATTCTGTTTCAATCTCAGCGTGCCTCAAATACCTTTTTTGGGTAGTGTCAAAAAATGGCACTTGACACCTGTCTGGCATAGGTTTTGGGCCACTATCCTTCAGCCAGACATTCGATTTTGTATTCAGGCATTACAAAAGAAGTGTTGCACAAATTTTCAGGGTGCCTCAAATACCTACTCAAAAATGTTCAACAGCTCTCCTACTAAAAGGGCTTAATCGAATTACTATTTTAAATGTGAATAAAGACAATGAAGGAAATTAGTTTTACAACAATACTTAAGATGCATGTATTGGAAGATATGCAGTAAGGAGATCATATTTGCAACATGCTGTGCTACATAAAAGATGGGTTCACTTAATTAAAAAAATCGTTAAATAGTTATAATTAGAAAAAAAATAAAATTTTACGCCAGAAAACACTGAAAATTCATATAATTTAAAAAATCAATATGCTTTGTCAGTAAAAGATCTGTTTTTCCCGCCTTAGGACCAGGGCCGTAACCAGCAAGTCCAGTCAGAGGGGGCTCTGAATTTTTTTGATGGGGCTAATATCTTTTAACAATCCAAATCTTAAGCAAACTAAATATAGTAAAACTGATAAAATGAACCTGTCTATAAAGGAACCCGTCTAAAGCGTAATCTCTCTATAACGGAACTTTCTATAATGAAATTCTTAAACGGAAAATACTTTATGGTAATCGGAAAATGAATATAAAACTATTAGGGGCGGTGTATCTCTTAAGAAAACCTACATAAAATAGAACTTTTCTCCATCCCGTGTGATTTAGTCTTAGGTCTTATTGTATTTAATGGTAGTAATTTATTGTATTTAATTTTATTGTATTTAATGTATTTATAGGTAGCATCCGACATCTCATAAAAAAATGATTTTATTTAAATCTTAATAAGGAAAACTAATGGATTGTACACTGTATTCTATTCTCACTGCAATTTTTGCATTATTAAGCTTATTGCTTCTTTTGTCCCTTGGTGTTTTCGAAAAAAGGATCCCCCCCATTCTCTCTCCTCTCCGCTCGCATTTGTTTGTACAGTGTGTGCATACATACACGCAATAATTTCTATCTGTACTTCTATGTATAACTTTGTACCAATTTTGTGGAAAATAAAATTTTTAAAATGTAAAAAAATAACTTCTAAACAGGCCATTTGTAATGCTAAAATGTGCACCACTTACAATTGCCAGTCATAAGCCTGGAAAAAGTGTGAAGGGAAGTTACCTGAAAAACACTGCCATAGCCATTTTTTAAAGTTGTCCAATTATCCGGATTTTTCCTTAACCAGATCGGCATCGGCCCCGATTGGTCCGGATTATCAGTGCTCTACTCTATTGAACATTGATTATATATATGCATATTTGAACTTCTGATTAATAAAATCAGTCTTTCTGTTGAAGAAATTAGTGTAATTTATCATGCTAGCATTCTGACAGAAAAGTACATCTTTATTTACAAAAACACAGATTCATACAACCATAGCACCGATCACAGCAAACATAGAAATCTTCAACCGCCCAGCATGACCATTTTGTTAAAGATGCGTTTTGAAAAAATTGAGAAAAAGGAATCTGTTGGTATAGAGGTCTTCACAGGCCGGAATTTCCTGGCCCGAGCCCGGCCCAAACGAAAGCAATTTTGAGCCGACACGTTCATATTTTCACAGTTCACGGTCATATAAAAATTAGTGAAAACAGACCCGACCAGTGGAAAATTCAATTAAATCAGGCCCGATCCGACCCGACTCAATTTCTACAAAAAATTCAGATTTTTCTTAACATACAATTAAGATTCTTTTAAAGAATACTGCATACATATTTATGGGATAATTTTACAGCATATTTTAAATTTACGATGTGTTCGCAAGACAGAAAATACACAATAGCAACATTAATAATTTACTTAGAGTCTTAGACGTTTCAACATTCAAATAAGGATTCATTAAAAAATTCATATTGTTTAGAATAAAAGAAAAACGGGAAGGTTAAAAACATGATGATAACTTTTAAGGCTGTATTATAAAAAGTAGATTTGCAAAAATATTTCTGCTATTCCTTAAGCCTTTTCTCAAATCCAAAGAAGCTACTTTCTGACACATTTCTGAATTCATTTCTTTTCGAAAACGTCAATATATTTTTGAGAAAATACTGTCCAAGTTAGCGTTTTGAATCGAATTTCCGGAGACGACCTTTACAGTCAAAAATGTGTCAGAAAGTTTTTCGTTTTTGAGCAGTGAATTTGAGAACCACCTTCAAGTATATTTCCAAAAATTCCGTTAACAGAAGTTCATTATCGCTATTAATATTTTTACAAAACACATTGCCTGCCCTAACCATCCTGAGAGCAATTAAGTCCATTTCTGGCTATGTTGAAAACAAATGCAAGTCTGATCTCGGTCCAGCACGAGTCTGCTGAAAAATTTAAGCCCGGGCTCAAACGCCATGTAACTGTCCGATGCCGATCTCTACGCTGGAAAATGTTATATTTCGATATTGATGCTGGCAAACTAGTATCGGCTTGCAACGCACATTTATACTTATTCTCGTGAAACTCATATTCATTGAAAATGATTCATATTTTCTCGTCTGCGTTTAAATATTTATATCGGGCCGACAGACCCGCTGAATTTCTTTTATTGGCCCGGTCCAGCACGGCAGGCACGTTCAAATTTTGCCGGCCCGGCCTAGTACGCGCTTTTAGCCAAGCCCTGGCCCGTGCAGACCTCTGCTGTAGGATACAGTTCTTTTCACATATTTTTTCTTTAAATTGAAGACATTATATAGATTTAAATATCATATTCTGTTCAATTTTTTAGTATATAGAAAAATGAACGAAAATTTGAGATTTTGCAAATGTTTTTGCTTTATGCATAGATGCCAACAACACTTATCCGGAGTCTGTTACAAGATGAAAATATTTTCAACAGGAAATTTCATTTAATCAAAATTTTCAAACTGAAATCCAAAAATGTACCTTATCAAAAAAACACACAATTCTTTATATATTTTTTCCGGTTTAAAACGTGCTTGTTTTGGATCAGACTCCGGAAAAATTAAGAGATGTTGGCATCGGCATCTATGGTTATGTGTCCTATATTTATTAATTTGAATAATTCACAAACTTACTATTATCATTTAAAAAATATTTTAATATTTTAATTCCATACGTTTAATATTTTTAATTAATAGCTATTTGTAATTTATTTAATTTTATTAATATTTTGGTTTCTGCTGAATTATTAGATCATTTTAAAATCACGGTTGTTTGTATACGATTTAATTTAGTGATGATATTGTTTCTCTTTAAAACGAGCGTTACCTAACCTTATTTTATTAATAATATGATACAATAAAAAAAGAGATTGTAATTTTAATATTATATTCAATACTTTTTTTTCAAAGAAAACAACTTAGATTTAATTCATTTAAATAGCAATAACATAGAATTTTTTTTTTTTTTTTTTTTTTTTTTTTTTTGCATACGTTTTACATGTGTTTCATGAAATTCGTTCAATCTAATTTAGAAAAAAAAAATAAGCACAAGGGCATGAATGCCCTTTTCGAACAGTTTTTATTGAATGTAGGCGACTATTTATTATTATACGTTTCCCCTCATTTCTAAAGATCTTTAAAAATATTCTTCTTTCACTCAATAACGAAAATTTTTCTGATGCAGTTAAGAAGTAATTTTCTTTCCCTTTGCCTAAAATTTTCAGCTTCTCACATTCATGCGCCTAAGAATTGAATACCGTTTCCCATTTTCTTATAAATGCCATGATTATAAATAACATGATTTATAGTCATTTGCTACTCGATAACTAGCATTCCGTCGTTAAATGCCAAGAAAGTCAGCCTACAAAGTCAAATTTGCCGTCATTTTTTGACAGATTTTTTGAAATTTTCTGTATAGTTTGAATACTTGCAAATACCTTTATAAATAAAAGAAATTCGCGAATATGTCAGAAAGTAGCTGGTTTAGATTGGAAAACAGTCTTATAAAGAACAGAACACAGTGTAATTCTTTGAGCTTGAATAATCATATCTGCAAATTTTATGCCTTTATCGTTAAAATTATTTCGAAAATGTATCAGAAAGTAGCGCATTTATGCTTGAAAATAGATTTAAATGAAGCATATGCCAAATAGTTGAAGATATTTTTGTCATAATCTTATAATAAACTTAATCATGCTTTTTCACTTAATGTTTTTTATTGTTATATGACAAATAGAAAAAAAAAATAATATTTAGCAAATTCATGGAACACAAGAAAAAAAAATTAGACGAAAGTTCAAAAAGCAAACAAAAAAACGCCCTATCCCTGCTTTCCTACTGCCTACACCCATAGCATGAAACAATTTTTGGCATTCAAGCAATTATTTTTCTTATTCCATTTGTATAAAACGACATTTTGTTATCTTTCTGATTTCCTTCAACAAACATTGTAGTTAGTTTCCAAGTGATGCTTCATCATTAACTAAATCTGCTGTCAAATACATAATGTCAACAGGCAAATCATTAACATTTAGAAACATGTCTTTTTTGTGACTACGTTTTAGTGAAGACGTTTAACCATTGCTTAACTAATTATCGATTAACTTGAGCAGCATATGTCTATTTCCATTCATCCCCTATATGATCATTCCTTTTAAAATGTCAAGATGTACGAAAACATGTGGTGGCTAGTTAGTGCATCTGGACTTAATGTTTTCGGGAGAAAGAAATGTTCCTACTTAGAACGCCTTTTGATTGTATCCCAAGCAAGATAATATAAAACAACTAATCTAATAGGGTTCTGAGCGCAAAATGTTTGGCATATTCCACTGCATTCAAGCAGTTAAAAGATCTAAATGTTTTTCTTGCTAGTTTTTTTTTTTTTTTAAGAAAGTTAAAACGTACATTTTGTTGAAAAAATAAAAAGTAGGGGAATCGTTAGAGGGGGCTCTAGAGGAAGCTAGGGGGGGCTCAGCCCCCATCGCCCCCATCTGGTTACGGGCCTGCTTAGGACCTTCTTCAAATATCATTTCCTCTAAATATACTGTCATGTTTGTGTTTCAATTTATTAAGTCTAGATGGCAGCACCAAAGTTTTCCTCCCATAATTCATTAGGAATAAATATCAGAGAAAAGTTCTTCTCTAGTTTTTTTGTCATGTGACATCTTGTAAGTGATGTGATTGTTTTGAAATGAATGTTAAATGTTTATATATCTACGTGCTACCTCATCATTACGAGTTGTGTTAATTATTATTAATTAGTAAATAAAGATACCATATATACGTTTTACGAAAAAGAGGCAATATAAAAATTAAATTTCGTATTTTAATGTGCATGCAGCCCTTTTTGAAATAAGTGTCATATCTGAAAGATGTACTTGATTTATATACTTTTCGCAACTGGAAGCATCTTTCTATTATCAGCGGCTCAAGAAATTGTATCTATTTTGAATTTTCCAGTAGTTCATATAAATAATACTATTAATACAAGCATTTCAGTGTATTTGCATTAAATTCCCACTTTAATATTTTTTAGTCCTTTGCATTTTAAGTTGTAGTTAAATTCATGACCTAATAGTAAATATTAGAAGACATAAAATGAAGACCCAATGGGAATATAATTAAATAAAATCCCAGCTACTCTACTCTAAAAAGTTCGAACTTGAAATAACATATTTTTCAAAACTTTCAAAAAAAGCAAAATGGCAGAATCATTTTACCCTAAAATGGTTTTGAGACCACACAATATTTTTCAAAAGTTGGCGCCACTGGACTAAATAGAAAAATGTAAGGGGGAAAAATCGAATTTTTCAACCGAAAAAAAGCAAATCCTCCCTTAACGGGAAATCTCGCCTCATAGATCATTCCTTATGACAGATTCAGATGTCAATAAATGTTTAATTCTCTACAAAACACAAACATTATGCCTCAATAAATAGTTCTATCAAAACGCAAAAAGACGACTTTATATCTACCGTATCTATATTATAAAGGACAAACATATCTGTGCGTAACGCATACGTCATTTTGTGAATGGCACAACAAATGGAAATTTAAAATAAATTTTGGTTTTGCAATTTTCGCTACTGCAAATTTTTTAACTTCTAAACATCGCACATTTTAAATTTTTACACCGTCGTATAAGGAAAAAAATGCTTTTTTTAATGCAATTTATTTGAAAGCTGTATCTCAATTTATTTTTGAGATATTAATTTTTTATTAGTTTTTAATATCATTTTTCTTATCGTGGCAACAAAAGTACCCCATTTCTATTGAAAGTCATTGAAAGTAAACGGAAAATAGTCGAAAATAGGAGATACTGTATCTTTTTGTTGCCATTTTTTCATAAAGCCTGAAAAAAAAAGTTGAAATTTAAATATGGGCTATATCAAGAATATTGTCTGTTATTCCGTGATAATGACGTCATATGCATACTTTTATATAGACGAAGTTTAAGACTGGATTGTAAAAGTGGTTTGCTTTAGCGGATGCAAATGACGTCATTTAACAATAAAGCCTGTATTTTAATTCTTAAACCTGAATTATGTTTTGTAGATGTGCGTCATTTTCACAGCCCAGCTGCTTTGAAATTCTTCACAGGTGAAAGTGTTTCACTTTTGAAAATAATGTAATCGAAATCACACACTGATAAAAAGCAATGTTTTACAAAAATTTAGAGTGTTTTTATAGAAGAGGGGTGACATGCAAATAATAGCGATTTATATTACAGAAATTGATGATTCTCGCCTAGATGGATTTGCTTTGCCGAGTTAGACAAGCAAACAAATAATTCTTGGTTTAAAATAATATCATTTTCCTGAAGTTTTTGCCCAAAATTCTCTCGAATAATAACATTTTAATGCTATTCTTTAGGACATCTTACTATAATTTTATCAAAATAACATAATTTGCTTAACTTAATTTTTCCTAATTTTATATAATCTATATATTTAAAATACAAGTGCGTTTTTTGGTCATCAGCCCTGATCTTTCTGCTGAAACAATTTTAATAATATATATATTTTTTTAAACTTAAAGCTCTTCAGTTGTAGATGTGATCGCACTATTTGGTTTTTTTTTTTTTTTAAATATCCCCACTTTTATATTTTAATTTTGAAAGCATTTTATGAAATTTCTTCAAAATGGTGAAAATTAGATAGCTTTCATTATTGCAGACAAGAGAGAAATAATGAGGTATTTTTTATCTTTATTCATGCTATTTTCTAATAAAAATTCAAAACTGTTGATAAATTGTTGTATAGTGTTTAGTGGCGCAAAATCCCATTAAGGATATAATAATTTGAATGGAAAATGAGGTATGCTTTTGAAAACATGCATTTTTTCCTCATAAATTTTCTATATTGTTTTTCCTTCTGCATGCATACTGATACTAAGTTTCAGACACTAGGCGAAATGCTTAATTAAGTGAAAATAAAGTCATATTTAAAAGAAAATGATCATTTTCTTAGATAGAACTAAACATTTTAACACAAATGCGTCTAAAAAACAAAAATTACGAAAATTTTTATTCTCCGGAATTGAAATTAGAATCTCAAGTAAAGGGTGCGTCTGTTCACATAAAAGATGTTGCTGACAATCGTGACGTCAAGTTTTGAATTAAAATGATTTTTAAATTATCAAATAACATACAAAATTTTTAAAAATGATGAATATGGATATGACAAGTGCGTATGCAAATTTTGAGAAGGTGAAAATTGCTGTTTTTCATTCCAGAGTGCCAAGCATAAGAGCCTCAGTTGATAACCTCATCCTAATAACTGATCTTTATTATATTTTACTGATTAAGTATCGATATTATAAAGAACAAACGTATCTGTGCGTAACACTGACGTCATTTTGCGAATGGCAACACTTCACGATGAAATTTCGGTCTTGAAATTTTCGCTACTGCAATTTTTTAATCTTCAGACCATCGTACATATTCAATTTTCGTCGCATAGGAAAAAAATTTATTTTCAAATGCAATTTGTTCAAAAACTGTATCGTAATTGATTAATGTATTATATTTTCTAGAATAATTTTTAAGCATGATTTTTTTAAGTTTATCTTATCACGTGCCGGTTTCAATACACAATAATAATAAACATTTTGCACATAAAGCAGCAACCATTTTTCAGCATTTGTTTCTGACTATTTTTGCATAACGAAATTAATACTTCCTTTATAAATAAATAAAAGAATAATATTTAAAAAAACACCAATCTAACATATTTGTGAAAGACAAATTAACGAAATTGATACTTTATTTATAAACAAACAAAAGAATAATATTGTAAAAACACAAATCTAACATATTTGTAATCGTACCATTTAAGTTTTTAGATCACCAAATAGATTTTTTTTTCAAATATAATTTGTTTGCAAAGTTCATCTCAGTTTACTGTTTGTCAATGGTTTTAAAAACAATTTTAAAGCATGAAATATTTTTTAATTTATCTATATCGCGCGGAGCTCGATTACGAAAGATTAATCCGTCTTCCCTTAAAACAAAATAAAGAGTTCATCATTTTCTTACGGCTAATATCCATTAAAGAAAAACTTTCCTATGAATAAATAAATAAAATAATTTAAATAAAACACTAATTTAGCATACATGTGTAAGCTCTGAAATTATCATAAAAGTATGCCGTAAGTAGCAAAATCTTGGTCAAATAACTCTTAGCATGCGGCTAATAAGAAAATATCGCTTTTGATAAATTTAAAAATTTATTTGATTGTATAATTCGTATTTTCCATATGAAAAATGCTTTTTTAATGTAAGTGGGCAATCTAAAAAATGTATTGCATATAAAAAAATTATTAGTTTTCAATTAAAAAAATGTCTTCACCTATATTATTTAACCCGGTAAGCCCGGGTACGATCCCCTAGTATATATAAAATCCTAATGAAACGAATTTATGAAACGGATATATGAAAGGAATTTATGAAAAGGATATATGAATCGACTGATTAAACAACTGATTATGTTTCAAGCGATTTCTCCTAAAATATGGAATACTTTGCGATGAAATTAACACCAAAAATCAGCATTGATCCGCAAATCCCAAAACTGGTATTAAAATTTTTAAATTCGAATTAGTTTTTGAAATATTAATTTTTTCTAATTTTATATACATTTTTCTAATGATGGCAACTCAAATTTTAATCAAACAGATATTTTTTTAAAGGTATATATAAATATTTTACCGACATACATACAATAAATACAATAAACCCAACTGGAGTGAAAAATTAGCCAGAGCCAGGAATCGAACCCGGGACCACTGCATTCCAGGCAGTCGCTCTAACCACTGAGCTACTCCGGCCGATGCCTGAGTCTGCAATTTCTCACTAATAAACCATGTTGGGGAAGTCACCAGCCATTTATAACAGCAGACTCTTTATAACACCAGCCATTTATAACAGCAGGCTGTTATAAATGGCTGGTGACTTCCCCAACATGGTTTATTAGTGAGAAATTGCAGACTCAGGCATCGGCCGGAGTAGCTCAGTGGTTAGAGCGACTGCCTGGAATGCAGTGGTCCCGGGTTCGATTCCTGGCTCTGACTAATTTTTCACTCCAGTTGGGTTTATTGTATTTATTGTATGTATGTCTGTAAAATATTTATATATACCTTTAACTGTTGAATGCAGGCGTTATTTATGTGTGAATGTGTGTTTTAATGTATATTGTAGTATGTGTGTTTATTAAGATATTTTTTTCTTCATATTTCAGAAAAGGTTGACATGGTAACCGGGCTATTGTTGTTTATTTGATAATAAATGTTTATTTACTTGTATTTCTTTTTATAAATTATATAAATTATTTTGTTCTATAATTATTAATTATTTTTTATATTTCCTTTAGAAAATAGTAGAAAATAATTAAAATATACGGTACTGCTTAGTTATTCCGTCGACCAATTTCCCCAAATTATATAAATCGCCAAAACACTCGCCAAATTATACAAATTGACATAATTTTTATTTTAAATAACGAAAAAACAAATAAATTAGTATAACATTAATAAATATAGAAATAAAAAGTCGAAAAAAAATTCACTTGATGACGTAAACACGTGTATTGCTTAAAGTCAAGTGAACGTGACATTTACGACCAACCATTATTGGCGTTAATCTTATAGTTTGGCGATAGATTTTGGTCAACGGGATAACTAAGTAATACCAAAAATGCATATGTAACTGGTATTTGAAAACGAGGTTTTTGCCAAATTTTCGTAACAAAAAAAAAAAAAAAAAAAAAAAAAAAAAAAAAAAAAAAAATGCGCCAAACTTGCTGTGCGTATATGACATCTGGCGAAATATTACAACTCGGAAAAAAAAATGCTAACTGGCGAGTTGAAAAAAAGCTATTGGCGAGATTTGCATCCGGCTAGCATAACAGTACCAAGAATTCTTTGCAAGCATGACAAATTTTATGTAGTTTTATTCGAAAAAAATTTTTTGATTTTTTATTCAAAATGGAAAACTTATGGTCCCATATTGGCGCGATTTTTTTTACGCCAATTTCATATACGAAATGGGCACTTAACTGGCGCCAAAATATCGTTATTTTACTTGATATGGTAAGCCGGATGTTTTTGTTTATGCTGTTGATGCGTTCCCCAAATTGGCGTCGTTAAAAAAATCGCGCCTATATGGGACGTATTTTATTTTAGCTTCTTTTCAAATGTTTAACTGATCCTCTTTAATCAAAAACGAAAACAACCATTGGATGTCTTAACAGCAACTGATTCGCCCTTAAATTTTTGCAATCAGAGGGAATTGAATGGAGACCCGTTTACAGGGAGATCTGCACAGCTTTTTTCAGTATAATTCAGTCTTCTCTAATATTTTTAAAACCGATCAGATGAGCGTGTTTTTAGATTCTGCGGTGTCTGAACGGAAGTTGGCGAGCGTAGCTTGTAGTAAAAAGTAGTAGTACTGTAGTAAAACTGTACGTAGTACTGTAAGTAGTACTGTAGTTTAACTGTAGTAAAAGTATATTAAGTAAATCTATGATTTTTTTTCTCACTTTTTCATTTTAAATAAAAATTATTTCTAAAGCTTTGTAGATGCTTTGTATACAAATTACCACTTTAAAGAAACAAAAACGTGTCCAGTTTCGATAAACTGCGGAGAAAAATCTGATATCGTAGCATATGTATCTTTAAAAAAAAAAAAAATCTCGTAATTATATTCATATAATGTCTTTTTTAAATTTCTTGTTTTATTTTACAGTGTAAAAACTTTCGAACTCACTGTGCTGTGGTTAAAAACTTAAGTAGGAGTAATTATTATCTCTCTTAAAAAATCTCCAAGCGACGCATTAATTATACTTTATGTCTAAATTAGAGTAATCTAATCTTCAAAGCTCTTACGTGATTTTTTTAGTCTCTCAGGTATAATCGCTTTCGTTATTTTTTACTTTTTTTTTTTTTTTTTTTTTTTTTTATTCTAAAGACTTCCAAAGAATAGTGACAAGTTAATTGAAGTGCTCTTTTCTTGGAAAATTTTAAACTCCGGATAATTAAAGTGGATTAGTTGAACATTATTCTTGATATCAGTCTTTATTTATTTTTTATTTATTTTTTATCGTTAAAGGTTATTTTTATTTGTATATGCTTTATTGCTATTGCATGAATGTGATAAAATGAGATTCTTTTTTTCTCTTTAATGCCTTTAGATTACATCTAATCTACTTTATATATATGTTACGGTCAATTTGATAAATTCGGTTATTATTGGTAAATTTGATAAATAATGAATATTAATCATATTTACCGGTTATTATTAATAATTCCCAATAATGTTCGGTCAATATGATTAATGAAGATTTTTAACGAATATATCCTTTACTGGAACATGTACTATCATAACTGTATTAAGCTAATAACAAAAATAATTTTTAAGAGACAATAATACTCAATCAAAAATGCGTCCTATTAATAGGACGCCAATGCCTAAGAGGTTAAAGATAATTATTTTTATCATTACTGAATCAAGTAGGTAAAACTTTTAAGCAGTGAAATAATGAAAAAATAAATAATTCAGTTTTAAAGTACATACTTTTAGCAATGAATATTAAGAAAAATGTAGCATAAGTAGAAAGATTTAGATTTCTATTACATTAATTTTAACATATAGCAAATATATTAAGCGAAGTTACTGCTGGAATGAGTCAATTCTTATGTCAATCTAATAGAAGAAAAAAGGAAGAAAAAATAGTCATGTGCTTCTACACGCTCAGAAGTGCGAAATGAGACAGCCATCGAAGAGTCGATGAAAATACATCTTGTAAGTACGAAAGATGGACTCAGGGTTCCAAATACAATATTATTATTTTTATAACAAAAAACAATTTTCAAATAAATTACATTAAAAATACAATATTATTACATTTCTAACAAATTATTTATTTTGGCAGGAAGGTATATTGTGGCATTTGGAATTACAAAGAGCTTTTGATTTTAATCATATTTTTAAAAAAATTTATGTATAAAAATGTTTATTTTGGCAGGAAGGGCTATTGTGACACTTGGAGTTACAAAGGGTTTTGGATTTTTTATATTTACGGCAACTTAAGTTACAATTGTCTTTACAATTGTAATATTGAAATCCTTGATCACCTAGGTTGGAATTCTTACGAGCACATTCTCTTAGATTTATTTCATGCACTGGAACTTGATTAACTGAAATTAAAGCTTCCTTGCAAACAGTACTTCGCCCCTTGTGCACAGTTGATTTAAAATGCCATGTTTTATACTAAGTTTATATAAGTTTTCATTTTCCTTAGAACTTATAACAGCTATAATATTTCGTCTATCAGCCTCACCCATATCTACCTCTGGTATTCTTATTCGAACCGTTTCTTCTTCATTTTTACTTGGAAATTTTAACTTCGAAAGTCGTAACATTTTTTTCCGCTTGCTTATTTAGTGACTGCTTAGCAGAGCATCAAGCTTCTTGACTATTTTTCGAGACTTCATCTAGTGAAAAAGAAGAATCTGCCTTATTTTCTTTGAAGTATTCCATTTCAACATCACCAAAACTTTTTTTCTCTTTGTTAAGAATTATGTTGCTCCCTTTCAATATAGCCAACACTCTCACTACCGTTTTTAACTGTGAGTGGAACAGTTCCTTCCAAGTCATCGTTCGAATTATCCAGTTCCACGTCCATATTATCATCATTTATTATGTCTATATCCTCATCTTGAGATTGCTCTTGAAGTTGGATTTCATTACTAGACTGATTTCTTATACAACAAACAAGATCTTCATCAATTGTAATTCCTGACAAAGTATCGACTAGCAAATAGGTTATTAAACCTACATTAGTTGTATAGTCAAATAAAGCTTTACATGGATTGCGATCTATTCCAGAGTGATATGCTATATTTTTCATAAACTGGATGAATTTTATTCCTTCTGACCAGTGTGTTGTATTGTTAGTTTCAAGCCAGTTTATTAACATCTTTTCTTGGTGTCCTCTTTTTAAGCCTTGCGATTGACTGTGCCTTAGTTTTCCATGAAACATTTTGAGCACAAATTTTTTCAATAATTTTATTAGCACATTTTCGACAATCGTCACTTTGCAAAATGCGCGGTGCTCCAAATATTGTGAACACATCCATTAGGAGATAAGCAACATCCTCGGCTCGTATTGTTTTGAATGTTCTTAATTCAATAAATTTCAAACTCACAAAAAATAACATCAAATCTGCACTACTTGGCTCGCAAAACAATCGAAACTAGGGAAAACAAATACTAACGAGCGTCTCGAAAGATGCGGTCACCTGCATCTAAAATAAACAATCAACTGATCTGATATCATCAAGTTGTTGCCAACCGACCGAACTTGCGCACTCACAAAAGCTGCTATACGATTTCACGATAGTGGGGTCCTGACGCGGAATAAATATACTCATACGTAATGAAATTTTCAAGCTATAAGAGTTGAAATTTATTACCGAATTTGATAAGTAATTATTAATAATAACCGGTTAATTTGATAAATTCTCATAAATTAATCATATTAACCGGTTTATTTGGATATTATTTGGTAATTATTAATAATAACCTTTTCTTATTAATAATAACCGATCAATCAAATTGATCGTAACATATATGCTACATCACCAAAAATCACCAGACTCCTTTGAGTTTAGACATTTTGTCACATTTCAACAGAAATGTTTGACAAATAGTTCTTGAACTTCTGCGTTGTGAAGAACATGTTTGAAAACACATTTTTCAGTAAATATTTAACAACAAAGGCACACTGTATAAAATTATGGAGTAATTTAACTTATATAATGGCGTAATTTAAACTGATATAACTAGTGTAATATTACACATTAGTGTATCGTAACACCTGTTATATCGGTTAAATTACTCAATAAAATGGATGCAGCTAGGCTGCCACCAATTTTATGGGGTAACGTTACATATTTTTCACAGTGTAGTTATGGGACCAACAACAAACTAAATGCTAGAAAACAGGAATTCTGCTTTTTTAGAATTTAGTGTCGACCCCGATGAAAAAAAAATGTGTATGTATATAAATATAGATAGTTCAGTTTTAAGACTACAAACACGCGCTTTTATTTTATATAAAATGACGTCATCCGCATTCGCTAAAGAATTCTTCATTTACGATCCAGTCTTAAACAACATCTACATAAAAATATGCATAGGAAGTGACTATCGCTGAATAATACACAAATCCAAAAAAAGAGATTTCGTCATTCAAGAAACTGGACAAAAAAATATCGGCTATCTCATGATTCATATGCCTTCATTTGTTCGTAATATTAATATAGATACTTAAAATAAAATTTAGTTTATAATAGCTCCATGTTTTATCAGAAATCATTCATTTATATTTTTTCAAAATAGCACGTGTTTTAATTACATTTTTTTTTCAGTTTTTATAAAAAAAAAAATGGCAACAAAAAGATATAATTGCTATTTTTCAACTATTTTCTCTTTACTTTCTACAGAAATGGAGTACTTGAGTTGCCAAAATTAAACAAATGGTGCTAAAAACTATAAAAAAAATTAATATCTCAAAAATAAATGGAGATGCAGTTTCAAACAAATTGCATTTAAAAGTACTTTTTTTCCCAATACGACGGTATAAAAATTGAAAATGTGCGATGCTTAGAAGTTTTAAAAATTGCAGTAGAGATTATTCCGTACAATGATACATCTGCTTTGTTTTACGGCTGGCTTATACAACGTAACGTTATTTTTTGGAGACTACACATTAATAGGTGGGAGAAGGAAATAGTATACCGGGGCCTAAAAAGAAAGTAATATTTGCGATCACACTGTATCATAAAAAAATTGCAAATTGAATGATTTTATAAGCTATGTGCAATGTTTGTATGCATATTTATGTAAGGATTACACGTATGTTCATTAAAATATAAGCATTTCTTTCAAAAATCAAAAAATGTTCGGTATGTTTTTTGCTTTTAATATATAGACTTTTCAAAGAAATTGGAAACAAGAAATAATAAACCCATACAAAACAAGGCACAAGTGCTCATAAAGTTGTAATTTTCGATATTTATTAAGTACTGCACGTTACAAAGTATTATTGAAGATACATTTTATATCTAAGTTATGATAATTTTATGCTTTTAATGCCTTTCATCGTAATCTAATTCGCTAATTATAAAACGCCTTCACGAAAATTCAATGGTTTCTTTTTCTTTGAGTACCATCTATTCATCTTCATTTCGAACCAGCAAGACTTCTAAATCCTTAACGAGAAAGTAAAATGCATTCATTTAGGAAAATACTGCGATAAAAATTCAGATTATCCAGTTTCCCAAACGTTGAATTAATTCCTTTGGAAAACGATAAAACGGAATGCTTGAAACAAAAATTTCCAGATTAAAAAAATATCCATCAAGTGTTATGAAATTCATTTCGTTTCAAATCCTATCCTAATTTGCATGCAAATTAAATGTTAGACATTTACAATTGTCTTATGGGCATTCCTAACATCTCGAGAATCTAAAAGCAAGAAGATTTAGAACGATTTTCATTATCATTTAATTTGCTTATAAATACAAATTATTTTTTTTTCTCATTTAAAATATATACCAGGTGTCTAAAATGGACTCACTGATTTTAAAATTCAATAATTTGCAAATGTTGATAGTTATTTAAACAATTCTTCCAGGAAGGTTACGTAAGATGTCAGGAGTTGTTTTTTACTGCGATTCTCGATTTTAATTAAAAATAACAGTGGTAGATCGCGTTGCAAGCAATAGGCGGTAAATTGAGGCATAACAATGCTTCCAGCATGGACAAAGCGCCGTCTTCGTAGTGTCTACATTTTTTATTCCGATATGACACTAAAGATTCGTCTCGTACCTCCTTTATTAATGGTTTTATCCTACATTCGACCCCCGTGAGAGAAAAGTTTCAGCTTGAGCTTGACATGAGTTGGCATCACGATTTTACTCTAGAGTAAAGAAAGGCTTCCACGGAAAACTAACAAACTCTTTTGCCATTGGGTTTGTAAAGTCTTCAACTAATTAACAATAATTAGTTTTAGTTTACCAGTGCATTACTAGACTTTACATTTGACACCAGTTTACCACGGGGAGATAACAATGCTTCCAGCATGGACAAAGCACCGGCGGCGTCGTAGTGTCTTCATCTTTTATACCGATTGACACTAAAGATTCGTCTCGTACCTCCTTTATTAATGGTTTTATCCTACATTCGACCCCCGTGAGAGAAAAGTTTCAGCTTGAGCTAGACATGAGTTGGCATCACGAGGCGTCCATAGTAAAAAAAGGCTTCCAATGAAAACTAGCAAATTCTTTTGCCATTGGGAGCTACATTAAAGTGAACGCCATACCCTCCCCCTCTCCTCAGAGGGAGTGAAAGATAAGGAGGGAGGATGCTGGGAGAAGACAGAGAGAGTCGGAAGAGAGTGCGGAGAGGATCGGGTGAAAACCGGGAAAAGCTCACAGCGGCTCACAGTGTGAATTGCGTGCTTTGCAAACAGTGATCGACACTGGGAAATTCCCTTCCGGTAAGAGACCTCTTGTCTCGTCATATCAAAACTAGACCCAACAAGACGCTGGGCCTATAGTGCAACTACTTTCCAAAGAACTTTGTCTCCATAACGAACTCTAAAATTCGTATGAAAACTGTGAACCTACTATTGTATTTTGACGTCGGACCCTTTTCTTGAACTTAGTATTCTACTACTAAAAACATTAAACCCACAATAATAAATTTTGGTTATTATATAAATTTGAGGACTTCTTTAGTCCTTGGGTACCAAATTTCTTGAATTCGGAAGTGAAATCCTCACAGTTTATATATTGTGAAACTATATAAATTATATATTTTTGAAATATCTGATTATGATTTAATCTTGAAACACCAAATTGAAAATTGAAAAGTGATTTGTCATATGTGCCTTGGATGATGTTTCATTTAATCAAAAAAAAAAAAAAAAAAACGTACACCAATAGAATTAGAAAACAAGCCATAAAGTATACATAGAGTTAGACTTTTCCTTACAATGTAAAAAAAAAAGACAAATGTTCCTTAATCTTGGAAAATGTGCAATAAACTCAAACGAAAATATTCAATAACCTCTTCTTCTCAATAACACAATTCCGAAAAGTGTTCATGATCTTTAAAACTTTTTAAAACTAGCATATTTTTGAGATTTAAAGAGCAATTATAAAAACAAAGTTTATTTGCTTCTTATGATTTCGAATAGTTTTTATAGTATACTAGCAGGCTATGCCCGCTACGCTGGTCTGTTTATCTAAACAAACTTTGAATCCAACAAAATGTATCAGTGAATTTGACATTGTGATTTAAAGAATTATGGAACCTTACCTGAAATGTCCTTTCGCACTGCTGAAAAAGATATGAACGCGCCATTGTGCTATTATATTTTCTAATGTGCAGAAAAATTTTCAGCTATTAAGGTCTTAACCCTTTTAGTTGATCAATCACAGTAGGATTTGGTTTTAAGATGATAGCACAATATGCAATATAATAAAACAAACTCTGAAATTTTTTTAAAACTAATAACGCCAACAAACAAACTGACAAAATCCATCCAGTAAAATTTTTTTAAAGGCTGATCTTTCATATCGGCGTCCATCTGATTATAGAACCCCACAATTGTAGAGATAAGCAACGTAGAATGATACGCAACAAACTAACCCCCCCCCCAAAAAAAAATATATATATATATATATAAAAATATAAAAATAAATAATAAATAAGTAATAAACAAAAACCTCCCAAACATTGTCTAATCAACAAAGAAAGTATTATCAATATCCGCCATCTAGAACTTTTTGAAAAGTCTAAACTTTCATAATCGGTTTCACATGATTATGGAACTTTCCGCCATTACTTTATGACTAAGCAACGTAAAACAATACACAAAATACTAAAACCATATCTGAATAAGTATCTAACTATCAATGGAATTCCTATCAAAATCCGTTCTGTAGAACTTTTTAAAAATGCTAAACTTTCATAATTGGGTTCAATTGATTAAAGAATTTTTCACCACATCTCTATTACTAAGTAATGCAGAAAAGTATAGTATATACTGTGCCCCTGCCTGAAAAATTTTCTAACTAACAGTACAAATTCAATGGAAATCCATTCGGCTGAATCCTTTAAAAAGGCTAATCTTTCATAATCGGGTTCGTCTGATTGTACAATTTTAAAACATAATTCTATGTATAAGCGGTAAATATATAAGGTTTATAAACAGCGTAGAACGATATGTTATATGCTAAAATCTTCACTGAAAAATTATCTAACATTTCGATTCTCATCAAAATCCATTCAGGTGACCTCAAGTAATATGCAGCCGGGACGAATTTCCCATTTGCATTTTACTCTCGTATATATAGTAGAAGCAGAAGTAGATAGATAGATAAGAATATTGATTCTTAAAATTTATGAAACTGCATGTTATGTCTCGTTTTCTCTGCTGAATAATTTTAACCCTTAAATGCCTGGTGTTGCTTTTCGGCAGCACACCCAATTTAGGCTTCTAAAATGCTATCTATATTATAAAGGACAAACATATCTGTGCGTAAAGCATACGTTATTTTGCGAATGGCAACACTTTGAAATTTGAAATAAATTTTGGTTTTGCAATTTTCTCTACTGCAAATTTTTAAGCTTCTAAACATCGCACATTTTAAATTTTTACACCGTCGTATAAGGAAAAAAATGCTCTTTAAAATGCAGTTTGTTTGAAAGCTGCATCTCAATTTATTTTTGAGATATTAATATTTTTGCAGTTTTTAATACCATTTTTCTTATCGTGGCAACAAAAGTACTTCATTTCTATTGAAAGTCATTGAAAGTAAACGGAAAATAGTCGAAAATAGGAGATACTGTATCTTTTTGTTGCCATTTTCTCATAAAACTTGAAAAAAAAAAGTTGAAATTAAAATATGGACTATGTCAAGAATATTGCCTGCTATTCTGTGATAATGACGTCGTATGCTTACTTCTCTATAGACGAAATTTAAGACTGAATTGTAAAAGTGGATTGCTTTAGTGGATGCAAATGACGTCATTTTATAAAAAAGCGTGTATTTTAATTCTTAAACCTGAATTATGTTTTGTAGAAGTGCGTCATCTTCACAGCCCAGCTGCTTTGAAATTCTTCACAGGTGAAAAAGCTTCACTTTTGAAAATAATGTAATCGAAATCAGCCGCTGACAAAACGCAATGTTATACAAAAATTTAGAGTGTCTTTATAAAAGAGAGGTGACATGCAAATAATAGCGATTTATACTACAAAAATTGATGATTCTCGCCTGGATGGATTTGCTTCGCCGAGTTAGACAAGCAAACAAATAATTCGTGGTTTAAAATAATGTCATGTTCCTGAAGTTTTTGTCAAAAATTCTCTCGAATAATAAAATTTTAATGCTATTCTTTAGGACATTCTACTATAATTTTATCAAAATAACATAATTTGCTTAATTTAATTTTTCCTAATTTTATGTAATCTATATATTTAAAACACAAGTATGTTTTTTAGTTATTTGCCCTGATCTTTCTGCTGAACTAATTTTATTATTATTTTTTTTTTTAACTGAAAGCTCTTCATTTGTAGATGTGATCGAACTATCTGTTTTTAATATATATATATCCTCACTTTTATATTTTAATTTTAAAAGCATTTTATGAAATTTCTTCAAAATTGTGAAAATTGGATAGCTATCATTATTGCAGACAAGAGAGAAATAATGAGGTATTTTTATCTTTAATCATGCTAATTTCTGATAAAAATTCAAAATTATTGATAAAAATTGTTGTATAGGGTTTAGTGTTGCAAAATCCCATTAGGAGCAGAATATTATATTAGGGGCATAATAACGGAAAATGACATACTTCTTTTGAAAACACGCATTTTTCCTCATAAATTTTCTATAATTTTTTTCCTTCTGCATGTGTACTGATACTAAGTTTAAGACACTAGGCGGAATGCTTATTTAAGTGAAAATGAAGTCATATTTAAAAGAAAACGATCATTTTCTTAGGTAAAACTAAATATTTTAACACAAAAGACTCTCGAGTAAAGTGTGCGTCTGTTCACATAAAAGATGTTGCTGACAATCGTGACTTCAATTTTTGAGTTAAAATGATTTTTAAATGATCAAACAAAATGCAATTTAAAAAAAAAAAAAATGATGAATATGTATATGAAAAGTGCGTATGCAAATTTTGGGAAGGTGAAAATTACTGTTCTTCATTCCGGAATAACAAGCATAAGAGCCTAAATTGATAACCACATCCTAATAACTGATCTTAATTTTATTTTACTGATTAAGTATCTATATTAAAAAGAACAAACGTATCTGTGCGTAATGCTGACGTCATTTTACGAATGGCAACACTTCACGATCAAATTTCGGTCTTGAATTTTTGGCTACTGCAATTTTTTAATCTTCTGACCATCGTACATTTTCAATTTTCGTCGCATAGAGAAAAAAAATTACTTTCAAATGCAATTTGTTTAAAAACTGTAACTTAATTGACTGATGTATTAAGTTTTCTAAAGTAATTTTTAAGCATGATTTTTTTTAAAGTTTATCTTATCACGTGCCGGTTTCAATACATAATAATAATACACATTTTGCACATAAAGCAACAAACCTTTTTCAGCATTTTTGCATAACGAAATTAATACTTCCTTTATAAACAAATAAAAGAATAATATTGAAAAAACACAAATCTAACATATTTGTAATCGTACAATTTAATTTTTTAGATCACCAAATAGGATTTTTTTTCAAATGGAATTTGTTTGCAAAGTTCATCTCAGTTTACTGATTGTCTGTGGTTTTAAAAACAATTTCAAAGCATGAAATATTTTTACTTTCTTCTATCTTTACAAGAAGAAAGTATTGGATTCATGAAAATTTTCGAATTCCAGTTTTCGCCGAATTTACACGTTTTAGAGGTCAGAGAACCCGAAAAACATGTTTTTACAAAATATCTGTCTGTGAGTCTGTCTGTCTGTCTGTGTGTCTGTGTGTGACACAAATTTTGTGGGCGCTCTATCTCAAGAACTAACCCACGGAATTTAATAAAAATTTATATCCAGTTAGTGCTGATACAAATTGATGCTGATTAGTTTTTGGTGCAAATCGCTCGGCAGATGGCGCTGCTATGATGCATTTTTTACGATTTCCGCAATGGCTATATCTCAGGAACTAATGCACGGATTTTCATGAAACTTCATATTAAGTTAGTTCTTGATATGACTTGATGCTGATTACGTGTTGGTGTAAATCGCTCAAAAGGTGGCGCTGCTATGCTGCATTTTTTTTACGATTTCCGCAATGGCTCTATCTCAAGAACTAATGCACAGATTTTCATGAAATTTCAGATTCAGTTAGTCCTTGATATAACTTTATGCTGATTGCATGTTAGTGCAAATCGCTCTGCAGGTGGCGCTGCTATACTGCATTTTTTACGATTTCCGCAATGGCTCTATCTCAAGACCTAATGCACGGATTTTCATGAAACTTCAGATTCAGTTAGTCCTGTATATGACTTGATGCTGATTACGTGTTGGTGTAAATCGCTCAACAGGTGGCATTGCTGTGCTGCATTTTGCACGATTCCCGCAATAGCTCTATCTCAAAAACTAATGCACGAATTTTCATCTAACTTCAGATTTAGTTAGATGTTAACACAAGTTGTTGCTCATTAGGTTTTGGTGTTAATCGTCCAATAGGTGGAGCTGCTATGCTGGAATTTTCATGATTTTCGCAATAGCTCTATCTTAAAAACTAATGCACGGATTTTCCCCAAACTTCAGATTCAGTTAGACTTTGACATAAGTGGTTGCTTGGTGGTTTTGATGTAACATAGGTTTTGGTGTAAAGCACCCAATAGGTAGCGCTGCAAGGCTGAATTTTGCTGGATTTACACGATTTCAGAGATAGCCATATCTCAAGAACTAATGCACGGAATTTAATAAAAATTTCTGTACAGGTAGTCCCTGATATAGATTGGTGCTGATTAGTTTTTGGTGTAAATCGCCCTGCAGGTGGCGCTGCTATGTAGCATTTTGCAGGATTTCCGCAAAAGCTCTATCTCAAGAACTAATGCACGGATTTTTATAAAACTTCACATTCCGTTAGTCCTTGATATGAATGGATGCTGTATACGTTTTGGTGTAAATCGCCCAACAGGTGGCGCTATGCTGCATTTTGCAAGATTTACACTATTTTCGCAGTAGCTCTATCTCAAGAACTAATGCACACATTTTCATCAAACTTCGGATTTAGTTCGTCCTTCATATGAAATGATGCTGACTACGTGTTGGTGTAAATCGCCCAATAGGTGGTGCTGCTGTGCTGCAATTTGAACTATTTCCTCAATAGCTCTATCTCAAGAACTAATGCACGAATTTTCAAGAAACTACAGATTTAAGTATAACTTAATTAATATTGGTGTTTGCATACCTCGAGAACTAATGCACGGAATTTCATATTTTTAGAATTCTCATGATGAACACAGATTGCCATTTAATTTGGCACTGAGATAGTGAATTTTGAAGTATTGACATGTATGAGATAGAAAAAAGTTTTGTGATGGCCACAACATACTAGTTTAATTTATCTATATCGCGCGCAGCTCGATTACGAAAGATTAAACCGTTTGCCCTTAAAGCAAAATAAAGCATCATTTTCTTACGGCTAATATCCATTAAAAAAAACTCCCTTATGAATAAATAAACTAGAAAACAGGAATTCTGCTTTTTCAGAATTTAATGTCGCCCACGATAAAAAAAAAAAAAAAAAAAAAAAAAAAAAAAAAAAAAAAATAGTAATGTATATATAAATAGTACAAAACATATTTCAATTTTAAGTCTTACAGCACACGCTTTTATTTTATGTAAAATGACGTCATTCGCATCTATTTAAGAATTCCACATTTACGATCCACTCTTAAACATCTACAGTAAAGTATGCTTAGGACGTCATTATCGGGAAATAATACAAAAGTGCAGCAAAAAGATGCCGTCATTAAAGAAATTCGACAAAAAAAACGGTCTAATGATTCATAAGCCTTCATTTGTTTGTAACATTAATATAGATACTGAAAATTAAATATAGTTTATAACAGCTCCATGTTTTATCAGAAATCATTCGTTTATATTTTTTCAAAACAGCACGTATTTTAATTACATTTTCTATCGGTTGTTATGAAAAAAATGGCAACAAAATATGTAATTAATATTTTACAACTATTTTTCCTTTACTTTCTACAGAAATGGAGTACTTTCGTTGCCAATATTAAGCAAATGACTCCAAAAACTTCAAAAATATTAATATATCAAAAATAAATGCAGATGCCGTTTTCAAGCAAATTGCATTTAAAAGTACTTTTTTTTCCAATATGACGGTATAAAAATTGAAAATGTGCGATGCTTAGAAGTTTAAAAAATTGCTATAGAGTATTTAATCGTACTGCTTTGTTTTACGGCTGGCTTCTGTAAGGTAGCGTTATTTTTTGGAGGCGACACATAATAAGCTGGGAGAAAGAAACAGCATACCGCACCGGGGGCTAATAAAATAATATAAATAAAACATAAATTTAACAGACATGTATAAGCTCTAAAATCATCAGAATATAAAAGAATGCCATAAGTAGCAAAATCTCGGTCAAATAACTCTTAGCATGCGGCTATTAAGAATACTAGTTGAGTAGCAACCCGTTATGTTGCTTTTGAATTGCATGAGATTATTCGATCCTTTTTCGAAAAATGAAATCTATCTTTATTCTAAATTTAGAAAGCAATTAAAGTATTAATTTTTATTAAATACAATATTTCAAATAATAAGTTATATTTACACTTTAAGTCAAATGTTTTCCGAATAAAAATGCACATGTACCATAACTTTATTTACCTAAAGATTTTCGCTCTTCCAATATTTTGCTTCGAGTTTCGGAGTTGATAGAAATGTTGTCATTTGGGTCAACTTATACAAAAATGAATTTGTTTTGACGAATTTATTCAGAAGCATTTTATATTTATGAATTAAAATAAATATTTAGAGAAAAGAAATTTATCGCTAAAACATTTCATTTCTAATGTCCGCTTCTGAAATGTTTTAATAGCCATCTTAAGGCAATAGCTGAAAATCTACTTTTCGACTTAAAATTAAATCAAAATAATGATGTTTGATTACGATGTGTTTTTTTCTTTTGACGTCAACAGATCTCAATGTTCCAGTCGAGAGTCGAATTTTTGTTTCTAACCTAAACGGATTCCTGAAGCTTGAATATGTGAGCATAAAATAAGACACACACACACACACACCAACACACACACTACAATATATAATAAAACACAGATAAATAACGCCTGCATTCAACTGTTAACGGTATATATGAATATTAAACAGACGTACAACAACAAATACAATAAACCCAACTGGAGTGAAAATTAGCCAGAGCAAGGAGTCGAACCCGGAACCGCAGCATTCCAAGTTGTCGCTCCAACCTCTGAGCTACTCCGGCCGATACCTGAGTCGTTGTCCGGTCGTATAGTGTCGTATGTCCCGTAATCATTGTTTGGTCATCCAAGGCTGTCGTATAGATGGCTGGTGACTTCCCCAACATGGCTTATTAGTGAAAAATTGCAGACTCAGGTATCAGCCGGAGTAGCTCAGTGGTTAGAGCGACAGCCTGGAATGCTGTGGTTCCGGATTCGATTCCAAGCTCTGGCTAATTTTTCCCTCCAGTTGGGTTAATTGTATTTATTGTTGTATGTCTGTTTAATAATTATATATGTGAACATAAGTTTGTATTTCATGAAGTTTTCTTGAAAAATGCTATTCAATCACATGTTTATTTTCCCTATTTATTCAAATAAACGTTAATTTCAATTTAAAAACAATGTCAAACAATGATATCTAATAACCCTTGTCATTTTCTGTTTTCTCTTTTTTATTACAAAAAATGGAGGAATTTAATTTCCATCATTAGATAAATGCCATTAATATATATATATATATATATATATATATCGAAAACTAACCAAATTTTAAAATTATACGACAAATTTTGACATCCTTGGACCCATATGGATAACTGGCGTCAATTTGATCACCTAACATTCCATATTCTAGGAGAGACAGATGTGAAATACAAACGGACATCCACTTTTTAATATAATCGATTGGTGAATTTTTAATTTCACTATGAAATATTAGTCAGGAACAAATGCTGAACTATTTATATTGTTTTACGTGTAAATGGTTTATTTCGTAATGGAGCCTGCACGCAATGGAGATAGATTATGCTTGAAAATTATTTAAAAAGCAATGATAAATAAATCAATTGAAATAATGTTTTCAAGCAAATTGCATTTGAAAGTAGATTTTTTCCCCATATAACGGTGTAAAAATTAAAAATGTGTGATGTTTAGAAGTTAAAAAAATTGCAGTAGAAAAAATTGGAAAACCGAAATTTAAATGACAAGCGTCGCCATTCTCAAAATGACGTCAGCGTTACGTACGGACATATTTTCCTTTATAAAATGGATAGATTTTCAAACGTGAAGTCCCCTTTGTCAGTTACAACTTTGCATGTGTAAATTTATTCTTTTGGCTTGAGATTCTAATTTCAGTACCGCCGACTACAAATTCCAGAAATTGATGTCTGTTAGATGTATTTGTGGTAAAATATATAGTTTTATCTAAGAAAAGGATTGTTCTCTTTTAAATATGGCACTTAGTGAACCATTACGCCAAGTGTCGCAAATTCGATATCAGCCGAAAGAAAATATATTGTAATGTAACATAGCTTTATGAGAGAAAATGCATGTTTTTTAAAGCGTGACGTCTTTTTCTATTGAGACTTAAAGTTATTTTTAATTGTAATGATGAAATGGCATCAATAAGGATAAATAAACCTCAACATTTCTTTTTTTCTGCAACAGTGGAAATAATACGATTGCTACTATTTTGATGAAATTTCAAAAAACTTTTCATATTAAATTTAAAATATAAAAGTGGGAATAATTAGAAAAATAGCTAGTGCGAGTTCATCTACAAATGAACAGCTTTCATTTAAAAAAGAATAATTACCAAAATTGGTTCAGTAGAAAGTTCAGGGAAGATGCCTAAAAGAGCTGTCATTTGTTTTCAATATATAGATTATTCTTTCCCTTTTACTTTAGCAGTTGCCTAGCAACTCTATTTCAAAACTTATTTATTTCATGCAAATTACATTTAAAAGCCCTTATTTTTCCCAATTCGGCTCTAAAAATTTAAATTGTTCGATTACACATATGTTAAATTCGTGCTTTTTTATATATTATTCTTTTACTTATTGTTTGACGACGCTTTAATTTCATTGTAGAAAATTAGCCGTAGATAAATTCTGAACTCTTTTTTATGTGCAAATTGTTTATTAATATTTCGTAATGGAGGCCGCCGGTGCGCGATCGAGATAAATTTAAAAAGTCACTCTTGAAAATTATTTTATAAACCATAATAAGTTAGACCACTAAGATACTGTTTTGATACAAATTGTATTTAAAAGTAGATTTTTTTCCCTATACGACAGTGTAAAAAATTATAATGTGCGATGATCAGAAGATTAAAAAATTGGAAAACCGAAATTTTATCGTGAAGTGTTGCTATTTGCAAAATGACATCAGCGTTACGCACAGATTATTGTCCTTTGTAATATAAATGGAGTACTTCTGTTGCCACAATTACAAAATTGGTACAGAAAACTATTTAAAAAAATAATATCTCAAAAATAAATTGAGATACAAATTTCAAAGAAATTGCATTTAAAAGTACATTTTTTTCCTCATACGATGGTATAAAAACTGAAAATGTGCGATGTGTAGAAGTTTAAAAATTTTCAGTAGCGAAAATTGCAAAACGAAAATTCATTTCAAATTTGAAAGTGTTGCCATTCGCAGAATGACGTATGCGTTACGCACAGATATGTTTGTCCTTTATAATATAGATATTGCTTATGATAAATTTGAAAAATTTATTTCATTGTTAAATTCGTATTTTCCATATGAAAAATGCTTTTTTAATGTAAGTGGGCGACCTAAAAAAATTATTGCATATAAAAAATTATTAGTTTTCAATTTAAAAAAATGTTTTCACCTATATTCTTTAACCCGGGAAGCCCGGATACGATCCCCTAGTTAGAATAATATTGAAGCTATAATGCCTAATGTTGCCAATAAAATACATTCTGAAAATATCATTAAATCGATTTTCAACATGTAGATGGCAACACTTGTGCTGTTTAAGAATAATGAGGTTAGATTTCGTATGAAATACTACCTATTGGGATCGTTCCTATGTTGAAATTTCTGAAACATTTTTGCAGATCTACACCGATCATGACCCCTAGAGCCCAAAACCACCCTCAGTAAAAAACTTTATATATATATATATATATATATATATATATATATCACTTTCATCTGGATACGATAACTTTCACAATTCTTTACCAATCTCTTCCAAACTGATACATAAAATCAAAGGGTATAAAATCTCGGTCAAGTTCGTTAATGGGCAAAATCGGACCAAGGGGATGGAAATAGGGAGGGGTTTTGTGAAAACCGAAAAAAACCCATAACTTCTTTAATTTTGCTCATATCGAATCAGTTTAAAGTGTTTATTACTTCTAAAAATAGTGCCAAAAATTTATGTATCACAGATTTTTGATAAAGTTAAAAATGGGCTCAAGGGGCGCAAAAAATATGGTTCTTGGGAGAAAGAAATTCATAACTTCGTCAATTCTCAAGATATCAAATCCAATTAATTTTATCATGAATCTCCTTAACATTATCTACAACTTTTATATTCACAAGTTTTTGATAGGACCAATTCGTACCGCAAAAAAAATTAAAAACTAAAACAAAAAGGGCGTTTGAAGAAGAAAAAAATCCATAACTCCGTCAATTCAAAATATATAAAATCCCCATGAATTTATCATATATCTTCTTAATATTGTCTACAACATCTATATAGACAAGTTTTGGATAGGACCAATTCTTACAGCAAAAAAAAAAAAAAAAAAAAAAAAAAAAAAAAAAACAAAAAACAAAAAACAATGGCACTCCGGGAGTGCCAATAGAAGTGAAAACCAATAAAAGGGAAAATTAAAAAAAATTCGGAAAATTTGGATAAAAAGTCGAAAAATCAAAAAACCGAGAATTTGGCACAGATGTGATATACGAACCAGGTTTGGCGCGATTTTTTAACGTCAATTTGGCGAAAGACCGTTTTCCAGTACCAGTTACAATATATATTTTTAAATTATTTTCTATTGTTTTTAAAAGTAAACAACAATAAATAAACGATAATTTCATTAATAACTATAGAACAAAACAATTGTACAATTTAAAAAAATAAAATAAAAGTAAATGAACAATTTATTAATAAATAAGCAACAGTAGCCGGGTTACCTTGTAAAATAAAGTAACGCCATTTTGGTGTCAATTAGGTACCCAAGTGCGTATCTGACATCTGTGCCCCGTATTTTATCTTCCGTAATCGAAATTCCCGCCAATACTGTTGGTCATTGACCAGACCATCAACACGATAAAATACAGCGTTATCGGTGTTTAGTTACACGAAATAGGTAGGTCACGAATACGGTATAATTCATTTTAACTGACGAAAAACAAAATAATAATTTGTTTTACCAAATGTTGTTTTGGTGAATTTAAATATTTCTGCAAGTATGTTAACATTTCTTGATAAATAATTGCGCTTATGCTTTTGCTATATTTAAAACTACTACCATATTATTAGAAATATCGCTATAGTTTGATGCTAAAAATTTCTTTGCAGGGAAAGCGCAAATTTAAAAGATGACGATGGGAAAGCGCATACACTGAAATAATTTTCCTTCGATAATGAGTCGTTAATCAGCTAATGACGTCCGTAATTATGGCGGGATTTTCTCGAAACCACAAAGAACGTTTTTCTGAGAAAACGGCGGCCCGGATCGACATATTATAAGACCCTCTGCGTCGCCTGTGAGGAAAGTAGTTCCGGCTTAGATGGGGAAAGCGCAAATTTAAAAGACTAGCAAACCCCGCGTCTTTGCTCGCGCAATATTTGAAATATGCCAAGTGATATTTATATGTCTAATTTTTATTAAAAGGTACTAACTAAATTTTTATTTTATTAAAAGGTAATATTTTATTTTATTAAAAGGTACTTATTACTTTTAGGAATAATTAAAAAAATTACTATTTAAAACACAGTTTGATTAAACATCATTGTTACACTGCATAAGGCAGAAATGAGACTTAAATTAATCAAACGAAATAAAACTAAATAAGTAATAATTTAGAAAATATTTTGAAACCTTTATGCTCAATTAATACGCTCATTTCAGTATTCATTTGAAGTTTTGAATTTTTTAGGAACCATCTTCTTACATCTTAAAATTAACCATCATGTCAAATTCCAAGTCCTACCACCTCTCTCAACATAAAGGGTTATGTTGAAATAGGAACTGTCACCATTAATTTGCCAACATTAATTTTGAAATTGGTTTGTTATTTTCTAATATTCCACAGAAACGTAATTTAGAAAGCTTTTAAAGGCCTTTTTTAGAGCGTTTGTTGTTTCTGTAAATCCCAGATGGTAGAATCATCGGCATAAAATATAGCCTGTGTAGAATCAGAGACTGTTACCATTGATTCGCAACTATTACTTTTATATTTGGTTTATATTTCCTGAAATTGCGTAGAAATCGTAATTTAAGACTTTTTTAGAATGCTTTTCGCACCTCCCCTTCACTTCACCCCTTTTTAATTCGAATTTATTTTCGGCAGTCCTTCGAGGGCATTTATATTTTATAAGTAACTATCATGCCATACACTGTTAAAAATGAAGTTGGATGTTTCACCAAGAAAATGGTTAAAAGTAGCTGAAATTTAGCTGCAACCGAGATATTGGTGATATGTTTCACCAATTTATTGGCGCTTTCACAAATACCATTATCTTGGTGAAATGTTGAACCATGATTCAGGTTTTTTTATAAATCCAATTTTCTGGTGAAAGGTTGAACCATAATTCAGGATTTTTTAAAATCCAATTTTCTGGTGAAAGGTTGAACCATGAATCAAGGGTTTTTTTTAATCCGATTTTCTGGTGAAAGGTTGAACCATGAATCAAGGTTTTTTTAATCAAATTTTCTGGTGAAAGGTTTAACCATGAATCAGGGTTTTTTTAAATCAAACTTTCTGGTGAAAGGTTTAACCATGATTCAAGATTTTGTCGGTTCCAATTTTTTGGTAAAAGGTTGAACCACAATTCAGGTTTTTCTCTCAACTTTATGGGGAAAGGTTACACCGGATTGTAGTTTTCTTTTTTTCCCCCTCGCTTTGGAGTGAAATGATTAACCAGGACTTTGGGTTTCAATTTATCATTTTATAGTGTAATAATGAACAAAATTTCAGATTATGCGAAATTATATTGCAGTACGAAAGCATAATTTTTTTTGTTTTCATTAAACTGAAAATTATTAAAGTTTTAATTATTGATTCTATTGGCTTTGAAATATATTTAAAAAACAAATGTAAACCAGTTTGATCTAATTTCACAAAATAATAGCTTTTTTTTCTCTCTCTCTCTCTCTCTTCCGTGAATATATTACCATTCTGTCCTTGTACATTTTGGAACATTTCTCTGCACTCAGTTACACTTATAATCCATTTAGTGTTGTTTGCTTATTCACAAGCCATTCATAATGAAGATTTTTTTTTAAACATAATTTTCTTAGATTTAAATACATATCCTGTTTTTATTATATTTTTAATTTAAAATCCAGGAAATAAAAAATATTTTTAATAAACATTACTTTAAACAATGCTAAATGGATTTCTTTAAACAATATTAATTTTTGCACAGGTTTGAAAAAAGTTTGATTCCATAATGCACTTAGCTGCTACTTTTATGATCTGTAGATTTTTTTGTTTTTATATTGTTGTGAATCTACAGATGCTGAAATTTTGATATTATAGTGTTTTCAAATTTTTACCTTCTTTTCACAAAACAAAAAATAAAATATTTCAATTAGCAAAAAATATTTTTAGACATTTCCTCATATCATTAATATAAAGGTACAATTGTTACACATATGAAAATTTCACCAATCACTATTTTAAAAGTTATATACATTTTGATAGTACTATTTTTGAACAATAAAACTAACATGTTCTGTCCAAAATCCCAATTATGAAAAATTAGTACTAATGCATTTATTTTTAAATTAGTATTAAATAAAAATTTGATTTTTCTACTATTGCTGACACATATCGACAGTAACAATAATCTAAGCAATCCATTTCCCCTTTTCCTCAAATTGAATTATCACATAATTTTCATTTTTATGTCGTTAAAAGGGGAAAAATTGTAATTTCAAACGCAATTAAATTAAATCTGCATTTCAATTTACTGATTTTTCATGGTTTTTAAATTAATTTTCAAGCACGGTTCTTTTAAAAATTTATATTGCACACAGCTCATTTATGCAAAATTAACTCATTTAAATATAAAACAACAAAAAGTTCAGCATTCGTTTCTGTTTAACACTCAATAATGAATATAACATTTTTCAATAAATAAATAAAACACAAGCATAACGGATACGTAATCAAAGTACAGTCTGTCTAAAGTGGAATCGAGGCAATTTTCCGTATTCGACAATATTCCGCCTTAGACAAATTGTACTTTATGTCTGTGTATTCGCAGGGACATGAAAATCTTTCAGAGTTAGACAGATTTCCATCTTACATAGAGTTTACTGCATATGCGTAAACACTGAAATAATCAGCATAAAAAAACACAGCTATAAGTAGCAGAATCCTTCATTTAACCTCTAATATCAGCTAACACAAAAATATTACTTTAAATGAATTTTAAAGCTTTTTTTATTTTTTAATACACAATGTGTTTTCATAGTATATTAAATACTTAATTTACATGGTTAATTTAATAACAGCATTGTCGCCAAAAGTGATTAATTATTATTGATTATATATGTATTTTTTCAGTATTCCTAAACGATAATCTATGATGAAGATTTTTTAATATTTTTTTAAATAATAGTAGTAGAAAAGGAAAATATTCACCAACAGTAGCCTTGCAATAGCTGAAAAAAGAAATGGTCACAGACAATAAAATAACAACACAATTAAGTTGGTTTGCGGTATGCCGCTCTATTTATTGAAAATACAAATTATACAATCATTAAATTATATGTCTATACATATATATAGTATGTCAGACTAATATTTACTGTAAATATAATGCCATTTTACATAGAGAGTTTCTCTCCGACAGTTTTAGGAGGGTGCAGTACTGTCCGACCATTCATTTAAAAAATAGCCTCTTTCTTCCCCAAATGAGGATCATAAATATGATGAGATCATCAAATATAAAGAAATCTTGAAGCTTAGTATCCAAGTATTAGCAGCTCCAAGCATCAGGTTAATTTCTCCACCTGTTTTAAATGAAAGGGTAAATATTTTAAGACATAAAATTGTTTTTTGTGCAGACATAATAATAATAAAATTTCACACAGGGAAAATAATCTAAAAATTAAACAGCATATCAATCAAATTCTCTTTTACAAGGAAAAGCTTCAGCATTTGAAAAATCAACCTGCTTTCGAAATCCTTTATGGTCTGCTGGTCTGAAATCACTAAAAATTCAATTGGACCAGTGTAGTGTAGAAATCTACACAACAAGGCTTGTTATTAATTTAACTAATTAAATAATTTTCGCACGATCCAATAACATTTAAAAATAATTGAATTCTCGGAAAATAATTCTTTAGTAATTAATTTATACAATAAATTAAAATAACATAAAAAATACTCCAAAATTAAAGTATATTAAAATGAATAAGTATATAATGCGTAGAAAAAAATAAAAATATATATGTTGTTTGGTATTGGTATGTTTAGAAAAAAATAAGGAATATGAATTGTGAATTTATTTTGTATTAATATTGAAAATAAAACATTTCGAATTGTAAATATTTATATGTGCAAAAACAGTGTAATAAAATAAAACTCCCCAAATAAGACCAGACAGAAAATAGGAAATTATAGATAAAGAGAACATTGCTGACGCCAGACATGGACAGTAAATGTATAGCGAAAGAATAGAAAATTTACGATGTTGAAACCATAAATTTTCTATCAATTAAGATGGTTTTACAACACTCAACGTGGGTGGTGATTCCCATGAGAAACCTGGCGCAAGGGGCAAAAATTAAGTTAATGCTATGCAGTGAAAAATAAATTGGCACGCCCATAGATAGGCATGTCTAGAGTACCAATAAGGGACCAGGAGTAGCCTCCAATCAGAACGAAAGCTCTGGGTTAATTTAGCCCTCCCAAAAAAAAATTGGATCTGGGAAGAAGGAAGGAAAAAAGATTATTAAGTCTTGTGTCTCGTCCTCAAGAGGTTCTATAATTTTTGTTAGGATGTGACTTGATACTTCAAAATTTTACACCAAGTTCTTTCGCAGCAAATTTTAAGGACAGTACAAAATTTAGCGATTGAAATGAATGCTGAAAGCAGACAAATCTTTGTCAAAAAAAAAATGATTGATGCAGAAAAAAAGGAAATGATGATGAAAATTAATGCTGAGAGTTGACCTGTCCTTGTCATGATCTATTGACAAAGATCGCTGAGAGCAGTCAAGTCTTTGTCCAGGAAATTAACTGATGCAGAATCTTACAGAAGTATTCACCTGATTTGGAGATGTACAGTGGTTAGTGATGAGATGCGAATGCAACGAAGATATGACATATCAGCAGATTTCGCCTATGAAAGTGTACATTGTGGAGATGGAGCTCTAATTTTCACGCGTCACAGAGCGCCGAAGGAAAGTGAAATTGGTTTGTGAAAGATCCCCATGAACTATATATATATATATAAAAAAGGAACTTTATGCCCCGATGAACTTACTTGTGTTTAGGATTCCATGAACTATGAGTGAACTGTATGATTTGGATGATTACAGAAAAGATCGAAGTCTGTTTGGGTGAGAAACTCCTTATATTTATTTCAATATATTCGTGGCTATGGTTTTCATGTTTTCTTATGATGTGTACATTTAATATTAAGCAACTAATTTTCTAAATTTCCACTAAAGTACATAATCTTATGTCATTGAATATTATGATTGTTTATGATAAAGATTTTAATGATAACGGGAATGCTATTTTCATAAATAAAATTTTGATTAAAATTTTGGCAAAAGCCTCATCATCGGATCGTGCTGTGAAAAAAAAAAGGGCGATAAAAAAAAAAAAAAAAAAAAAAATAAGTAACAAAGTATAACTTTGATGAAAGCTTTGCTGTTCTAATGAGAATGGAACTATGTTATATTCTGATAAAATAGTAGATAATTTGAAAAGGTTATTATGATATAAAAAGTCATATTTGAGTTATGAATTTTATATAAATGAAAATAAAGTTTGTTTATGTGTGCATACTTGTAAGTCTTTCCTTGAATTCTTTCCTTGTTCCCTTTTAGATAATACTCGTAATTTATGGTATCTAATATTTTGGAATTATTAGAATTGGATGTTTCTCTATGCAACCTACAAGTTCGATATCTCCATTTCAACGTTAAATAAGTCGTCCTTGAGTTATTGCCAAAATTAATTTTATTCCAAAGTTTTCTTCTCTCCTAATTTATTAAATGACATTATCCCATTAGATCTTTTCACAACGCAGATCGGGATAACTGTTTCTATTGTACTAATCATTTTACTGTCGCGTGACCCTGTGTGTTGTGGCGTCCAAATCGTCACAACATACTAAAATTTAATGGTGCTAATACCAGGTGTTAGTAATGGAATTTAGAACGTAAAATTAAATGGTTGCAATGAGTTAACTTATAAAAAAAGAAAAAAAAAAAATACATATATATTATTATTTTCCTCTATTTTTATTTTTCTTTTCAATTACTAACAAAATCATTTTCGTATGTTATATAAAAAATTATTTATGTGTATAACAAAAAGAAAAATTAAGGAAAAGAGTAGTTCAGTTCACAGCACATAATTTAGTATGAGCATAACGAATGATTATTATAATTAATATCTATGAAAAGAAATATTGGTGAAAATTTCATATTGTGTTTTATTTATGTGCATGCATGCAGAATATTCAGTGTTATTTCAGTAGAATTTATGCAAAAATATTATTTTACAAATTAGTATGATCTTGAAAATAGAGATAGACAATTATATTCTAAAATTGAAAAAATAATAATTTGCAGTGTAGGAAATTTCTGAGAAACTAGGATAGAAGCAAAACAAAATAGAAATTATTCTATTATATATTTGGGAATTGCAGCCGCTAGGAAAATAAGACATAAAAATAAAATCATGACAGGCGGCAGAGGGAAGAGACAAACTTCTCCTGAAAGGGAAACATTTATGATAGGAGTAGATACTTTAATAAATTCTCTCCAAAATTTTGAAGATAAAACTGTAATAGATACAGCTACACGTTTTCTACAGGCATTCCCACTCAGATCGACAGACACTAAGGTCATAATTAAGGCTTTAAATCAATATTTTAGTGCCTACGGATTGGCAAAATTTCTAGCGAGTGATAATGGACCCTATTTCAGGTCAAAAGACTTCAAAGACTATATGGAAAATCTAAATATAGAGTTAATTACGTCAAGCATTTATAAACCATCCTCGCAGGGCATTCTTGAACGTACCCACAGGGACTTAAAGAGTTCCATCGCATCCATGTGTACTAAAACGTACGAATGGGACATTAGACTTCCATATTTTGTGCTTATGTACAATACAACAAAAAATCGAATAACGGATTTTACACCAAGCATGTTATTTTTTGCACGTGAAATAAAAACGCCATTCAAAAATTTCACAACACACGAAATGGACTCGTACAGCACCTATGTGCAAAATAAATTAAAACATATGTACGAAATCAGACACGAGGTCATGAAAAACCAAGAAAAATCGGATCAAGAATTAAATAAAAACACAAAATTAAAACATAAACAGCTACAAGTAGGTGATGAAGTTTATTTAAAACTTCTAATAAAACCTAAAGCGTTACACCAAAAATTTTCAGGACCATATTTTGTCGAAAGAATTTTTAGAAACGACAATTACTTAATCAAAAACAGGGACAAGCCTGAATTAAAACCCGTCACTATTCACATCTCAAAATTGTTCGCGCCTAACATCGCAAACAAAATAAATAAATAAATAACCAGGTAATTTATAAAATAATACTATATGCAAAAAAAAAAAAAAAAAAAAAAAAAAAATTAAATCAGTGCAAACTGATTAAACAAAAACATAGCAAAAATACACAAAAAAATTTTTTTTTTTCAACGGCAACACGGAATTAATAATAATAATAATAATAAAAATATTAATAAATATACTTATATTTGCTTAGATTATATTATTTTAATAAAATAGTTAATATTGGAAAATTATTATGAATGAAGAAGCAAAATTTGAATTTTTAATAAAATTTATGGAGCCATGATGTGTATTTTATACCATGAAAATAAAATGTTATGCGGTAGAAATTTTTGGTAGAAAATGTGGTAATAATAATAATAAATAATTTTAATAAACATGTAGTAAAGCAAAAATGTGTTCAAATTTCGTTTTCCCTCAATAAAATAAAATTCAACGAAATTGGACAAATACTGCCCAAGAAATTCACATGTCAGAAAAATATTTTGTGCAAAACTTCTGGAGGTATAAAGGAAGTCCTTTTGAAATATTAACCCAAAATAAATCAAAGGTAAATAGTCAAAATAAATAAAATAACAATATAATATTTTGTCACAGTAATAGGAATGATTTTTGCAAACAAGTAAAAACAGATAATTTTTCTTTCATACATCCCTCCACAAAAAAATATATAATATACACAAACAGAATGTATTACATTATACACAGGTAAGCATGACATAAAAAAATTACTAAAATAAAAAAAAAAATGTAAATATTGGTATGCGGCTGCAGCATCAAACGCAAAAGAGGGGCGCTATGTACGAGCATCTCAAAAAGAGAAAAAGATGCAGGAAGATGTATATAGCTAGGAGAAAGGATGAGGCGGATCAAAACCCTTTTCCCACGAGGCAGCGGAATTAACACTACACACACTTTTTCTCTCTTCTGGTTACCAGAGAAAATAAGCCCGGAGTAAACGCGTTCCCATAGCAACGGAAGAACATGCAGGGGAAAAGTGAAATCGAAAGAAGTGCTTTACTCAAAACTTGTTTTGGGCAAGGGACGACCTTGAAACTAGCTGTCTTCAGCAAGAGCTCAAAAACGGAGCGAAGGTGTTTAGGAGAATTGGAATAACACATATCTTGCAGCTCAAAGAAGTGAGAAAATGAAACTCATTTTCTAACGAAACCCACTCACCACTTTCGGAGAACCGGTTAGGGTCAAAAATGAGATATGCAATGGAGCAGATCGCTAGGGAAAAAAATAAATAAAAAGATAAATAAATGTTTTCTCACCGAGCCGGTATTGAAGACGAATTGAAGACTACGACATTCGCCAGTTATAGAGGGCATACTCTAGGCTGCATAAAGATACTGTTGTTGTGAGCTGGCTGCGGGCTTTACGTTGAGTCGAGCAGCCGTGTTGTTTCACATGGGCGTTTCTGGAGAACAGCGAATTCTTTCAGCGATGGAAAACTTTCTGGGGCGCACGATAGGAATGAAGGGGCAATTTGAGTAGCCAACACAGCTGAATAATTGAATGACAAAATTAATATTGAATTGCATATTAATTACAATGGCTAGAAAATAAATATTTTGAGTGAGTAAAAATGAAGCGTAACATAAGGATTATCCTGGAAAATAAAAATTAGAAAAAAAATATTAATAAAAAAAAAAAAAATAGTAAAACAGAAAACAGGGTACATATAATTTATTTGTTTACACTTCAAAATTGTTTTGACGTATTTCAAAACATGTCGGAAAAATATTTTGATCGCTAGTGATAGACAAACCACATACTTACTTCAAAGTGGACTAAAAAAATATATATATATATATATATTAAATTGACATATTTAAAAAAAAAAAAAAAAAAAAAAAAAAAAAAAAAAAAAAAAAAAAAATGAAAAATGAAAAATTTTGTTGTACAAAATATAAAAAACGGTCACTTTGGAGATAAATAAGTAGAAATTAGCAACATTGGATGGAAAATGTATTTTCCATTAGACATATTTGAAAACATTCACAAAATGTTATGACTTTGACACGAAAATGAAACATTATGAAACACACATGGACATAAATTATGCAAATAATTTAAAATTGTTATGTCACGGAAGCACTTTTAAATATGGCATTTATTTTGATTACCATATTTATGACACAAAAATGGATAAAATTGTATATAATTTATACAACATACCACACTCTTTGTAAAGAAAAACGATTTAAGACACCATTTATCAGAAAATAAAAATTTTCTACACATTGCTACCAATAAAAAAAAACAAGTAGTAATTGGGAAAATGTAAACAAAGAGTAATTGTGTAAAATTGCTAAAAATTTATGAAAATAAAAGATTAAACATTACAAAAATCTGAAAAATAATACATAAATAAGTAAACAAATTAATACATATATTAAAATAAACATTACAGACTCATTTAGGTAAATAAATAAAATGGATGACCACAGAAGGGTTCAAAATGAAAAGCGCACCGTTTGTAAACAACAGTATAAGGCAAAACCTACAAGTCGTATATAAAACCTTTAAAATTCACAACCACAGAGTAAGTTGAATATAATAATGTTTGAAAAAACTGTGATAATCGCATGGAAATATTTAAATTTTCCATGGAAAGTGTCATTTTGATCGCGGGTCGATTGGATGACATTGCGCAAGATATTTTCATGGGAGTGTACACGGATTTTTCAGTATCGAAGCAAAATATTAAAACACACATACCTAAATTAATATATTAATATAATAAATAAACAATATTATGCCTAAAATTCAAAAATTATATATGGTAGATTTTCAACACAACCTTAACGGAACGAAAAAAATATATAAAAATTTATTAACTTCATTGTGCTAGAATGAAAACATATTCGGCAATAAACAAAAACAAAACCATTATAGATGAATTATTACAACATACATTAAAAATTTCACAATTTCTAAATATAAACAAATAATAAATTAAAACGGATGCATATTAATTTGGGAACCCATTGAACAATTGAATAAATATAAAACGGCAAAATTGAGCACGGAACGACATATTTAAACACTATATTTACCGCTAATATATGAGTGAATAGAGGGTACCATCTTTCACACATGTGTTAGAAAATCGTAGTATAAAATAAATAAATAATATAAAATTAACTCAAAAGATGTTAAGCAAAGTACCATGAGTCATATGACGCATAGTAGCGTATAAAATATATATATATAGCAAAACAGTTTGTTAGGAGTTTCGGATTAAAACATTTCACAAACACAAAAAATATACAAAATAACACATTGGAAAGGATACGTTTTACGAAAAAGAAAAATTTGTTTTCATTAACATAGTTTATATAATGACGCACGAAAACCACACTGTGTGCACACGGAAGAAAGCATAATATAAATTGTGAAATAAAATCAAAATATATAAAAAATACACATGTGTCAGAAGAAAATTACGAAATATTATAATATAAATACTGCGAGAAAAAATAAAAAGGATACATTTAAGACTCCTAAAAATAAAGAAACAACAAAAAAAAAAAAAAAAAAAAAAACACATATGGACTATTAAGGCATATGAAAGTAAAATATAGTAGGTAAGGAAAATATTTTTAAAATTTAAGAACAATCACAGTATGAAATAAATTATTGTTACGTGATAGACAATCTGAAAACACACTCATAATGGGGAGAAAATGGCGAGCAGTGTCCGACATGATATCTGATAGAAAAAAAAAAAAAGGAATTGTTTATAGGACATTTTTAAGAATAAAGGATGATAAACTATATAAATAATAACAGTTATTAGATAGTACTAAAATCTTCGGATTTTAAAATAAATGACACTTACCTTTTGCAGTGTAGAGATTATCCAATATTATATGAACGCAATACAAACAAATCGCGCACTTTTATAAAGCCATCAGTGTTGCCAGATTTTTAAAACGAAAAATACTACAGTTACCTCTAAAAAAATACTACAAAATACTACGTTACAAATTCAACTTTGGCACCACCTACCGGAGTTAATTAGTATTATAAAAATCAATCAATCAATAACAACATTAAATTAAATATGACTATAAATCCTCTGAGAAAAATATATATAAGAAAATTTTTAATCAGAACACTTAACTTATTTAATGATAAACTTCCATTGCCGACACATTCTTATGTTGATATCTCCATGGAAATAAATTAACAGAGAAACTGATGTTTTTATTACATTGCTTTTTCAGATTCACAACATTTGCTTTTGCCTATGTGTTTGACAATGTTATTTGTTGACTGTATGCCAAAATATTAATATTATACTATACAATATTAAATTCATGTAATTTAATTCAATTAATATTAAATTAGTGTATAATTTATTCACGATTAAGTTTGAAAACTATGAATCGGAGCAATGCCATCAAGTTCCACAGAAGGGTAGAACACAGAAATATCATCCCGAATGGTAGAATGATGATTTGCTTTAAAAAAAAACTATGCTCAGTAGTATTCGCAGATGGATATTTTCAGATAATTAATTTGACACATATCAAATTTCTCTATCTTTTAAATTTTTGAAATTTTGTTCGTGTCTTTTTCGAAAATACCATAAAATACTACTTTTAAACGAAATACTACAAAAAATACTACACCCCTAATTTTGGGTGAAAAAATACTACCGTAGTATTGAAAATACTACATCTGGCAACACTGAAAGCCATTCAGAGAAAAAAAAAGTGATTACTACGTTCACAGATGTGATAACGAGCAAACCTGTTTGGCATGTTAGTACTGACCTGTACGTCTTGTTCCGAGATTATTCTCACTGTCAAGGACACATGGAGACCACTCAGGGATTTTATAAGGGATTTTCGGCACGTTTTCTCCGAAGAGAAAATTTTAAGTGGATATTCCGCAGAAATGATGCGGGGATGAAAAGGCATTCTTAGATAAAAAAAAGAATGTTTTCAAGCAGAGAGCGATGTACATATATATTTACGCACTTTGGTTTATAATTTTTTTTGTAAAAACATAGTTCTACGTAATATCCACACTGTAGGTATGTAGATAGCGCATATTTTTATTTTATGGCCAAAATTTTGAAGTAAACTTTATTACCTACAAGCTGCATGATTGTACATATTTTTATAGATTTCAGTATGCGTAGCATTAAAAAAATAATCTCTCTATTCTAAAAAAAAGTAACTCCCGCTGTCACCGCCGCCGCCGCCGCCGCCGCCGGTTTTGATTTTTTTGTGACCGGAGGCCTTTCTTCGTTAATATTAACAAAAATAATGCATACAAAAACATGAAAATCGGTGGTTTTATACAGAAATGTTTGATAAACACGCTGATGCAGACAGTTTTCAAATCGAAGAATTATTTTAAGAGTTATTTAATGCTAAAGTTGGACAAAATCGTTCCACTAAAAAAGTTTTATAGCAGCAAAAACTATACAGGGCAGTGTAATCATTTTTAGATCATTTTATGCGTTAGAATTTGCCGGAGTGCAGATTGCATTAATTTTTTTATTTTGACTCATTTTTTCAGGTTTTATTTCTATTTTAAATTCAAATTTTCAGCATTTCTAGAGATATTTTTTACAGATTTCAGAAAATTGTACTAATTTAAAATGTTGCCATCTGTATAAAAAGCGCAAGCAATAATGTTTGCTTCAAATTAAAAATTTATTTACACGTGACTATTATAAACAGTAAAAAAACTTTCAAATTAGTATTAAATAATTACGTATAAAAAGCAGGAACTTATTAAAAATTACGTCATAAAAAGTATACACGTGAATTTTATAGGAGAAAGGATATTGTAAAATAATAAATTCATTAACATGCGTTAGAAGTCTTAGGAGAAATTACGTCATATTTACGTCACATTATAGTTATTACATAAAATGAACACAAAATAATATTGCAAAAAAGTTTAAATTTAGAAATTGCGCTAGACATTTATTTGATATTTTGAAAATTAATTTAAAATGTCTCATTTAAAAGAACTTTCTTTTCGCTTTGTTAAAAAATACCAGGAGACAAAGACTCTCTTTACTTAATTCCTTTTATATTAGCTTATTTTGAAATGTTGTTACAGGTGTATACGTCATCAAGTTATTTTTATTTCGACGTTTTATTTGTGTTTTTATTAATGTTGTACGAATTTATTTGTTCTTTCGTTATTTAAAATAAAAATTATATCAATTTGTATAATTTGGCGAGTGGTTTGGCGATTTATAAATTTGGCGAAATTGGTCGACAGGATAATCAAGTAGTACCGCAGCGGATTTGGCGTTAAAATTCCCCAATCAAAGAGAAATGAATAGAAATTCGTTTATAGGGAGATCGCCACTGTTTTTTAAATTATAATTCAATCTTTCGAAATATCTTTAAAACAGATCAAATTAGCGTGCATTTAGAGTCTGCGGTGTCTGGACGGGGGTTGGCGAGCGTAGCTCGTAGGGGGCCGAGCCCCCTAGTAATAAAAAAAAATTAGTGGACATTGTTGACTAAAATTAATATAGCATTTTTGCAGTATTTTGATATTGAAATAGCCATCTTATATTGGAATAAATATTTCTCACCTATGCAATAGAGAAAATGTATATACTATTTTATATTTTGTATTATATTATTCAAGTGTACTTACAGGGTATGATGAACAATCTGAAGAACTTACTATATATATCAGGTTTGATTGATATTTTGTAATATATATATGTATTATAAGTGTATTTTTGTGGTGTACATATTATTATTTTTTAAAAACAAGAGGGAAGAAGCAATGTAGTGTAGAAATCTACACAACAAGGCTTGTTATTAATTTAACTAATTAAATAATTTTCGCACGATCCAATAACATTTAAAAATAATTGAATTCTCGGAAAATAATTCTTTAGTAATTAATTTATACAATAAATTAAAATAACATAAAAAATACTCCAAAATTAAAGTATATTAAAATGAATAAGTATATAATGCGTAGAAAAAAATAAAAATATATATGTTGTTTGGTATTGGTATGTTTAGAAAAAAATAAGGAATATGAATTGTGAATTTATTTTGTATTAATATTGAAAATAAAACATTTCGAATTGTAAATATTTATATGTGCAAAAACAGTGTAATAAAATAAAACTCCCCAAATAAGACCAGACAGAAAATAGGAAATTATAGATAAAGAGAACATTGCTGACGCCAGACATGGACAGTAAATGTATAGCGAAAGAATAGAAAATTTACGATGTTGAAACCATAAATTTTCTATCAATTAAGATGGTTTTACAACACTCAACGTGGGTGGTGATTCCCATGAGAAACCTGGCGCAAGGGGCAAAAATTAAGTTAATGCTATGCAGTGAAAAATAAATTGGCACGCCCATAGATAGGCATGTCTAGAGTACCAATAAGGGACCAGGAGTAGCCTCCAATCAGAACGAAAGCTCTGGGTTAATTTAGCCCTCCCAAAAAAAAATTGGATCTGGGAAGAAGGAAGGAAAAAAGATTATTAAGTCTTGTGTCTCGTCCTCAAGAGGTTCTATAATTTTTGTTAAGATGTGACTTGATACTTCAAAATTTTACACCAAGTTCTTTCGCAGCAAATTTTAAGGACAGTACAAAATTTAGCGATTGAAATGAATGCTGAAAGCAGACAAATCTTTGTCAAAAAAAAATGATTGATGCAGAAAAAAAGGAAATGATGATGAAAATTAATGCTGAGAGTTGACCTGTCCTTGTCATGATCTATTGACAAAGATCGCTGAGAGCAGTCAAGTCTTTGTCCAGGAAATTAACTGATGCAGAATCTTACAGAAGTATTCACCTGATTTGGAGATGTACAGTGGTTAGTGATGAGATGCGAATGCAACGAAGATATGACATATCAGCAGATTTCGCCTATGAAAGTGTACATTGTGGAGATGGAGCTCTAATTTTCACGCGTCACAGAGCGCCGAAGGAAAGTGAAATTGGTTTGTGAAAGATCCCCATGAACTATATATATATATAAAAAAAAGGAACTTTATGCCCCGATGAACTTACTTGTGTTTAGGATTCCATGAACTATGAGTGAACTGTATGATTTGGATGATTACAGAAAAGATCGAAGTCTGTTTGGGTGAGAAACTCCTTATATTTATTTCAATATATTCGTGGCTATGGTTTTCATGTTTTCTTATGATGTGTACATTTAATATTAAGCAACTAATTTTCTAAATTTCCACTAAAGTACATAATCTTATGTCATTGAATATTATGATTGTTTATGATAAAGATTTTAATGATAACGGGAATGCTATTTTCATAAATAAAATTTTGATTAAAATTTTGGCAAAAGCCTCATCATCGGATCGTGCTGTGAAAAAAAAAGGGCGATAAAAAAAAAAAAAAAAAAAAAAAAAAATAAGTAACAAAGTATAACTTTGATGAAAGCTTTGCTGTTCTAATGAGAATGGAACTATGTTATATTCTGATAAAATAGTAGATAATTTGAAAAGGTTATTATGATATAAAAAGTCATATTTGAGTTATGAATTTTATATAAATGAAAATAAAGTTTGTTTATGTGTGCATACTTGTAAGTCTTTCCTTGAATTCTTTCCTTGTTCCCTTTTAGATAATACTCGTAATTTATGGTATCTAATATTTTGGAATTATTAGAATTGGATGTTTCTCTATGCAACCTACAAGTTCGATATCTCCATTTCAACGTTAAATAAGTCGTCCTTGAGTTATTGCCAAAATTAATTTTATTCCAAAGTTTTCTTCTCTCCTAATTTATTAAATGACATTATCCCATTAGATCTTTTCACAACGCAGATCGGGATAACTGTTTCTATTGTACTAATCATTTTACTGTCGCGTGACCCTGTGTGTTGTGGCGTCCAAATCGTCACAACAACCAGTAACATTCCCCCCTCTCTCAGAGGGTCACAGATTAAACTTAAATTTTCCCATCCCTGAGAAAACCGCAACCAAGCTGAGTTGAGTGCATGTAAGGTAATGTGAGGGATTGGAAAGGGGACTTTTTCACTTTTGCTGTTAGCGGCGATATAGGACTTAGGAGGGGCGTGGCGTTTTTTTGCAGAAAATTTTTAAGAAATTATTTGAGTTTGCAGACAGTTTTACATTTTATCTAAGTCTGTCCACCCCTTGAATATATTATCAAAGTATACTGAAATCGTGCTATATTTTTAAGAATCTCATAGAAAAAATTGAATCCCAATTTATGAATGTTCTACCTATGAGTTTGGTTTGCACATGAGAAGTCCACCTTTTGTTCCTCCCCTTATTTCAAAAAAATTTTTTTTATGCAAAGTCTGATTATGCATTGAGTTGTAGAACAACAGACAATTTAACGTGGAAGGAGTCTATAATAATAAAAATAGAAGTTTTTGTGCATGTCTGTGTTGTGTGGAGACCACTGCACCACGGGCAATTCTGTGTAAAACAAAAAGTTCTCAAATCCACAGCCAATTTTCTGAAATGTTACGGCAGACTGTGGTGGGGAAATCTTCTCCCGATGTTAATTATTTTTGTTGCAGGTCGGGTTAACCCATTTTTCAAAAGTAAGTTCAGTATATTGTTTTTAGGGATGTACCGAATACTGATTTTGGCCGAATACTGAATATTTGGCTAGCCAAATAGTAACCGCTAGGCCGAATATTCGGCTTGTCGAATACTTTTATATTTCAAAGTTTAAAGGCATTAAAATGTTAAATTTTAAAACAATTTTACATAACATAATATTTAAAACAGAAACTTTTATTTTGATAATCAAGAGCTTTTTCAAGTAAACTTTATGCTGAAAAAAAAAAAAAAAAAAAAAAAAAAAAAAAAAAAAAAAAAAAAATTTGCTTTGAGTTATTTAAGAAGAGGATAGTTATAAAACTTTTTTAATGAATAAAATTTTAAATTTCATGGCTTCTTCTGTGAATTAAAACAAATGAATAAAATTTTCTTAAATTCTGAAACAATCATTTTAAAATCAAAGAGAAATTGCGGAAAAATGGAAGAAAAATTGTACAGGATCATATATTATTTGTTTGTCAGGAAGAGACTAAAGTAAATAAATAATATAATCTATTCAAATTTTATATGGCGGCAACTCAGCAAGAATAACTGTTCTACTCCCTTTGATTAAGCAAGGAAGTTTTTAAATGCATCCTAGATCGGTGTCTGGAGTGGGCGATCATTTTCAGAGATCGTAAATGTTCTTAAAATCTTAGCAAGAAACAGATTATTTACTGGACAATATTCAGGAACTTGAATTTGTACATAATTAATTCCAATGAAAATCCTCGGGATTGGTTAATTTTCTTAAATACTTAAACAGCAAATAAATAATGTAAAAACATTATCTTTTATTTAAATATATGATTCTGTTTCTAATTATTCTGAATATCTTTATAAATTGACTATTAAACGTAGAAGTGGTATAAGGTTTTTAAAAAACTCGGTTAGGCTGAATATTTCGTTATTCGGCCAAACAGAATAGTTTGCTATTTGGCCAAGCCGAATATTTGGTAACATGGTCGAGTGGATACCAAACATTTGGTGCATCCCTAATTGTTTCAGATTCAAAACTATACCTATAATAATAAACAGCGGTAGAATTGATAAAAAAAGTCACTAGTCCAAAGAACCAGTAAACATCAGAGTTTACTGGTCTGCAGACATCATCACTAGCCCGCTACATAAAATTCTATAGAATTTTATGTAGCAATGTATAGAATTTTATGCGACGATTCTCCAATTAGACCGGCTCTTTGCAAAGAGCCTTATTTCTCAATTAGCCTACGACATATATACAATAGAACCTCGATTATCCAAAGTAATTGAGACTGAACCTACATAATCGAGAATTTATCAATAATCATCTAGTTTAATATGTAACAGTCATCGAACTGCTTTTAGGACTATTTAAACTGCTTAATAAATATCTAAATTCAAATTATACATGAAAATAATTTAATTTGTTTAGACATGTACACAGGGAGGGGGGGGGGGACAAGAGTAGATATTTTGTGAGTCTTTTCCTTCTGCGACCAGAAAAAAGTGAATTGAAAGGGCGCATCAAAAATTGCTACATGAGAAACTGGGTGCATAAAATAATTAAAAAGGGTCGCCGGGCACATGCAGTAGTTAAAAAGAGATGCCGAGTGCATGCACCAGTTAAAAAGGGCCAGTGGGTGCATAACGTAATTTATATATAAGGGCCGACGGGAGCTGCACCCTGCCAAATTGCCCTAGAGCAGTGTTTCCTAACCTTTTACTGCTCACGCCCCACCAGAGCATTAATAAAATAACCATGCCACCCCCCCTCCTTGTCACTCTGTAAATTATGTATCTTATTACAGAAAAAGTGAACTCTATTACAAGATGGAACAATATAAGAACCTTACAATCACTAATCATTTCACATTTTTTTTTTTTTTTTTTTAACTTGTTGAAAAGGTGAACCTTGTGTCACAAATGTGTTTTTAACATAATTCTATAAATGAAATGACTCTTCTTTGAGAATGAGAATCTTTTTGTATACATCTTCGCTTTAGCACCAAAAAGGCATTTATTGTACTTTTTCAACATCCCTCAATTAAAGAAAAGTATTATACATTCTGAATCTTCTCAAAATATCCTGAAGAATGACATACTTAGCATTAAAATCAGGGGTCTGGAGTTGGGCCCACTTTTGAGCGAAAGAGTCTGAGTTTGGTCTGTTAAAATTGTCGGGGTCAGAGTTGTCCATTTTACAAGCAGGTCTGCATTGTCGGAGTCATCCATTTTTCCCACCAACTCCGCAGCCCTGATTAAAACTAATAACACTCAATCATTTTATAATTCATTTTTGTAATGTTTTAAGGATTGGTGGAAAAGCTCTGGACACTAAATTTTCATTTTATGGATAACACAATACACAAAAGCATTTCATGATTCTTATTTTTATCAATTTTAAGTATACATTTATTCCTCATCAGAACACATTTTCTCTGTTTTCCTTTTCCCAATATCATGAATTGTTTTCCATATATTATCATCTGATTTTAAAATTTAAAATGTATATGTCGTCATATAAATTTATTTATTGTGCAAGAAGCCTAAAGTAGAGAGAGCCACACATATTTATTATCTACCCATTTTCTTTTCTAATGCTACTTAATATTTATAAATTTTATAAAGTTAATACCTCATTTAGATATTTCATATATTGTTTAGGTTAAATATTCTCAATAGAATCAAATTTATATATACTTTTAAATAGTTTCATGTGTAAAATATTTTTCATGTGATTTATAGCAAAGCGAATAGCAGTTGAAAGGTCATTCAATAAATAATCGAAAGCATTACCAAATATTATAAAATACCTAAATAACCAGAAAAATTATAAAGGTTTTTGGTACTTTTTGGTTAGCCGGGCGCCAGTGTTATATATATACAATATATGTACATTACATATATATATATGTAACACTGGCACCTGGCTAACAAAAAAGTACCAGATTTTTAATACTAAGATTAGATGTCAAAACATTTTAAAAGATTATTCATACAATTATTCTGGTGTTAAACTATTTTAAACTTTCGATTGGGAAAAATTTTTAAATTCAATTAAAAAACCTGATTTTTAAAAATTTGCTTCTATTCTGTTTATTTTTTGTCTACAACATTTTTTCTTCCCAACATCTCAACCAAAAAAATGCCAAAAGAAACTGATAGCGAACGGCAGAGTTGTATAATATAGACGCACGCTCACACACGAAAAATTTTCTGCAAAGTTCCGAATTTTGCAGAATTTTTTCTTCAAAATTCAGAACTTTGCGGAAAATTTTTTAGAAAAAAAAAGTAATTTTTGTTATTGTATTTTTTTTTAATGCCAAAAAATTAAAAATGTTCCCCAATTTTATGTACGATTTATTTATTGTTTGCTTTTTGCTAGGGGTATTTCTGTTCTGAATTTTCTGAAAATTTAAGGTATTCGGTTCCGAAAATTAAAAAAAAAATCGGCCACCAGTCAGAAAATTCAGACATAAAAAAAGTCACTGAAATATATTGAGGATTTCAACAAATGTTCGCCGAAGATAAACTAATTCCGTCAATCGTTCGCAGAAAAAATACCTAATTTTGTCAAAGCATGGCGGGGATAAAAAAAAAATGCAAATTTCGTTAAATGACCGCAGAAAAAACGCGAATTTCTTTAAAGAATCGTGGGAAAAAAACTTTTTGTCAAAGAATCGTATGTAAAACGCAAATTACGTCGAAGAAGCGCAGGAAAAAAACTAATTTCGTAAAAGCATAGCGGAAAAAGAGCGAATTTTGTCAAAGAATCGTGAAAAAAAAAAAAACCCGCAAATTTCGTAAAAGAATCGCGAAAAAAACTGATTTCGTTAAAGGATCGCGAAAGAAACACAAATTTCGCAAAAAGGCCGCGAAAAAAAGAGCGCATTTTACCAAAGGATCGCAAAAAAAAAAACATGAATTTCCTCAAAAGGTCACAGAAAAAAAACCCGAATATCATCAAAGGATCGCAAAAAAAAGCTAATTTCATCAAAGAATCGCAGAAATAAGCAAATTTCGTCCAAAAAAGCGCAGGAAAAAAACGAATTTCATAAAAGCATAGCGGAAAAAAGCATGAATTTTGTCAAAAGATCAGGGGGGGGGGGGGGGAGAAATGCAAATTTTGTCAAAGAACTGCGGAAAAAAACTAATTTCGTCAAAGGATCGCGGAAAAAAGCGCGATTTTGTCAAAACTCCGCGTAAAAAACGTGACTTTCGTCAAAAGATCATGAAAAAATGTAAATTTCACCAAAGGACAGGAGAAAGCAAGTGCATTTTGTCAAAGGATTGCGGAAAAAAAAAAAAAAAAACACAAATGTCGTCAAAAAATCTCGAAAAAACAAAAATTCCTCCAAATGATCGCGGAAAAAATGAGAATTTCGTCAAAGGGCCACAATAAAAACTCATCGGTCTCTTTAATTTTTATACTTATGAATGGACCCCTCCTTGCAAAATGTCATTCAGTTGTTTCAGAAGCAATGTCCATTATTGCATTTTGTGAGAAGAGGTCACAATATTAAGGATTGGGCTGCTTCTAAATGCATTGACAAAATAACTGATAAGAATTCACCCCTTCTTATCATGGATTTTTAGCTTTAATATTTTTTTAGCCAGCATAATTATTCCGTAATTAATATTAATTAATTTTTAAATTATATGGTAATTATTTTAAAACTACTGTTTAAAATTCATACCGTCAAAGTCATATAGCCATACTTGCCAACTAAATTTCGGTAAAACTCAGAAGATTTTGGGCAAAAAATCAGAAGAAGTCAGAAGATTTTGGTGAAAAATCAGAAGATTTTTTAAGTTTTATAACGCTTTCAGTAAGGATTTAAAAACAAACAAATTTCAAAGAGAAACCCGAATAAAATATTCACTAATTTGCAATTACACAATATATATTATGAAAAAAAAGAATAACTTAAATATATTAAAAATTACTATTTTTTTTTTTTTTTTTTTTTTTTTTGAATATTCATAGATTCTACCTTTCACATTAAAAGACACACTTAAAACTTCTGACTCCTAAATTTCTCTCTTTTTTTTAGGGTGATTCTGAGTAAAAAAAAAAATTCTGAAATTCACAGCAAATTTTCTGAAAAGTTACAACCAAGGCGGGGGGGGGGGTCCACTTCCGACACTAGCTATGAGTTTTTTTTTGCGCGACCCTTTGACGAAATTCGCAATCTTCAGCCGAAATTTGTCGTTTTTTCATGATCTTTTGACAAAATTAGCGTTTTCCACGCGATCCTTTGACGAAATTGGCAATTTTTCTGCAAACGATTGACAAAATAAATTTTTTTGGCCGACAATGTCAAAATTGCAATGTCTGAATTGGTGGCCGATTTTTTTTTAATTTTCGGAAATCAATGCCTTAAATTTTTGGAAAATTTGGACAAAAATCACCCCTACACATTGTTTACGCAATCTTTTGACGAAATTCCCATCTTTCCCGCGATCGTTCAGCGAAACTTGGGTTTTTCCGCAATCCATCGGTGAAATTTGGTTTTTTCTACGATTTTTTCACGAAACACCGCGTTTTTTCCGCGATCCTTCAACGGAATTCGCGTTTTTACACAATCTTTTCACGGAAATAGTGTTTTTATGCAATCTTTTCACGGAAATAGTGTTTTTACGCAATCTTTTCACGGAAATAGTGTTTTTACGCAATCTTTTGACAGTGCTTTTTTTTACCTGATCTTTTGACAAAATTCGCGTTCTTTTCACAAAATTTGTGTTTTTACGTGCTCTTTTGGGGGAGTTCTCGTTTTTTATGCGATCTTCTGACAAAACTTGCGTCTTTCCCGTGAACCTTCGGCGAAATTTTGGGTTTTCCCGCGATCCTTTGACGAAACTCGCGTAAAAAAAGGCCAAAAACCGGAAGAAAATGACGAAAAGCAGAAGAAAACTCATTACGTGGGTAAAATCGGAAACATGCCGATTTTTCAGAAGAATTCTGAAAAAATCGGAAGAGTTGGCAGCTATGTATAACACGTTATTTTATTAAACATTAAATTAATTTGCAGAAAGTTTTTGATCCAATATTTATGTGCGCAGAAAGTTTTTGGTTTTATACAAGTCTGGCGAACGGGTGAGTAACAAATTTCAAATCCCCCCCTCCCCCCCCCCCCCAAGTTGGGAACCACGGCCCTAAAGTCAACATTACGTATCGGGAGGGAGGGGGGAAGATAGAGAAATTCAATCAGTTGCGGCAAAATCACAGAATACTATTGATAAAATTAAACTAATCAACTGAAAAAAAAAATAACAAGGTACAAGAGTGACTTTCAAGAATGTTCTGCCCTTTTTTAAAAATTGTTGAATGGCGACTTTTTTTCTAGATTCAACACTAAATTTTCAAAAGTTCTATGAAATATGCTGTGTCAATATCAGAATTTGCACTTGAAAAATTCTTATTTTAGGTCTTGTAAATACATGTAAAATAATGTTTTTTACCCATTAAGACCCACTTTTGACTTATTACAGAACTATAACAGGGTGTCTACAGAAATTCTAAAAAAAATTCCCTGATTTTTCCATGATTTCCCTGACTATCTTTATCAGACTTCCCTGATTTCCATTATTAACAATACACATACCGTATTTTTTCATGTATGTCGATTCCTCATATAACACACTTATCCAGCCTGCTAATATCTCCTTTGCGAGAAAAAACAAGAGAAAAACACAAAAATTGCCTAATATTCATTAAGTATTTGTTGACAGTTTTATAAATCCGAACTCAAAATTCAATCCAACTTCATGTAGTGGCCAATGGATATAGGGTGACCAGAAAATTTCCTCATTTTCTGAAAAATATTCAATTCTAAGACTTATCTACATTTGACGGGATGGCTAATTGGATTAAACTGGCCACCTGGTCCGGTTATGCTAATGTATCATTTAAAATTTTTAAAAATGGGTAAATTGCCTTCAATATAAGCACGATGTACAGAAAATTAGGACATCTGATCACCTTAATTTGCATTAAATATCAAAAACTCATACCATGCGCAACTTTTTAAAAATATTGGGAAAGACTAATCAGCATGTTAAAAAATATGGTACATAAAATAGACAAATCAATCTCGTTTGCAAGGTAAATATGCAAATATTTTCATAATATAGACAGACAAATTTCCCTGATTTTCGAATATTTTTACAAAGTACCCTGATATTTCCAGATTGATAAACCTCCCTGGTTTTTACATGATTCCCTGATTTCCAGATTCTGTAGACACCCTGTATAAATAAACAAAACAACACAGAAAGTACCATATATGTTTATGTAAACAATGTGTATGAGTATTCTACATTATTGAAAGATGAAATTAACTAAAATAGTTTCTTTAAGAAATCTTTAAAAAAATTTACTTTTGAACACTATAGGTTATTCATAAACTTTAAAATAGAAATAATTTATGTAACACTTTTTTATCCAACATATCAATTAAGGGTACAAACAAGCAATATTTTGAATTTTAAGTTTTCTGCATTTTTTAAGATTTTACTCTTATTTTATGTAAATAGTTTAAAGACAGTTATTTAAAGATGTATTTTAATTTTGTTTTATATCCTTCATGGTTTGAAGTTGTGCTGTGTAATAAGCCAAAAGTTAAAAATTCTATGAAATATGTTAAAACATTGATAAGCTATTGAAAAAATTCTTATTTTTGTCTTATAAATATAAATGCATGTAAAATAATATTTTTCCACATTAAGATCCGCTTTTGACTTATTTCACAGCTATAAATGAATAAAACAACACAGAAAGTGTCAAAGATTTTTGTAAATTATGTGTATGACTATTCTAAATCATTGAAAGGCGAAATTAACTAAAATAAAGTTGCTTTAAGAAACCTTTCAATTTTTTTACTTTTGAACACTATAGGTTACTCATACACTTGAAAATAGAAATAATTTAAGTAACAGACACTTTTTTATCCAACATTTCAATCTTTAAGGGTACAAACAAGCAATATTTTGAATTTTAAGCATTCTACATTTTTTAAGACTTTTTTTTTATGTGCAGTTTAAAGTAGACAGTTGTTAAAGATATTTCAATTTTGTTTTATATCATTGATGGTTCAAACTGGCACTGTGTAATAAACTGAAAGTTAAAATTTCTATGAAATATATTGCAATTGTCGATAATATCAGAAGTTGCACTTGAAAAAAATTCTTTTTTTCTCTCATAAATGCATGTAAAATAATATTTCTCACTCATTAAGATCTACTATTGGCTTATTACACAGCTACAGCTATAAATAAATAAATGACACAGAAAGTGTCAAACATTTATGTAAACAATGTGTGCGAGTATTAAAACATTATTGAAAGATAAAATTAACAAAAACTAACACTAAAATGTACTTACATCAAAAAGACAATCTTTTGTTGTTTGAAACACTGGCATACTAAATCAGCGTACTCTTAAGATGGCAGGTTTGACACTTTACGGCAAATCCTATAGCAATTTAAAAGAAAAAACTATAAATTATGCTAAATTTATATTTGAATATTATTTCAAAATTAGAATTTGTATTATGAAGTTACAATTTTTAAAATACAGTGGAAGCCCTTGGGAGACATGTTTCACACCCGAGTTAATTACAATTATATGTCATAATTTTGTAATGGTCTATAGTGGCAGATATCTATTACTTAATAGATACAGCTAATTATGAATTTAAAATTATAATCTCATAATTTAACAAAAAAGTGACCATCTGTTTTTATGGATTCATTTTTAAAAAACGAATTGTTTAATAAATCATATGAACGTTTTTAATATTTATTGAGCTATATATAATGCATTTAATAAACATGCTTCAACAATGTAAAAAACAGTTATACAGATATATGTCATAATTCTGTAATAGTATGTTTTCAAAAACCAAAATTTGTGTTTCACGGTTTTAAGTTTTTTACAAATTTAACATTTTAAAAATATCAAAATGTATCTTCTAACACACTTTTCAGAAACCTCTAACTTCAGATATCCATTACTTAGAAGATATAGCTAATTATGAATTTAAAATTATAATATAATTTTTAACAAAAAGTGACCACCTGTTTATTATATGGGTTTCATTTATTTTTGAAAAACGAATTGTTTAATAAATCATATAAACCTTTTCAATATTTATTGAGCTATATATAATGCATTATTAAACAAACTTTAGCAATGTAAAAACAGTTATACAATTATGTGTCATAATTTTGTAAAGGTATATTTTCAAAAACCAAAATTTGCATTTCACGGTTTTAAGTTTTAAACAAATTTAAAATATCAAAATGTACCTTCAAACAGAGCTGGAGATTTCAATAGCTACAAATTTCTATTACTTTACTTAGAAGATACAGCTAATTATGATTTTAAAATTATAATATCATAATTTAAAAAAAAAAAACACCTGTTTATTATATGGATTTCATTTATTTTTGAAAAAAAAATGTTTAATAAATTATATAAACCTTTTTAATAATTTATTGAGCTATATATAATGCACAATGTAAAAACAGTTATACAATTATATGTCATAATTTTGTAATGGTATATTTTCACAAAAAACCAAAACTTGCTTTTCACGGTTTTAAGTTTTTTACAAATTTAACATTTTTAAAATATCAAAATGCGTCACACTTTTCAGAAACCTCCAACTGCAGATCTCCATTACTTTACTTAGAAGATACAGTTAATTATGAATTTAAAATTGTATAATCTTATAGAATTTTTTAAAAAAGCGACCACCTGTTTATTATATGCATTTCATACGTTTTTGAAAAACGAATTGTTTAATAAATCATATAAACCTTTTCAATATTTATTGAGCTACATATAATGCATTATTAAACATGCTTTAGCAATGTAAAAAACAGTTATACAATTATGTGTCATAATTTTGTAATGGTATATTTTCAAAAACCAAAATTTGCATTTCACGGTTTTAAGTTTTAAACAAATTTAAAGTTTTAAAATATCAAAATGTACCTTCTAACAGACTTGGAGGTCTTATAGCTATAGATCTCCATTACTTTACTTAGAAGATGCAGCTAATTATGAATTTAAAATTATAATCTCATAATTTTAAAAAAAGCGACCACCTGTTTTTATGGTTTCATTTTTAAAAAACAAATTGTTTAATAAATCATATAAACCTTTTTAATATTTATTGAGCTATATATAATGCACAATGTAAAAACAGTTATACAATTATATGTCATAAATTTGTAATAGTATATTTTCAAAAACCAAAATTTGCATTTCATGGTTGTATGTTTCTTACATTTTTAAATTTTTTAAATGTTAAATTTGTATCTTCTAACACACTTTTCAGGAACCTCAACTGCAAATATCCATTATTTTACTTAGAAGATACAGCTAATTATAAATTTAAAATTATAATCTCATACACAAACCAGAATTTGCATTTCACGATTTTTATTTTTCATCTAATTTAATGTTTTAAAATATCAAAATATTCATTGTATAATACAGTTGGCGTTTGTTTCGTATGCCTTCATATATCCATTACTTACAAAATAAAGATAATTTTGAATTTAAATTATATAGCAATCTCATTAGAAAAAAAAAAAGGCAACCACTAGTTTTTATTGATTACATTAAATTTTGGAAAATGAATGGTTTAAAAAATCATATAAACCTTTTTTAATACTTAATTTAGCTACATAAAATCCTGTAAACATTCTTTTAAGTAATGTAAAAAATTCAGTTTTGCAAACATATATATGTATATCATGTTGTAGTAAGGACTTGAATGCGTATGACAAGCATTAATGATAGCGAGGCATTCATAAATTGAAAACATCAACAAACAAAAATAACTGATATCGAAAAATAATTTCGCGTGTATAAATCTTTGAACTGAACTAAATTATTAAACTTAAGTTATTAATAGCTTTAAAATAGTGGTTTATTTCGCTCCGGATGCAATGTAGAACCGGTACTATTTTAGGCTTAAGCAAATTGCTAATCTAATATTTACAGGTAAAATATAAATTTTGTGCAAGGGAGTTTCAGCAAAACATTACAATGTGTACTAACAGTAAAATAAACTATAGCTACTAGTGTACTTACTTGTATTTCAAGGATTGATGGGGACGGGGAGATAAATCCAAAATAAGCGATATTCATGTTGACGCTTAAGTTGTTAGCCGCCATTAAAGTTTAGCTTGTGTGGCCTTGTGGGGTGATCGTGATGTGATGCCACTCAACGATAACTAAAGGTAGAACCGTAAACTGGGTTATTGTGCCTCCAGCATAAGATTTTCTTTTCCAGTCATTTTTATTTGAACGGGAAACTCGGTGAAACCTCTTGTTTTCACCAGTTTATTTGTTCAAAGTTAAACCTTTATTTTTAACAGTGTATTTAAAGTTTCTAGCCTTTTCAGTATCACAGAAATCGCAATTTAGAAAGCTTTTAGCTACTGCAACCCTCTGGTGGTAGTGGCAAAGACATAAAATATAGCTTATGTTTGAGCAGGTTCTATCACCAACAATTTGTTATCATTATTTTTTTAATCGGTTTGGTATTTGATAAGATTACATAAAAAATGTAATTTATAACGATTTTCGCTCACTTCATCTTTTTAAATTTGAAATTTTCTTTCGACAGTTCATAGAAAGCAGTTGCATCTTGTAAGTAAATAACATGCCATACTTCAAAGTGTTAGACCATTCAGTTCATGCTTTTTTGCTCCTGCAACGTCTAGGTGATAGTGATACCAACTTGAAATAGCATCTATGTTAGAGCAGAGGCTGTCAGCATCAATTTCTTACCATTACTTTTGAAATCAGTTTGATTTTTCCTGAGATATTGGTGACAAATCGGCATTTAGAACGTTTTTAGAACGCTTTTCGCTCATTTTGCTCCTGCATCTCCTCTGGGGTAGTGGAAACAGATATAAAATATAGCCTATCTTAGAGCAAGATCTGTCACCAACATTTTAACACCATTATATTTGAAATCGGTTCAGTATTTCCTGAGATTGCAAAGAAATTGCAATTTAGAACGTTTTTTACAACGCTTTTTGCACATTTTCACCCCTTTTTAATTTCGAATTGTTTAAGAACTGTTCTTAGAAATCCTTTATATCTAATAAGTAGCTGATACTTCAAATTTCAAATTTCTAGGCCCTACAGTAACACATAAATCCCATTTTTAGAATGTTTTTTGCTCCTACACCCCCTTTGGGGTAGTGGCACCGACATAAAACATAGCCTATCTTGGAGCAAACATTGTCACTATCATTTTGACACCAATATTTTTTTTAATCGGTTTGGTATTTCCTGAGATTATGTAGAAACTATCATTTAGAACGTTTTTTAGAACGCTTTTTGTGCATTTTCACCCCTTTTAAATTTCGAATTGTCTAAGAACTGTTCTTAGACATCATTTATATCTTATAAGTAACTAATATTCCAAATTTCATATTTCTAGGTCCTTCAGTAACGCAAAAATCGCATTTTTAGAACGTTTTTTGCTCCTGCACCGCCTTTGGGGTAGTGGCACCGACATAAAATATAGCCTATGTTCTAAGTTGGACTAACACCATCATTTTGATACCATTACTTTTGGAATCGGTTCGGTATTTCCTGAGATTATGTAGAAACTACCATTTAGAACGTTTTTTAGAACACTTTTTGTGCAGTCTCACCCCTTTTAAATTTCGAATTGTTTAAGAACTGTTCTTAGACATCGTTTATATCTTGTAAGTAACTAATATTCCAAATTTCATATTTCTAGGCCCTTCAGTAACGCAAAAATCGCATTTTAGAACGTTTTTTTGCTCCTGCACCCCATTTGGGGTAGTGGCACCGAAATAAGACATAGCCTATGTTCTAAGTTGGACTAACACCATCGTTTTGATACTATTACTTTTGGAATCGGTTCGGTATTTCCTGAAATTATGTAGAAACTACCATTTAGAACACTTTTTGTGCAGTCTCACCCCTTTTAAATTTCGAATTGTTTAAGAACTGTTCTTAGACATCGTTTATATCTTGTAAGTAACTAATATTCCAAATTTCATATTTCTAGGCCCTTCAGTAACGCAAAAATCGCATTTTTAGAACGTTTTTTGCTCCTGCACCCCCTTTGGGGTAGTGGCACCGACATAAGATATAGCCTATGTTCTAAGTTGGACTAACACCATCATTTTGATATTATTACTTTTGGAATCGGTTCGGTAGTTCCTGAGCTTACCTCCTACAAATAAAATTTTTTTCCTCTTTATAATAAGATAAGATAAGATAAGATAAGATAAGAAGTATAGATATAGATGACGATGGGAAAGCGCCTTCAATAATGAATGCCAAAATGCTACACTCTAAATTAAAATGTCTGAAATTCAGACACTTAAGTGTCTGAAATGGAGTGTTCAATTTTCAGACATTTTAAAATGTCTGAATTTTTTCAGACACTTTTTGCGTCTGAATTTCAGACACTTCAAACGTCTGAATCGCATCCATTTTTTTGTAAGCATCATACGTAGCCATGTTTGACCACGTTGAATCCTGGAAAAATATTTGGCTGTGGTCCTGCCCCCCCCCGCCCCCCAATATAGCCTGATTTTTTTGGTGCTTTCAGTTTTGGTATACAATTTTCGTTACGTTGATAATTTAAATCTTTTACGACATTGTACTGATTATAATCAATATCTTGAACTTCAGGAGTAGAACAAGATTAAAAAACAAAAAATATTTATCTAAATATTAGATTTTTTAAAATTTATTTTGTTTTTAACCTTATTTTACTTTAAAAGTTCAAAATATTGATTATAATCAGTACAATTTCGAAACAGATTTAAAATATAAGCTTTACAAATATTGCACATCAAATTTGGGGGCACTTACAGTCGTAGGGGGACGGGGCACTTCCCAGTTTGCCCTTCCTTTAATCAAGAAGTACTTTTGCAAAAAACGCAACCCTGCATTATAGTTGTCTAAATTGAGATGTCCGATATTCGGGAGTATCCGTTGTGGAGGTTAATGGACATTCTCGAATAGCGAACACCTCTATTTAACGAATACTTTTTTAATCAGCAGACATACATATTTGTATATTTTTACCTCAAAAAAGTAGACATCTCCAATTATTGGACAAATTCCGCGGTCCCGAAGTGTTCGCTATTAAGGGCATTTAAGGTACATAGATAAATATATATATATATATTTTATAATCTTGTCCTACTCTAAAAGTTCAAAATATTTATTATACTCGATTGAATGTGGAAAAAGATTTAAAATATCAGATGTACGAAAATTGCAAAAATCCCCCCCCCCCCCCAGAAAAAAATGAAAATATAAAAAAATATATTGCCACATAGGCAATTTTACATATACATCACTTGATAATCACAACAGCCATTTAACTATGAATAATGAAAATAAATAAATAAATATTCTATTTTAATAACATTGGGGAAAAAATGACTTTGGTATTTTGTTAAATATATTTGCGTTTTTAAACTTGTCCTACTCTAAAAGTTCAAAACTTTCATTATAATCAGTACAAGATTTAAGATATCAGCTTTACAAAAATTCATGCAAAATCCCCCCCTCCCCCCCCCAAAAAAAAATGAAAATACTTATATAAAAATTATGTTTTTAAAAAATTTATATTTCCACATGGGCAAGTTTTTATGTAGATCAGAGGGTACTCACAAAAGCTATTCAACTATCAATAAAAACAAATAAGTACATATTCTATATTAAAAACATGAGGAAAAAATAACTTATGATTTCCAAACTTCTTTCGTCTTAAATATATACAGTAACATCTGTCATTTTTGTATTTTTCGTATAAGTGCATATAAATAAAGTTACCACAATTTTAAATACGAAATCTAGTTAGAGGTTTTTACTTTTTCCCATTATAAATTTCAAATTACTTTTTTATTAAAAATAATAAAAAAATCAGTATTAGAGTTGATTGCAAATCAAATACATATGTATATTTTTACAGGCAGCTTCATATAATAGACGAGTCTCATTTACTTTATTTATCTTTTTTTAATCTGCGGTTTTATGCCAGGAAGTAAGAAAGCATTAGGTCATCTTTCAAAGTTTTTTTTTTTTTTTTACTTCCTTGTGGCCGTCATTTACTGCGAGATAAAAATTATCCATTGAAACTAAGAACTGACATTGAATATATAATTCGTAATAAAAAAGAACGTCATAAGTTTAAAAATATATACTTCTAGAATTAGTGGGGTTTTTTGCGAACAGATTCAAAACTAATTAAATTTCATGCAGGATTTTGTTTAGTACAATAAATAAAATCATAAAATACACTAATTTTACTACTATAAAGAAACTTACTTGAGTTGCTGCAAGAGGTAAGAAATATTCCTCGATTTGAAATTTTAAAAACTACCACAACCACAGTGAGGGAGAAAGACTTTCATCAGTTTAAAAGGTAATCCCATAATACATCCGACTAGCCATATTTAAAGAATGAGATGTTTCATCCTAAAAACAGGACCCGCCAGACAAAAGTTTCTTTTTTTTTTTGCCAGCTTCGACAGGACGAAGATGAATAACACAATATTATTGATATAAATTGATACGAGTTAACACTAAGCTCATTGCACACGCTTTGTAGAATTTCCGGGTGTAATCTTCAACCGTCGTCTACTTCTGTTCTGTGTCTATCCCGCCCTTGTATCGACGACAGCTTCTAAGAGACATTTGATGTCGAGCACACACGTCATATGTATGTATTCAATAAATAAGTAATCCAAGTTAATACGAATTAAAATCACAGTACTTCACATTTCGCAAAAAACGAATTAAAATACACGCGTACATAAAAACAAACTTTGTTTGAATTACAACGTATACCACTTCGAACGAAGACATCTAAAACGCATGCGCAACTGGGAGTGCTAGTGCCCCCTGGTGGTTATTGCGTCGGAAGAATCAAAACGTCTTAAATTAAGACACGTTTAAAGCAATGAAGTGTCTTAAAATAAGACGTTTGCGGATATTTTAGACATTATTCTCAGTTCGTTTACACCATGGTCATAGTAAGACGCTTATGTATCTTAAATTAAGACATCTATAGTGTCTTAATTTTCAGATTAAGACACTTAAGTGTCTAAAATTCTTTTTCAGTCACATATGTGTCTAAATTTAAGACGCTTCTATTTGCAGTGTAGCATGTCGGTTACGTTACAGTGTCTCAAAATCAGTGATTTTTCTCCATCTCAAAAATTCTCAACGCGCCTAAAGAAGTTTTCACTTCAAAAAATTAAAAATACATAGCGGTTGAAGAAAAAAATCATCTTGGTAAGGGTGTATTCAAATCCAAACTGCTTATTTTCTGACTCATTTTACAATTCATTTTTGCTCTCAAAGGCTTCGAATTGGTACCTTTTCTTACTCAGAAACTATATAATGTACCGTAATGGTCAATTTTTTGATAGAGGCAGAATATATTTCAAAAAATGATGTCAAAGTGGGCATTTTGAAAGGAATTTCCCGAAGCGATTGTGTAAGAAACAAGAAATATTGTCTTACTGAGAAAATAATTGTTTATATATCAAGTTTTAATTAATTGAACGAAAATTAAAAACACAGGTCTCTTCAAAAATCACGTCAACAAGTTTCATGTTTTCCTATTAAAAATGAATCTGGAGTTATGCCAGAAAATTTCGAGTTGTTAAGCATGGAAAAGTATTTTTTTTAATACCGCCCTAACAAGATTCTGATAAAACCAGTTATTATATAAAAATGAAATGAAAACTCGTCAAAAGCGGCCAGATAAAATTGTTAAAGTGGGTTTATCTGTAATCATGATTTGGTTTTTGTTTGTGAAATTAGTATACTTAACTTCGAAATCTACCTCCGCCTGTAGGCCGGGCCGGCAGGGATTTTTTTTTAATTGTTGCTACATGTTCTTTTTGTTTTGTTTGGAGGCTTGCGAAATACCCTATTTTACTCTGCAGTGAGCAAGTAAAATTTATTTCTTATTATAGTTCCTAAAATTCTTGTGTGCTTAATATTATAGAGTTTTATTACGGAAAATTATTTTTTCAATTAAAGACCGGTATTGCAGATTAGTAACAAACTGTTTTTTAGTCGTAAACCATACTTAAAACAAAATAGGATTTTTTAAAGTATTTTTCCCATGATTTATTTAAAAAATGAAAGCCGAAAAATATTATTACAATGATTTTTGAAAATTCCGGCATTTAAGGATTAAAGACTTTTATATCGGCGAGTATTGAGATTTACGATCATGTCTACAACAAATGTTTTTCATTTTGTATCAAAACATTCTCGATAAAATGAGCCATTGGTGTGGGTTCGATATAATAAAATATTTTTTTCTCAAAATTGTCATTTAAACTACGCACATAAAATTCTAAGCGTCTCTTTGCACCGCAGTAAACTTTTCCATTTTTTAAACAGCGAAAAATGAAGTTATAACTTAATTTTACTTAATAATAAAAAATACTTTCAATTTCAAAAAATAGTAAATTAAAATTTCTTGCAGTGTCACGATTAAATAATAATTAAAGCCAAAAGAAATTCACGATCAATAAATAGCAAGCTATAATGTTTGGCACGGTTTGCAATTAAATTTGTTACTTTTCCTCAATAGGCGCCTTGGCGTTTTTATTAAACAGCTTGGCGCAATTCGGGCATCAGAAAGTGAGATTTGTTGCCAATTGATATAAGGAGTTAAGCAAACAAACTTGATGAAATTGTTTGTTTGTTTATATATGTATATTATTAATGTTTTTTATATACAAATTACTTTTGCTTCCATATAAAATTAGATAAATAGCATCTTTATGTTAAATAAATTGTATAAACATAGAAAAAATGCTTGTGTATGTGAAATGAAACAGTGAATAGGTTTTCAGAAAATATGTTGCAAAATTTCCTTCTCCGCCAAGGTTGCTTTCTCTATTTCGCTAAGGTCCCTATACTGGAAAAGTACCAAAAAATTTTTACACGTTCAGGATTTAAATAAATGGCGCAATAGCATACATTTTAGTATAGAGTTGATATAACGTAAAAGTAGCAAAAGGTCTCCAAAAAAATTTGTCCCAGGTTACGCTAATTCTCTTTAAAACTCGAGGTACTACTTAGTTATCCCGTCGACCAAAAATCTATCGCTAAACTATAAGATTAAATGGCAATAATGGTTGATCGTAAATGTCACATTCACGTGACTTTAAGCAAGTTACACGTGTTTACGTCATCAAGTGATTTTTATTTCGACATTTTATTTGTATTTTTATTAATGTTATACTAATTTATTTGTTCTTCCGTTATATACATATAATAATAGCCGAAGTCATGTGACTGTCATTAATAGTTCCGGCCTGACCGCTTCCCTTTTTATATGCCAAACGGCCATTTCGGTACTTTTATTTTAGTCGGGCGCAGGTGATAAATCGCCAAATATTCTTCCATCGCCATCATTTCATTTAAATTATAAACCTATTTCTCATTTCATTTAAACGTATAACTTTCATTCAAAACACATAAATTTAAATACATATATCAGATACATTTAAATATACATGTTTCATTCACCTCATTTAAAATACAATAAATAAATAAATAAAGGTATTTTTCCAGTACAGGTCCTTGGCGAGAAAAAAAAAAAATTGGCATCGTATTTTCCGGCAATCTATATCCTATTTCATACACATAAGCAATTTTTGGTACAGATGTCATATTCGCCCCATATTGGAGCGATTTTTTTCTGACGCCAATGTCATGTACGCAACGTGTACTTAACTGGCGCCAAAGTGTCGTTATTTTGCTTGATGTGGTAACCCGGATTATGTTGTTTATGCTGTTGATGTTTTCGTCAAATTGGCAACCGAAACAAATCGCGCCAATGTGGGGCAAATATGACATCTGTACCCTATTTTTACTATATGTATACAATTTATTTAATCTAAAGAAGGCAATAATCTATTTTTATATAGAAACAGAAGTAATTTGGGTAGTATTTAGTTATCCCGTCGACCAATTTCGTCAACTAGTATACATCGCCAAACCATTTGCCAAATTATACAAATTGACATAATTTTTATTTTAAATAACGAAAGAACAAATAAATTAGTATAACATTAATAAAAAGTCGAAATAACAATAACTTGATGAAGTAAACACGTGAAACTTGCTTAAAGTCAAGTGAATGTGACAATTACGATCAACCATTATTAGCCTTTAATCTTATAGTTTGACGATAGAATTTTGGTCGACGGGATAACTAAGTAGGGCTTAGATGTTATAGATTCCCGCGGCCGCCATCTTGGATTTTTGTTGGCGTTTACCGAAAAGGCAACCCCAATGAGTGATGTGTTCTGGCAACATAGTGGAGCCTAACATTTCTATAAATCGCTGCTTGGCGGCATATACTACTTGTGGCAAAAGGGGTTTTCACGCCAAGAAAAAATCCAAGATGGCGGCTGCGGGAATGTATAACATCTGTTCCCTAAGTAGTACCAAATATTGTATATATAGTAGTACCAAGTAAGTAGTACCAAATATTTACTCCGCCGTATAGAAAAAAAAAATGTACTTTTAAATGCAATTTGTTTGTAAGCTGTATCTTAATTTGTTTCTGAGTTATTAATTTTTTTTTTTTGTAGTTTTTATTACTTTTTTGTCATAGTGGTATGGTACTTGCTAGTTATCCCGTCGACCCATTTCGCCAAACTATATAAATCGCCAAATTATACAAATTGGCATATTTTTTATTTTAAATAACTAAAAAACAAATAAATTAGTATAACATTAATAAAAATACATATAAAAAGTCGAAATAAAAATCATTTGATGACGTAAACACGTGTTGTCAAGCGAATGTGACATTTACGATCAACCATTATTGGCATTTAATCTTACAATTTGGCGACAGTAATTTGGTCGACGGGATAACTAACAAGTACCATATGTATAAATAGAATGTTTATATGCAAATAAATACGGTATTTTTCGGTTAGCCGGGCGCCAGTGTTTTATTTACATTCATATATACATATATTATATATGCACATATATGTACATATATATATGTACACACACATACATAAATATATACATACATATGCACATATATGTGTACATATATGTGCATATATATGTATATATGAATGTAAATAAAACACTGGCGCCCGGCTAACCGAAAAGTACCATAAATACATGTATAACAAAAAAAAGAAATTTAACAAATTACAACGACCATTTGGAAAATGATTTTTTCGAAGACTAAAATTTAAGACACAAAAAATCGCACGGAGTTGATCCTACATTACGTACGCCATGAATTAAACATTAATAGTGTTATGACACGTAAAAATTGCAAGCGACAAAAAATCGCTTGCGACCCGTCAGATTTCTTAAAACTTACGTATTATCCACCTGAAACTTACGTATTATCCAAGCATTTCATTGGCTGTTCGGGAAAAGGCTTTTCCATCGTCCAAGAAATCTGACGACCAATTTTAAATGAAATTTCATTCTTAAACTTCTAAACATCACACAATATTACTTTTTACACTGCCGTATAGAGAAAAAAATGTACTTTTAAATGCAATTTGTTTGTAAGCTGTATCTTAATTTGTTTCTGAGTTATTAATTTTTTTTTGTAGTTTTTATTACTTTTTTGTCATAGTGGCAGCAGAAGTAATCCATCTTTGTTGAAAGTAAAGGGAAATACAGATTACTGTATAGACCAATCAGAACACGAATAAAATGCAGATTAAACCAATAAAAAGCTTCAGATATGCGTTTGATTTCCTACCCTGACGAGGACAATAACCATTTTTCCAAATGGTTAATAAAAGTTCACCAGGTTTGTTTTCATAGCTATTTATATATTTTGTCAACGTATTTCAGTTTCTGAAGCCCGAATTGCGCCAAGCTTTAAAAAAAATTGCCAAGTCCCCCGTACTGGAAAAACACCAAAATAAATAATTAATCGTAATAATTATAACATAAACTAAAATATTTCTTTTCTGCATCAAAGTACCGTTTTCCTAATTTACATTCAAATGAATATATATTCTAAAATAACTTCAATTTAAATTAGGCTGACAGCTTACTATCTCACTTCATAAAATAAACAAACAGAAGAGATTCGTTCATCATGAACTGTAGAAAATATTAAACCATGAAAATAATCATTCGCAAAGCAGGTTCTCCAACAATGAATGGACTATATTCTTATGATGTCATAGTAGGTAAATAGGCGGCGCTAACGTTTGTTTACGGTTTGAATTCACGAGGGTTTTATTTTGCTATTTCTCTTAGTTACGTTACTTCATTGCCATATTTATGAACTCAGAAATCAAATAAAAAAAACAAAAGTATATACATTCATTATCTATGTAATAAAAGCCGAAGTCATGTGACTGTCATCAATAATTCCGGGCTGACCGCTTCACTTTTTTTGACAAACGGACATTTCAGTACTTTTATATTAGTCGGGCGCAGGCGATAAAAAACGCCAAATATTCTTCCATCGCCCTCATTTCATTAAAAATATAAACCTATCACTCATTTCATTTAAAATAAATCTTTCATTTAAAATACACATATTTTATTTACCGCATTTAAAATACAATAAATAAATAAATAAATGGATATTTTCCCAGGATAGGTTCTTGGCGAGAAAAAAAACTGGCATCGTATTTTCCGGCAATCTATATCCTATTTCATATACATAAGCAATCTTTTCCATATGTATACAATTTATTTAATCTAAAGAAGCCAATAATCTATTTATATATAGAAACAGAAGTAATTTCTATGTAAACAAATATTGTATAATATGTATAAATAAAATGTTTATATGCAAATAAATACAAATTAAATATGTATAAATAAAAATAAAAGTTCACCAGGTTTGTTTTCATAGCTATTTATATATTTTATCAACGTATTTCACATTCTGAAGCCCGAATTGCGCTAAGCTTTAAAAAAAAATGCCAAAGCCCCTGTAATGGAAAAGTACCTAAATAACCAATTAATCGTAATAATAATAACACAAACTAAAATATTTCATTTCAATATCAAAGTATTGTTTCTAATTTACATTCAAATAAATATATATTCCAAGATAATTTTAATTAAAATTAAGTTCACATCTTTCTATTTCACTTCATAAAGTAAACAAACACAAGAGATTCATTCATCATAAACAATAGTAAATATTAGGCCATGGTGGTAATCATTCGCAAAGCATATTCTGCAACAATGAATGGACAATATTCTTATGACGTCATTGTAGGCAAATTGGTGGAGCTAACGTTTCTTAACGGCTTGCATTCACGAGGGTTTTATTTTGCTATTTCTCTTAGTTACGTTACTATATTGTCATATTTATGAACTCAGAAATCAAATATATAAAAGCAAAAGTATATATATTCATTATTTAGTTATTAAGTAGTGAAAAAAAAATTATAAATGCCTGATTTGCAAAATTTAAATAAATTATCCTGCAATGATTGCTATGATAAAATGTAGTGATAGATTGGTTGACGGAAGTGTTTGTTTGTAAACATGCCCTTTCCTTATAGTGGCGAGTGTTAGCGAGCAGCGGGCTGAGCCCCCTAGTGTTTTTTAATCATGTATTCATTCACGTTATTTTATTTATGTTATTTAAAGTATTCTTTCCTCTGTTTATTTTCTGTCTCCAGGCCTGGTACACTAGGGCTGGTAGCAGAATTTTTTCAAATTCTTGCTCCATCCCATATATTTTGTTAGTTCTGAAAGTGTCATGATCTTAAAACTAAAAGTAACTAATACAATTTTTGGTACTTTTCGGTTAGCCGGGCGCCAGTGTTTTATATACATACATATATTGTATATATACATACATATATATGGGTATATATATACGCATACATGTATATATATATGCATATATATGTATATATACTTATATGTATATATATATATATGTATGTATGTATGTATATAAAACACTGGCGCCCGGCTAACCAAAAAGTGCCCAAATTTTCAGACATAGCATTTTTATTTTGTAATTTTTATTGGTACTTTTGTAATAATTTTAACTGGATGACTAAACTCATTATTAATTTCAGTACTTCTCCGTTATCCCGTCAATCACTTTTCATAAATAAAAATTATTGCCAAAAAATTTCAACAATTTGTAAACCAAAAGGAAGAATGTTAAAATTTAAATTTAAAAAAAAAATCAGAAAAGCTTTGCTTACTAAATTGGTAACTATCAATTTTAAACAATATATTTTATGATATACTATTACTGAAAACCGAAATAAAAATCTTGGATATTTATTACATTATTTTTCTTAACTATCCCTCTCGGCTGGTGAATGCTTAAGTGATATCAATTGAAACAGTTTTATGGAACTGGAGATTGGAACATATAATATTTGTTCATATAATATTTGTCATAATTTGTTCATCATAAAATTTGTTCAATACTTTCCTCTCTTTTAATATCATTTTGTTGCTGTTTAGGAACGTAATTGTTACTTTAATCAACAAAATATCTAATAAATCAGTAAAACATCATTAAAAACAGACATAAACACATCTGACATCAAGTAAATGTGACGCCACGATCGTGTAATTTTGGGATTCAATTTTACAAGGAGATGGAACCCGAGCTCCTCGGGTTACAGAATATAGGTGAAAACCATTTTATTTTATTTTTTAACTCTAATTATTTTTTTACATGTAATATATATTCTAGATTGCTCACTAACATCAAAACGAATTTTTATATGAAAATTTCAATTATGCAATCAAATAAAGTTTCGAAATTTATTAAAAGCGATACTTTCACATGTCACCGCATGCCAGGAGTTATTAAACTAAGATTTTTCGACTTACGTCAGTCTTTCCGATCATTTCGGTGCTTTAAGCGCGTGGTTCAATCACATGTCTGTTAAATTTGTTTCTTATTTACATTATTTTATTTCTTTTTCTATAGAGGAAGTTTCAATTTTGTTATGGAACATTAGACGGAAACAAATGCTGAACTTTTTACATTGTTATAACCCCTTGTGGGGCAAGCAAAAATGACTTTAAATATCGAATTCTCACCGGAATAATCGAAAAATTTTATTTTTAAATAAGGAAAAGCAATTTTTCAACGATTTTCTTCCAAAGTTAAAAATATAAAATTTTGTAAAAATTTTCTGGTGAAATTCTTGTTTAAATTAGGTGGGATATATTTTATCCCACCGCCCCTCAAGGGGTTAAGGGCAAGCGGATTAATCTTTCGTAATCGAGCTACACGTGATAGAGATAAATTTAAAAATAAATTATGATTGAAAATCTATATATGTATTACGCTATCGTACGTGGCACAGAAACCATGATTATTTGTTAATTGTTTAATGGCAAAGCCCAAATAAAACGCATCTCATTGGTTATTTTGTAATATTTTTAAAAAGGGAATAACAATAAACAAATAAAAAGTTTAATTATTAACTATAGAACAAAAAAATTTATATAATTTTAAAAAATAAAATAAAAGTAAATAAACAATTTAATAATAAATAAACAACAATATCCGGTTTACCATACCAAGCAAAATAACGACACTTTGGCGCCAGTTAAGTACCCCGGTGCGTATATGACATTGGCGTCAGAAAAAAGACGCGCCAACGTAGTGCATATATGACACCTGTGCCGTCTTTAATTCATCTAATTTAAAATACAGTAAATAAATAAATAAATGAAGGCACTTTTCCAGTATAGGTACTTGGCGAAATAGAGAAAAGGTCCATGGCGAGAAAAGAATTTTTTTTCCAGCAACCGATTTAATCAAAATATTTTTTTTTCAAATAAAACTACATAAAAGTTGCCATCATGATCGCAAAGAACTCGTACTTTTATGTTAGCTGGGCGCAATTCTCGCCAATAGCATTTTTTAACTCGCCAGCAGCATTTTTTATTTTTCGAGGGGTAAATTAAAACAATGCTTTGATGTTGAAATTAAATGGTTTATGGTATTATTAGCCCTGGTACGGTATGCTATTTCTTTCTCCCAGCTTATTTTGTGTCCAAAAAATAACGTTAGCTTACAGACGCTAGCAATAAACAAAGTAGATGTATCATTGTACAATTAAATACTCTATAGCCTTTTTTAAAATTTTTAAACATCGCACATTTTCAATTTTTATACCATCGTATTGGGAAAAAAAAGTACTTTTTAATGCAATTTGTTTGAAAACTGCATCTCTATTTGTTTTTGAAATATTAACTTTTTTGTAGTTTTTAGCGACATTTGTTTCATTTTGGCAACTCAAGTACGCCATTTCTGTAGAAAGTAAAGAAAAAATTGCTGAAAAATAGCAATTATATCTTTTGGTTGCCATTTTCTCATAAAATGAAAAAAAAATTAATTAAAAAATTAAATTGAAAAAGAAAATTAATTAAAATACGTGCTACTTTGAGAAAAATATAAATGAAGGATTTATGATAAAACAGGGAGCTATTATAAACTATATTTAATTTTAAGTTTCTATATTAATGCAAATGACGTCATTTTACATAACATAAAAGCGTGTGCTTTAAGTCTGAAATATTTTTTGCCGTAGAGTCCCGATTATCCGAGTTATTTTCTTCTGATGGACTGGCGGCTTCTATTATTATGAAACAGCCATTATAAATGAAGCGTTAGGTGAAGATGAAAGATCTGCCGTAAAAAGTTAAAACTCTGATTTTCTGGTCAGAATGGAAAAAAAATGGCCATAATTTTTTTAACGCTTCATTTATAATGGCTGTTTCATAATAATAGAAGTCACCAGTCCACCAGAAGAAAATGAAATAATGGAAATGCCGGGGCGACACTAAATTCTGAAAAAGCAGAATTCCTGTTCTCTAGTATATATTCTTATTTTAATACATTACACATATATTTTAATGCATTAAAATAGGGATTAATTTTCTTTTATTTATTCTTTTTCTTTTTCTAAAGATTTTTTTTTTTTTTTTTAAGTGAAAGTCATGAATTTTAAAGGTCATTTTTAAATTAATCCATTCTAAATAAAATGAGAAAGGATTATATTTTAATCTGAATTAACGAAGTATGGAAAAAAATACGGCGGGTACAATGTTTGGCGATTTATCACCTGTGCCCGACTAACATAAAAGTAGCGAGTTCTCGATTTCTCTATCAAAATCTTCCAATTTGGCGAAGGATTGAGCAAGTAAATTAAATTATGAATAAAAGTAACGTGATTCAATGCCTAGCATACATTTAAGGGAGACCAAATTGGTCGCCGCGGGCGGCTAGTTATTTAAAAAAAACATGATAACTCAGTCAATTAAGATCAATTTTCAAACAAATTGCATTTGAGAGTAGATTTTTTTCCTCTATTTGACGGTTTAAAAATTGAAAATGTGTGATATTTAGAAATTTAAAAAATCGCTGACACAGCACGTATTTTAATTTCAATTTTATTTTCAGTTTTTATGAGAAAATGGCAACAAAAAGGTACAGAAATTTAATATTTTCATTCTTCCGTGATTATTTTCCCTTTATTTTCAACCCTCCACGACTTTCAACAGAAATGGAGTTCTTCAGTTGCCACAATTACAAAAAATGGTGTTAAAAACCACAAAAAAATTAATATCTCAAAATTAAATTGAGATACAGCTTTCAAACAAATTGCATTTAAAAGAGCATTTTTTTCCTTATACGACGGTGTAAAAATTTAAAATGTGCGATGTTTAGAAGTTTAAAAATTTGCTGTGGAGAAAATCGCAAAACCAAAATTTTATTTCAAATTTCAAAGTGTTGCCATTCGCAGAATGACGTATGCGTTACGCACAGATATGTTTGTCCTTTATAATATAGATAGATAGATAGTTTGGTGGTAGGTTTTTTGGTACCTCTCCATTATCTTGTCGACCACTTTCAATAAAAATAACTTTGGCCAAAATAGGATTAAACGCCAAAGATGCATGATTGTAGCGTCTCATTCACTTGATGTCAGATGTTATTTTAATCCATAATATTATATGTGATGTGTTTATGTCATCTTATATGTGATATCTTATATGTGTTTGTCATCAGCTTTTTAATTTGACCTTTTTCTGTATTTTTAATGGTGTTTTATTATTTTACTAATTATTTCATTAACATAAAAATAAAGCTTTTAAATGGTCGCATTATGATCAGGATTAGAAATTAGGAACTTTAAATAAGGTGTCAAATGACGCCTGCAATTTTTTTTCTAGGTGTCAAACTGCATTTCATGCTTGAAATTTTATATATCATATTTTCTCATTGTTTTTCGCAACCATGTTAACAATATTATTTCTATTTTTATGTGTTAAAGTGTTTAATATGTACAGCCCACTCCCTGTCTTTATATCTATGTTTTAATCACTAAAACAAAATAAAAAAAGTGTGAAACTTGATTAAACTACAATATTTGGATTCTAAAAAAATGTTTAGCTTATTCTTTTTCTAAAGCTAATATACATGCAAAGCAGATTATCAAGCAATTATGTCCATTAAAAGAAAATTTGAACGTTTAGATATAACCAGGAATAAGCCTAGATTATAAAAAATCCTGAGACTGACAATATACATCAGAAAATTAAAAAAATAACAAATGAAAGAGCCTTTGGATAAAAATTATGGCGTGGCATTTTAAAATATTCACAAATCCATTTATTTTATTTTTTGGGGGGAAGGGGGGGTAGAACTACAATTTTAAAACACTCTTGATACAGTATCTTATTTTATCAAAAACAGGTGCTCTTGAAGTGAATGTGGCGGGCCCATTAGTAAAATAGTGCTATTAGTAAACTTATGCTATCAGCATATAACTATCCCCGTGTGGTGACCGGGCCAGAATAGTTCCACTGTAGCTCATGCATGTTGTAAGAGGCGACTAAAATGGCTTCCAATCCAAGGTGTGAGGTACCGTGCTGATGAATGAATGGCATCTGGGGTATATGATGTCGCTAACGGTCCCCTCGAGGAACCAGGCGTAACCTCGTTGACAGTACGCTTTACACCTGTACAGGTAGGCTATGTAGATGTGGACTTTTTGTACCTCCCAGTTCTCCGGTCCATTTATGGATAATAAAAACACAAAAAACAAAAAGAAAGGGTTGGGTTCTCCCTTGGGAGGTACCCAATCAGCTTGTTAAACGGCTTCTTTGAAGCTGGAGAAAACCAGCAAGGAGAAAACCAGCAACCTTACTGCTGGTAGAAGTGGTGATGCGAGCAGTAGCTTGCAACACACTAACACTGCAGTTGGGGGGCAGGGAGTACTCACAAAAACTCAAAAGCGCAATAAGCGCAGAACAGTAAAAAAGAAAGAGAAAAAAGCCTCAGCAGTTGGGTCAACTGAAGAAGAGAATGTAGGGGGAACCAAAGGACGATAGGTCTGGGGTTTCAACTCCTTCTCCTGCACAAGCAGCATTGTTGAAAAGACCACGGACGGAAAACCGACCACGGTCTTTTGCACAGGCAGTGAAGGCAGTCAAGATGGCTATCGTGAGGGAATCTCTTCCTTCCGAGAAACTATTTGATGAAGACCTTGATGCATCCAGATGGAAATACTAAAGCAGATTGATTTGATTCCTACTGGTGATTCTATGCCCAGAATTCAGAGATCTGCATTGCAGGCTGGATCCCTAATCATCTACTGTGATGATGTTAAAACTGGGGACTGGCTGAAAAGGGTCTTTGATGACAATAAAGAGGTGATTGGTGGCACGGTATTCAAAGATATGAGTATCAATGAACTACAAAAGCCTGTGAAAGTGGCATTTAACACTAGAGATGTATATACAAAGGAGCCCAACTTGTTGCTAAAGTGGATCCACCGGTTAAACCGTGAGTTGAAGTCGGAGGAATGGCGTGTTCTCCACAAGGTGGTGGACCCACATTCGATACGATGGATCTTTGAGGTTGACCGGGAGGCTGCTGAAGCGATCAGGCGGACAGACTTTGGTGCATATACAGGCCTGGACAGGGGAATCTTCAAAATGATAAGGGATCCCAACACCAAGGTGAAGGAGAAGGAGCGTTTGACTCAAACACAGACAACCTCCTCTCATGTGATTCTGATACCCTTTCTGATAAGGATAGCGAATTACTTAAAATTTATGAATTGGAGATTGCTACCAGTTCTGAAGGAACCCTCCAACCAAACTCACCCTTATCTATTGATGAGATTGAGATGGAGTTGCAGGATTTGAATAATAAGGATCAGCAGGTTAAACCCTTATCTGATTCTGATGGGAAGGGTGGTACCTCTTCCTAACTTACTTGCTGCCTTTATCTTATTCATGGATGATAGCTGTAAAGTAGCACAAATCAATCTTCACCATAGTCGCTCTGCATCAGCCGTTCTCGGCAGGAGACTGGCTAGAGCTGTTTTTGATATTGCATTAATTCAGGAACCTTGGACCCTTAATGGTAAAATCCTAGGTCTGAATATCAAAGGGTACAAAGTCTTTTATGATGCTACCTGTGTGAGGCCTAGAGCTTGCATTCTTATTAACTCCAGGCTAAATGTGTTGAATCTTATTAATTATCTGGATGATGACAATGTTGCTATCTAGGTTATTTATGAGTTTCAGGGACATAAAGATGAAATTATATTAATGTCAGCATATCTTCCTTTTGAGGAAAAAGATCATCTTTCTGAGAAAATGAAGACTCTTATTGAGCACTCTATTGAGGTAAATAAGAAGTTAATTATTAGCTGTGATGCCAACGCTTACCACGTTATATGGGGTATACTGACTGCAACAAACGTGGTGAAGATCTTCTTGAAGACATATTAGGTTATAACCTTTGTCTTCTTAATAAGGGAAATGAACCCACTTTTGTTAAAAAAAATAGAAGGGAGGTCATTCATCTTACTTTATGCAATAGCTCTTGCTATAATCATATTAAGGATTGGGAGGTGTCTGATGAAGTAACTATGTTTGATCACCGACTAATCGTTTTTTCTGTTACAGGACCTACGAGATTTGTAACAGAAAGTAGGAACCCCAGAAAGACTAACTGGGGTTCCTATTATGAAGATCTTGAGGACGCCACCAAAAATCTAGTCAGTAAGTTGTCCTCGATAGCCGATTTGGAGTTAGCCGTTGACCAGTTGATGCCAAGAGAAATTCCTCGAGAAATTTTTGTAGTGGCATTAATGATGTTCCTAGTATGGCAAAAATTGTGAAGATTATGGCCAAGGACATGAACTGTAGCTTAAAATCTATTAAGCTTTCAAATGGCAACTAATTCTGGTTACTAATTCTGGAAAGGAAACATTGGCTGAAATGCTGAGAATTCATTTTTCAGGTTCTAGTGTTGTCACTGATGCTACTCCCTTCTCTCCTATATCAACAAACAGTTGTGGGAGGAGTAAATGGGACACTGCAAAGAAGGTTGTTACGTATGATGGGGTTGTTTGGGCTATTAAGTCTTTCAACTTGTTCCGTTCTGCAAGTATAACCAGCTCCCCCTAGCGAGCAGTCTGTAAAAAAGATTATTAAGCTGTTGATCGTCAAAGCATCAACACGTATCAGAAACTCCATTTAAACTACGCGATGGATATTAATTATATTTTGCAATCTAGTCAAATTAGTCAAGTTTATGTTTGTGTAAGTGTGTTGTGCAGCGTTTATGTGTGAATAAAATCAATTAAAAAGAAATTAAACGTTTACAGTCTACTATAAACACCAAAACCCTTCAAAACTCCTGGTATGGATGGCATATTTCCTGCTCTTCTTCAGGAGGGTATTCAGCTCCTTGCTCCGGTACTTTGTAGAATTTTCAGGGTATGTGTTGCCTATGGACATATTCCAAGTACCTGGAGGCATACTAAGGTTATTTTATTGCGAAAGCAGGGAAAGATAACTATTATGAGGCTAAATCTTTCAGACCTATTAGTCTTACTTCTTTTCTGTTAAAGACATTGGAAAAGCTTATTGATAGGTATATTAGGGAAACTGCGCTGAGAGCTATTCCACTTTCAGACTCTCAGCATGCCTATCAGCCTACAGACACTGCTTTGTATAATCTATCATACATTTTGGAAAAGACTTTGAGTTCTAAAGAAGTTGCATTAGCAAGCTTCTTAGACATTGAGTGTGCTTTTGACAAAGTCCCTATAGAGACTGTCCTTCGGACCCTCATTAGGAGGGGCGTTGATGATATTATCGTTAACTGGATCAGGGTTCTGTTATTTTTTAGGTACATTAACGCTTCTCTTGGTGGTGATAATTACACTGTTCATGCTAATGCTGGGTGTCCACAGGGAAGTGTTCTTTCACCTGCCTTTTTGGGGCCTAGTTGTTGATTCACTTTTGAATGACATAACATCTTCAGGCTTGTCTTGTATTAGCTATGCTGATGATGTTGTCGTCATTGTTAGAGACAAATTTATAAAAACAGTTTGTTGCATTATGTCTGATGCACTTAGACGCATGAAAAGTGCAGCGATCCTGAAGGGCTTTCAGTCAATCCACGTAATACCACAATGGTTGCCTTCACGAATATGAAAAATCTTGATGTGCAAAATATTGAGTTCTTTGATCAGGCACTCACGTGCTCTGAAGATGTCAAATATCTTGGCATCTATTTTGACTCTAAATTTAGTTGGGAGAAGCACTTTGATTATTGTCTAAATAAGGCAAAAAAAGTCTTTTGGACTTGTAGCAGTGCTGTTGACAGAACCTGGGGTTTAAGTCCCAAGACTATCCTTTGGATTTATAGGATAATCATTTGTCCTATAATTACTTATGATTCCATTGTGAGGTGGTCTAGGACGGACAAAGTTGGATTCAGCTAAAACAGAATTAAAGAAGCTTCAGCGGATGGTTTGTATTGCTATGACTGGCTGTATCAGAACCACTCCTACGGCTTCTCTTGAGCTTTTGCTTGGGATGCATCCTCTTTTTATGTGTATAGAAACTGAAGCTATCATATGCACAAGAAGGCTTAAATACTTGGGCCGTTGTAAAGCTTATTCAGACTATTTGTCTTGGAAAAACTTTGATGGTAAGGTTCTTGGGTATCCTTTCTTTGACATGCCTAGTGATCGAATGCCTGTAAAGTATACCTTTGATAAAGATTATCAAATTCTTCTGCCCTCACGGGATGATTAGGATTCGGTTCCTACCCATGCTGGTAGGAAGTGCTCTATTTGGTATACAGATGGTTCAAAGATGAACAAGAACACTGGTGCTGGTGCCTGTTGCCCTGATGATGGTATTAAGTACTCATGTTCCTGGACAGTTACTCTACTGTCTTTCAGGCTGAAGTCTTTGCCATTCTTATGTGCTGCAGAATCTGTTTAGACATTGGTTATAGAATCAGATGTATACACATTTGTTTTGATAGTTAAACAGCATTACTTGCTCTAAGTAAGCATGTTATAACCTACCATATAGTTTGGGATTGTTATACTTTACTTTGCCAACTGGCAGTTGGCAACAGGGTTACTCTCTACTGGGATCCTGTGCACTCAGGTGTTTGTGGTAATGAGTTGGCTGACGAATTGGCAAAGGAGGGATCTGCTACTTCCTTTCTGTTGGTCTTGAGCCAGCTATTGCGATCTCTAGTAATCTTATTAGGATTACTGTTTTTAAGATCTTTAGAGAGAAGCAATATGTAGATTGGCGTAACATTAAAGGACAGCGACAAGCAAAAGAACTTAACCGTGGTTGTTCTAGTGTTAGGCATAAGGAACTTTTAATGCTCAATAGAAATGGCATTAGGAAAGCCATTGGTCTTTTAACAGGGCACTGCCCTTTGAAGAGGCACCTTACTGTTATTGGTGTAAAGAATGACCCAACGTGTAGGGGTTTCCTTTACTAGTATCCGTCAGGCCGAAATGTCGGAGCATGGAGTCGTATAAACTAAACACATAACATTTTAAAATTTAAAAAAAAATTAATTTTCATGATTACTGTTTAATAGTATAAAATTAAATTTGAAATAACACCCGTTGAATCCTCATTTTCTAGTGTTTAATTCAGTTATCAGTTGCCTCAGGTAAATGCTCAAATGCTAATTTGTGGCATGATAATCAACAGAATGAACCATTATAGCCTGTGACAAGCCTGGGGGTTGAAAGTTTGGGTCATAGACAGTATCTTTTATTGTCACAGCTTATCAATCCACACTCCGTCCAGATATTGGTATGTAACATAACTCTGCATCCAACTGCTGAAAAAAGTTCAGCCTGAAGTCCAAACACGTGATCATCTTCACTACATCTTACTTATTTTTAATTATTGTGGTCTGCTAACATTCTTGTCATTGAACACTTTGATTTAAGAAGTACTTCTTGATTATGTTCTTTTGCTTGCTTGTTTTTGGAAAAAACACATATAGCATCTCGAAATAATTCAAGTTCAGCCGGAAGCAGTGTAGCTTTCCATCGTTGCATAAGGGATGAGGTTAGTCTAAAACTTGACCCACGCAAAGTGAATATAGAGTCTTTCGAAACTGTCTTTGCTGATCGTCATTTTGTCTCAATGAGTTTGTTAATGTGAAGCAATTTTTAAAAGCTCTAAGCATTTTTTCTGTGCGAAGAGCCAATATGTCTTTTATAGAATGTCTCTTATATAGAGGGATGTCTTTTACGCGATGTAACTACCTAATACCTCCAAGGATTTAAACAAATAAGCCTTTAAAAGGTTCAATGCTAACTATTGTACCTTTGCGACATCTGTTTTCAAGTTCAGCCATAAGACGACAATTGAAAATTCGTCAATAAAGATAAATAATAAAGTATCCATGCTGAGTTGTAGATTTCTTACTGCCTGACTTTTTAAATCAGCGAACTACTTAAAACACGGTGGTTTTTTATGCACTGAGTGAATTAACTTTCCTTCGACATTAAGCGCAGCAGTACCTGTTAGTGCCAAAACAATGACAGCTTCTGATCCTAACTGCTCTATGATTGTTTTACTAATTTCTTTGATTATCCTACTTTTTCCAGCTCTTGCTTTTCCAATAATAAAAGTTGACCTAGGGAAAATTGTAACTTTTGTTTGCAATGACGAAATCTGTTCTGTGCATAACTAAAGTATTTTCTACTGCTCATCTGTAAATCTGATGTTAGAATTACCAAAATTTTCATGCAGCGTGATTTGTTGTTCTTTAAAATAATTCAGAAATGTTAAAAGTAAAGAGAATTCATTGAATAAGAGAGTCTACGGTAAAGCGAAAGAATAACCACCGTGGATGTGTTGAGCGATTTTGATTTGTTTAATGTAGCTCCGATCTTTGGGACAATCAAAAATTGGAACTGGATCCATCGAGCTAACGGCAGAAATCTTCAAAGCCCCTTCAAAGATTTTCATGTTTGGCATAGCCCAGACTTATTTAATATGGTATCAGGGAAAGGTTTGTAACACGTATGTAACACGCACACATGGGTAATCTGCTATACTCCTCTATCAAACTTCATACTTTTGTTCATCTGAGTTATTGTTATATCGTTATTCGCGCAATTACTCGTAGGCAGCTGTGTTATTTTTATGTGACTTTTCCATATAGAATTACGCTGAATAACTCTTTTCATCTCAATTGCTTCCTTTTAACCGGCATTTTCGAAACTTCTGTGTATAATGTTACACCTATAAAAATATGTACATTTCTTAAAATGTACACTACATCTAGGCAACAGGTTAAAAAAAGTCACGGAATGATTTATCACTTTTAGTGAAGTTGATTTCTCACGAATTATCTTTCATTGTTGTATCCATTTTCCGATTATAAGCATAAAACTTTACAGCCATATACATTAACGTCAAAAATTTCGCCAAGCTTGGAGACATTTCGCGAAATTTCGCGAAATTGGGCGGCCAAAAATATGTTGATATAAATGCAGCGAATTTGGCTGTAGCTGCCAAATTTGGCGAAATTTCCACTGAACTTCAGCACTGATGATTCTTCTCTAATCGGGTTCTTCGCATTTTAGCTTAGTGTTTTCCCGTAAAATTAGCTAAAATCTTAAAATCAAGAAATAAGTAAGCTACTTTTTCTTTATGCTTTCAGGACTTTTTTATTTTGTTATCTACATATTTTCGTTTTCAAGTGTACATCTAGGCCAAAAATGCTTATCTCATTCACTTCAGAATGTTCACTCGAATTTCAGTTGCAACAAATTCACTTACGGTGAATTTAAAAAAATGAATAACCTTCTGTAATTGGGATCACTACCAAATGGTTATATTTGCGCATAAAACAGCGCTCACTACATTATGAAATTTTCTACCAACCCGATTACGGAAATTTCCTAATACAAACGTACATACCTCTGAATAAAAACATACTTAAGAATACATACATATAAGTAATACATACATAACATTATATTTTTCTCGACTTCTTTTATTATCATTCGTTGCCATGCGGTTAATACTGAATCTGTTATCATGCAACTAACATCCAAAATCGTATTCTCCGTATCCGATTTCTTTTTATTTCTCGTAATTTAAAATTCAAAGTGAATCGCATCGATTTGGTAGGTTACGAAAAATGTTCACTTGCATTTCAGTGGCAGCACATACACTTACGGTCAATTAAAAAGAAAAAGTAATAACCTTCTGAAATTGAGAACGCTACCAAATAGTTAAATTTGCGCATCAAACAACTCTCACTAAATTATGAAATCGCCTACAAACCCGATTACGGAAATTTCCCAATAGAAACATATATACGTCTTAATACAACCATACATACATAAGAATATATATATATAAGTAATATATACATGACATTATATTTTTCTCGATTTCTTTGATTATCATTCGTAGCCATACGGCTAATACTGAAATCGTTACCATGCGGCTAATACCCGAAATCGTATTCTCCGTATTCAATTTCTTTTCATTTCTCTTTATTTAAAATTCAAAATGAATTGCACGGATTTGGAAGGTTACGGAGAATGTCCATGTCCATGTGCATTTCATTTGCAGCACATTCACTTACAGTGAATAAAAAAAAATGAGTAACCTTCTGTAATTGGGACTGCCACCAAATGGTTAAATTTGCGCACCAAACAACGCTCGCTAAATTATGAAATTGTTTACAAACCCGATTGCGGAAATTTCCCAATACAAACATGCATACGTCTGAATATAAACTTACATACATAAAATGCATACATATAAGTAATACATACATGACATTATATCAGAGTTCGTACGACTCCTGGAATTTTGAGACCAGGAAATTCTTCTGCACCGCTATTTTCTTACAGAAAATCTCTCCTCATAAGAATGCGAAATTTCACCAGTTTAGCCTAGATTTCTTTTTCTATAAAAAAAAAAATCCCTGCCGGCTCGGGCCTACAGGCGGAGGTAGATTTCGATGTTAAGTATTAAATTCTCCAACAAAACTTAAATCAAGATTAGAGATAAAACCCAGTTTCTTCACAAAGAGCGAGCTGTAGGGAGCTAAACTTTTTGTGAAAATTGTAATATACACGAATACACACACACACATATATATGGAATAGGTTTAAAAAATGGCTACAAAAAATTCAGAGAACCTTAAAGTGTTAAAATATGTTAATATTTCCATAGTCGGGTTTTTATCATGTTTTAATACGTTTCTTCAAACTTACATGGCGTTACATATTCACCTGCTGAGGTCCATTATATTTCCAATATGACGCAATATACAAATTTTTTTAATTCGTCAAACTATTTATTTTGAGTTTTCATGCTGAAATCTTGCTCTAGGAAACTTATGACGTAATATTCAATTTGTTTTCAATTTGTCAAACTATTTAATTTTACACGTGAAAATTTTTCAAAAGAAAAGTAATTGTTGTGGTGAGAATTTTATTATTATTATTTTTTTTAATTGTTGGCAACTGCTATAACGAAAAACTTTTATTTTTTTCCTGCCATTGTTGTGTAAGAGCTGGTTTTATCAGAATCATGTTAAGACAGTATTCAAAATTTTGAACCCTCCCCATTTCCACCCTCTTGGGCCGATTTCGCCCATTTTCAATCGCCGCCGAGATATTAGCCATCTCAAAGTTGTTGGCGAGTTTGAAGATGATTCGTGCATAATTGCGACTTTTATCGTGCGGACAAAATTTAGTACATACATACATATATATATATATATATAAACTTTTTAGGTGGGGGTGGTTTTGGGTTCCTGGGGTCCTATAATGAAAAGTTATGAAGGAATTTTTCAAAAGTCGCACCATGGTAACGACTGCAATAGGTAGTATTTCTTACGAAATCTACCTAAAAATGCTGGAAACTCTCCTGGAAAATACCCTGATCCATACAAACCTTATATTTTTCTCGATTTCTATGATTTATCACTCGTAGCCATGCGGCTAATACGAAATCCGTTACCATGCGGCTAAGACCCAAAATCGTATTCTCCGTAGTCGATTTCTTTTCATTTCTCTTAATTTAAAATTCAATATGAATTGCATCAATTTTGTAGGTTAAGGAGAATAATAGGTTCGCACTGAAAAAAAAGGAAAAAGTGGTCGTTACGGACGTAGAAAGTAAAACTTCTGAAAGTCAAACTATATCTCAGGTCACAAATATTGACGACACCATAACGATTCGGATGAGGTTAAAATGCATAATTTACAACGATGGAGCTAATGTTTTGTTAAATAACGAGAGGAAACCCGTCGTATTTTGGCGAAAGAAATTGTTTAAAAAGGAACTCATACATTAGTAACTCTCAACAAATATTATTTTTAATTTAAAGTTACCAAAATACTAATTCCATAAACTTCGACTGTTCAACGTATTAAAAAATTAAAATGTATTAGTATACCTAACCAAGATCATAGAAACTCGACAGAGTTTCTCGCCGAGCAAAAGAAACAACAGTGCAATGAACCGTAAATGAAAGGAATTTCCACCAATTAATGCCAAACGATATTTCAAAAATTTTTTAGTACTCTGTCAAGTTTATATTTTCCAGACTGACCAAAGCGGGATTTTGACTCCTCTATATCATCGGTTCTGTTTATGATAGAAACAAAATTCTTGTTTCTATGGAATAGGGCGTGCCAAGTGACTCAGAAAACGAAAATAAAGTTGAATCCGGCCAATAGGTTTTTAGTAAATGCGATTTTAAAAGTACTGTTTTTTCTACTTTTGAAATTCTTGTTCTGACCAATATCTGTTGACAGGGCTACAGCAATGTGTAATTATCGGATGTTTACGTGGTTTACGGCATTAGAATTGTTTTTATGAGTAGTTCAAACCTTTGAAAGTTTCATGTAAAAATATTAATTAGTTTTAGATTTATACCAGTTTAAAGTCTCTTTATTTTTGCAACGTGGCGTGCGTAACCATAGCCTACTGGATACATACGGCCCACCAATTTCGCCGAAAACCGTCGAAAAAGTGAAGTCGGATTCAGCTTCAAACCCTGAACCAAAACATCGCAACGTGCTCTTTGTTTACATTTATACCCTGCCCAGAAAGCGGCTTGTTTCTCATTGTCGGAGTTTTAGAATCGTTGATCGTATTTTCAAAATAATAAATTAAACACTTATATTCTTCAATTTCCTAAAATTTAAAAGGATATTTTACTCAGATTGTAGAATTTTAGTGTTACACCATACTTTTAAGATTAGCTAAATTACTTATTGTTTACTTGATCGTTCGGTTCATTCATGAAATTCTTTTTTGAATGTCCCGTATTTATATAAAAATAGCTTGTGTTTCATATACACGTTTTAAAATTAAAATTTGATTTTTATCAAACTACAGTCCTCATAACTGGCTTGAAGCAGATTTTTTTTGACGAATTTACTGTTACCGTAAAATGTTTGTTTTTGATATCGCCCCAATAATAAAAAAAAAGCCGATCTTCTTTAAACATTAAATGTTCTTATTTCTAATCAGAGAAAGAAATGGTGATCACGGATTTAAATATCGTTGCAATATTCTGTGTTATCGAAGCAATTTTCATTATTTTCATGTTAGTTTATTTTGTTACTTAATAAATTACATTTATTAATTATTACAAGGAATTTTATGAGTACTTTAATATATTTTTTAAAAATTCCATTAGTTTTATTGTTTCAGCAGTGAAAAAAGTAAATAAATTTGTGACATTGATGATTTTAGACTTCATGTTTTTATTTATTTATATATTTTTATGTCTGTTGGTTTAATAGTTTTAAGAGAAACACATTATAGGTATTAGTCACTTAAATAAATAGAACTTTACATTTACATTAATTTGAACAGTTTATAATAACCCCCAACAGCTGTAATGTCTTTCTCACAGACCTCTGCTTTTTTTTAATTTTCACACAGTTTTATACCACTTAGTTTCTAGACCTAGTATTAGAGCAGAGTTGAGATCAAAAACAGTATTCAATGAGGGAAGAGTTCCATATACTGTTCTGGTTTTCTTGGCGTTCTTTTTTCGGCAATGAATTTTTCAATGTGATTGTTGTGATTTTCAGCATTTGGGGTTGCTATTTTTATTACTTGAATGCTACTGGTGGATAACTAATAATTTTGAATACATATTTTTTTATAATTAATTTTTTTTAATTCATAATTTTCTGAGATTTTTTTAAATGATATTTTTCTGTAAATGTAATATTGAGTAAATATATATATTTTTTTGTGTGTGCATTTTTTTTTAATGTTAATATGTATATAACATTAATGGCTTAGTTTCAGATGTAAAATAAATATATAAAATTATAAATATATATAAGTACAAAGTTATGTATATATAAATGTGTATATAATTTGTATTTATATGTGTGCATATATATAATTGAGTGCATAACATATATAAAAATAATACATGTACTATAACATTGTTTATAATATAAAAATATATGTTTATAAAAATTTAAAAACCATGTTTTTCTGACATCTTAAAAAAATTGATAAGATGCTAAAATAGCCTTTTGTATTCCTTCGCCAATCGCACCATACAGAACAGGATATGGAACTCTTCCCTTCAGGGAGTTAATCAAACTTTTTATTTAACGTTCGTTCTATCTTAGTAATCTGCTTACAGTAACTTAGCGAAATTTTCTGTTTCAGTAGTTAAAGGTTAACTTATTTGATATTTGCATGCAGAGGCAGATTATCCATTAGGCTGACTAGATTGAAGCCTGGCGCCCAGAAGGAAAGGAGAGTCTGTGTTAAGATTTTCTTTCAGGTTTTTTTTTCTTCATATCAGGCTAATATTTTATGTAAAAGAGAAATGAAGAATATTATTTGTTTCACTCACTTATTGAGTCTTGTACATAATTAACATATACATGATAGATTCCAAATGCTGCTCCCCTTTTAATTTTTGATATTCATAAGAAGAAAATATTGGATCCTTACAATTTTTTAGTTTCCAGTTTGTACATACACATTGGATATAGGGGAAGGTGGGGCACGTTGGGACATGGCCCACCTTGGGACATCTCAATTTTGAGACTTAATTTTGCAGTTAAAAATTAGCACACATAAGTGCCAATATATGATACTACAATCTACTCTTCCATGTGTTTTGGAATCACTGGTGTTTGCTGGCAACAAATAATACCATTATTTTTGTTTTGAATGAGGTTGAGTAACATTTATGTGTGTTTTGAAAAATAAATTTTTTATTAAAGAAATTAAATAATACAAGTGGGGGCATGTTGTGATGAAAAAACATTGATTTATTGTTATTTTAAGGGTAAACAATAGACTGCAATGCTAAGCTTAACTGTTTTAAAGTTTTTGTTACTTAATGTGCGAGGTGGGGCAGGTTGGGACACTCAGTTGTGGGGCACCTTGGGACATGTCCAAAAATGCTGTAAAGACCAAATGCAGCTTACAGAATGAAAAAAAGTACACAACCAATTAGAATTTTCATCAAGCAGCGAGGATGAGGCAGTTGTGCTAGCAAAATTGGTGAAAATTACCCCTGGAAGGAAAACAAATATAAATGATTTGTGTAATGGCAGTAGTGATGAATTCAACTGTTCATGTGATGCTGATTTTCCTACAGATTGCAAACTTACTTAAGATAAGTCCAGAAACTTAAAGGCTAAAGGTAAACCCACTGTGGGATAGTGTACATTGACAAAGTTTGCAGATCTAGAGTTGCCATTTGTTTTATTAGAATTTGATGAACACCATTTTTTTCACATCAAATACAAGATCTGTTAATGAAAACATGTTACAATTCAAATTATTAAAATGTTTCAATGCTTAAATTATTTCATGCTGAACTAAAGCTTTAGAAATAAAGCTTTGTTCATCAATTAAACATAAAATGTTACATGTATTTCTGATTAAAACTAGTGTCCTAACCTGCCCCACTATGTGGGGCAGGTTGGGACATTTTAAAGGCTTTTTTGTTTTGTTTTCACTCTTTTCCTATGTGAGATATTAGATTATTATGGGGTTTATTTGATGCAGAAATGTTTATACTTTATGTCTAATTGGTCCTAAAATAAGAATAAATATTAATAAAATTTAGAAAAATTATTTACTGAAAAACGTCCCAAGGTGCCCCACCTTCCCCTATACAGATACAGCTTTTGTAGTCACAGCATCTCTACAAATGATATCTTTTAAAGAAACTGTTAAGTTTAATAAAGCATTTTCCCTATTTTTCACATCCTGAGTGATCATCCAACCATGTCCATTTATTCTATTAAAATTCATTGTTCAACTAAGAAAGTTCTTTTAAGGTTAGAGATTCTATATAAATGTTTATGTGAAAATATATGAATTTTTAAATTTATTTACTGTAAATCTATTCTGAAAAAAAAAAACATTATGCAAAAGATTCTCAGAATTGCATCATACTAGTTGATTCAAAATAGAGGCTATGGCGATTATCGTTTAAACTACTGATGAGAGAAACGTTCTTTCAATTGCAAAAAAAGGCATACAAATCACATACAGCTTTTGTTTTATGATGGGCTGTATGAATATTAAAATGAGAAATTTTATTTTTTATATGGCCCCTAGGTCCTAATAATTCTAGAAAAATACCAAATTATCACATTTTGAATGTTATGAAATTTAAATATTTACCTGCAATATGAATAGTTCTTTCTGTTTTTAATCCCAGAAAACACTAAAATATATCAATTTAAAGGAGGTGGTCTCCAAAAAAGTGTAGCCTATGGGCCCAGGAGGTAATTTATTTGTTTCTGTTTGTATGCACAAAAAATTTTATTAGAGTATACATCTAGCTAAAGCATTCTGTAAAAAAAAATGGATTTTTTTTTTTTGTGTAATCCTTTAATATGCTTAAATTTCCTCAAAAAAAAAATGTGAGTACTTTTCTGCAGAGTTGTCCCTAACAAATGCAAGGCTGTGTACGAAAATTTTTGTGAGGTTTTTTTTTCCCCTTTAGAGTCTTGTATCGAGTTTGATCAGGTTGACGATAATTTTTAGGGTTTCGTTTGACTAAAGACTATTTGTCTCACTCCTGTCAATCTAGAGTTCATTCTTGGAAACAAAATTTAAATATAACAATAACTACAAATTAAGCATACACAAGATCAGCCATACTCAACCTGCGGGCCACATGTGGCCCAGCAGCATTCAATGTGCAGCAAGAAACACACTCATTAATCCATATTTATAATATTAATTAAGTTAATGCATAAAAAGTACTGTATTTTATGGAAGAAACGCCGCACTCATCGTAAGTGCCGCACTCCTCAAAATTGTTCTGAATAAGCTTTAAAATATCATAATCACTGCACCTGCCATAAATGCTGCACCTGTGGGATCTCTATTTTTGTCGACAGTGTTTCATTGACTTAACTTTAATCAAAGTTTTCTGGACAGTGTAGGGTACCTCCTTTTTAATAACTTAAGATTCTACAATTTTATTCAAAATATTTAAATGTTTTAAAAATTTTATGTAATTTTTAAAATAAGGAGACGTCAATTGCTTTTAAAACCATCCAGAGCGCGGGACACGGACCCCTCTCCTTAATTGCTCCCCATTTTTTTAAGTGGTACGCACAACTTAGTACGCTTTTTACGTCGTATACACTTTAGGCCTTCTTTAGTTTCTATTTGAAACCCTCAAAATCTGAGTCGTCAATATCTGAGTGGAAAAGTTGTAAATTTTCTTTGTTCATCTGTATGGTTCGGTATCATCATCAGAAATGTCACAGTTTTCATTATCGGCAAAGTCAGAAAGTTTTGCATTGTTAGGCAGGAGACTTGAAAACAATCTTGAGGAATTTTTATTTTATCCAAATTTTACGTACACAAAAAAAAAATAAAAAATCGTAAACGCCGCACTTTTCAAACTTGTAAACGCCACGGCGTTTCTTCCATAAAATATGGTATTTAAGATGTTCACTGTTGTTTTACATATTTTTATGGGAAGACACAATCTGTTCTGTTATTTAAAATTATGCTAAAACATCTTGAAAGCCATTTTCTTAGTGAAAAGTTCTTTTTACATGTCCTATTTATGTTAATCTCCAACACTTATCAAACGTTGTTAAATATTAATTTAATTTGCTGTATATATTTTTACAGTAAAAAACAAATAATAAAAAGTTTTTTTGCATTGAACAAAACTGATTTATTGTAGAAAATCTCCTCATTATTTTTTTTTTAGAACACAGAAATTTTGCATTGGTATATTATTACATTTTATTATGTAGCTGATACTGCTTTTTAGGGTTGAATGTTTCTCGCGGAAAAAAAAGGCATCAAATCATTTTTACGCTAGGCATCAAAACATTTTTACGCTACTCTTTCCAAACAAAATATTTCGCAGCCTATTTCTTCAACATTTGTACTAAAAATTTACCATGAAATTTATTGTTTGGAAATAGTGGTGTTAAAATTTTTTATGACATTCCTTCTGCTACAAACGTTCAACCACACTGATAATATTAACTTGGTTATAATGTTTTTTTTTTAAGTATGTTGTGGCCTAGCTAGCATCACAAATATATGTTTGGGGCCCGTTTGAAAAAAAGGTTGAGTATGGCTGGATTAGATGATTAAAAGCAATATTTTCTGCTTTTGAATGTCCGCACTTAACATTTTATTCATAAAAGTTTTATATTTTATAAATATCAATTTTTAAATATCTAAATCTTATTTTGAAATAAATAACTTGTCGTAAAACGCAGTCTTAAGTAAATGTCTTATTTGAAAATGTGGCATGTAATAAAAAAAATGGTATGTGTACAGGGCCCGATTAACCTCTGAATCTAGAGAAAGCACAATATCATTTGGGGGGGGGGGGGGGGGGCTCGCATATGGTAAAATGTTTTTAAATTCTACATTCATGGAATCATTTCAATGACACAAATGTTATTCCCAAGAGGAAGTTAGCAGAGTTAGGCTTTTCTTCAAACAGCTATTTATATATCCCCTTCTTATGAGATGGAGTATTATATTTGCGACCAGTGTAGTTGTTGTATGTTTAATTGTTTGTTTGTTTCTAATGAGCATCTAACGATGTCAAGTGATTGATTATTTAAATTTCTGTGTTAAAGTTTCTTGAAGTATTGTCAATTTTCTGCTGCATTAGGTTTAGCCAGTTTTAATAACCAAAAAAGCTTGATTAATAAATAAATATATTTGATAAAAAATATTGTGCTTATCAGTAATATCAGCATTTTTTTTTATATAAATAAATTTATACTCTCTTCATGAAAACCATGAGTTCAGTCATATTATCAAGAATTACATATTAAAATACATATGGAATGATATAAAACCAAAAAATTCTGTAAATTTGCCCCTACATCTGAACTGAAAGTTTCATTGTTTACATCTGCGTTGAAGGGTTGCAGATTTGAGGGAGTATACTGTATATATTTTTCTTTAGATTTTATAGTTTTAGTGTTAGAACTGTTATCTAGTTTTGTATTGCAGGATTTTTTCCATGTTAAATAATTACATTTTTAGTTTAGAAACCTAGTTATTTGGGTTACTAGTTTATTCAAACTTGAACTGGAAAAAAGCCAAAAATGTTGATTATAATTCATAGATTGTGAGTACTAAGTGTAGCAGATATAATATCAGTGTTTAGTTGGTAGCCAAATGACTTGGGAAGAACGTCAGAAACATAATTAAGAAGGTTCTGATTTCTTGGGAGAGGGGGGGGGGGTCAAACTTGAAAAATGCAACTTAATAAACTAGTAACCCAAATAACTAGGCTTCTAAGCTAAAAATATAACTATTTAATCTGGAACGAAAAAAACCAATATACAACATTTGACAGCAGCGCTGCTGTTAAAATAGTAAAATCGAAAGAATATAAATTGCTATGAAATTAATGCTGGAAGTATCTATTTATCCCCGTCCCCGTTATCACTATTTATGATCAAATTTCCTGCTACTAGATCGCTAAGTTTTGGAATTACTGTTTTTAAGCTGATCTGTGTGTGAATATGAAAGTATTGATTATAGAACATCTGATACTAGAAGTTAAGAATCAATTCTTATTGTGATAGATGTTGTTTTATGTGATGCTTATGTTTATTGATACTTGATTTTTCTAGAATCGCCCATCTCCAACTCTCATTCATATCCAAATACATTGTTTTTTTTTTCTTTTGAAAAATATTCAGAATTATCTTATGAAAAATCAGGTGATCAGATATATTTTAAGTTAATTAAACCTCAAGTCCAAACTGGTTACTTTCTGATACATTTTTGTTCACAAACATATCAAATTGACAAGTGCTGTTATTAAAATTTAAAGAGCTACTTTGCTGAATTCATTTTTGCTCAAGAACACTTGAAAGTGGAAGATGTTATTCAGAAACTATAGTAATCAAATATCATTTTAACCTTGTTTTGATAAAAGCAGATCATTCTGGAAATAAACTCAAAGTGGGTGTTCTGAACTGAATTACCGAAAGATAGCACATGAAAACCTGTTGCCCCAAAACAAGAATCACTTACAATTTGAAAAGTAATTTATTTATCAAGGAATGAAAAAAAAAGTGCTTCAATAGTCAAACTCATCAATTTTATGCCTTCACATTTATAAATGGCTCAGAAAGTTTTGTGTTGTTGAGTCAGGAATTTGAAAATTATCATAAGAAACTATGTAATCAAACTCTTTTTTCATTTTTTGTAAAAACTAGAGTTTTTTAGAAAGTACTGCCAAAGTAGACATTTTAAAGAGGTTTCAGACACATTAGTGTGGGGAAGGGAAAACATCTGCTGTCCTGAGACAATAACTGCTATTAATCAAGATAAAATTCATTTATTGAAAAATAACAAAAGAAAGTGTTCAATTAAATCATCTCAATAACCAAAACTTTATGTTTAAAAATGAGCCAGAATGTGTGTCAAAGTTTGATATTCAGCGATTTTTTTTTATTTTTTTTGGAGAACCATCTTAATGATGAAAAATAAAATATTTATAGTATTTGATCAGTTCAGTACATTTCATATGTGCAGTGTGAAATAAAATTCATATAAAATATTTTTGTATAAGTTATTTTCATTGTGGAAATTACTTGTTTTCATATGTAAAAATTGTATTTATATTTTTTATGAGAGGCCTATTTAGGGCCCCTTCACAAAAATCCATTTAATAAAACAGGCTCCTTCACAAAATTCCTTTCAATAAAACACGCCTCTTCACAAATTTCTTTTCAATAATTTCAACAGGCCCCTTCACAAAATTCCATTCCATAAAAACATACTTTTCATTGATTATTTTTATTAAAATGTTTAATAATTAAACAAAATAAGCTCACCAGAATTGAAAACTTCAGTTGAAGGATTTAAAGAAGTTGTTATTAATAAATGTTTGGTTCTAATTTGAGAAACTGTATTTCATCTTTCGTGACAAAATGTTATTTTTCACAAAATTTATGAGCCCGAAGAAAAAAAAACCTGTATTGGCCTGTCTGCATATTTTTTAAACTACTTGACTGAATGACATCCTGTTTGGTATTTTATTCAAAGTAAAAATTTACCAAAAATAGAACTCTTATTAATATGCTCAGTAAAAATAAAAGTGTATTGCTATGAGTTTGTTTTGTCTTTTTTTGAAGGAATCTATGTATCAAAATATTAATTTAAAAAGAAATATTTACACTTCTACGATTGGACATTCAATGATGTGCATACATTATGCCATTTTAGGACTGTCTTATGTTATTTTTGTGCAGTTCTTCTAATTTTGTCGACTACGCCATATTTTTGTTTTTAATGGGACAAATATTCGGTATTCGGCCCTTTTGCTGAATATTGAAGGCTTGTTGGTCGAATGCTTCCGCCGAATATTGCTAAAATCTCACTGAATATTGAAAGCTATCTTGTCAAATAAATTCAGGAAAAAAGTTTCTTTTCCATTTTTTGCAATTTTTTTTAAAATCTAAATTGGCTGCTTTCTGGGACATTCATGAAGTCATTTTCGTTCTTGCAAAAAATGCACAGTTATTCAGATACTAAAAAATATACAGCCTTTCTGTATTTCCTATAAAGGTTTTTAATTGTCAGGGAAATGTCTTTAGAGAATGATATGTTACAACTCAAGATGTAAAAACTCTAATAGAAAAAAGAAAAACACTTGAATATTCATCACCATCTGCAAATTCCATGCACATATAAAAAGGCCAGTGGCGTGGCGTGAAAATTTTCGGTGGTCATCGCAATTATTTAAGTTTGTGGTGAAAAATTATTAACTCTAAAATTCAATGGTTGAATGTTCAAAAAAGAAACTTTAAATCTTACCTTCACTTATACATGAACTCCAAATGTTCTGCTAAAACTGTATCGTAGAGTTTTAAAAGCTTATTAAGAGTTTTAAAATATTGCTTGGTCATCGCTGCATCCAGCGATGACCGGACGCCACGCCACTGAAAAAGGCTAGGGATTGACCGAATCAGCAATTTTGCCGAATACCGAAGCTTCGGTCGAAGTGTATACCGAAGCTTCGGTATTCGGCAACCGAATACTTGAAATTTTTTAATACGCATTTTTGCATATATTAGCTTTTTTAATAAGCTTTAATTGAAATTAAATTCTCAATAATTTAATTCAGTTACATTTTTGTTCTAAAATCTAATTACACAAAAAAATTTAATGACTTCTTTCCACTCACAAATTCATTTATTCACAAAATCATCACTAATTTTTTATTATTTTATCACTAGTCAATACCCAAAAATAACCTATGAAAGTATTAAACTATACAGGGTATTATTAAGGATAAGGATAGTCAGAAAAACAAAAGTTCATTCAAATAATAAGAAACAATGTTGTCATTAATCTGATTTACTGATTGTCTAACTCTTAATTATAAACATATGAATAGGGATGTTCTCAAAATACAAAAAGTATTATATCAATTTGTAGATTTAACTATTTTCTGTCAAATTATTGATAGAATATTTTGATTAATATTTTAACATTGTGGTGGTGAAGAAAAGAAATTTGAGCGATTTTGATATAATGGTTATAAAAGCGGATAGGCATAGGGGTATACTTATTTCATGTGTGTATTTTCTTTAATATACACCTTAGATATACCGACGTGAACTCTGATATACTTATTTGATGTGTATATTAAAGAAAATACGCATTAAATAAATTTAAATTTAAAAAAACTAATATAGAAGTAAGTAAAATTAAATGATAAGGGAAAGATGCGCATCTTCCTTACTTTTTTTTTCTCTGTTGTAGACAGAGTTCTTTTGATTTCGCACCTATGTAGACTATTTTAGGAAGGAAAAAGGTTTTTTTTAATAAAAAATAGCCTTTGACACTTGTTTTTTGTAGTGCAGCTGAACTCTGAACTCATGCACATAATATTGAAACTCATTGTTTAGCCTATTCTACTGCTAAGTAAAAGAGAATTCTTCTACTTCTAAGAAAGTACTTATCTGCAATTATTCGGCCGAATATTCGGTTTGCATGCCGAACCACCGAATACCGAATCAACTATTCGGTATTCGGTCAATCCCTAAAAAAGGCCCTTATGAAATTCATAATAACTTACTTTCTGTTTTCTATGAAGTAAGAAATGTAAAAAATCATTCACTAGGTGCATTAGCTAAGATTCATTTTCAAGATGGAATATCAAATATCACTATTCCAAGTACAACTGTACATCTGAAAACAGAACTAGTGTCAAACTAGGTAGTCACTAGATGGCGCAACCTGATTTATGAAGATTGTTTTATAAATATTTAAATATAAATTTTAAAAATATTGAGCAAAATAATATTTTAATTCTATAGTTTTCACTTTAAAATAATTATTTGCATGATTATTGGCTTTAATATGTAACATTATTATGTATATATTTTTTTATTTACATATTCTTTCATTCATGTTCTTATCAGTTTCTGGATATGTTTTTAATGCTTATTGAATTGCCGCTATAGGTCTCAATGCCCCCCCCCCCCTTCAAAGTTCAATGCTTATTGAATAAGTGGAATATTGTATGTGCTGATTCCAATGTCAAAGACTTTGTTAACATACATATTCTACGTTAACCATACCTTTTGCTTTAATGTAATTTGTGCAGAACAGACTCATTCTTTCAAATTTATTTATCATTAGGGACACAAACCCTCACAATAAAATTTACTTGATTAAAGGTTATTTCAGAAAATATCGCCGCATGAATTAATTATGAGAGAGAGAGTGTAAGAATATTATTTATTTTGAATGCAAGAAAGGATAAAAGTATCATTTGATAGTAAAAGTTAAATAAATTCTTTATATTTTAATGGAAATATCTTATTATTCTGACTTACTGTAAATCAATTTGATATATCTTACAATAAAAGGATACAATGCAATTTTGTAATTTTTTGGGCTAAAATAAGTTTTTTCAAATTTAAAAATAAATTTAAAAAGTGCATTTAAGAGTAGTAATGATTAATGAGTTCCTTTTTTAGATAAAATGTTTATGCATTACTTTACTGTAGATAAAGTTATGATATTATAATTTAGATGTAGTAAAAGTTATTTTATTAAAAGTTGAAATATTACAAAAACAAGTTATTCAAAAATGTAAACAGATAATAGAATATAAATTTGTTTTTAATTCTTTTTCCACTTTAAAATTTAAAATTCTATATATATACAGGGGTGGGGAAATGCATCATTTTACTCACCACTGACGACTGAATTTTCTGACAGGGCGAGTGAATTTTTAGGTAGTCTTTGAAAACTACAAGCTATAGATATATGAAAAAACTTTTTTTTTTAGTAGTTAGCTATATTTTTCAGCTTTCTTAATTACTGGGATGTAAACATGGTACTAAGTTCTGTTTTATATTAAACTTTCATCTCGTTTATATTTCTTAATTTTACAGGGGAAAAAAATATGAAAATGGATTATAGTAATATTGTATTGTAACCATACGTTGCATTTTACTGGCTGGTGAAATAAATCGTTGGCTAGTAAGATTTTCTAGAAATGCCCCACCACTGTATTTATATAATCAAAAGTTATTTTCTTTATTGGAAAAAATTCGGTGTTTGACCTAAAATTTGGCCGAATATTCAGCCAAATCACTATTCATCCCATCCCTAGATCCAACCTGGCTCAACTCTACTCATTATAAAACTTAAAAAATCAACCCAGTCCCAACATCACTCAATTTCTGAAGAACATGCCAATATTTCTTTATCAACATTACCCTACAATTAAAGTTTTTTAAAAGATGGTTAAGGAAAATCATAATTTTAAGGCTAAAAAAAAATGTATATTTTGAAAAATATTTCCCTATAATTACATAAACATTTAGTATATGTTTTATGAACAAATAAATTTGCAAGGTATTAATTCATTCACAGTGGATGAAGAAGCAATAAATACTGCTTATAAATGTTATAAAAAAATTCTTCGGCCAGTTAATGTAATATAAAATGTAAAAGTCTTTTCCACATCAAATGCGGTCAAATTAATTTGTACACCCAAAACACGGTCTGTGTTATTTTTCCACAATTATGAGACGAATGTTACAAGATTGATTCTAATTATTTTAATACTCAGTCATAAAAAAAATTTTTACTACTTCATTTACATAAAAAAGGATGCTGCTCGATTATTAAATAAGGAATAATTCTGGTGCAATTCCTGATCACTTAAAAATTATAATTATTTCAATTATAAGTGCATATGTATTTAAGCAAACATTTTATCATACTACAGTACAGGCATCAAAGGGTTCTTATTCCATGCCAAAACTGGGAACAATATCTTTAATGGTTTTTATAATAATTGGATGTTGTTGATTTTTGACCAGGAATTACCACAGAGAACTCTACTAATTTAAAATTAAATATACCACATAAATGTTAAATATTAACACATTGCAACGAGCAAAAGTGGAAGTATAGATGAAATGTAAGAAAATATGGCATTACTTGATTATCCCGTCGACCAAAAAATTATCTCTGAACTATATGATTAAATGCCAGTAATGGTTGATCGTAAATGTTAGATTCACCTGACATTAAACATGATACACATGTTTGTTATGTCATCGGGTGATTTTTAATTAGATTTTTTATAAGGATTTTTATTAATGCTTTACTAATTTATTTGTTCTTTTGTTATTTAAAATGAAAATTATGTTAGCTTGTATAATTTGACGAATAGTTGGCAATTTGTATAATTTGCTGAAATTGGTCGACGGGATAATCAAGTAGTACTGAAAATTTTGTTATCTTCTTGTAGGAAAGACGGTTGCAAGTCGATATTTTTAGATAGCCACTCTTTTCTTCCAGTGGTCCTGTGTCAGGCACTAATTTTTCTTTTATCTATCAGACAGCTGAAAATAAACATTTATCTACCCATCTCCTTTGATACTTTTAAGAATTTTTATATCAGATTACAGTTCATAAAAAATGGGTACTTGTTAGTTATACTGTCGCCAAATAGTAAGATTAAAGGCCAATAATGGTTGATTGTAAATGTCACATTCACTTGACAAGACATGTTTACGTCATCAAGTGATTTTTATTTCGACGTTTTATTTGTATTTTTGGTACTTCTTAGTTATCCCGTGGACCAAATTACTGTCGCCAAATTTTAAGATTAAATGCCAATAATACCATTAACTCGACTTTTTATTTGTATTTTTTTTTAATGTTTTACTAATTTATTTGTTCGTTATTTAAAATAAAAATTATATCAATTTGTATAATTTGACGATTTATATAATTTGGCGAAATTGGTCGATGGGATAACTAACAAGTACGAAAAAGGTCATGCATCTGATTAATTCTTTTGAAATAGATAAAGTGATGATAATTGAGGTACATAAAAACCTGTTCGCACAGATGCCATATATGCCCCATATTGGCGTGATTTTTTTCTGACGCCAATGTCATATACGCACTGGGTACTTAACTGGCGCCAAAGTGTCGTTATTTTGCTTGATATAGTAATGAGGTTTTCGCCAAATTGGCATCGGAAAAAAATCGCACCAATGTGGGGAATGTATGACATCTGTGCCAACCTATTTAGTTTATTTTTTATGAAAAGAAGAATACTATTTTTTTTCTGTTTACGATAAATTTCATACACACCTCCCTTCACCATTTTATTTAACATAATAAGATGGTTATTTTTAAGTTAAAGTTATGTAGTGCAAAATGAATGCCTAAAACATATATCTCAAACAAATAAATACAAAAGTGAAATACATATATATTTTTTCATTAAATAAGACCTTTAAAATTTTGATTTATTCATTTTTCACTCCTTTGTTTAACTCAATTTAGTTTTTATATGTAAAGATGAAATCTTGGGATTTGATTTTTATCCCACTTCTTGATATGGTAATTATAAAAGTACAAAAGGTAGTATGAATTATAAAATCAAATTTGGTGCCTAAGCTAAATTGCAATGGAAATATTTTTGAAAAATCATGCAGCCATGGAATTAGACATGATTTTCTTTTAAAAACTATTTATACTTAGTTTTTAAAAGAAAACCATTCTTTTCTGGTCACATGACATGTTTTTTGCACAATGACAGGTGGGAAATTTTGTAAACGTGCATTATAATGCCTGTATACCACATTTCTCACCTGTCATTGTGCGAAAAACATGGGTACTACTTAGCTATCCCATTGACAAAAAATCTATCGCCAAACTATAAGGCCAAATGCCAATAATGGTTGATCGTAAATGTCGACTTTAAGCAAGTTGCACATATTTACGTCATCAAGTGATTTTTATTTCGACATTTCATTTGTATTTTTATTAATTCTATACTAATTTCTGTGTTCTTTCGTTATTTAAAATAAAAATTATGTAAATTTGTATGGTTTGGCTAAATTGATTGACAGGATAACTAAGTAGTATAAAACATGTTGTCATATGACCAAAATTACTTATATCTTGTTAAGTAAATCATAAAAAAAAAAGGAAAAAGTGTTGATTACAAACTGTGTCAATAGCTATGTCTGCCAGTTTTATACCTTAACATTTAAAATGAGTCTAAGTTTTACATTGTTGAACAGGGAACTTGACAACCACCTTAATCATTGATTTATAATTGGATATAAAAATTGAATTTTATTTTATTTGTTTGCTTAATGTCAAATTTTTTACAAGTATACCTCAAAGTTACGAAAGCTAAGACATTTCAATCCACCTTAAATATAAAAAAAATTTGGTTAAGCAATAAATAATCTTTTAACTTTAGCTAAAAGCAGTACTTTCAGAATATTTTCTTTTTTTGTAATAGCATTTAAACAAAAAAATTAAAATAGCTCCAATAACCTGAGTTGATGAAAATTAGATATTCCTTTTTAGTTATCGAACAATTCCACATCAGTTTTACTTAAAGGCATTTTGATGTTAAAATAGCTACTGTTTTTGTTTTACATATTAGTTTAATAATTTTGTTTAAAAAGATAAAAAAAACTAAAATCCAAGTTTTAATAGCATATTTAATTAAATTATAACAGCATGTATCTACTATCCCCCCCCCCCCTCCCTGCAATAAACATGACAAAATCTGATGGCAGAAGATAATCAGATCCCCCCACCTTTTTAAATAAAATACAAATTTTTAAACGAAGTGTTAAAACAAATGTTCACTTTCTTGATTTACTTTCTGCATTACAATACACTTAAACTAAACTTGAAATAAAACATTAAAAATAAACATACAAGTACACAAACTCATGGACATTAATTTTATTAGCAATAATATAAACATAATGATGAAAGATCAACAGATTTGTTATCAAACTTAATTTTTTAAAAGGTAGAAATACTTTTTTTTAATTTATCATGTGTAACAAATCGTTCGCGACAGAAAAGTTTTTAATTTAACTCTTCCTAATAATGACATTAGATTAGATGTTATGAATGATTTTCATCTAGTAATATTACAATCATCCGATAAAAATAATTTTGAATTAACTTCATTTAAATTTATTATTTGGATAATTATTAAAATGATATTTTTTTTTTTTTAATTTGATGATTAGAGTTAATATTTTTTATTAAACTCTTTTTGAATCACGTCTATACGATCGAGGAGAAAAAAATGTAAACAACTTGGAATTCTCTGAACCCTGCCCAGTGCGTTTTGATTGGTTCTCGTCGCTGAAGTTACGGTCAGAGTCAAATTTCGATTTGGGGCAGGGTATCAGAGTCCTCTGGCGAGCGGCGTCATACATTAAACCCAAATCAGTCTGCCTGTAGTAGTATCTAAGTATGCCTTGGCGTAACATATGAGGCATTCTCACAAACTTTTGACTTTTAAGTCCCTGAATAATAATTTTTATTTTAGTAAAATAATTTTCGTAATACCCGCTAGCTTCTTATTATTGCAGCGTGGCATACGTAATATGTGAGGCATTCTCACAATCTTTTGACTTTTAAGTCCCTGAATAATAATTTTTACTTTCTTCTATCTTTACAAGAAGAAAGTATTGGATTCGTGAAAAATCGATCCGAGAAAGACAAAATAATTTCTGTCGACACGCAACCGGAGCAGAACCTGATAACAAAAAACCGAAATCTGACACGAACCAAAATATGATAACCGACAAAAATATTCTGAAGCAACATAAGCCGATCCGAGGAAGACAAAATAATTTCCGTGAACATGCAACCGGAACCGAACCCAAGAATTCCATTAGAAAAAACCCGAAATCTTACACGAACCAAATCTGAGGCCCGACAAAAATATTCCAAAGAACCATAACCCGATCCGAACAAGACAAAATAATTTCCGTGGACACGCAACTCGACCCGAACCTAATATGATAACCGACGAAAATAATCTAAAGAACAATAACCCGATCAAAGAAACACAAAATAATTTCCTTGGACGCAACACAACCTGAACCTAAAAATTCCATAAGAAAAAAAGTCCGAATTCTGACACGAATCAAATCTGAACCCGATAAAATTATTCCAAAGAACCATAACTCGATCCGAGCAATAAAAAATAATTTCCATGGATACGCAACCCGAACCGAACCTAATTTTCTTTTTGAAAAAAAAAACCGAAATATGGCCCGAACCAAATTTGATAACCGACAAAAATATTCTAAAGAACCATAACACGATCCGAGCAAGACAAAATAATTTCCTTCGACACGCAACCCGAACCGAACCTAAAACTTCCATTTAAAAAAAACCTGAAATCTGACCCGAACCATATCTGAATCCGAAAAATTATCCCTAAAAACCATAACCCGATACGAGCAATACAAAATAATTTCCGTGGACGCAACATGACCCGAACCTAAAAATTCCTGTAGAAAAACCCCGAAATCAGACACGAACAAAATCTGAACCCGACAAAAAATATTCCCAAGAACCATAACCCGATCCGATCAAGACAAAATAGTTTCCGCGAACACGCAACCCGACCCGAACCTAAATTTAAAAAAACCCGAAATATGACCCGAACCAAATATGATAACCGACAAAAATATTCTAAAGAACCATAACCCGATCCGAGCAAGACAAAATAATTTCCTTGGACACGCAACCCGTACTGAACCCAAAAATTCCATTTAAAAAAAACCCTGAAATCTGACCCGAACCAAACCTGAATCCGACAAAAATATCCCCCAAAACCATAACCCGATACGAGCAAGACAACATAATTTCCGTGGACGCAACACGACCCGAGCATAAAAATTCCATTTAAAAAACCCGAAATCTGACATGAACCAAATCTGAACCCGACAAACAAACTATTCCAAAGAACCATAATCTGATCTGAGCAAGGCAAAATGACTTCTCTGGACACGCAACCCGATCCGAACCTAAAACTTTAGTTTAGAATAAACACGAAATATGACCCAAACAAAATATTATAATCGACAAAAATATTCTAAAGAACCATAACCCGATCCGAGCAAGACAAAATAATTTTCCTGGACACGCAAACCGACTCGAGCCTAAAAATTCCACTAGAAAACCCCCGAAATCTGAACCGAATCGAACCAAATCTGAATCTGACAAAAATATTCCAAAGAATCATAACCGGATCCGAGCAAGACAAAATTATTTCCGTTGTCATGTAACCCGATCCGAACCTGAAAGTTCTACTTGAAGTTAACCCGAAACCCGAATAGTACCCGAAATAAAAATACATCAGGCTGTACCCCGATCCGAGCAAGGCAAATTAATTTCCGTGTACACTCAATACGACCAGAGTATGAAAATTCCATTTGAATTCAACCTGAATCCCGACCCCGAACCCGATCTAAAAAGGACAAAAATACTTCAAAGAGCCATAACCCGATCCGAGCAAGACAAAATTATTTCTGTTGACACGCAACCGGATTCATTCGAAGTCAACACGAAAACCGACCATAACATGGTTTCGGATCGAGTTCAATTATAACTTTCTGGTTCGGATCGGGTTGCCTATCGACGGAAATTATTTTGTCTTGCTCGGATCGGGTTATAGTTCTTTGGAATATTTATCTCGGGTTAAGATTTGGTTCGTGTCTGGTTTCAAGTTAACTTCAAATGGAATTTTTAGGTTCTGGTCGTGTTGCGTGATCACGGAAACTAATTTGCCTTGCTCAGATCCGGTTATAGATCTTTGGAATATTTTTGTCGGGTTCAAATTTCGGGTTTCTTTCAAATGAAATTTTCAGATTAGGATCGGTTTGCGTGTCAACGCAAGTTATTTTGTCTTGCTCGTATGGGATTATTGACCTTTGGAATATTTTTGTCGTGTTGAAATTTCGTTTTTTTTCAAATGAAATTTTTAGGTTCGGGTCGGGTTGGGTGTCCACGGAAATTATTTTGTTTTTCTAGGTTCGGGATATGGTTCAATGGAATGTTTTTGTCCAATTCAGATTTGGTTCGGGTCAGATTTCGGGTTTTTTTCAAATGGAATTTTTAGGTTCGGATCAGGTAACATGTCCACGGAAATTATTTTGTCTGTTGGGATCCGGTTATGGTTCTTTGGAGTTTTTTGTCGGGTTCAGATTTGGTTCGGATCAGATTTCGTTTCTTTTTCAAAGGAAATTTATAGGTTCGGATCGGGTAGCATGTCCACGGAAATTATTTTGTGTTGCTCGGATCCGATTATGGTTCTTTGGAATATTTTTGTTGGGTTAAGATTTGGTTCGGGTCAGATTTCTGATTTTCTTGAAAGGGAATTTTTAGGTTCGTGTTGGATCACATGTGCACGGAAATTATTTTGTCTTGATCGAATCGGGTTACGGTTATTTTCAATATTTTTGTCTGCTATCAGATTTGGTTCGGGTCAGATTGGAGGTTTTTTTCAAATGGAACTTTCAGGTTCGCGTCGGGTTGCGTGTTGACTGAAATTATTTTGGCTTGCTCGGATCGGCGTACAGTCTGTTGTAATTTATTTTTTCGGTTCGGTTCGGGTTATAGGTTTATAAGCCTAAAAAAATCCCCCTGGTTGGGAAATAAGTGGTTACTTGTCAATTAGCCTAACCGCTGTCTAGGCTCTATGCAATAGGACTGAAAAATATTAGGCTAATTGGAAAATGAGAGATGATTCTCCAATTAACCTACGACATGTATATATCACATTGCAGTAAACATTTGAAGCTGGTTAGAATTCGCGCGATTACGGGTTGAACATAAAAAATGCAAAAATTCGCCAAAAACGTAAAAAAAAATTATTCAAAATTTTCGAATTTTTGGCCCCAATCGTTCCTGAGCCCTCTACAGGCAGCCAGTGTGCCAAATTTCACAGCCCTGCGCCCTGTGGTTTCCGAGTTTGTGAGGTTACATAGATAGGTACGCTCACGGATTTTAATAGGAAAGATGTTATTGCATTTGACCGAGTTAAGCTCTCTATTGTAAGGCGGCATTGAAGCATTTACGGTTCGTTTACAAGGTCACATTACAACCGATAGATATTTACTGAGTGGCATGTATTTTAATGAATTTGTACCTTTTTAATCTCTCGACAACTTTAGGTTACTTGAAAGTTGAATATGAATTCAATTTGTTCATCTAAAGGCTCGACGATCCAGGTTTCTACTTTATGAAAGATGTTTCAATTATCCACTTTATTAAAAGGCTTCTAGATTTCAGCCCACACCCTTTTAAAATTCCAATACTATGGATATTTTTGCACACAAAATTTAGTTAACAATTAAATGAACTTTTATTTTGCACGAAATCGGAATGATTTTTGACGAAGGTACTGCGCACAATAATCATCACCGAATGTCCTACTGATATTTGAGGAGAAACTGCATTATAGAAACGTGCCAGTGGACCTCGATTATGGAAAGATTCTAGGTAAACTCTGACTACGGAGAAACCACAGAACAGGCTCAGAAAGATAATGTAAGTACTTTAGTGAATCACAGAGTACTTATAGTCATGAAAACAATTCAACAGAACTTAAGGATCACTGTTTATCCTACTGAAATAAGCGGGAAAGTGTTCAATTCTGTATTGCTTTTATACTAAAATGCACATACACTCAAATATTTTTTTCAACATTCCAAACTTTGCAATTTATTCAATTTAAACCATTTTACAAAGGTAATACAGTGAGTCTGGTTTTTTATTACATAATTTTTTTTCATTTTTTTACAATCTTTTTATATCAAATAAATTTTTTGCAGTTTTATTGGAATTTTTCCTTTTCTTTTCATTTAATAAGGGGATTTATTAAACTAATCGATTCTGTTATTTTGAACTTGGTAATTAAAGAATGTTATCAATATGCCATAAATAGCTTTTAGTTAATTTTTAATTAGATAATAGAGCTACTTAAAAATTTACAAATATGACTGAAATTAGGGAAAACCATTTCATAACGATGAAATGGTTCTGTACTTTTTCTGAATTCTGAACTTTTATTGAAATGTATTATAATTTATCGTATGAATGATCCGAAATATGTGAGGAAATACAGTGAATTCTCGATAAGTCGAATATTCGTTTAAGTCGAAGTTTACACGAAGTCCCGGGCCCTTTATTACAATTCAATATAAAACTTTCTCGTTCTGTCGATGCCTACATCTTTTAAGTCGATTTTTTTCTTATAGAGAAAAAACAGTAACTCGATTAATTTCTTAATTTTTCAGCCACAGCACAAAAATACTGACACTTTCTGTTAGTTAAAACTTTTCTGCACTCCTTCGCCGGCTTTGAAGGGCGCTATTTTTGTTTCCTACATCAGTCAGTGTGGAGCCTCTGCGAGTTTGGAATTTCAGCTGAAATCGTCCCATCCTCCCACCCCCATTCATTTCTCTTTTACGCATTCCCCTTTCTCAACATCTATACTTTGGAAACAGAGCAGGTGGCTAAGTGAATTCTAATTGGTCAAATTTCCCACGCTTTTATGCAAGGATTTTTTTTAGATTCTATCGAGATTTCATTGAAGTTCATTACCTTAATGTTGAGTCTTGTCATTTTAGTGTTTGTTGCTTTCACATCGTGATACGTTTTCATTTGGGCTTTCAAAATGTCGAAGCGGAAATTATACATTCTTACTTTAGAACAAAAAGTAAATTTGATAAAAGATATTGAAGACAATCCTAATTTAAAAAAAAGATATAGCCCTGAAATATGGCATCCCTCCCAACACGCTATCTATCATACTGAAAGATAAGGAAAGCATTTTCAAAAGACATAAGTCAAGTGTCAACCCAAAGTGCAAAAGGGTGAAGACGTGTGCCTTCCCAGATATCGAAACAGCCCTCGTAAAATGTTTTACATATTACAGGACACAGAAGAGTGTAATTCCTTTAAGTGGTAGGATGTTACGTGAGAAAGCTTTGGATTTCGCTAAATTATTGAATGTGGAAGGTTTCACTGCAAGCACGGGGTGGCTTGAAAAGTTTAAAGCCAGACACAACATCGTGTTTCGGACATTACACGGTGAAGCAAAAGATGTATCTGATGCCCTGTGTGATGAATGGAAGACAGTTTCATTACCCAAACTTCTTGCAGGTTATAGTGTGAGGGATTTCACAGAACACAGTCGAATAAAAAGAACTTCGAATCAGAAATATTTCACGTCAATTCAAATAAATGATATGCGGAACAATTTTATCTATTCATGATAAATCAACAGAACGATTTTTACTCATTGGAAGTAAATCAGCACTCAAATAATTAAAACCTCGAAGAACTAAATATTAATATATTTATTATCACCAGGCAGTCCTGGTTCAGATCTCATATAGCGGAGATCGCTCGCTTCAGAATTTAAATTACATCTACCTTAATAAACAAACTGAAAAATAGTAAAGTAAAAAATAGGGTTACCATAATTCTTGGCGGTGATTAATTTTCGCCAAGTCAAACAGAAAGAAAGGGGAGTTTTAACACACTGCCCCCGGATGAACAATTACTATTGTTCATCATTCAAACTAAATTTTTATCAAAGATTTCAAATTACATCAATAAGACAATTAAAAGTTAGAACATACTTACAATAATGAGACATACAATTAATTCTATTTTCACAGGAACAACTACTGAAACTAAAATATACAAAATACTAGATTAGAAAAAGTTAAAAAATGAAAATGTAAACAAATTGTTCGTAATAGTGAAATGTTCAATGTTAGTCCATAATGTCAAGTTCAAGTTTATGTAGCAGTTGAACTGGTCTCTTTATTACACCAGATTCAGTTTGTATAGCACAAGACCTAACTTTCGAATCTCTTCCTAAAAAGAGCTCTGTAATTCTGCCGCATTTCCACATGTGCTTTGGAGTTTTATCTTCATTAATTAACACAACGTCACCAATTTTGAATTTAGTCGGAGCTTTGACAGGAACTGAAAAATTGGCAGAACGCAGTTCTAGCAAATATTCCTGCCTCCAACGTTTCCAGAAATGGTTTAAAACTTGCTCTCGATATTTCAATATTTTTGTTAACGTTATTCTATTCGAATTAGGTTCAGTAACACAATGAAAATCTGGTAGAGAATTTATTCGTTTGCCGATCAGGAAATGTGAAGGAGTAAGTGGAAGCGGTTCACTGTTTTCTTCATAAACATAAGTTAAAGGGCGACCATTAATCATTGCTTCGATTTCAGTTAAAGTGGTTTGTATTTCTTCATATGAGAGACAAGATCTTCCGAGAACTTTCTTCAAAGGAGTTTTCACCGAACGTACCATACGTTCCCAAAAACCGCCCCACCAACTGGCTCTTGGAATAATGAATTTCCATATGATTCTATTTTTATTAAAATATCGTAAAACTTCCTCTTTTGATATTCGGCTCCAAACTTCTCTAAGAAGATTATCAGCTTTGATAAATGTTTTCGCATTATCACTGTAGATTGTTCGACAAATTCCTCTACGAGAGATAAATCTTTTAAATGATAAAAGGAAAGTTTCCGTCGTTAAATTGGTACATAATTCGAGGTGCACAGCTCTAGTGACTGCGCACGTGAAAAGAACTATATAGGCCTTTTGTTGGCCAGTTTTTGCTTTGACATAAATAGGTCCTGCAAAATCTACAGCACAGGTATAGAAGGGTGGTGATTCAGTAATACGATCTCTAGGTAATGGTGCAATTTCTTGCTTCCCAGGAGAAGCTTTAAATTTTGTGCAAATAAGACAGTTTTTCAGTACAGATTTTATCATTTTTCGTCCTCTAATTATAAAATAATTTTCTCGTAAGTGAGCTAAAGTTGTTGCAATTCCATAATGGAAAACCTTTTCATGGGCATTTCGAATTAACAATTTGGTGTAAGCACTCCCATATGGAAGTATAAAAGGGTGCTTTTCCCTTTGAGATAATTCTGAAAATTGTAATCTTCCAGATAAAATTAACAAATCATTCTCATCCAATTTTGGATTCAAACTATACAAGGTTGAATCTTTATCGATGGGCTTTCCCTTTTTTAGTAACTCAATTTCACGATTGAAGACAGATAACTGGGTTTGTTTTAACCAATAAAATTCTGCCTTTTCAATTTCTTGAGCTGTGAGCTCACCTGAAATTTTAGGTTTCAATTTATTGATATTATTTATAAATCTCAAGATCCAGGCTGTGATATTAAGTAATTTGGAAAGAGAACTAAAATTTTCTAATTTTAACAAAGATTCTGGAGGTACAACACCTACTGTACAAGATAATTGAGTAGAACTCAAGTTTGTTGATTTTCTTTCGTTCGAAATATTTTCATTAAAAGTTATCTTTTCAGGTTTCGGCCAACTGTTCTTTGGTAATGACAACCATTCAGGACCGTAATACCATAATTTGTTTTCTATGAGGTTATGTAAATTTTCGCCTCGAGTAAGTAGATCACTAGGATTATCCTTACCCGGAATATATTTCCATATTCTAGGATCAGTTAAAGATTGTATTTCTACAACCCTATTAGCCACAAAGGGCTTCCAATCCATGGCTGATCCCTTGATCCAATGTAACGTAATTGTGGAATCTGACCAGATATGAATTTCCAAATTTTGAAAATTAAATGCACTTTTCAGATATTTAGACATCCTTGCAGCTATTAATGCCCCCATTAATTCAAGCCGAGGAATTGTCAAACATTTAATCGGGGCGACTCGACATTTCGCCCAAATAAGACTAGTCATAATTTTATTATCACTTGTGGTACATCGAAAATAAGCTACGGCCCCATAAGCCTTAGGACTAGCATCTGAAAATATATGAATTTCGATTGGGTCCGAAAAGTCTAAACCCTGTGGAAAATATTTGCGGGGTACCTCAAATTTATGTAAATGTTCGATTTCTGCACACCAATTTTCCCATTCAATTTTTAAATCATCAGGGAATTTTTCATCCCATTCCAAACCCCTTTTCCATGTTTCCTGTAGCAAACTTTTCATACGAACAGAAAATGGTGCAATAAATCCAATAGGATCAAAGAATTTTAACATGGCTTTAAGAACAACGCGTTTCGATGGATTAAATTTCCAATCATCAGGAAAGGATTGTACGTCAAAACGTAATATATCCCAATTAGTATCCCATAATAATCCCAAAATTTTTAAAGAATTATTCAAATTTTCTTCTGAGTCACATAATTTATTTTCCTTCCATAATTTTCTAAGTTTGACAGAATTAGTATTGAATTTTCGCAAATTCATGCTAGCTTCTTTAAAAATATGCGAAGCTGTTGAGGATAGATAATAAGCGTCTTCATCAGATTTTGACCCCGTAATCAAATCATCTACATAAAAAGAAGAGTCCAAAATCTTAACAACTTCAGGATGATCAACATATTTACGTATATGGGATTTAATCGTTGCGGCCAAAAGAAAGGGACTGCAAGTTACCCCAAAAGCAGCTCGTGTAAATCTCAAAAATTTTAAATCATCCTTTTCGTCACCAAACCACAAAAATTTTAAATAATCCCGATCTTCCTCTGTTATCCCAATTTGCAAAAACGCTTTCTCTAAGTCAGCGCTAAATGCAACATTAAATTTTCTGAAATTAAATATTACATTAAGAATGTTCGGGTTAAGGTTAGGTCCTGGATATAAACAATCATTTAGAGAATTTAAATGCTTTTCTTTAGAAGAAGCATCGAAAACCATTCTTACCTTACTAGTTAATTTATCATTTCTTAAAACCGGCCTGTGCGGCATAAAATAACCACTTTCTGTTATTTTATCAGGACATTCTTCTACAATTCCAGCAGTTAATTGTTCTAATATAATATCTTTATAATTTTTACATAAGTCATTATCCTTCTCGAGTTTACGATTTAATTCCTCAAAGCGACTTCTAGCTATTCTAAAATTATTCCCGACTTTATTTTTGTCATATTTCCACAATAAACCCGTTTCATATCTATTATTTACGAATTTTAAGTTATTCTCAAATTTATTCACAATTTCCTTATCTGCATCAGAAATATTATCATTTGATTGCGTAATACCCAAAGATTCAATATCCCATAAAAAAGTCAAATCTTCCCCAACTGGAGTTGAAACACACAGATTTAAAATAGAAGCGCTTTCCATTTTTTTTCTTTTTTCATCTTCATAAAAACCACAAAGTGAATATCCAAATAAACTATCACATAAAAAGAGAGATTTAGTTATTTTTTTTTATTTCTCTATCGTAACAGATTTGATAAAAATAATCCGCTCCAATAAGAACATTTACATTAGAATGGGATGATGCAACAGCATTTGTTAATTTAAAAGGTGCCAGTTTATTTTTTATCTGTCTGGAGAGAAAGGGGGGGGGAAATCCTAACGTTTGAAATTACATCTGTGACTAAAGCCTCGATAAATATGAAACGTGATTTGTTTTCAACATGGCATAATTTTAATTGCACAACATCAAATGTTTTTATTTGTGGTTTAACAGCTGCAAAAGAATAAATTTGACGTTTTTCTTGACGAATAATTCGGGGATTTAATTTTGATACTAATTGCTCTGTGACGAATGACCTTTGACTCCCCAAATCATATAAGCATAATGCAAGCTCAGAGTTTTTATCAGATTCCACATTTACGCAAGATGTTTGTAATATAACCTCTTTAAAAGAATTTTCATTTTCATTTTTACAATGAGAAATCGAACTAATAATTGTGTCAGCTGATTCGATTTCTTTTGGAATTGTCGGTTGAGATTTTTTTTAACAAATCGAATAATGATGAAAATTTCCATTACAAAATTTACATGGTTCTGAATTAGAATTACATTTAGCCGAGACGTGGAATTTCTTGAAACAAGTGAAACAGCGTCCTTGCATACGTAATTTATCCCGTTTTTGAGGAATAGTACACACTTTACACAATTTTGAATCATGTTCATTGTCACAAAATAAACAAACATTTTTTACGTTAGTAGCCAATGCAGAGGCTGAAGGAATGTCGCGTTTATAGTTGCTAAAATGTTTATAACTGTTATTGTATCTATTCTTTTCTTTTTTAGCACTAAAACTATTTTCAGAGCTCTGGAGTGCCATAGTAGATTCTCGCGATTGAACTTCGTTTTTAATGAAAGAAAGAAGCTCTTTGACTTCCATTTTTTTACCATCGGTTCTTTTACGATTAAAATCTAACGCCATTTCAGCAGGTATCAACTTTAATAAAATAGGGCATAGGAGATGACCATAACTTCCTGCTGTAACTCCGAGAGAATTTAAATTTCTAATTTGTATTTTACAACTGTCATACAGTTCCCGAAGTTCTCTAATATTAGAAGCATTCTTTACCTGTTTTAAATTTAATAATTTATTCATATGTGCGTTGATGACTAGGTCGTCACGACCGTAGCGAGTCTTTAATAATTCAACTGCAGATTTAAAGTTTTCTTCAGAAAGCGAAAATCCTGCAACAGCGTTATATGCACTACCTCCAAGAAGAGATTTCAAATAGACAAATTTGTCAATAGGAGTTAAATTGCAATTCTTTTCAATTGAATTAGAATATTGCCCCCAAAATTCTAACCAGGAACTGCTGTCACCAAAAAATTTATTTATAGTGAGCTTCGGCAATTTCATAGATCGCTCTAAATTTCCGTTTTGAGAACCGGATTCATTTTTCATAAAATTTTGAAAAGTATTATTCTGATTTTGGGAGTTATGTTCATTTAAGAACTTCGTTATTTTATAACGAGATTCGATTATTTTCTCACTATAGGTTTCGGAATTTTCGATTTCTTTCTCAAAATCGTCATCGGCGATAATATCCTGGATATCAGAGTTTAATTTTTTTAATAATTCATATTTGTCATTTAACTGGTCCTTACAAATGTTTAATAAATCCAGCTTATTTTCTAATGTCAGTGAATCGTCTTCAAGAGTTGTGCTTATTTTTGTACACAATTTTGTAGTTTGTGTACGTAATCCAGTTCTTTTATTTTTTAAAGTATCAATATTAACAGTAGTTGACATATTTACTTTCAATTAATCAACAATAAAAAAATAGCTTACCTCAAGCTTTCAGAATCAGAAGAAAATAATATTCATTCGTCAGTCCAGACATCCTGACGCGGTTAGCCAACATGAGGGATTTCACAGAACACAGTCGAATAAAAAGAACTTCGAATCAGAAATATTTCACGTCAATTCAAATAAATGATATGCGGAACAATTTTATCTATTCATGATAAATCAACAGAACGATTTTTACTCATTGGAAGTAAATCAGCACTCAAATAATTAAAACCTCGAAGAACTAAATATTAATATATTTATTATCACCAGGCAGTCCTGGTTCAGATCTCATATAGCGGAGATCGCTCGCTTCAGAATTTAAATTACATCTACCTTAATAAACAAACTGAAAAATAGTAAAGTAAAAAATAGGGTTACCATAATTCTTGGCGGTGATTAATTTTCGCCAAGTCAAACAGAAAGAAAGGGGAGTTTTAACATAGTGCGGACGACGTTTTCAATATGGATGAAATGGGGCTTTTTTACAAATGTTTTCCTAACAAGACGATGATGTTTAAGGGGGAATCATGTTCCGGTGGAAAGCTAAGTAAAGAACGTTTAACTGTCCTTGTCGGAGCAAATGCTTCTGGAACAGAAAAATTACCTTTACTGGTCATCGGTAAATACAAAAACCCTCGCTGTATCAAACATAAAAAGTCACTTCCCGTACAGTACAGATCTAATCACAAAGCTTGGATGACGCTAATATTGTTCGAGGAATACATCAGAAATTTGGATGTAGTGTTTCATGCAAAAAAGCGTAAATTGTTGATCTTCGTTGATCAGTGTAAAGCTCACAGTCAACTTTTGAACTTGAAATCTATCAAGTTAGAATTTCTCCCTTCTAACACAACATCTAAGCTACAACCAGCAGACCAGGGAATAATTAAATGTTTAAAGTATTCCTACAGAAAACGTCTAGTGCGGAAGGCAAACGAGGATGACGAAAATGGAATAAATCAAAAGTGTGATGTGTTAGAAGCAATTAGACTAATTTCGATTGCCTGGAACAACGATGTGAAACAAATCACTATCAAAAATTGCTTCAGTAGATGTGGCTTCTTTGCAAGCAATGCGGACTCGTGTGTCGTAAATGAAAATCTACAAGATCAAGTTATTTCTGAAGATGACGATACTGAGTTTTTGAATATTGACGAAAATGTTGCAGTTTGAGGAGAACTTAGTGATTCAGATATAGTTGAAGCAATAAAAAAGGTGGAGAACGATTCTGAATCTGAAGAAGATAACGAGGAAGTAAATTTGGTTTCACCACCAAACAATCAAGAAGCACATGCGGCAGTGACGACATTACAGCAATATCTCGAAAGTAGAGACGGTGTGGACGATTCTCTTTTCCTTTGTTTACAAAATGTAAGCGACTTTCTAACCAACGAAAGACAAAAAAGTTCCTTCAAGCAGTCATCATTAACAAGTTTTTTTCAAAAAATTTGAGTTTTTAAGTACCTTATATTATGTACTATTAAATTGTATTTTTCTTTAGCGCTCATTTTGCCAGACTCCGTTATTACAGTATAATTTCAATTCCTATCTATAAGATTGAATTATTTTTTATATTTTTTCTGTGTGTATTTAAGGATTTTCGATAAGTCGAACTTACGATAACTCGAATATTTTTGCCGGTCCCTTCGAATTAGACTTATCGAGAATTCACTGTATTTGGAAAGCTTAGTATGTCCTGCTAGTCATGTAAAAAACAATTGGGGCATTCTCACAATCTTTTGACTTTTGGGGAAAAAATCTGGCGAAATTAAACTTGCTAAAATAACATTTTAATCTGATAGACGAATGCCTTAATGATTCAAAATAAAGAAAAAAGGGTCAGCAGCGAAATTTTTGAAGTGAAAACTTCTTTAGGCGCGTTGAGCTTTTTTTGAGATGGAGAAAAACCACTGATTTGGAGACACTGTTACGTAACCGACATGCTAGCATTTTGGCACATAGACACTAGCGCGCCAAGCGGTGAATGACAGGAACTTTTCTCTCTTCAGCTCAATCCGCAAAAGAAGAACAAAGCTAAAACTCACTTTTTCTTTCGGCGTTCACACAGGAACACACACAAAATTTACATTTTGGTTGCAGTACGCTGTTGTGTTTATTGTTAAAAACAAATACTTGATACTTTCATTATTGAAGTGAAAGCTTCTTTGGGAGCGTTTGGCATTTTTTGAGATGGGAAAAACCACTGATCGCGTGATACTGTTATTGTAACCGACACCTCTGTATATAAGTATGTACATGTATTGTGCATAGTTCGGTATGAGGAAGGCGGGCAATTAATTGTTATTGATTGCTTAATCAATAACAACAATTTACAGGCAAGCGCGCCGCATGTATGCCTGTGCGCTATTGGTTCCCGAAATACACGTACAAGAGTTAGAAAAAGGAAATCTCATCAAAAACATCTCATGTAAAAATTAGCCAAGTCTCGTGACTCTTGCTAAAATAAAACTACCTTGCTCTAGCAAAATAAAATTATCTTTATTCAACAGTTGTTATTTATGTCAATAGTTGGCGGCAAAAGTGAACTATTCGATCAAATATCGGGTAAGTTTAGCAGAAAAACTCTCTTGTTTTTAAAATTCGTGTTATTTTTGCGTTATGGTGTAGTATGTCATAGCATCAAACTATAGCGATATTTCTAATAATATGGTATTGGTTTTACATATAGCAAAAGCATAAGCGCAATTATTTATCAAGAAATGTTAACATACTTGCAGAATTATTTGACTTGCAGAAATATTTAAATTCACCAAAACAACATTTGGTAAAACAAATTATTATTTTAGAATAAAACACTCATACTACAATATATATTTAAACACACATACACACATAAATAACGCCTTAAAATAACACACATAAATAACGCCAGAAAAAAATTGAGATACAGCTTTCAAACAAATTGCATTTAAAAGTACATTTTTTTCTCTATATGTCGGTGTAAAAAGTAATATTGTGGGATGTTTAGAAGTTTAAGAATGAAATTTCATTTAAAATTGGTTCAGGAATATTAATATTTAATCCATGGCGTAAATAATGTATGACCAGCTCTGTAGAAGTTTAAAAATTTACAGTACCGAAAAATGTAATCCATGGCGTACGTAATGTATGATCAACTCCGTGCGATTTTTTATGTCTTAAATTTTAGTCTTTGAAAAAATCATTTTCCAAATGGTCGTTGTAATTTGTTAAATTGCATTTTTTTTTTTACTTCCATTATCTTTCGTTTATCTTTTCTTTTCTGAACTAAAATGGAATATGTATAATGCAAATGAAATACCTTACAAAAAGAAGTGATATCTAATCAAAAACAACTCGTTTTAAATGATGCCGCCAAGCCACAAATTTAAAACGTCAGTCATAAAAAGAAGTGATATCACATAAAAAGAAACGATATAGAAGTGCATACTCCGAGTGCCCTGTAAAAATCTATCACTACTCATAATGTTTCCAAAGGACTCGGAGTGAGGTACAGTATGTGGAAACTGCTTGGCGACCTGCAGGCGTATATTTAATATATGCAGTACCTATGCCAATTTCGAAAAATTCTGAAAATCGAAAAAATTAATTTTAATTTCTCATTATATCACTCTTATAAATATTTGTAGGAGGAATATCTGTAATAAATCAGAAAGATTTGTAAGACAAGCAGGAAATGGTATGTAATTGTGGTAATCATCTATTATTACAATTATACTTTTCATTATTTTAAACATAATTTTTAATTACATAAATACGTTTAATAATACACTGTATTAAAATTAAAGGGAAAACTGGTAAAATGGATCCTGTTTATGACAGATTTATTTCTTAAACGTAATTGTCGTGTTTCCAACATAAGGAATATTATATACTACTAGTAGCCTTACTAGAACAGATTTTTCCCCTGTCATGTGCAATTCCCTTTACGCAGGCTTTACTGCAATATATGTTAGTTTAATTAACGTCCATTATTAGGTGCATTGTTAGTAATATTAATACGATCATTATTTTTTATTATTATTTTACAAACTCAAAATGTGTATTACATTTTTACTTAGAAAATCTTCCTAATAAAAGTGGTTGTCAGGTTCTGAGAAACTTCTGCTATTAGAACTATGGTTCTATATTATTTTTGTCTTACTATATTATATATAGTATGGTCTGTGTACTGGAAATTTCAAAGTAACATTCTTTCCTTGTCTGAAACTGGATCCGAGTAGGTGAATTGTACAGCTTGGATGGAGGGATAAAGATGGATAGAGAGGGGTTTGCCGACCTTTTGAGATGTCTGTTGGAGATGGGGAGACAAAAGAATTCCCCGAACGTGGGAGAGAGCTAAGAATGTGGTCAGGGTGGAAACCCCGGTTTTTACGTGGAGAAAAAAGCAGAGGGTTGCTAGAGAGGGAGTCGCTTCTGCTGGGAGAAAGTGAGTTGGAGCCTAGAGCGCAAAGTGGTAGGCTGCTCCTGTGTATAGCTCTTAGATAGAGCGTGGGGTTGAGTGAAACTCGCCGAGCTTAGAGCCCATGTGTTGGGAGATTAAAAGTAATCTCCGGTAACGCTAATTTAACGAGTGTAGAGTGAGAGTGATATAACTTAGTTTAACAATACACAGCCAGCAATTGCTGTATTTAATTTAATGTTGGACCAGAACACCTACATCCGGGTTTTTAAGTGTAAATAGTGTTTTGTGATTTGTAAATAGTGTGTAAATAAACTGTTAATTTAGTTAATTGAAAGAGTTGGTTTTCATTTAAACAATCCTCTTAGAGCGTGACCGATATCACGTAATCATAACGGTGGTGGCAGCATATAAATAGCAAAGGATTTCTTCAAAGCTGTGCTGACTAAGAGGAAACTCCAACAGTGGTCTTTCTCGTTCAAATAACGGTAATCAACAAATCGATCCCATGATGTTAAATAAGAATGGGCATGTAAACACCAAAAGCTTAGAATTTTCATAGATTAATGGGAGAAGTAGTACAAGAAGAAAATTGTTAAGCAAATAGTCATATGTTAGTGCAGGTAAACAAACATTATAAAAGCCTGCAGGTCGCCAAGCAGTTTTCACATACTGTACCTCACTCCAAGTCCTTTGGAAACATTATGAGTAATGATAGATTTTTACACGGCACTCGGAATATGCACTTCTATATCGCTTCTTTTTATGAGATATCACTTCTTTTTATGGCTGACGTTTTAAGTTTGTGGCTTGGCGGCATCATTTAGAACGAGTTGTTTTTGATTAGATAAGTAATTATGACGAAATTACCCATTGAGACTCTTATGTTTGAAATTACCGATTGAAAAATCAGCAAAAATGATTTCACCATGAGCCAATCATAGAATTATTTTTCGCGTGAAATCTAAACTTAACGTAATTTTCATCGTCTCAAAATTTATATACGCATCTCTCAAATTTACATTCACCATTTCAAAAATATCGCAGTACGAAATAAGTTAGTAATACATATATTTCCAAACTTGAAATCAAGTTTGTTAACTTCGACTTTGTATGTGAACATTCCCACTTTTGACTTGAAGTTCTAAACTCTGTATCGGCGAGTAAAATTCCAAAAATATATATCTTTAAGATGTATTCGTAGTAAAATATTTCGTTTTTATCAGGGAAAATGATGGTTTTCATTTAAATATCATATCATTTTGCCTCATTGAAGCATTGCACATAGCGTCTCAAACACAGTGGAGTCAAAAAGTATTGCTTTCAATTCTTTTTGAGTCCACTGTGTTTGAGACGCTATGTGAAACGCTTACTTAATGTAATAACTTTTTGAGGAAAAATTTTGTGTTTTTTTTAAAGCTTGATGTCATTTTCTGTTCCCTTTTTTTACAAAGTTAATTTTGAATTTTATTAGAAACTAGCTAACTTGCCCGGCGTTGCCCAGATACGTCAAAAAACAGCTTGAATTGCGAAAAAGCTCTGAAAATCACAATAAGATATCGCGAAAAATTTTTTAATTGCAGCACAAATTTCGAAAAGAGAAAAAAAAAATTATATATTGTGTACGAAGATTGAAAGTTGATTCCTTTCACTAATGTGGAAAAATGGTAGGAAATCGCTAAAATACACTAAAAATCACATGCAAAATTCCCGAAAAATTCGAAAATTGCTATACGAAATTCGAATAAACTTTATTGAAACGAGGACAGAAATTACTTTAGTATTATAGGCCAAAAATGGAATGTCAAAAAATTACAGCAGATCGCGAAGAAACGTAGAAATCGAATTAAAAATCACAAAAAGTTCAAAAATCACGAAAGTCAAAATTTACTGTAATTGGATAAAAGTTTCAAATGTAATTCCTTTGACCTGCGTGCTCTCTTAAAATTTATATTTGGGAAAGCATGCTAAGCATTGTATCATGTTACTTTTATTCATAATTTAATTTACTTGCATTCCCTTAAATATAATTAATATAACCCCTTAAGTTAATATTAGTTTTTGTTGCAATAAAATATCTCAATTTGTTCATTTTCTGCAAGCAAGTAATCCCTATTGGTTTACAATGGAAGTCCATGGGAATTTGGCGAAATATTAGAGATATCGCCAAGTTGGCGTCACTTTTGGCGACTAATGTTGGTCGCCAATTTTGGCGATATATCACGAAGTTGGCGACAAACTTGGCGGCATTCGGCGACAGAACTGTGTCCCCCGTACGGTAACCCTCTTATAGTATGAAGATGCATTAAATGCTGTTCAATAATCGCATAAAAAATTCGCTAAAAATTCAAAAATCGCCGTACGAATTCCGAATAAACTTTTTTGAAAAGAGAACAAAATTTACTATATTGGGTTAAAAGAAAGAAACAGTATTCTTTTCACTAATGTGAAAAAATCGCCTCGAAAATTAAAAAAGCGCTAAAAATCGCATAAAAAATTAAATTAAAAAAAATCTAATAAAAAAAAATCGTAAATCGGGCTTCGAGTTGCAAAACTTCATATATAGACGGACCTTTTCCCCATATTTTGTAGCTCTACGTGCAGCTGTCTCTTCAGAACATCGTCGACACTCTCACACACTAACACGCAAACTTCTTTTCTTATTTTATATAGATTTAATTTACCTGGATTCTCTTAAATATAATTAATATAACCCCTTAAGTTAATATTAGTTTTTGTTGCATTAAAATATCTCAATTTGTTGATTTTCTGTAAGCAAGTAATCACTATTGGTTTACAATGGAAGTCTATGGGAATTTGGAGAAATATTAGAGATAACGCCAAGTTGGCGTCACTTTTGGTGACTAACTTTGGTCACCAAATTTGGCGATATATCGCCAAGTTGGCGACAAATTTAGCTGTATTTAGCGACAGAACTGTGTCCCCCCCCCCCTACGGTAACAGCCCTTATAGGTATGAAGACGCATTTACTTCTGTTTAGTAATCGCATAAAAAATGCGCTAAAATTTCAAAAATCGCTGTACGAATTCCGAATAAACTTTTTTGAAAAGAGAACAAAATTTACTATATTGGGTTAAAAGAAAGAAACCGTATTCTTTTCACTAATGTGGAAAAATCGCCTCGAAACTTAGAAAAGCGCTAAAAATCGCATAAAAAATAAAATAAAAAGTATCTAATCAAAAAATCGAAAATCGGGCTTTGAGGTGCAAAACTTTATATAGACGTACCTTTTCCCCAAATTTTGTAGTTCTACGTGCAGCGGTTCCTTCAGATCACCGTGGACACACTCACACACAAGCTTCTTTCCTTATTATTATAGATTGGCATCAATAAAGAGAAACATACTTTATTAATTTTCTTTTCTTTACAACAATGGAAGTAATCCAATTGCTACCATTTTGGAAAAAAAATCATAGAAAATTTTTTAATTTTAGATTTAAATATAAAAATGGGAATATTTTTAAAAAAAATAGCTAGTGCCGCAAATCTACAAAGAAACAGATTTCATTTTAAAAAAGAATTATTAAAATTGGTTCTGAAAAAAGCGCAAGGTAGATGTCTAAAAAAAAAAAACTTATCTTTCAAATATATAGATTTAAACACGCAATGTTATCTCTATGGGAAAATTTTGAGCAGACATTTCATGCCGTTAGGGTTGACGAATAGTTATGATTTTCAATACGCACCGAGATTTTGACACTACCAACGTCCATTTAATTTTTTGTGTCGATACGACAAATATTTTGGACGCTATCGTGTTCACAAAAGTGTAATTTTTGCAGGGAAGCCGGAGCTGTGCTCCGACAATAAGGAAGAAACAGCTGTGCATGTTCTTTGTGAGTGCGAGGTGTTTTCTGTCCACAGGTTTGAACACCTTGGCCGCCATTTAATTGAGCCCTGGGAGCTTTATGACATTCCTTTGGGATGTCTGCTGAATTTTGCTTCAGCTACTGGCCTTTTTTTAGGACTACTTTCTGGGGCTAGTACAATAAATCTCTGATCGTAGTGCTTGGTTCTTTGAACCCCCTCCCATCTCTAAGTCTAAACTTATGCTAAAGTACCAACGATAGTGTTTGTAAGCATAAATTAAAGTGAAAGAAAGCTAGGCGGGAAATTTGACGACTATGCATAATTTTGTGGTCGGAATCCAATAATTTAGTTGCATTTGACGACTTAACGACCGCTAATTTCGAACCCTGATTAGGATATAAGAGAAAAAGCTTGAAAAATTTTGTGATTCATAGTTACCTACAATAGATTAGTTTCAACTGACCATTACAAACATTCACCAGCCGATAGAGGTAATTAAGAAAAATAATGTAAACAAATAAATAAGATTTTTTTCTGTTTTCATTAATATATTGTTAATTTTATTGTTTAAAATTATTGATAGCTGAAACTTTAGTGAGTGAGTCTTTTCCAAATTTCTTGTTTTTTTTTTTGTTGTTGTTGTTGTTGTTGTTGTTTGTTTGTTTTTTGCGGGGAGGGGGGGATTCCAATGGCTTTATTCTTCCATTTGTTTATTAGGCATTACATACAGTTTGTTAAGATACAATAGTTTTTATTATTTTATTTTTATGAAAAGTTGTCGATGGGTAATGAAAAGATGGGATAAATAATGTGTTAGTTTCAATGCTTGTTTGTAACGAGCAAAGTCATATAATTTTATTTTACTTAAACTTGCAGAAGTTTTTCTAAATACTATATTAAGTAATAGATAAGTAAATATTCCTATACTAGTCGCCGTTGGCGACCAGTTTGGTTTCCCTTAAATGTATACTAAACATTGTATCATGTTACTTTTATTCATAATTTAATTTACTTGCTCAATCCTTCGTGAAATCAAAAGATTCTGATAGAGAAATCTTGAACACTATTTTTTTATGTTAGCCAGGTGCAAGTGATAAATCGCCAAACATTGTTCCTGTCACATTTTTTCGTATTTCATTAATTTCATTTAAAATATAATCATTTCGCCCATTTTATTTAAAATACGTAACTTTAATTTAAAACCGGACCATTTAAAATTCACAATTTTCACTTATTTCTTTAAAAAAAACCAAACAAACAAACAAAAACAAAAAAAAAACATGACATTTAATTTCAATATTTATTTTAATTTACCACGCGAAAAATAAAAATGTTAAATGGCGAGTTAAAGACTGCTATTTGGCGAGATTTCCGCCTGGCTAACGTAAAAGTACCAAGAATTCTTTGCGATGATGGCAACTTTTATGTAGTTTCAAAGTAGTTATGTAGTTCAAAAAAATAATTTTGATTAAAAATGGTCGTCTTGCATATTAAAAGCGAAAGGATTGGACTGTAATTTTTTATGACAGTCACATGACTTCGACTGTTATATATGAACTGATAGCTATGGAATTGGCGATTTATCCCTGCGCCCGCCAAACATTGAGGTACCAAATAGGCCGCCTGGAATATAAAAAGCGAAGCGGTCAGCCCGAAATTGTTGATGACAGTCACATGACTTAGGCTGTTACTATAGAGATTTGATATATTCCTGCTTAGATTTCCTTACTGTTGCTAGTTTATTTTACAGTTTGATTCAAATGAAATTTCAAACCATTTTTTCTATTACATTGTACTTTACTTGACAAAGATTTTAATCTTATAAAGCTTTTAAGCCTTATCTTGACTAAAACTTGAACTTTAAAAACTGATTCATAATCTGTATTATATAAAACTAAATATATTTAAAAACATTAATATGTTTGTTTACATCTTGAATTTATTTAAACATAATTTTTAAAAATCTGATTTAAATCAATGCTTAAAAAAAATCAATTGATTTAAATCATGATTTTAATCACGATTAAAATTAAGTTTATTTAAATCAATGAACCCTGCGATGGGATAATAAAGAAGTAACTTAATTTCTTTGAATTTGTTTAGGTCAAATGTAAAGATAATAGAAGCTCCCTAATGCCACATGTGATCATTTATATTAAATTTTATTTTGAATTGATTTGACTTTTGTATCTAAAGTTATTTTATTTATTTTTTATAGGCACAAATTGTAGGATCGAAAAAGTCTCAGCATGGATAAATGAAGGTTAAAAAGACACTGCAAACATCGAGCACTCAAAGCTCAGTTCTACATAAAATTTTTAAGAAATTAAATTTCAAAATTGGTAAGTTTTCTTTTTTAAGTATTTCTGAATAAAGGATCATAGCAATAAAAATTCATATCAAGTCTATGCATATTTGTCTCTCCTTGTTATATATTCTTTAATTATACTTTTCTGCAGCAAAATTGTAATTGATATTCATTAATGGTACTCTTTAACGTATTTAAACAAAAATAATTAAATGCAAGTTCTAAGATCATTAAATTGAACTTTTCTGTCATAGAGATAAATGCAACTTCACTTCTTAAAAATGGAAATACATTAATTGGAAATTATTACAATAAAGCCAATGCCAATTAATAGAAATGGTAAGGTTGAAAATTTAATATAAAATTTGAATATATATATATATACATTTCTTTTGATATAACTGCAATTTTAATGTAATCAAATGATAATCATAAAAAATATTTAACTATTTTTAATTCAATTGTATATATATGTATATATATATATAGTATATTAAACTTTACAAAGAAAATATAAACAATTTTTTGCAACAAATTTAGTCAAAAACAACTTTTATAAGTAAGTGAAAATCTATCTGTTTTGCAATTTTCATTAATAAAAATTTTGAGAAATTTAATTATTATTTATTAACATGTATATTGAGAATCTAAAACTTAAAGTAAAATGTAGTTTTGGTTTGGGTTTATACTTGACAGTTATATCAAAACTAAATATATGGGAAATGAAAATTATATATTATATGCGTTCAATCGTGGTGTCATTTTGGTTAGAAACCGACCCCAAACAAACAGTTGCTATGTTGTATTTCCTATTTTACTTATATATTATAGTTATATCTCACAGCTAAGTGTTTTAATATTATATGTGGTGGTAACATTTTCTATGATTTATATTTAGGAAAAAATGAAACACAGCAAATGTTGTTTGAAGTCGGTTTCTAACCAAAATGTTAATACTGATATCATACTAAAGCGTCTTATGTAAGCCGGGGAGGGGGGGGGGGGGGGGTAATTTGCAAATTTTGTATAAAAATTACCAATTTTTATAGAATGAAAGGTTTAAAAATAACGTTTATAATAATGCCAGAACCACAATAATTTGTTCCTTTAAAATTGCATCATTTATATACTTAAAAAACAATACTATGTAGATGGGATCTATAACACAATCCAAATTTGTTTTTAAACTGCAGGGATATTGATTGAAACTCTTTGTATTTTTTTTTTTTTTTTTAACTAAAACTCCTGGAAATTAGTCAAATGCAACTGAAAAATAATTTCAACAGAGACATGATATATTACAAACATTGGTGTTAAATTAAGTTGGAAAAGCTAGTTACTCTCAAAATTCCGAGACTGAAAGGCTATGATCATGACGACGCAACTTACAAATAAACTGTTTAAGATAAAAATTCCAATCAAAGAGGGGGGTGGTGATAGAAAATGTGCGTCAACTGGGAGCCTTAATGAAGCGTAATAAATTTGATTATATGAAGAACCTTAAATATGCTGAAGCAATTCAAATTTTCCTACATATGTTAATTGGTTAATTCTCAAGTAATTTTTTATGCATATATATATTTTTTTTATTTAAGTAAAAAGATTAGGAACTTTTATGTTTGCCAGGTGCAAATCCTGCAACCGCATTTTTTTTCTTGTCGGTGATAGCTTTTATTTTTTGCGTATGGAAATTAGAAATAATACTTTGATCATGAAATTAAATATTTTGCTTTGTGGTCTTCTTTGAAAATTTTTGTTTTTATAAAACTTCTTTAAAAAGACAGTATGATAATTTTTTAAATTTTCCTGTATTTTAATTGATATTAGTCAGGGTTGGTAGGTTTTTGACATGTGTCAGTTTATATCGGGTTTAAACCATGGTTTAAACCATCATGTCAAAAACCTCTTGTCAAAAACCATCTGTCAAAAACCTCAAATACTAAATTGATCTGTAAAAATTCACATTAAATATCCACATGACAACATTACATGTAATATTTTAAATTCACTATTACTGTATATCAATAATTAGTACATAGTAAGGTATTTTTGTTAAGTGCAACTTTTTAACTGGGTAAATTTTTATTTAATCTTTTTTCTGGTAAAATTGTGTTTTTCTAAAAAGTAGACATTAAGCTCACCTGAGCTGTACATTTTTTTTCTTACTTAAAACTGTTTTAATTTTTCTTACTTTTGAGAGCTTAAAGAATTAGCTAGGTTTTTTTTTTTTTTTTTTTTTTTTTTTTATAAGAAAAAAAAAACTTAGACAAGTGCAGCATCGATGTTATTCTAGTCTAGGCAATAACCATTCCATTCAAAATGGAAATTGGATTATTAATCTTAAACATTTACAAAATAAGAGAAGTAATTTTTTTTAAAAAAAATCTTAAAGTCAAAATCTTTTTAAAACATGCTTTCTTTAACACGTTCACGCCGGCACGGTGGGTCACACTCGACTGTTTCAGAGTTGTCACGTCTCCGGCTTTTTGCACACCACTATTATTTTAGAGTAAACGTTCTTCCTTTAAATCGCCCAATTGTTCTAATTAAATAAAACAACATTTTCTGTATTAAAATACTGGTATCCAAAAAGCCGGAGACTTTTCAACTCTGAGACTGTCGACTGTGACCCACCGCGCCGGCGTGAATGTGTTAAATATATAAAAATGTTTTCGATTTTAAAACTGAACAAAATTGGCTAGGTCTTCTAAAAGAAAATTAACTTCATCCCCATTTTGAAAAAGTGCGTAATAGAAGGGATCAAATCATGAAACTATACCATTGTTTGGCTTATATTTTGCATCCCAACCATCAGGGGGAAGGTTTGACTGATGTATCAATTGATTCAGCTCGCGCTTGAGCTACAGAGAGAATTTATTGGATGCTTACCCATAGTGATTGTGTATGAAGCTAAAGAATCCCTTTTCCCGGCTTCTTATTTCAGTGCTATAGGGAGGACCCTATTACTTGGTGGAAAGGTATCATTAAATGCAATAGCTTTTTGAGCCTGCTTCAAAACTTGCTCATCTAGCAATGCTTTTGCTATCAAGTCCTACTAGCTCAGCATCAATTAAGAGAGACTATTTCCTAACGCTTCATACACTCTAAACTCAGAAATCATTTGGATGTAAATAAATGTGCTAAACACATTGTGTGCTGCAGCATGCTGCGGCATAAAATTGATCCGGATTATTTAATTGTACAAAATTATTTTCTTCTGATTGGAAATTCCAAAAAATAAAAATATTTTATTGCAATTAATAATTTAATTTTCTTTTAAATTATTAAATTACAATACATTTAAATAAAAGATCACATAAATCATTGACTTACTTATGTTTACCTATTGTTAAAATGTTTTAGTGTGTTACATGTATTTGGGAGTTTGACGGTTTAAACCAGTTTATGGCAGTTTAAACCAGTTTTTTGACGCTTGTCATGTCGAAAACCAGATTTTGACGTCAAAAACCCAACCCTGATATTAGTAAAAGGCATGTATATAATTTAATGAAATTATGTATTTTAAATGAAATAAGTGAAGGGTTTATATTTAAAATTAAATTAATTCAACGCGAATCATGCCTATAAGAGGAATTTTTGTCGATTTATCACCAGATATACCAACATAAAAGTAGTACAAATACCAAGTTAGAAATTAAAAATTCTCCTATTTTCTTTTACACAAAATTTTGTTTAACTCCTCTAGCCGTAATGATATTTTACCCTGAATTTTAATGTTTTACAAATTATTTGTTTCAGATGCTGTTGAGAAAGAAACTTATATCAAGGGCACACATTGAAAGAGTATTAAAGACATAGTTACAACATGTATAAGAATGTAAATGTTATGTAAAAAAAGTCTTTAAATGTAAATTAAAGCGCATTAAATGTATTTGTTGGTGTTGTTATTTTACAGTATTTTTTTTATCTTTCTTAACAGTGATTTAAAATGTATGTACTTCAGCAATTGAATTGTTTAAAGCTTAAAATTCATGCATTCTAAAGCAGCGAGTAAAATAAATGTATAATTATTTTAAAATATTACATCTATACTGTAATAGAAGATGTAAATAGATTTAGTTACAGAAGTTTATTAAGTATTTTGTAAAGAATATCATGATATGAAGTGATTTTAATATATTTTTTATGTGCTTAATATCAAGCTTTTCATTTATTTACTATGAAAAATAATTAAGGAATTCAATGGATCTCATACATAGAAGAACTAAATTGAATGTATTATTTATTATTTCATTAAAACCAAAACTTGAGAGAACAAGTTATCAGGTAAGAAGTTTTAAATATAATGGAATCAGATGGTATAAATATTAAGAAATTTTTATGATCTTGTTTAAAGAGAAGAGAAAATATACCTAATTCTGCCCTACCTAAAAATACAAGTTTTTAATGAACTTTATTATTGTACATGAAAATAATGCCTATGTAATTGCTTTCATATTTAATATGTGTCATAAAATTTTATCATTATTTTCCTTTGATTTATGTTAAAAATTAAATTCTAAAAAATTTGGTTTGTTTGTGTTTTGTAATATATATAATATATATATAATATATATATATTTTGTTTTGGTTTTGTTTTGTAATATATATAATTGATTATTAACAGTAAATATTGAGCTAAATGCTTACATACTTTTAAAAAATGTATTTCTTTTGAATTTTAATTTAAAGAAATATAATTAGTTCAGAAAAAAATATGACAATTACAAAACATATTTGTTATTTGAGAGTGAAGTATTTTCATTCTGAGTTTTCCTTATTTCTTCGCCATGTAGTAGGTAATGTTCTTTATCTGTTTTTATAAATCATCAAAAAAAAAAAGTATGAGAAAATTGATACTGCAAAAGAATCAATAAAAATTTGAGAACTTTTTTGTTATCATTTTATTTAGCGCATACTCAAAATTTTCCTTTTAAACGAATACTTCTTGCACATTCACAATTTCAGTTTTGAAACTAAATACATGAAATTTTTAAACAAGTTTACTCCATTTTTCAATTTTTCAAATCAGACATGTCTTAAATTATGGTTGTCTAAATGCACGCACACGCATGAAATTTGCAGACATTATTTGAATAAGATTTTTTTTTGTTTTGTTTTTCTTTTAAGTAGGACCAGTGTAAGTTGTAACCAATATTTTTGCTGATAGCCTTTCCCAAAGACTGTTGTATCCCAAAAATCTGACTAACAATAAAAATTTTGACAGTGTTAAAAAACAAAGATTTTACCCTTTTATTTATTTATTTTTTTTGGAAATATAGAAAAAGCTATTTAACATTATTTTGATCTATATTAAATGAAAAACTGCAAATTTGATGTATTTATGAATTAAAATGACTTTGGAAAAGTATGAGGAATATCAAAAGAAGGCAATTAAATTTATTTAATACACATATAACAATCGGTGTTGAATTCAGAGGGTGGCCCAGGAGGAAATCCTCCTCTTCCCCCTACAGAAGGTTTGAGATTTATCCCTTTTAATGTACAAAAGTGCAATTGGCCCACCGGATCTCTAAAATATCCCCCCCCTGCCTAGAGCCACAGAAATCCCTCCAAGAGAGAAGTCTGAATTCAACACCGATAACAATATTTAACTTTTTTAAACTGTTCTAAGAAAATGATGAATTTTTTATGCATTAGGCTATTACTGATAAAATTTGTTATTCTTCAAAAACTTGAATTCGATTTATTTTTCATCACGAATTCAATCCTAATACAGATTAGTCTTTTATCTTTCGATAATTTTATTTTGAAATAATATTTATCATTTTCTGGTGATAAAAAAGAAAGAAAAGAAAACATTTAGGGGAGAGTAGTGCACAGTGAGACAGCAGCCATTTTGATATATAGTTAAAACTTTTTCTCCAAGCTGACACACACACATAACGACCTCATCGTATGAAACACGTGGATGTGGTTTCGACACTTCAGTTACTCGTCCGACAAAATAGTAAATAATTCTTTATTTTATAGTGGTTAAAGTTACATAAACGTCTATTTTAGAGTTTATTTCCTTCAATATGACATATATTTACTTAACCAAACATAGCTGTATCTAATAATAGACTATTTCGACAAAACGACATAATTTTTTTTAAAGCGATGAAACTGATGTAAGAGATGTGGCATCCATTTTGTTACAACGTAACGAAAGTACACAGTGGGACACATAGTTGTGGTACACAGTGAGACGTGTCTCATTGTGTACCTACTATGTGGTTCTGATGCTAAAAAAGTTATTTATTAATAAAAGAACGTTTTTTTTTCCCTCTCTCTCTCTTTCTCTCTCTGTGTGTGGGCGTGCGATGGCTAGGGAAATTTACTAAACGTAAGAGGCTGAAAATTTGCATGAAGGTAGCCCAAGGTCTACCATTGTCTACCCGAGGCTCATATTTTTTAATATTTTGAAAATCTAGAAATATTAATTAGAAATCATAAATTGCAGAAAATTAATTATACAGTGTAAAAATGTATGATTTATGAAAATATATACATTGTCTCACTGTGTACTACTTGTGGTACAGAGTGAGACAATTTTCGATACTCCGTTATGCTGCTTCTGTGCTTTTATAAATAACTTTTTTAAAACCATTTATACATTAATGTGTAGCGTACTTAAAGATGTAGCAATTTTTTTTCAAACGAATAAAAATCGTCGCCATTCGTTAAATAACAATAATTTTCGTCTCACTGTGTACTATCCTTCCCTATAATGCCATTGCGATTGAATGAAACATTGATAATGCCATTAGGCTAAAGAAGCTGATATTTAAAAATTAAAAATATTTTTAAACAAAATATTATTTTGGAATTTTGAAAAGTATATATTTTTGCTAAAAGCATAATAAGCACATTTCGAAGTATTAAATATGCTTAATATGTGTTTTCATCATTTTTTATTAAAAAAACAACATCTGATAATCAGATTACAACCCTTTATGGATGAATAGGATATATCGAAATTCTTCAAATTTGTCTGTTTCCATTAAACTGATCAAATAATAAAGATATTATTTCCGTAACTTATTGTCAAAAGAATTTTCAAAATATATTAAAATTGTGGTGGTAGAGAAAGAGGTTGAAGTGATAGGAAATAATAATAATAATAATAATAATAAATACATCTTGAAAATATTTTGTGTTAATGTATTTGACGATTTTAAGACTGTTTCTTTTTTTTTTTTTTTTTTTTTTTTTTTCTCAGTGCAGAACAACGCGAAGCTGGCTGTCTCTATCACGGGCTTATTTTTATACGCAAAAGCATTAAATTTAAAAGTACGAATACTGAAGTTGTTATTTAAGCACTTTTTAAGTTTTGATAAATGCTTGAATTATAATGTATGACGGCGTTATAACGATTTTCCCCGGTCTGTTACGTATCGATAATCGGCTTAAAATGCCGACGTCGACAGCATTTTCTGAAAGATTTTTTGCCTTAATTAAAAAGAAATGGAAAAAAGATGTTCGATCTAGTGCTCGCAAGTTCTTAAGTGCCTATACTAATCACTTGAAGAAACTCGCATGCTAATGTGAAAGCTATTGGAGCGTTCTTTTCAAATTTTTGCATTTTAATTTTAGTTATTAATTTTTTATTTTTTGCATAAGATCTCTGAGGTTGATGTTTAAAGTTGTACGTTTGTAGTTTTTCGCTTTTGGTTGCAGTTTTTTTAGACCAGGACACTTTCACTTTTGGAACCGGTTGGAAATGGTCGGAACCGGTTGGTCTGAAAGTGAAAGTATCGTCATATTAAAAATCTGCAATCAAAATCGAAAAGTAAAACAGAGCCCAGTTAAAGATCTATCTCAACTATCCTATGAAATAATAAATAAATAAATAAAAATAAAGTAAAATAAATCATTTCAAAATATCGTAATGCAAAAGAGAGACTTCAAAAGAATGCTCCCATAGTTTTAAAATTAGCTTGCGATTAAGTTAAATAATGCTATAAAAAGTGATAAAATATCTTTATTAAGATTGACGAACGTTTCATCGCACAAACGGCGACATTTTCAAAATCATTCATGATAGAAAATATTTTCAATAGGATTTGCAAATATTTGGAATTGGGAAATAGAACAGAGTGGTACACTACCTTATTTAGATGTATTATTAATCAAGACGCACCAGGGAATAGAACGCACTGTTTGCAGAAAATCCATAGCCAGTCAATCCATTATCTCTCATAATGCTCAAGCACCTTTTTCATACAAAGTTTCTGCATCTAGGCATTTTATTCATAGAGCTTTCACAGTTTGTATGACCGAGCAGTTAAATAACGAAATAAATAAAATGCATGATGTTGCAAGCAACAATGGATACAAAGAATGCACCATAGAAATATTAATTAAGAGCTTGAAGAATAAGAAGAAAAGAAATTTCAATCCACAAAATTCTATGTTATCCACTTTACAATATTTTCCTAGTTTCTTCGAATGTTTGAAATATAAACTCAATAAATTCAATATTTCCCTAGTCTCAAAACCTTCCATGAAATTAAACTAGTATGTTGTGGCCATCACAAAACTTTCTTCTATATAAATCACGTCAATTAAATCATTTAAATAGTACAAGAAATTACATGAATTTAGTACCAATTCATATCATAGCAAACGCGGTACCGTTAAGCTATAATATGATTAAGAAATAGAAAATGCCAACGACTTTCTTAAATTTCTGGCGAACCAGTTGACGTACGACAATGATTTTTCTTTTGAAAGATAGAACTCGACGAGACGAATAAACTGATAGCATTTAAAAAATTACTGTAGCTTTCAGTAGTTTTTTATTTAACTTTAAACGAAAAAATGAAGACACAAAATTCAACAAAGTGTAGCTAACGTTCCAGTGGGTGGATTAACTTCGTTTTTGTTTTATTTTGATCCTCTTGTTAAAACTTAGAATAGGTTTTTTTTTCATCTTTGTATGTTTGACGGTCGCTGAGAAAATCGAATTTGTCTTTTATAATGTATCCATAAAATTATAGAAATCTCTTCTTTTCATTTTCTAATTTTCTAATTCAATAACATATTTCGTGTTGCCACTCCCTAAAAAGCAGTACAATAATTTAAAAAAAATGATAACACGTGTACTTTTGTTTTCATAAGTCAATAAAAATTGAAATTCAACTGACAGATTTTTGTATTTTTGAAACCGACGTCAACCTAAGCAGATAATGCATAATTTTCATAAATATATATATAAACTTTCTTGATTAATATTTTGAACTGGAGTAATAGACACAATGGAGCACAAACAAGTTGATAGGAAAAAAAAACAGGGTAAATCCCAAGCTTCTGTTCAGAAGCTAAATGTAAGTTTTTTTTAATTATCATCATAACATCCTGACTTACACAAGCGATAGGTATGCAGTAATATAAATACTTCACATACTAAGCATACCTTAAAAAATATCACTCCATCTATTTTAAATAAGGAAGAGATGTCATATACGCACCAGAGTACATAACTGGCGCGATAATGCATTATTTTGCCTGATACGGTAACTGAACTATTGTTGTTTATTTATCAATTATTTTTTTATTTACTTTTATTTTATTTATTAAAAGTATATAAATTGTTTGGTTCTATAGTTATTAATTAAACTTTTCATTATTTATAGTTATTTCTTTTTAAAAAAATAGAAACTAATTTAAAAATATATCTGTAATAGAGGTCTGCACGGGCCGGAAATTCCGGCCCGGCCCGTACAAAAATTAGTGAAAACAGGCCCGGCCCGATTCAATTTCTGCAAAAAAAATCCGTTTTTTCTCGACATACAATTAAGATTCTTTTAATGAATACTACGTACATATTTATGGGAAAATTTGACAGTATATTTTAGATTACTATATGTTCACAAAGCAGAAAACACACATTAACGATTACACAGTGTTTTAGTCATCGTCTCTACAGACATTTCGAAATTCCAATAAGGATTCATTAAAAAGTTAATGTAGTTCAGAATAAAGGATTAAAAACATGATACCTTTTGAAGCTGTATGATAAAAAGTAGATTTGCGAAAATATTTCTCTCATTTTTAAGGCTTTTCTCAAATCGAAAGAAGTTACATTTCGACACATTTGAGAATTCATTTCTTTTCGGAAACGCGTAAGATTGGCAGGTATTCTTATTCAGAAACTATGTAAATGCCGTCTTTTTCATAGATAAAAGCAATATATCTTTCTCTGAAAATACTGCTAAAGTTAGCGTTATGAATAGAATTTCCGGAAGCGATAGCACAGGAAAGGAGAAAAACGTACAGTCACATGACAAGAATCTCTGTTATCTCTGTAAGTAATTTATCAAATATGGAGAAAGCTATTCGTTTCCAAATGCCTTCAATAGTCAGGCCTGTGAATTTTATGCCTTTATAGTTAAAAATGAGTCAGAAAATGTGTTTGAAAGTTTCGCATTGTTGAGCAGTGAATATGAGAACCCTTTAAGGTATATTTCCAAAGATACTGTTAACAGAAGTTCATTATCACTATTGATACTTTTACAAAACATAATGCCTGTCCTACACATCCTGAGATCGATTAAGACCAGTTCCGTCCCGGAACGAGTCTGCTGAAAAAAAAATTAAACCCGTAATCAGACATCTTGTGACTGTACGATGCCGATCTCTACGATGGACATGTTACATATCTGTATTGATGTTGTTAAACTCGCATCGACTCGTGACGCACAATTATACTTCTCGAGAAAATCATATTCTTTGAAAATGGCTCGTATTTTATCTGCTTCGCTTGAACTCTTATATCGGGCCGATAGGCCCGATTAATTTTTTTTATCGGCCCGGGCCTGCAGGCCCGTTCAATTTTTTTGCCGCCCCGGCCCGTTTATTTTGTCTGCCGGCCCGGCCCGTTGAAAAAATTGTCCTAATTCTGCCGGCCCGGCCCGTTGGAAAATTCGCCTTTATTCCGCCGGCCCGGCCCGGGCCCGTGCAGACCTCTAATCTGTAACTGCTATTCGAAAACGAGGTTTTCGTTAAATTGGCGTCAGAAAAAAACCCCGCGCCAAACCCGTTGTGTATATGACAGCTGTGCCTTAAATAATTAGGGTTTCGTTTAACTTTAGGTACTTTTGCTTGAAATATTGTCGAAAATGTACAGCAAAAAGATACGGTACTACTTGATTATCCCGTCGACCAGTTTCGCCAAACTATTCGTCAAATGATACAAACTGACATAATTTTTATTTTAAATAACGGAAGAATAAACAAATTAGTAAAACATTAATAAAAATACTAATAAAAACTTGGGCACAGATGTCATATACGCTCCATATTGGCACGATTTTTTCCGACGCCAATTTGGCGAAAACATCGTTCATATATCATCTATATCCGGGTTACCATATTAAGTAAAATAACGACACTTTGGCGCCAGTTAAGTACCTAGTGCGTATATGACATTGGCGGCGTCAAAAAAATCGCGCCAATATGGGGCGCATATGATATCTGTGCCAAAACTTGAATTAAAAATCACTTGATGACGTAACAAACACGTGTATCGTGTTTAATGTCAAGTGAATGTAACATTTGCTATGATCCATTATTGTCATTTAATCTTATAGTTTGGCGATAATTTTTTGGTCGACAGAATAATCAAATTGTAACAAGCATGGTACAGATGTCATATACGCACCACGTTCGCGCGATATTTTTTCTGACGCCAATTTGACGAAAACCGTGTTTTCGAATACCAGTTACATATATATTTTTAAAAAGGAATTAACAATAAATTTAAAAAAGTTTAATTAATAACAATATAACAAAACAATTTATATAAATTTAAAAAAGAAAATAAAAGTAAATAAACAATTTATTAATAAATAAACAACAACATTCGGGTTACCATATCAAGCAAAATAATAAAACTTTGGCAATAGTAAGTACCACTGTGCGTATATGACATTGGCGTCAGAAAAAAATCGCGTCAAGGTGATGTTCATATGATGTCTGTGGCGATTCAAGTACACTTCGGAAAGTTACTTTGAAATCGGTGAGTTTCATCGCCAAAATCGCCAAGATGCTTAATGATCATCGCCATCGAATATATAAATAATGCCATATTTGCAAACTTATAGGTCAAAATATAAGGGGAACCTCGGTTCACAACCACCTCTGTTTATGACCAGTTCGGTTTATGTCCAACTTCGATGATCAAAATTTGACTCGGTGGGCGTGCAATATCTCGGTTCACGACCAAGGCTGCCGAATAGTTCAGTTGGCAACCCTCACATAATTGTTGTTATTAGTCAAGTTTGGAGTAAGGTGTGCATATCAGAGAGCTTTGTGTACCTTTATTACTGTAAAAAAATTAACTTTTTGTTTTACTTTTACTCAGGTTTGCGCTAATATTAGCTCTCATTATGGCTTCTAAGAATGAAAAAGTGCTTAGTGATAGCAGTAATAGAAGCTTAAGCGAATTACTGTTCAATAAAAGAAATTGTAGCAAAACATGAGAACGATGTTAGTATAACCGGTCTAGCTAAACGATACGATGTGGACTCAGCCTTCGATTTCCACGATAATCTATATTTAAGTATTGCGCGGCAGCGCAATACTTATTTATTTCCAGTGTCACTTCTCAATGTTAATTTAACATAGAAAAGCCTATGGAGATGATAACTTTTTCATTTTTTCTTCCCACCTTTTTGTCCCTGATGCCACTCATTTTTAATTCTTTGCTAATTCTAATAATATTATAAATTAAAAGTGTAAAAATATTTTCCTAACGTCAGGGTGAAAACGGATCATAAAATGCCTTTGCATATAGGTGGATTATAATCGAGAGTAACATGGGCTAATTTTTATTTACATTATTCAAATATTTTTCTTAATAATTCCAAATTTCGCTTTTTTCATTGAGAATCAACGGACATTTTCTAATAAAATTTAACTTTTTTTCCTTCATTGTTGTAAATAATTCAAAAGCCGTAATAATAATTTGCCTATATTTAGTTGAATAATTTTCACGTGAAACATGAAACTGAAGAAACTGAAATAGTTTTTTTTTAAGAATTAAAAAGAAGATGAATATGGCGTCATAGTGGAAATAAAAATAACATTTTCAAGCAGATTTTTTTCAATTCCTACTATTAGCTCACACTCTCCCTATATTTATTTATTTATATATTTATCTTGTTCAAATTTTCAATCATTAATAAAACTAGTATTAAAAAATGCTCTGACGAGCACCAAAAAAGGCTAATATGTTTAAGTATGAAAAAGGGTTTGACAAGTGCTTCTAATAGAGCATGAAAAAGGACAAGGGGTCCCTTCTTGGCTGCAGCTCACTGTCAATGCCAACTTTGAAAAAATCATATTTGCGCTTTTTCCATATAAAATAAATTCGCGGTACTTTAGTAAAACTTTCCGTCGCGCTTTACATGTTAACTGCACTGTTGTACTGCGCATGCGTCTGCAATGCAACTTTGTACAGTGCACTGTGTACCACTATTTCTCTATAAATTGTACTACACTGTACATTCCTATTATGCTTTTGATTTTTGAACCTCAGCGCACATTCACACTGTGCTTTTGTACTTCCGTATTAAAGGTGTATGCGTCTAATGTTCGTTTATAGTTTACATGAATTGCTGTACTGGATAGTACATTGTACAGCCACAGCCACTTGCTTTTAATTTCAACAATCAATGAATTAATAAATATAATGTTATGCGTGCACATGTGGAATTGTTCCTGAGCAGAGTGCTGCAACAGTCTGCACTGCACTACAAATCAGTTTTCTGTACAGTTCTACATTGCGGGCGTGCTTGGTGGCCCTACATGAGTGTGATACGCTGTAGGAACTAAGGTTTTTGGTACTATGTCGCCTTACATTCATGTTTAATCAGGCTGCGTCTTTACTGGTTGTGTCTTTACACTACACATTTTTATCGTAACTGTGGCTGATTTTTTTTTATATGAAAAAAGCGCAAATATGATTTTTTTCAAAGTTGGCATTGACAGTGAGCTGCAGCCAAGAAGGGACCCTTTGTCCTTTTTCATGCTCTATTAGAAGCACTTGTCAAACCCTTTTTCATACTTAAACATATTAGCCTTTTTTGGTGCTCGTCAGAGCATTTTTTAATACTAGTCATTTAAATTTTTTGATAATTATATTGTGAATATAAATAAACTTGAGTTGCTTTAAATATTCCCAATACTTTTTTTCTTATTTCGCACAATAATGCACTATTTAACCAAGTTATGCACATTGTTTTAAGAGGTTCCAGGTTTTTTAATCAAATTCACGTTATTTTTATTCATAATTTAATTTACTTGGGCTCCCTTAAATATAACTAATATAATTCCTTGAACTGATGTTAGTTTTTGTTGCATTAAAATATCTTAGTTTGTTGATTCTCTCTAAACAAGTAAACCCTATTAGTTTACAATGGAAGTCTATAGCAATTTGGCGATATATCACCAAGTTGGTGACAAACTTAGCGGTATTTTGTGACAGAACAGGGTCCCGTATATGGTAACCCTTCTTATAGGTATGGTGATGCATTAAATGCTGTTCTATAACCAATGAGATGCGTTTCATTCGAGCGTTGCCATTAAACAATTAACAAATAATCGCGATTTCTGTGACACATACGATAGCGAAACATATATTGTAGATTATCGTGGAAATCGAAGGTTTAGGCCACATCGTATTGTTTAGTTAGACCGGTTATACTAACATCGTTCTCATGTTTTGCTACAATTTCTTTTATTGAACAGTAATTCGCTTAAGCTTCTTACTACTGCTATCACTAAGCCCTTTTTCATTCTTAGAAGACATAATGAGAGCTAAAATTAGCGTAAACCTGAGTAAAAGTAAAACAAAAAGTTAATTTTTTTACAGTAATAAAGGTACACAAAGCACTCTGATATGCATACCTTACTCAAAACTTGACTAATAACAAGAGTTATGTGAGGGTTGCCAACTGTACTATTCGGCAGCCTTGGTCGGGAACCGAGATATTGCCCGCCAAACGAGTCAAATTTTGATCACCGAAGTTGGACATAAACCGAACTGGTTATAAACAGAAGCGGTCGTGAACCGAGGTTCCTCTTATATTTTGACCTATAAGTTTGCAAATATGGCATTATTTATATATTCAATGGCGATGATCATTAGGCATCTTGGCGATTTTGGCGATGAAACTCATCGATTTCAAAGTAACGTTCCGAAGTGTACTTGAACCGCCACAGATGTCATATACGCTTCACATTGACGCGATTTTTTTCTGACGTCAATGTCATATACGCACCTGGGTACTTACTATCGCCAAAGTTTTATTATTTTGCTTGATATGGTAACCCGAATGTTATTGTTTATTTATTAATAAATTGTTTATTTACTTTTATTTTCTTTTTTTTAAATTATATAAATTGTTTTGTTCTATTGTTATTAATTAAACTTTTTAAATTTTATTGTTAATCCCTTTTTAAAAATATATATGAAACTGGTATTCGAAAACGAGGTTTTCGCCAAATTAGCGTCAGGAAAAATATCGCGCCAACGTGGTGCGTATATGACATCTGTACCATACTTGGTATAACTTGATTATCCTGTCGACAAAAAATTATCGCCAAACTATAAGATTAAATGACAATAATGGATGGTAGTAAATGTTACATTCATTTGACATTTAACACGATACACATGTCTGTTACGTCATCAAGTGATTTTTAATTCAAGTTTTGGCAAAGGTGTCATATACGCCGCATATTGGCGCGATTTTTTTGACGCCAATGTCATATGAGCACCGGGTACTTAACTGGCGTCAGAGTGTCGTTATTTTGCTTGATATGGTAACCCGGATACAGATGATATATTAAGGAGGTTGGCACAGATGTCATATACGCCCCATATTGGCGCAATTTGTTTCTGACACCAATGTCATATACGCAACAGGTACTTAACTGACGCCAAAGTATCGTTATTTTGCTTGATATGGTAACCCGGATATTGTTGTTAATGCTGTTGATGTTTTCCAAAATTGGCGTCAGAAAAAAATCGCGCCAATATTGAGCGTATATGACATCTGTGCCACGAGGTTTTCGCCAAATTGGCGTCGGAAAAAATCGCGCCAATATTGAGCGTATATGACATCTGCGCCCAAGTTTTTATTAGTATTTTTATTAATGTTTTACTAATTTATTTATTCTTCCATTACTTAAAAAAAAAATTATGTCAGTTTGTATCATTTGGCGAATAGTTTGGCGAAATTGGTCGACGGGATAATCAAGTAGTACCATATATTTTTGCTGTACATTTTCGACAATATCTCAAGCAAAAGTACCTAAAGTTAAACGAAACCCTCATTATTTAAGGCACAGATGTCATATAAAACAACGGATTTGGTGCGGGTTTTTTTTTTTCTGACGCAAATTTGACGAAAACCTCGTGTTCGAATAGCAGTTACATATCTATTTTTAAATTGCTTTCTATTATTTTAAAAAGGAAATAACAATAAATAATGAAAAGTTTAATTATTAATAACTATAGAACAAAACAATTTATATAATTTAAAAAAATAAAATAAAAGTAAATAAAAAAAACAATTGATAAATAAACAACAATAGCTCAGTTACCGTATCAGGCAAAATAACGCCATTATCGCGCCAGTTATGTACTCTGGTGCGTATATGACATCTCTTCCTTATTAAAAATAGATGGAATGGTATTTTTTAAGGTATGCTTAGTATGTGAAGTATTTATATTACTGCATAACTATCGCTTGTGTAAGTCAGGATGTTATGATTGCGTTGTTATGAAGATATGTTAATAATGTAGCGAACCGTCGAAGGCTCCAATGGATGTATACAGTTGAATTACTTGCATAGATTTATTCACAAATAACTTATTCTATTTAGGTTACAGATACAAGCACGACACAACATCACATAAACATAAGTTTCAATATGAGCTCTTGTTCTAGGTTAATTTCGGTTACAGTTAATGTCCTAATACCACATCTCCCTTTCTTCAAAGATTCACTTTCTGCGGAGGGCGAACAACTCTTCCACTTCTGGTGATATACTGATCTTGATGCTTTCGTGGAGACATAGAGTTACGTTTATCATTGTTACAGGATGGATGAAGATTCTGAGAGCTTTGTTTCGTTGGACTAGGAACTTTCTGTGGTATTGGAAACTCATTACTGGAAACGTCTGGTTGAAGATCATCCACATCATCAGTTTCCGGCTGGAAATTAGTTGATGGAACAAGATGCATTCTGTTTCGACGATATACCCTTTTTCCAGATTTGACTATGTACGAACGTGGATAATCTAATCTCTGCTGAACCGTACCAGTAGCTCGCTTGTCTGTGATCCACACTCCATCTCCAACATCAAGATTACTAAGGTCTCGTACTCCGTGACTTTTGTTATAGTTTTCTCTTTTCCGTTCTATTCTCTTCTCTTCCTTCCTTTGAAGTTCAGCCCTGTTTTCAATTTTTGGCTCTAATTGAGATCTTGCAATTGGCAGTGTTGTCTTAATACGACGATTCATGAGAAGCTCCGCCGGACTGAGGCCATTCTCTAATGGTGATGCTCTATATGCCATTAAAGAAAGGTAAGGGTCTTCAGCTTTTTTGAGTCGCATCTTGATGGTTTTTACTGCAGATTCAATGAAACCATTACTTTGAGGATACCTAGGACTTGATGTGATATGACGAAATCCATAAAGCTTTGAGAATTTTGTAAATTCAGATGAGTTAATTGGCTCAAATTGTGGACCATTGTCAGATCTAACCACATTAGGGATCCCATGTCTGGCAAAGATTGATTTGCAGTGGAGAATTACTTCCTCCGAAGTTAATCTTTCCAGTTTGGCGATTTCTGGATATCTTGAGAAGTAATCGGTCACGATTAAGTACCAAAATCCATAAAGCTTAAAAAGATCCATGCCCACAGTTTCCCATGGTCGTTCAGGAAATTCGTTAGGGATAAGTGGTTGATGGCGATAAGTGGTCTCCTTGATACATGATGTGCAATTCTTTATCATTTCTTCAATTTCTCTATTTATTCCAGGCCAATAGACAGATGATCTTGCTCTTGCACGGCATTTCGTAATTCCCAAATGTCCTTCATGAATTTGTTGCAGAACCTTTTTTCACTGACAGGCAGGAATGATGATTCGACAGCCCTTCATTATGAGTCCATCTTGGATCGATATTTCATATCGATGATTCCAGTAAGGTAGACAACTTGGTTTTAAATTTTTCCTTGATGGCCAACCATTCAAAATTAAATTTTCTAGTTCTTTGCATGTTGCATCAGACTTTTGGGATTGTCGTAATTCTTCTAACCTGTTGCATGAAGCGGGTAATGAGGAGATTACCATACGAATATACGCATCAATTTCTTCCTCCAATTCTTCAACATTTTCTCTAGTTTCTTGAGGTTGTCTTGACAAGGCATCAGCTGCATAAAGTTTCTTCCCTGGTATGTGGAATATAGAATAAGAATATCGCATCATCCTCATCTTCAACCTTTGCAACCGTGGAGATAAATCTTCAAGGTTTTTCTTTGAGAAGATTGGAATTAGAGGTTTATGATCGGTTTCTAACCTAAAGTGAGTTCCAGTTAGGTAATCTCGAAATTTCTCACAACTCCAAGCTAGAGCAAGTGCCTCTTTTTCTATTTGAGCATATCTCTTTTCAGTAGGTGTGAGTGTTCTGGATGCATATGCCACGACAGAAATTTCTCCATTTTCTTGTTCTTGCCTCAAGGTGGCTCCTATTCCATAAGAAGAAGCGTCTGTTGTGACAATTGAAGTTTTCTGTGGATTATAAACCTTTAAAACAGGTTGAGATGTCAGGACATTCTTCCAATTTTGAAATGCTTGTTTTTGAGGTTCGTCCCAGACAAACTCATTCTTTTGACTTAACAAAGATGTTAACGGTGAAAACATTTCTGCAAAATTTGGAACAAATCTAGCGAGGAAATTTGCCATGCCTAGCATTTGCTTTAATTCCTTTTTGTTCTTTGGTGGTGGATATTCTTTCACTGCTCTAATTTTATCTTCATCAGGATGGATGCCTTTGTCATCAATAATATGTCCCAAGAATTTGATTCTCTTGACTGAAAACTTACAGTTCTTGTCATTTAGAGTAATACCAGCTTCTTTAAGCTTGTTCAGAATAATCCTCAGTCTTTGGTCATGTTCACTCTGATCGCTTCCCCACACTAAGATGTCGTCCATGTGACAAATAGTACCTGGGATATTTTCTAGCAGCTGTGACATTCTACGTTGGAAATGTTCTGGTGCAGATGAGATTCCAAAAGGTAATCTTAAAAATCTGTATCTTCCAAAAGGAGTGATGAAAGTCGTGAGATATGACGAAGATTCATCAAGTGGAATTTGCCAAAAACCTGAATTAGCATCCAACTTTGAAAAAATTTTAGCACCTGTCAGTAGATTCAATGAATATTCCACTGAAGGCAATGGATGAAATTCTGTTTCCACAGATTTGTTTAACTGGACTAAGTCGGCACATAAGCGAACAGTACCATCACTTTTAGGAACGATAACGACCGGTGAACACCATTCTGTCGGTTTGGTTACAGGAAGAATAACTTTTTGTGCAATCATCTTCTTGATTTCCATTTCAGTTTTCTTCAGCAGTGGAATTGGTATCCTTCTTGGAGCTGAAATAGCAAACGGGACAGAATTCGGCTTAAGCTTAATCGTATATCAACCTTTCAGTAACCCCAGGCCTGTGAACAGTTCAGGAAAATTTTGCTTAGGACTTATTGTGATTTCTGAAATATTCGGTCCCAATCCAAAAGCTAGTATCGCAGGTTTTCCCAATAAGTAGCTCTGCAGTCCTTCAATTACATGGATTTCTTCGGTTATTTTCTTTTCCTTGTATTGGATCTCCTCAATAAGTTTTCCTGTGTGTTTTAGTATTTTCCCATCCGGGCCGCAAAGCTTTTTGTCTGGTTTTAAGATTTTCGAATCCTTTAAAATCGATGAAGTAGCAGGAATAACAGTGTGATCTGCTCCGCTATCTATTTTGAAGCGAATGGTTCCTTTTATTTGAATAGGTACTGACCATAACAAATCATTACTATTATTAGAGCGTGTTTCCCTAATTGTTCCTACGAATGAAATTTCAGATTTACTTTCATTTTTCCTACAAACTCGTGCATAGTGCCCTGATTTGGAGCATTTCAGACATTTAGCATCTTTTGCTGGACATATTTTTCTGTTATGTGTAGATTTACCGCACCATTTGCAAAGATCAAAGGGTTTTGGATACTCTTTTTTCCCATTATTCCTTTTATCAGTTTCTTTAAACCGTGGATTTTGCCTGGATACCCCTCTCTTAAAATTCACCTTTGTTTTGTTTACACTAGAAACTCTATGGACAGAAGCATTACTAGAAGTAAGAATCTCTTGTTGCTTTTTAATTGATTCCGATAACCGAACTTTTTCTATAGCTTTGCTCAAAGAAAGGTCTGGATCCAATTGTAATTTCTCACTTAATGATTTATCTCTAATACCGACAACTATTCTATCGCGTATCAGTTCATCATGAAGAACTCCGTAATCACAATGCTCAGCTAGTGAATAAAGTGAAGTTATAAAATCATTAACAGATTCCCCTTCGTTTTGAATGCGTTGATTAAACTGCGCCCGCTCGAAAATTGTGTTTTTCTTTACTATAAAATGATCATCAAAATGTTTCAGAACAATGTTATATTTCTGCTGGTCATCTTCCGACAAGTTAAAAGACGCAAAAATATCTTCTGCTTTATCTCCCATGAGATAAATAAGAGAATTTACCTGTTCTACCTCTGTTTGATTTTTTAAACCCGAAGCGAATCGATACCTTTCGAAACGTTGCTTCCATTTTAAACAAAGTGCCGGTGATGAAAAAGTAAATGATTCTGGCGGTGTAACCTGATATGAATTTCTATACTCTATATCTTTAGACATTTTAATTCTTAATAAATGAATGCATATGTGTCGTATAATTATGCAAGAAAAGGAAACTTCTTACTTTAAGATATGAATCCGTTTTCAGTATTCAACTGTAGTAAACATCGTTTTAACCGACTGCCACCATGCGTTGTTATGAAGATATGTTAATAATGTAGCGAACCGTCGAAGGCTCCAATGGATGTATACAGTTGAATTACTTGCATAGATTTATTCACACATAACTTATTCTATTTAGGTTACAGATACAAGCACGACACAACATCACATAAACATAAGTTTCAATATGAGCTCTTGTTCTAGGTTAATTTCGGTTACAGTTAATGTCCTAATACCACAATGATGATAATTAAAATAAACATTACATTTAGCTCCTGAACAGAAGCTTGGGATTTAACCTGTTTTTCTTTTTCCTATCAACTCGTTTGTGCTCCATTGTGTCTATTACTCCAGTTCAAAATATTAATCAAGATACTAGTTTATATATATATTTATGACAATTATGCATTATCTGCTTAGGTTGACGTCGATTTCACAAATACAAAAATCTGTCAGTTGAATTTCAATTTTTATTGACTTATAAAAACAAAAGTACACGTGTTATCCTTTTTTTTTAAATTATTGTACTGCTTTTTAGGGAGTGGCAACACGAAATAAATTATTGAATTAGAAAATTAGAAAATAAAATGGAGAGATTTCTATAATTTTATGGGGACATTATAAAAGACAATTTCGATTTTCTCATCGACCGTCAAACATACAAAGATGAAAAAAAAACCTATTCTAAGTTTTAACAAGAGGATCAAAATAAAACAAAAATGAAGTTAATCCACCCACTGGAACGTTAGCTACGCTTTGTTGAATTTTGTGTCTTCATTTTTTCGTTTAAGATTAAATAAAAAACTACTGAAAGCTACAGTAATTTTTTAAATGCTATCAGTTTATTCGTCTCGTCGAGTTCTATCTTTCAAAAGAAAAATCATTGTCGTATGTCAACTGGTTCGCCAGAAATTTAAGAAAGTCGTTTGCATTTTCTATTTCTTAATCATATTATAGCTTAACGCTGCCGCGTTTGCTATGATACTCGTTATTCATCCTATCAAGTTGAAATAATTTTTTTTTTAACTTGTACTGGATGACAATTGATGTTAATACAGTTTTTTCAAATATTAATTAATTAATTAAATTTTAATTAATTAATTTTAGTTTTGCATGGGAAACAAAATGGCGGCCATGGGTTATTGAAGATGAATGAAAGTATTTTCAATAAGGGGTTACCATAGGAGGACCCTGTTCTGTCGCCAAATACCGCCAAGTTTGTCGCCAACTTGGCGATATATCGCCAAATTTGGCAGCCAAAATGAGTCGCCAAAAGTGACGCCAACTTGGCGATATCTCTAATATTTCGCCAAATTCCCATAGAGTTCCATTGTAAACCTACTTGCTTAGAGAAAATCAACAAATTGAGATATTTTAATGCAACAAAAACTAATATTAGCTTAAGGGATTATATTAAATTTTTCTTTGATGGCCTAAGTAGGAATTCACTTTAAAAACAAAATTTTTATATTACTTGTTTAAGTTCAGATTGTAATTTTTTGACCAAACTACAGCAACCTGCATTACTGCACTGGTGAAACATTTTGAATTATACATAGGTAAATTGCATCACAAATTGTGATGCGATATCGCACAAATCAAAGCCTGATGATGATATACCCTCCATTAATTTTGAAATGTGTTCGTCTGAATTCAGTAGTTATTAAAAAACTTGACATATTAAACAAAAACCTAATTTGCGGAACAAATTAAAAAAACAAAATTTATTTCCTAAATTGTTTAAGCCCGAGAAGGGGCAGATATTAAGATATTTCATTCAATTCGTTCTACATATAATGTTAAATTTTTGTAACAAATAAGTTAAACCAATTGAACATTAAAAAATAAAAATGAAATTCATACAATATAATACTTTAAACACCTATATACTTAGATTCCGTTCAAATGAAATCGAAATAAATCTTAGACTTTTTCCATTTTTAAGTTGTAAATATTTGTACTGCAGATTTTGCATTATGTTTATGACGATTGTACATAATATGATAAGATACATGCAAAATACAAAACTGTAAAAAAGTCTAAGATTTATTTCGATTTCATTTGAACGGAATCTAGTATATAGGTGTTTAAAGTATTATATTGTACGAATTTCATTTTTATTTTTTAATGTTCAATTGGTTTAACTTATTTGTTACAAAAATTTAACATTAAATGTAGAACGAATTGAATGAAATATCTTAATATCTGCCCCTTCTCGGGCTTAAACAATTTAGGAAATAAATTTTGTTTTTTTAATTTGTTCTGCAAATTAGGTTTTTGTTTAATATATATTACGCTATCGTATGTGTCACAGAAATCGCCATTATTTGTTACTTGTTTAATGGTAACGCTCGAATGAAACGCATCTCATTATTTATAGAACAGCGTTTAATGCATCTCCATACCTATAAGGGGGGGGGACCATAGGCTGGACCCTGTTCTATCGCCAAACACCGCCAAGTGTGTCGCCAGCTTGGCGATATATCGCCAAATACCTGTAGACTTCCATTGTAAACCAACAGGGTTTACTTGTTTAGAGAGAATCAACAAATTGAGATATTTTAATGTAACAAAAAATAATATCAGTTTAAGGAATTATATTAATTATATTTAAGGGAGCCCAAGTAAATTAAATTATGAATAAAAATAACGTGAATTTGATTAAAAAACTCTGAACCTCTTAAAACAGTGTGCATTACTTGGTTAAATAGTGCATTATTGTGCGAAATAAGAAAAAAGTATTGGGAATATTTAAAAGCAACTCAGGTTTATTTATATTCAATACATAATTATCAAAAAAATTAAATGACTAGTATTAAAAAATGCTCTGACGAGCACCAAAAAAGGCTAATATGTTTTTAAGCATGAAAAAGGGTTTGACAAGTGCTTCTAATTGAGCATGAAAAAGGACAAGGGGTCCCTTCTTGGCTGCAGCTCACTGTCAATGCCAACTTTGAAAAAATCATATTTGCGCTTTTTCCATATAAAAAAAATCAGCCACAGTTACGATAAAAATGTGTAGTGTAAAGACACAGCCAGTAAAGACGCAGCCTGATTAAATATGAATGTAAGGCGAATTAGTACCAAAAATCTTAGTTCCTGCAGCATATCACACTCATGCAGTGCCACCAAGCACGCCCGCAGTGTAGAACTGTACAGAAAACTGATTTGTAGTGCAGTGCAGACTGTTGCAGCACTCTGCACAGGAACAATTCTACATGTGCACGCATAACAGTATAATGCATTCATTGATTGTTGAAATTATATCCAAGTGGCTGTGGCTGTAAGATGTACTATGCAGTACAACAGTGCATATGTAAATTATAAACGAACATTAGACGCATACACCTTTAATACGGAAGTACAAAAGCACAGTGTGAGTGTGCGCTGAGGTTCAAAAGCATAATAGGAATGTACAGTGTAGTATAATTTGTAGAGAAATAATGGTACACAGTGCACTGTACAAAGTTGCATTGCAGACGCATGCGCAGTACAATAGTAGGACAGTGGAGTTAAGATGTAAAGCACGGCGGAAAGTTTTACTAAAGTACTGCGAATTTATTTTATATGGAATAAGCGCAAATATGATTTTTTCAAAGTTGGCACTGACAGTGATCTGCAGCCAAGAAGGGACCCCTTGTCCTTTTTCATGCTCTATTAGAAGCACTTGTCAAACCCTTTTTCATACTTAAAAACATATTAGCCTTTTTTGGTGCTCGTCAGAGCATTTTTTAATACTAGTCAAAGTAATCTGAATTTGAAGTTTGATGAAAATTCGTGCATTAGTTCTTGAGATAGAGCTATAGCGGAAATTCTGAAAAATGTAGCATAGCAGCGCCACCTGCTGAGCGATTTACACCAAAAATAAACAGCACTAAATGATATCAAGGTATACCTGAATCTGAAGTTTGTTGGAAAATCTAAGCGTTAGTTCTTGAGATAAAGCTATTGCGTAAATCGCAAAAAATACAGCATAGCAGCGCCACCTTTTGAGCGATTTACACGAAAAATTAAACAGCACTAATTTATACGTCAATTCATGTCAAGGACTAACTAAATCTGAAGTTTGATGAAAATCCGTGCAATAGTTCTTGAGATACAGCTCTTGCGAAAATCGTGAAAATGAAGCACAGCAGCGCCACCTGTTGACCGATTTACACTAAAAATTAAACAGCACTAATTTATATCAGGGACTAACTGAATCTCATGTTTGATGAAAATTCGTGTATTTTTTCTTGAGTTAGAGCTATTGCGATAATCATGAATAATGCAGCATAGCAGCGCCATCTGTTGGGCGATTTTCACAAAAAAGTAATCAGCACCAAACTATGTCCTAGACTAACTAAATCTGAAGTTTTATGAAAATCCGTGCAGTAGTTCTTGAGATATAGCTATTGCAGAAATCGTGAAAAAGGCCGCATAGCAGCGCCACCTGTTGGGCGATTTTCACCAAAAACTAATCAGGTCTAGTTTATATCAAGGTCTAATTGAATATGAAGTTTTGTGAAATTCCGTGCATTAGTTCTTGAGATAGAGCGCCCACAAAATTTTTGTCACATACAGACTCACAGAGTGACAGACAGACTCACAGACAGACATTTTCTAAAAACATCAAATCGTGTTCAGGACATTCTAAAACGTATAGATCCGTCGAAAACCGGAAGTCGAAAATTTTCACGAATCCAATACTTTCTTCTTGTAAAGATAGAAGAAAGTAAAAATATAGTATGCAAGAAAATAGATCCAATTGAGTCAAACCAGTTATCAGGAGTATACGAAATACCTTTCACCAAAGAAGATGGAACAATGCAGTTTTATATAGGTATGACAAGCAGAACACTTAAAACTAGAATCAAAGAACATATAGCAGACATCAAATACAACAGGAGAACCACAGCTTTAGCCAGATTATGCAGCGAAGAACCTTTACAGGATCAGGATCACTCTGCCAGGGAGCCAACCAAAAATGGCATAGGCATGAACCCCTGACAGAAAAGTACCCTCTGCGACCTGCAAAACCACAGCTGGGGAATAGCCCAAGAAATACAATGACAAAAAATAAAAGTAAAACTCACAAAGAGCGCCCTGGCGCTTGAAAAGTGGTTAAAATAAAACAAAGATTAAAAATCAAAATTTATATTTTATAAACGAAAAATGTTTATTTAGTTCGTTGTAAATAAGTCTGAGTCTGTGATAATTTGATTTCGAGAACAGTATGTTACGCATGTTCCAGTTAAGTGTCCGGTTACGGATAAAGTTAAATGAAGTAGGCATCAATGGACATTTACCAAACAGATAATGTTTGACATCACCAATGTTTCCACATAGGCATTTATCACTCTGGCGTTTTCCCCTTTTATAAAGATAACTAGGAAATGCCCCATGTGCAGATATAAAATAGGCATGGACTTGCGAGAAACACAAAAATGAGGTATCCACTTTTTTAATAATACTATGCGTGTCTCTACCCTTATCGCTATAAGACCATTCGTTCTGCCAAATTTTAATAATATTGCTTTTGTAGAACTGCTTCACAAACGAAACAGGGATAGGAATGTTTATTTCAGCATCAAATGTACCAGTCTCAGTGACTGATTTGACAAGGTAGTCTGCGCGCTCATTTCCGACGAAACCAACGTGGGATTTAATCCAGCCTATATTAATAGTTTTATTATGCAATAGTCGTAAATTCGTATAAATATTAAAAAGAATTTCGTCCGTTGGAAAAAGATTTTGAAGTGCTTGAACTGAGGACAAGCTGTCTGTATAAATGTGGAATACACTGTATGAGGAGTCTCTACACCACTCAATTGCGGAATCTAAGGCGGTAAGTTCAGCCTGGTATACCGTATTAAATAATTTAAGTCTAATTCTCTTCTCAAAGATAATATCTTCTTTCAAAAATACCACAAAAGCAGCTCCAACGCCCGTAGGCATCTTAGAACCATCTGTATATAAAACTGGGTGGTTGTACAAAGGGACCTTTTCAGTAATAGCACGTACGAAATTGACATGATGATCATAATAAAAGTAGGGATAGTGAAAAGTATAAACTTTTTTCATCAAAAGATCTGTTGAAACATAAACATCTTCTATCCAATCTGAACCATCATTATTCTGAACTTCAAAACATAAAGCCAGTTGTTTTAATTCTACTTCGATTGGGGGAACTCCTGAAAGTACACAAAGTGCCTGTGTTGATATTGACCGATATGCGCGAATGATAGATAAGAGACATAGCCTTTGGGAAGAACCTTTACAGATAGATTTTAATAATAGTAAGTTAATTTATCCATCAATATTTTATTTACCATCCATAATCCGGGAATCAATAGAGATATTTTTACGCAACGAGAATATTTGCAATGATTCAGTGTCCCTTGATTTACCTAAAATTTGGAAAGAGATGCTTTGTAATTTTAGTAACAATAGTAAAAATTAATCCACGCTCGCAAATACCCAAGTTAATTTTATTTTTATTTTATGTTTTGCAATGTTTTTCATTATGCATGATGTCTCGTGACATTGTTTGCCATGTTATTGTTTTGAAATTATGCGAAAATTAATCCACGCTCGCAAATAGCCAATTTAATTTTTATTTTATTTTTGCAATGTTTTTTATTATGCATCATGTCTCGTAACATTGTTTACTATGTTATTGTTTTTGAATTATGTGAAAATATTTTCTATCATGAATGATTTTGTGAAAGTGTTGCCATTTGTGCGATGAAACGTTCATCCATCTTAATAAAGATATTTTATCACTTTTTATAGCATTATTTAACTTAATCTGTTTATTATAAGTGATTATTATACACGTTGTAATTAGCTTGTGAGTTTTGTGGTGCGACTAGGGTACTCTAGCTAATGTTAAACCCAGGAAGAGCCTGCATGAGTCACGCGACGACACTCGTAAAATAATGTTAAACCTGTGGTAGTGTTCTTTTCATATTTTTCGCTTGCATTTTAATATTTTAAAATGATTTTCTTTTTTCATAGGATATCTGAGGTGTCTTTACTTTTTCGATTTCTGTTGCAGTTTTTTATGAGGATACTTTTGCTTTCGGAACTGGTTCCGAAATTGGAAGTACCCTCAGGAAAAAGAGGAAAAAGTAAAGGAAAAAAGAAAAAAACTGCAGCCTAATTCGAAAAAGTACGAATACATCTGTTTAAACACCAGTCTCAGATAGCCAATGCAAAAAGATAATCATTTAAAAATATTGAAATGCAAACGAGAAATTTGAAAGGAATGCTGCCTTTGGTTTAACACGAGCTTGCGAGTAAATACTTTACACAAAGGCGTAAGCGGTGTTGTCAAACATCAATCAAAACATAGATAATCCCTTTAGAACTACTGGCGACATCTGGCGACTAAAATAAAGGAAATGTAATTTTTTGAAGAAATACTTCGAATGTTTTGCCAGTCATTATTTGATATTCACAGCGCAAAATAATTTTCCTGTGTGATCTAGTGGCGAATTTTATATCATTTATTTCAAAAAATGAGGTGTATGTTGAAAAAAAAAGGAGTGAGAATTCATGATTTGCATGAACAAAGCAAGTCTGAAGTAGAAATAAGAAAATTGGTGAAATGTTCTCGAAGTGCAGTGCGATCTGCTATTAAAAGGTTCACGGAGACTCGGTATCAGGGAAACAAGACAAGAACGGGCAGCAAACGTGTGATAATGAAGCTCCAGGACAGAAAACTGATACGAAAGTATGTTAGAGATCACACACAAAAAAATAAATAAATAAATAAATAAATAAATAAATAAAAATAAAAACTTCTAAGCTTGCTGCAACTCTGCCAGAGGGTATTTGACAGAGTATAAGTGCTCGAACGGCAAGAAGAAGACTGGCAGAAGCTGGATTAGAAGGGTACAAAGACAGGAGAAGTCCTTGCTTAAAGAAAAGAACAAGAAGAATCGCTTGGAGTGGGGCTCGTCGACACCAACATTTTGCAGAAGAGGATTGGTCCAATGTTATGTGATCCGATGAATCTAACGTTGAGGGAAGCATTTTAATTATTTTTTATAATGAAAAATAACCATCCTTAAGTTAGAGTCGTCTTTTGCAATAAAAATGTGAATATTTTAAGATGAATCATTTTTATTTTATTTCCGGGTAATTGGAACACTCGGAATGAACTTAGTGAGGCGGCGTGTCAACGAACAATACCATCCAGATTGCGTGAGGCATACCGTAAAACACGGAAGTGGCAGCATAATGATCTGGGGCTACATGGCTGCTGATGGCATTGGTGAAATGTTCATTTGCGAAGGCCGCATGAACTAGAGATCTGCACGGGCCGGCCCGTGGCCCGAGCCCGACCCGGGCCTATTATCATTCACGGCACTCTGGCCAGTCCGGGCCGGTCGTGGAGATTTCGGCCCGTGCAGACCTGTAGCATGAACAGCCAAAAATACATAAATGCGCTGGAAACTGTGCTGATGACTTCATTAACGCACATTTTTGGAGACACCAGTTTACATGGCATCAAGTTCCAACAAGTGAATGCTTCTTGCCATAAATCGGCCACTACGATAGACTGGTTTAAAGACAGTAGCATTGTGTTGCTGAACTGGTCAGCGCAGTCCCCAGATCTTATTACAATAGGGCACCTTTGGGGCATACAAAAACGTAAAATCAGAGAACACAGCATAACATCAAAAATAAATTTGAATAGGAAGTTGTGGCCATCACAAAACTTTCTTCTAACAGACAGAGTCACAGGCTCACAGTCAGACATTTTATAAAAACATTTTTTCGGAATCTCTAACCCCTAAAACGTGTAAATCCGTCGTAACCCGGAATTCGAAAATTTTCACAAATCCAATACTTCCTTCTTGTAAAGATAGAAGAAAGTAAAAATGATCTTATTTAAGAGTAGGATGCCATAAGTGCAAAAAATGTGCAAGCTATGTACGCAGTATGTCCCAAAGAATTGCTGTGTTATCAAAGGCAAGGGTGGACCCATTAAATATTCACACTTTTTGTAATTTTACGTTAATATTATAATTTACTAGGGGGCTGTGCCCGCCAACCTCCGTTCAGACTGCGCACCCTCTAAAAACATAGTAATGTGCCCCGTTTAAAGAATATTACCAGGTTATGGATAATTGAATGATATTATCAGTTTAACGGCGACTATCCTCTGTAATCGGGTTGCCATGCTTTTCTGTTTAAAAGTGGCATTTTCCGGTTACCATGGCCTCATCCATCGCTGTCTTAACAACTGATGTTTTTTTCGGGACTAATAAGTAAGATCAATTACACATTTGAAAAACAGCTTGTATAAAATGGTTATGGGGGAAATGTCGCTATCTTTCTGACTTATAACGATGTTATGGACATTATTCTTCTTTTAGGTTCGCGGTTACAAAACTGCGTCTGCTTGGGAATAGCTTTCAGAATCACGTTACGCTTACATTTTATGTTTTGATCGAGTTTTAGATATTTTCAGAAACAGGCATAGCTTATTCACGAATTCTTTTCCCTATTTTAATACACCATCATGCATATTTTCATGTTATTTTTACAATGTAGTATATTGTTTATATTAATTAATAAGACTATCAGAATTTTCTAATATGTATTTATCAAATAGTAATTACTACAAAATAAATTGAAAGTACCTATTTTGCGCTTACATTTACCTGTATTTGTGCAGCATGAAGTGATGTCATATATAAACAAATCTGCTAGTTGCACTACTTTTATACCATATGACGTAACATTAAAATTCTCCGGAATGAAAATCGTTTTAAATGCATCTTTTTAATATATGGCGTAATTTTCAATATTAAATGCATTTCCCATATAATAATTTATTTATTTTAAAAGTTTTTTTTTCTCTCTTTTAATATTCACGGGTATATACGGGTATATACGGGTTACATATATTATTTTATTTAAAAGTGTTCAGGAATATTTTTTGAGCTTTTTAAATTCGACCTAATATTCATCATTAAAAGTTTTCACGTGTAATAATTTAATTATTTCAGACAATTTAAATATTAGCCCAGTGGTTAGGGGGTTCAATTCCGAATTAATTAGGAGAAAGCTGGAAATTGTTTTAATCCCTTCTGTTTAGGTCTAGAATGAATATGCTATGTTTTCCTCCTCGTACTAGGTGAGCGTTAGAAAATATGTATAGAATTATAGTAAAAAAACACGTTTTTTTGCATACCATAACAATATCTCAAAACAGCTAACTCTGTCAAAAACATTGTCAATACAAATGTTGTAGAGCTTAAAATTCTGAGTAAAATGAGTACCTACACTCAATACTTATGTTGGATATTAAGGTCACAATTCTACTTCAAAGTTTTAGACCCATCATCAGGGGGATGACCTCAGAATTAATTAGGAGAAAACTGGAAAATGTTTTAATCCCTTCAGTTTAAGTCTAAAATGAACGTACGATGTTTTCTTTCTCGTACTTGGGTGAATGTTAGAAAATATGTACATATTTATTTTTGAAAAACACGTTTTTTTTAGTTCCCTTAACAATATCTCAAAATAGCTAGATCTATAAAAAGCATTGTCAATACAAATGTTCTAGAGCTTAAAATTCTGAATAAAGTGAGTACCATCATTAATATTTTTGTTCAACATTAAGGTCGTAATTCTGTTTCAAAATTTTTCAAACCAAGAGCTTGAAGCCAGGAGAGACCAAGTTAACTTAACAATATCTCAAATTGCGGCCTTAATATTGAACAAAAATAATAAGTGTAGGTATTCATTTTACTCAGAATTTTAGGCTCTATAACTTTTGTACTAACAATGTTTCTGATAGTTAGCTATTTTGAGATATTGTTAAGGAAACTTGGTCTTTCCTGGCTTCAAGCTATTGATTAGCGATTAAGGCAAAATTTTGAAATAGAATTGCGACCTTAATGTTGAACAAAAATATTAATGATGGTACTCATTTTATTCAAAATTTTAAGCTCTACAACATTTGTATTGACAATGTTTTTTATAGAGTTAGCTATTTTGAGATATTGTTAAGGAAACTAAAAAAAACGTGTTTTTCGAAAATAAATATGTATATATTTTCTAACATTCACCCAAGTACGAGGAAAAAAACATAGTACGTTCATTTTAGACCTAAACTGAAGGGATTAAAATAATTTCCAGTTTTCTCCTAATTAATTCTGAGGTCATCCCCCTGATGATGGGTCTAAAATTTTGAAGTAGAGTTGTGACCTTAATATCCAACATAAGTATTGAGTGTAGGTACTCATTTTACTCAGAATTTTAAGCTCTACAACATTTGTATTGACAATGTTTTTGACAGAGTTAGCTGTTTTGAGATATTGTTATGGTATGCAAAAAAACGTGTTTTTTGACTATAATTCTATACATATTTCCTAACGCTCACCTAGTACGAAGGGGAAAACATAGCATATTCATTCTAGACCTAAACAGAAGGGATTAAAACAATTTCCAGCTTTCCCCTAATTAATTCCGAATTCGGCCTTTTTTTGCTCCCCTACCAGTGGGCTATATGACGATATTTAATATTAAAACATTTTGCATATGAAGTAATTATCACCTTTAAATGCGTTTCGCGTGCAGTAATTTCATTATTTTAAAGTTTTCGTACTTTTTTCATATTTACGTGTAAATCCATATTTTCTGCTTTTAACAAGTGATCATTTAATCTTATTTTAAAGTGTTCCTTCTTTTTTTAATAATTTCACTTTTCAATTTTACTATGACAACAAAAATTAAATCCAATAATCCCTTTCCTCTATTTTTCCCCCACAAAAATGGATTTTTTTTTTTCATGTCAGTGGAAATTATGTCAAAGTGTAAGATGACAGACTATCTTTGATTTTTAAAAGAAACTGATTCCTGACGGTCGAAATGTGAAAAAAAGATTTTATTTTATCAACGTTTCCTGAAAAACATAATTTAATCGCAATATTGTCTTCATTACTGATTGAAATAAAAGATAATTTTAATTTGAATTTGAAAATGCCGAAAAAGATGAAATCTAATAATCCCTATCGTTAGCTGTTTTCTCCCTTTTTCCGCAAAAATGGAGTAATCTGGTTGCCATCATCAGAGAAATTAAAATCAAATTATAAAAAAAAATTAATATCTCAAAAACTAATACAAATTTTGAAATTCTAATACCAGTTTTGAGATCTGCGGATCAATACGGATTTTTCGTGTCAATTTCACCGCATATAATATTCCATATTTTAGGAGAAATCGCTGTGAAATATAATCAGTCATTTAATCAGTCGTTGCATAGAATCGTTTCATAAATTCGTTTCATTAGGATTTTATATATATAGAGTAGATAAAACAATGAGACTTTTTTTTTACCTTAAAAACCAAACATTTATTAAAAGTGAGGGTACCTAACACCTTTGGCCAAGGCTGTATATCAGTATTTTTTCACGAATTTTTTAAACGGGCTTCAAAAATACTGCATTTGTAACAAATAACAATTTCAAATAGTTTGAACTATAAGGACTTCTTTTTTAACTATTAAATAACCCGATATGAAATAAAATTCTTCTTAGAAGAGCATTTACCACTAACTATCAATATTTGTTTATCAATAAAATATACAAGCTTCGAAACTATTATATTTAGGAATCATAAAAATTTCAGTTTGATTTATATAATTAGACTATTTAAAAAAAAAAAAAAAAAATGACCCTATGTTGAAAAAAAAATCCACAAACTTAAGAATTCTGAATTCTTTATTTTTACTTTCTTCTATCTTCAATAGAAGGAAGTATTGTAATCGAATTTTTTTTCGACTGCCGATTTCCGACGGATTTACACGTTTTAGGGGTCAGAGATCCCAAAAAACATGTTTATACAAAATGTCTATCTATCCGTCCGTCTGTCGCCAGTGTACCATCGAAAAGTGTATGAAGTTAAGCATTAGAATTGAACCAAAATTTTTGTGCATGATTTTGGCTATGGCCAGTAGATCTACCCTGAATTTGGAAAAAAATTGCCGGAAGTGGGCGCTATAATAGCAATGACTGTGCCATTTTCATTATTGTGCCATCAAGTTTAAGTGTATGAAGTTATGCATAGAATTGAACAAATTTTTTTGTATATGTGGCTCCGGCCAGCAGTTTCCCCTTGAATTTGACAATATTCTGCAGGAAGGGGTTGCTATAATAGCGATTTTTGTGCCATTTTATTTATTTTACCATCAAAAAGTGTATGAAATTATGAATAGAACTGAGCAAAATTCTTTGTGTATGTTTTTGGCTATGCCAGTAGGTCCTCCATGAACTTGGAAATATTCCGTCGGAAAGGGGCACTGTGATAGCGGTTTTTGTATAATTGTCTCGGTTTTTTGTAGTTCTGTTGTCCATCGGCGGTTCGTGCAGCGATGGGAACTCGCGTCCTGCTAAGCCGGCTATTCGCAAACAGCAAATATTTAATTATTTCCTTATTATGTACACCCCACCAGTGGCCGAGAGGTTCTGCTCTCGAAGCTGGTAGACGGGAGGTGCTGGGTTCGAACCCAATCGCGCCCGTCGGCCTAATCGTTCGGAGTTTTCGTGGTTTTCTTCAAACCTTGGATTTCCAAGCGTTAATACGGGTTAGGTTCCCTTAGAAAGACTTCCACGAAGGGACCCCCCCCCCCCCTTGGGCCTATATCCCACGTGTTGATAATTGGCCGTCACAAACCAAACCTTATTATGTACAACAAAATAAGGAAAAACTATTGATTTTAATAAATATCACGATCGAGATTAACTCGTTTTTACTCCGATGAATTGACTGAAGCAGAAATTTAAGATAAACATCAAAATTGGTGTAGTATTTAACTAATAATATTGCAGTATTAACGTCTGTAACTACTTTTTTAAATATCAGGATGTATGAGATAGAAGAAAGTTTTGGGATTGGCACTAGCTTTTTTTCTGTCGAAATACACAAAAGTATGTAACTCCCACTTGAAGAGCGACATTTTAATTTCAAAGGACGCATTCGATTTTAAAAAATAAATATCGAGGGGTCCCCGATACGAGGTTCGTTTGGAAAGATTTTCGTTTAAAAGTGCAAAATCTTACAGAATCATTTTAAAGATATACACTCACACAAATTTGAGGTTTGTTTAAGATTATTATTACGCGCCGGGGCAACTCCCGGCGGGTCAGCTAATCATAGAGTATAAACTATAAAAACAACAAGTCGGAAATAATACGTCAAAAGTGGCAAATAAGATGCGTTCGTAATATCACTAGTTTTATAAATATTCAGATCTTGGTGCAATAGCTGTCGCACTACCTAGAATCATTACCTCTCATGGGATATCTTTGAATTAATTACGTATGATAGGATTTAATAGAATGAAGAAAACCTTTATTAATATCTTCTTAAGTTTTGATTCGATTTTCATAAAATTTGAAATGACTCGGCAAAATTCTTCAACGATTATACATTAAATTTGAAACCATTCGGTTGGGTAGTTTTCGCGCTGTTATATGCGGACAGACGGACAGAGAGACGGACGGACCAGACGACGACTATAGGTGCTACGTATTTATATAATTACGAACGCACCTAAAAATTAAGTAGATGAAAACAGATTAACAAAAAATTAGTAAATTTAATAAATATTTTGAAATGATATAAAGTTTATAATTTTTTCGCATTACGAAAGCAATCTAGACCACTGTAAAAGTCCTGCACGAGTCGGCTTGTATCCGCCCGAATCCGAAAATTCTGTTTAAAGTCGATCAAAAACCTAACCCAAACCCGACAAAAAAATTCTTCAACCCGAAACCTGACACACTTCAACCAGAAACTGACCCGAAGCCGATCCAACTATGAAAAAGTAGTTTACAATTATATCTCTAATATCAATTGAATTTTTTTTCTATAAAAATGAGCATATATATGCTCATTAATACTCAAATATATAGTTTAATAAAAACATATTCAGGGCTTTCTTTGAAAAGCCGGGTCAACCGGAGCCAGAGCCGAACTAATCCAAACTCCAAACCGAATCGCACCGAAAAAACAGCGTCAACCCGACTAGAATCGCGTGTCGAGTCGGATTAGGGTAATACTGACCCGATGCAGGACTCTAAAAAGGTCACAGCTCTTATTATGTAACCAGCTGAAATACTTGGCGCTTCCCGGGTTTTAAACATATTTGATAAGAAAAATCAGTTTTAAAATTATACACCGTATGGACTATGAATCTCGCGAAAATATGCTCTTTTTTTTAATATGTTGAAAGCCGTGAGAAATTTTGCTTTTATACCACTCTAAAAAAAAAAAAAAAAAAAATGTTTCCCAAGCCTAAATAAATATAGTCTTGATTCTTGAAAAGAAAACTGAAAAAGAAATGTAAATTCATGAAAAGCCCTTCATGATATCACCTTTTCTTGCAAAAGCCATGCATTAACCCAATATTCGTTTTAAATATGAGATTATACGTGAAATAACCTATATTATTCACAACTAAAAAGTAATGGCGCATCAAGTATTTGTCGTGAAATAAAAATCATGCACTCGTGACATCATAATTCACTTTTATATTTTAACGGAACTAGGGGATCGTACCCGGGCTTCCCGGGTTAAAGAATATAGGTGAAAACATTTTTTTTAATTGAAAACTAATATTTTTTTTATATGCAATAAATTTTTTAGATTGACCACTTACATTAAAAAAGCATTTTTCATATGGAAAATACGAATTATACAATCAAATAAATTTTTGAAATTTATCAAAAGCGATATTTTCTTATTAGCCGCATGCTAAGAGTTATTTGACCAAGATTTTGCTCCTTGTGGCATCCTTTTATATTCCGATAATTTCAGAGCTTATACATGTCTGTTAAATTTGTGTTTTATTTATATTATTTTATTTATTTATTCATAGGGAAGTTTTTTTTTTTTTTAAATGGATATTAGCCCTAAGAAAATGATGAACTCCTTATTTTGTTTTAAGGGCAAACGGATTAATCTTTCGTAATCGAGCTCCGCACGATATAAATTTAACTCCGTGGCTATACAATCCATGAAGGATCTGGGCCGACAGTGCCCATCTCTGTTTTCTTGACCCTGACCCTGGCCTCGATGAGCTATGCAGCATGCGTCCCGGCCAGGTGGTCAGCCTAGTGCGAGACCCTCGGTGTTTAGTTCCCAAGCAAGCTTGTTACTCATTTTATCGACCCCGAAGGGATGAAAGGTTGAGTGAACTTTGCCCAGTCGAGAGTCTAACTCTACCTGCGGTGCGGCAGTCAGGTGCTCTGACCACTACACCACTGCGTTTAACCGCGCGATATAGATAAATTAAAAAATGTTTCATGCTTTAAAATTGTTTTTAAACCATAGACAATCAATAAACTGAGATGAACTTTGCAAACAAATTCCATTAAATAAATGGTGATCTAAAAATTTAAATTGTACGATTACAAACATGTTAGTTTGTGTTTTTTCAATATTATTCTTTTATTTGTTTATAAAAGAAGTATTAATTTCGTTAATTTGTCTTTCACAAATATGCTAGATTGGTGGTTTTTTTAATATTATTCTTTTATTTGTTTATACAGGAAGTATTAATTTCGTTATGAAAAAATAGTCTGAAACAAATGCTGAAAAATGTTTGTTGCTTTATGTGCAAAATGTTTATTATTATTATGTGAGTATTGAAACCGGCACGTGATAAGATAAACTTAAAATAAAATCATGCTTAAAAATTATTTTAGAAAATATAATACATCAGTCAATTAAGATACAGTTTTTAAACAAATTGCATTTGAAAGTAAATTTCATTCCCTATGCGGTGAAAATTGAAAATGTACGATGTCAGAAGATTAAAAAATTGCAGTAGCGAAAATTTCAAGACCGAAATTTGATCGTGAAGTGTTGCCATTCGCAAAATGACATCAGCGTTACGCACAGATACGGTTGTTCTTTTATAGATACTTATCAGTAAAACATAATAAAGATCAGTTATTAGGATGTGGTTATCAATTGAGGCTCTTTCGATTACATTATTTTCAAAAGTGAAGCATTTTCACCTGTGAAGAATTTCAAAGTAACTGAGCTGTGAAAATGACGCACTTCTACAAAACATAATTCAGGTTTAAGAATTAAAATACACGCTTTTTTATAAAATGACGTCATTTGTATCCGCTAAAGCAATCTACTTTTATAATCCATTTTTAAACTTCGTCTATAGAAAAACGTGCATATGACGTCATTATCACGGAATAACCGACAATATTCTTGAAATAGCTCATATTTTAATTTAAACTTTTTTTTCAGGTTTTGTGAGAAAATGGCAACAAAAACATACAGTATCGCCTATTTTCCGTTTACTTTCAATGACTTTCAATAGAAATGGGATACTTTTGTTGCCACGATAAGAAAAATGTTATTAAAAACTACAAAAAAATTCATATCTCAAAAATAAATTGAGATATAGCTTTCCAACAAATAGCATTTAAAAGAGCATTTTTTTCCTTATACGACGGTGTAAAAATTTAAAATGTGCGATGTTTAGAAATTTAAAAATTTGCAGTAGAAAAAATTGCAAGACCAAAATTTTATTTCAAATTTCAGAGTGTTGCCATTCGCAGAATGACGTATGCGTTACGCGTTTGTCCTTTATAATATAGATAATGGCTACTATAATTTGTGACTCGTGCTATAGCCTATAAACATGTCAGAACACATTGCCGTTATCATTATCTTTTTACGCGTGGAGGTTTCACTGTGGTACTCCATTGTGAAATTTGGTAATTTTTGAAATTCAATATTTGAAAAACGGTATAGTCATTAGATTTGAAATTTATATTAAGAAAAATATATATATATATATATATATTTTTTTTTTTTTTTTTTTTTTTTTTTTTTTATCTTTCTAAAGCAGTTTGTCTAACCATTTTCTGAAAAATAGTTTTCGAGCTATTAATTTTTTCAGTAACTTCAAATGTTTCATTTTCCGAGATTAATCTGTGGCAAAGATTAGAGAAAAAGCCAGTCATCAGTAACGCGTAACTTTTTATTAAAGAAGATAAGGGGTAATAAAAGACAGAAGTTTCCAATAAATATTTTTCAAAAATATTTTAAGCACCAAAAATTGGCATTAAAATTTTGTTAAAAGTAAGCTCTGGAATGTAATGTACTTTCTTCAAGAGCCCTTTATCAGCACAAACACACACACACATACACGCAAAAAATGTCTCTTATGAATCCGTTTGTCACTTATTACCACATTTTTGTCTGTCAGTTTTTCTTGATATAAAACACAGAACTAAGTCAAATAGTTAGTGTAACAACTATTTGACTTAAAAGTAAAGCAACTTTTAAGATTCTTTAAAACAATGAATTTTCCATGAAGAAAAATAAACTTCAGCGATATGTGACTGAAATACAAAATTTAATCAAATAAAAGTTTTGTTTGAAGAAAATTTTGAAAGTTAATTAACTTCTGAATTAAATAATCCTAATTTCTAATTGTGTTGACATTTAACAAGTATATCACTGATGGTATTAATATAAAATAAGGCATCAAATGAATTCCAAAGAAGCATTTTATTTTTAACCGGGGATCAAAATTTTACATTTTTTTATTTATAAAAATTTTGTAATGATTTTTTGTAAAGCATTTTACACGTAGAAAGTTTAAAAAATATATTATTATTTTTAAATAAAAAAATTTAAGTTATAACTATATCTGATTTTTGAAATAAATTCTGAATCGATTGCTCAATATGAATTCCTCCCCTCCCCTGTGACGTCAATCACATATAATTGTCTTAATTTCCTTAAGAATCATTAACTACATAGCTATTTTAATCAGACACTCATTTTCTACTAAAAATAATCCATTTTCTACCATTAAACATTCTTTCTTTCAGTATTTTCTTTTTAAATCTTAATAAAAGGCAGATAAGCAACCATTACATATTTTGTAAATAAAAACATTTTATTTCTCTGTTATATATTATTCTTTAGATTACTTTAAGCTATAATATTAATTTTGTATCTCATAAATAACGCATTTCACGTATTCGTAACATTATCTCACGCCATATAAATCAATGGTTGCATCTCTTTGTGTAATTAAAATATCTGCATTAAGCAATATTCATAGATAATTTGTAATTTCCTGGCAAATTTATTTATTTATTATATAAGATATAAGTCGAATCATTAATGTGCAAACAACATTTCTGATATTCAAAAGTAATTTCTTTTTAAGAAAACCATTTCATAAATCAAAAACAATAATTTAATTTGTCAGGTGATTACAGAATCGGTTTTTCCTACTCTCAATCTAAATGATTTAATGATTTATTGAAAATGTTGTTAGATTCCTTCATTAAATAATAATATATATGTCATCAGATCTATTTTATTGGGGTTTGTTTAGTTTTCGTCAAATTGTGTCTTATTTTTATATTTTTGGTAAAATGTTGGCCAGTTTTATCTAATGTATGCCAAGGCAACAAAACTCGGATACACGGCTGTTTCGTGGCAGAAGATTACTACAAAAATATTATAATATAAGAGACACCTTTCTGGCCTTTAAAATTCTACCTGGTCTTCGGGCTGGGGATATGTAAAGCACCGTCAATAAAGGAATATGATTGTGCTAAGTAAATTTGCAATTTATGAGTTGATATTGACTTTCCAGGTCCTGTCAACAAAACTGTTTCCAGCTTCTGTTACTCACGGGATTAGAGCTCAATGTTTTGGGTTCTTGTTTAAAGTGATGTACGTACCAGATGCGTTTACTGCTAAACCAAAATTTTGAATGTCTGGGAGGTTTCTCCCTTATACCCCCCCCCCCCCCCCCCATTACGTACATAACAAATTCTTAGCAAATTGAAATGCAAAAATATGATTTTTAAAAAGTAAATTAACTGAAGAAATATTGTACTAAAGAAGACTGTAAGGTGTAATCCAAGCATTCTTGTTTCTTCTCGATTCTGAACAGATTTCAATTTATAGAGATTCTTGTACATAAAATATCGTGCTTATATTCAAAAATTCGCTTGCTTATAGCGTGTTTGTATTTTGTCGTTAAATTTATAAAAATATTGCTTATAGAGTTTTAGAAAATTTAAATGCAAAAATAACTTTTATCAGAGAGCTTTACTTCTTTTAGCAAAATATTCAAAATATTTCTCGTAAAATGATAAACTCTGAATGTATATTTATTTAAAATACTACAAAGTAACACTTTGAAATTTTCACACGTTTAATTTAGGTAGAATTAAGGCTTTTCTGAACTGCTCTGCTCAATAAGCGCAGAACGTTTTGACACATTTACAAATTCATTTTTTAACGTAAAGATATAAAACTGGAAAGCCTGCACATGGAAGCAATTTGGAATCGAACTGTGTTTTCCATTTTTGGATCCATCAATTACTTATTGAGTTACAAGCGATTTCGATCACGTGACACGGCATTTTTTTTCCCCTTACTGATTGGATTTTCTTCTTTCTTTCAGAAGTTCGGATCAAAATGCCAACTTTGATAGTATTTTCCCAAAGATCTATTGCGTTTACAAGAAAACGGAGAAAACAGTTCGATGGCATAGTTTCTGAATAACAACATTAAAGATGAGTTACTTTAAAGTTGACAACTTATTCAAAAAAGATTCTCAGATAAGCAGATTCAAAATGCACCAAGTTTGTAACATTTGTATAGTACAACATAGAAGATTTAATAACTCCCAAGGAAAACATTACAGAAACAAGTTGTTTTGCATAATTTGACGCTGAAAACTATAGATTTTTTCTTAAGCCAGTAAAAACAAAAACGAGTTGTTTTTTTAGATTTTTGAGTTTTAATTTCGCCATGGAATATTAGCTGGAAACAAATGCAGCACTATTTGTATATTTTTACGTGCAAATGGATAAATCTTTTGTAATCGTGCTGCATCCGATAGAAACAGATTTAAAAAATTCATACTTGGAAATTATTTTTAAATCCGCGAAAATTCATTAAATTGAGATACAGTTTTAAAAATCTGCATTTGAAAGATTTGTTTTTTCCCTATTCGATGGTGTAAAAATTTAAATTGTGCGATGATTACAAGTTAAAAATTTTTGCAATGAAAGCGAAATTTATTGGTCAGGTGCTTTGCTTTATACTATGGATTAGAAACGTCCAGTATGTTTTAGAACAACAACGGCTGAGAAGTTTCTGCTCGCAAAGCTGGTAGACAGTTCGAACCCATGTCCCGCAAATTGGCTTAATTGCTCGGATTTACCGTGACTTTCTTTGAACTTACGTAAGTGCTAGCTAGGTTCCTTTAGTTTAGAAAGAACTCACGGACGGCGCTTCTTATTCGGCCTATATCCCTCGTGCTGATAAGGCCGTAACAAACACCACCACAACCACCACCATACTGTATGTTTTATCTACAAACTTGTATTTAAGTCAAATAATTTAAAAAAATATTTCAAAGGAATTAAGTCAAGATTTGGGATACTGGATAGAGATCTGAATTTTTATCGCAGTTCTTCCGTTGCGGAAGAAATTTTAATTTCTAGTAAAGGGAATAGATCTTTTTCAGTTTCACGTTCAGAGAGAAATTAAATAAATGGTTCTCAAAGGGGAAAAAAATCATTGAATAATCTTGAGGGTGTTTAGAAATCCGTAAATAGATTACGACGCAAGGATTTCTCAGATGTAAAGAAATAAAATTTATCTTCAAAGATTAATTCATTAATTCACTACATTTGCAAATCTAAAAATTTTATTTTGAAATTTAGAATAAGATTTGCAGCGTAATGATTTTCATAAAATTTGATGTTTGTGTTTTACTTGGGAACTTTTGTTTAAGACAGAGGATTTCATTTTCTTTTTATTCCAAAAGAATTAACTCAACGGTTAAGAAATCGCATAAAGATCTGAATTTGTGTCGCAGTTTTTACCTAAACGAATGCATTTCCTTTAAAGAGATTAAAAATCTTTCAGTTTTACGCTTATAATGAAGATAAATGGTTCTCAATGGAAAAAGAAATCATTAAATTTAACACAAAGAAGTTTTTAAATCAATAAATTAGATTACGCAGAGAAACATTAAAAGCATTAAACATTAAAAGTTAGCAGATTAAGATAATTTGATAAAAGTTTAATTTGTATAGTTTCAAAATATATAAATCCTAAAAGAGAATCTGTAAGTTCGTAAAAAAACAACAGCACGCATGTATATCTGTCATTTTTCATTTTTTCTCAGAATATATTTTTTTACAATCTTAAAAACATTTAAAAAATCCATTGAAACTAGAGAATTGAAAATTTTCATGTTTGTATAACTATTTTATTTATTTTTTAAATTTTTTAACTATAAAAAATTATGAAGGTAACTGCTACAATATTAGAGAAGATATAGAGGGATATTATAATTAAATTATGTATTTTAAATTTCATGTAAAATTTGAAGAAGTTATCGTCAGTACCTTTACTGAAAAGTGTAACTAACTGATATATACAGGTATTAGAGCGCTCCGACCCAAATGGTTGATTTTCACTACTAAATTTTAAAAGTATTCATTGCTTTATTAAATCTAAAAAAATATGCCATTAAATACGCCGAGAAATGCTATTAAAATTTAGTAGTAGCAATCCGTCATTTGGGTCGGAGCGCTCTCATCCCTGTATATAGGGTGGTTCAGAACTAAATGTCAAAAATGCAAAGGCAGGTAGAGGAGACCTAAATAAGAAAATTTTGTATAGGAATGTGGGTGCTGAAATGCAGTGTTGAGGCCGTAGAGGGCGCTGTTGAGTTAGACGGAAAACGCTTCGTTGACTTGAATCGTCATCCTCCGCTCGGATTTCGAGCAATGTGTGTCGTTACACCTTGCCGACATGCATTTCATGTATGGGGCTGCACAGGGAAATGGAGCGGTGCTCAAAGGATGTACATGGAACGATTCCAGGGTAGGAATCTGCTGGATCTCCAAACATTTGAGCGCCTTCATCGGGAGTTGTGTGCGAGTGGATCATTTTATGCTTCGAGGCGTGATACGGGCACTGAAAGATATCGCATAATTCATGCAAGGGAAGAAGCAGTATTACGCACAGTAGAGAATAGTCCTTCGACAAGCTCGAGAGCTGTTGTACGCGCGTTGGGTGTGAGCTATTTCCTTGCGCAGCCCCATGCATGAAAGGCATGTCAGCAGGCTCTGCGTTGGTGTAACGATGCATGTTGCTCGAAATCTGTGCAGGAAATGACGATTCAAGTCAGCGAAGCGCTTTCATCCGCCTAACTCAACAGCGCCCTCTACTGCCTCAACGCTACATTTCGGCACCCACATTCCTATACGATATCTGCTTATTTAAGTCCTCTCTACCTGCCTTTACATTTTTGACATGTAGTTCTGTACCACCCTGTATAGACATAAACATTCGGACGGAAGTAAGTACAACTTAAATATTCACACTAAATAAAATTGTGTATGAGACAAATATCTTTTGCTTTATACATAAACTAAAGAAAAAATCTATTTTAAATGACTAAAAAAAAGAAAAAAAAATCAACCTTGTATATTTGTTTATAATGAAGGTATATGATTATGAACATCATGCTAAATCTCTTTCGTTCATGATCTCGAAATGTCATATATATCTTTTCTTGTAAATGCTCAAAATTTAATTTGCAAATTAGAATAGTATTTGAAATTAAATGATTTTTTATAAAATTGTAGCTGATAACTCCATTTTATTATCACTTTTCAACATAATGGAAACGTATTTATGACTTCGGTTTGTGTGTCTTCCGTCTGTCCGTACTGTAACTCTTGTAAATATACTCTGATTGCCAAGTAGTTGGTATATGTTATTTAGGTTTTCTTTGGAATGCTCGCTATTGAAAATAAATTGTGTAACTTTTACAGTTCGTTTACAGGGACACTAAAAAGTATCCCGTTACATTATAGTCTACGGGAAAAGAGCATTTGCGGTGTGTTTCAATGATGTTACACTATTTAAAACAGGATTAAATTAATATGCATTTCTGCGGTGCGCTAAAACATACTTTCTGAAGAATATACAGTGAAAATCCTTTTGTAATTAACATAGAGGTTCACATAAAAGGATGCGGTTACATAATGGTGTAAGGGAGAAATGTTTGCAGCGTATCTTAATAATGTTACGTTATTTGGAACATAATGAAATTTATATAAATAATTGAGGTACACTACAAGATGTTTACTATAGAATATGACTTGCATAACAGTTATCGTTCATTTACTAGGACACGCAAAATATTTCGGATACGGTAATTAGTGCTGTAAAAGTAACAAATGAACACCTGTATCTATTCGTTACTTTCAAACGTACTACCCGTTAGAAAACATTCGTTACTCGTTACTTTCGTTACTCTTTAGGAAATGGATATTAAAAATCATTCTAAGTACTAGTACACATATTTTCGGTGTATTTTCTAATTTTCTGAGTGTTTTTTCTATTATAATTAGTTTTAACTGTTCCTTAAAATAAAAGATAAAATCTATCTGGATGCTTGCACTAATTTAACATTTCATAAAGTATAAAACTGGGCGTTCAAAATACTGCTTGTGAAATGTATGGTCACAAGACTACAGTAAATATAATTATATACCGTAGGTGAGGTCTTTTCAAAAATTCGTTACCATTACACAGACCCATAACAAAATTTTGTACGAAACCTGTCTGTAACAGAAATCTGCGTAAAAGTGGAAACATTCACAATATAACAATGAATAAATAAATACAACCTGTAAAAATGGAATTTTACTTAAATTGAAATATTCCAAGATCGATTCCTACGAAAATAATACAATGAAATTCCATCTGCTAAGACGAAAAATCTCTCTAAAACGGAATTATATCATCAAGGACGAAAAATCTCTCTAAAACGGAATTCCTTCGTGATCTCTCGCAATTCTGTCTCCGCAAGTATTACTGTATGTATTAAGGGAAAAAATAGTAATTGAGTATCTTAATTGAAATGTTCATTGCTTATTGAAATCAAGAGACATGCGACAACGGAACCTGTCTATAACGGAAACTAACATTAAATCGGTTCTCACAAACATATTTACCTCCGCTCAACATCGCAAAACTTTCTGACATATTCATACATTCAGTTTACTGCATAAAATCATAAAATTGGCAGCCATGGGAATGACATGTAATCGAATAGCGTTTTTCATTTTTCGATAAGTTTATCGCAGTTCAAGCTATAATTGAATGCTTTTATATGATGGCTCTTCAATTACTGTCGTGTCCAGAAATTAGGTTCTAAACACCCATTTTCATAGTATCGTTAAACAATTTTTTTTTTAATTTAAATTAAAAAGAGAGACGCTAATCCATTTCTTAATTTCTGATCAAAAGCGCCTACTGATTTTATACGAGAATGAGTAAAACCGAATGATTTAGAAAGTTATATTTCATAAAAATACTTTATCATTCCTTAAATACAAATACAACGAACATTTTGTTCTGTTATAAGCTTCGGTTCTTTTTAAAGTAAAATTATGAGCAATGTTAATAGATTAAATGCATAATTAATACAAAATTAATCGAATTAGAATGTTAAATGATAAACACATATTGTCTTTTTATTGCTTAGATCCATGCGTCCTTTTTTAAAATACATTCATAGAGCCTCTTGGTCAAAAAAAAAAAAAAAGAAGAAGAAGAAGAAGAAACGATCTTATAGTAATCGTTCTCTTAAAGCAGTTTGTTCTGCTATTGACCATGTGTCTTCAAAATCTTCCTTCCAAAATTATTAGCACGGGCATTTTTGGCAAATGAGCGAGTGCTGAAGTAACGAAACGACTAAATGAATACCCATATGTGATACTAAAATACTGGGAACAACTGATTTCCGAGGCCAAAGACCGAACACAAATTCGCATCTTTCCGCATCAGACGATGCGGCTCCGTTCATGAATCACGAAATGAACGTAGTGTTTGAAGTTTGTTCCTTAGTTCTGCACTAACGAGTAATGTTTCATATTTCAAACTAACGATTCGGTACTTCGTATCTGAGAGAATACCAGTTACTCACAAGGAAGGTCTCCATACGGGCATATTCAGAAAAATCTGAAAAAATTACAGAGTGTTCTTCTCATGTGGATATATATGTTTATAAAAAAAAATTTGGCGGAACGGCGATAGAACGTTCGTAAAAAAATAATGAAAATTTCGTTTATTTGGCGATTTATCATCGGTTGGCGATGAAATGAAATTTCAAAAAATACTTTTTTATGCCGAATAACTCTTTAAGATAAAAATGTTTCATGTTGAACTTGTTTAAATAAATTTTATGTATATGACTTTAGTTTTGCCAGTTTTAGATTGATTTAACTATAGTTTTGTCATATATATATTTATAATAAAAGTTAAATATCAAATTTTATGAATTAAAACAAAATTAAAATAAATTAAAATTGTTTCAATGTCTCAAAATTAAGTCCAATTGAGCACTGTAGATTCAATTCTGTTGCTATGGAAACGACGAATCCTTTGAAATGAATAACTGGTAAATGAATCTTGCCTTTATTTTGGAATACGCTTAAATATATGAAAATATTTTTTATACATGAAATTGTTTTTACAGTAATAAAATTAAATAACAAGCAACATAAATATGTAATATGAAAAAAAGTATTTATAAAACTCTCTCATTGTTTAAGTTTAAATTAAATACTATTTACACGCATTCTAAAAACCAATTAACAATCAATTTTCAGGTGCACTAAAATCGTTTGCTTTTGGCGAGGAAAAGTATTGCTCGAAAAATAGCGTGACGCTTTCGCCTTTTCGCGCCAGATACTCGAAAATATTTTATTTTTAGGTAGCTTTCTTTACAAAAAGCTACCTATTGCAGCCGTTCGGAGGAAAGCGATTTCAAAAAATTTTGGTATATTTTCATCGATCATGACCCCCAGACCCCGAAACCACCCTCCGTTCAAAGTTGATATATATATATATATATATATATCAATATATATATATATATATATATATATATATATATCTGACATATATCACACTGTAACTCTCGTATTTATGAACCGATTTGGATGTAATTCGGTGTGTACATAGTACATACCAATGTCTCGACCGAGTTCGTTGGCCAGCTTCATGCGCCATTTTGTTTCAAGATGGCGGCCATTTAAAAATTTAAAAAAAAATTTAATTTAAAATGTGGTACCAAAAAAGTGAAAATGGAAAAATATTTTTTCTTATGTATTTGACCTTTATACAAAGACTCCGTAGCAGTTTTTGTTTCGTCTATATCTTAAAAAATGGCTGAGTTATAGCATTTTGAATTTCTAGCGAAGCTGACATTTTGAAACGTCCTGAATTTTGTCACGTGATAAAAGGCGTATTTATGAACCGATTTGGATGTAACTTCGTTTATACATAGTACAGACCAATGTCTCGACCGAGTTCGTTGGCCAGCGTCATCCGCCATTTTGTTTCAAAATGGCGGCCATTTAAAAAATTTCAAAATATTTAAAATTTAAAATGTGGTACCAAAAAATTGAAAATGGAAAAATATTTTTTTCTTCTGTATTTGACCTTTATACAAAGACTCCGTAGCAGTTTTTGTTTCGTCTATATCTTAAAAAATGGCTGAGTTATAGCATTTTGAATTTCTAGCGTGGCTGACATTTTGAAACGCCCTGATTTTCGTCACGCGATAACAGGCGTATTTATGAACCGATTTGAATGTAACTTGGTCTGTACATACCAATGTTTCGACCGAGTTTGTTGGCCAGCTTCATTCGCCATCTTGTTTCAAAAGGGTTGCCATTAAAAAAAATGTAATTTAAAATTTAAAATGAGGTATTAAAAAATTGGAAAATGAAAAAGATTTTTTTATGTGTTTGGCCTTGATACAAAGATTCTGGAGCAGTTTGTGTTTCTGAAAATTTGTTCTTTTGTTTATATCTTAAAAAGTGGTTGAATTATAGCACTTTGAATTTCTATCATGGCTAACACTTTGAAACGATCTTGTATTTGTCTCGTGATACCACACGTATTCGCCTATTTCGATGGAAGAAGGCATGTGGATAGTATACATCAATATCTCGACCAAGTTCGCTGGCCAGCTTTATCAGCCATCTTGTTTCAAAATGGCGGCCATTAAATTAGAAAAATATATATTTAAAGTGAGGTGCAAAAAAATTAGAAATTGAAAAAGGTTTCTTTCTTAAGTATTTGACCTTGATATAAGGATTCAGGAGCATTTTTTGTTTGTCTTTATCTTAAAAAATGGCTCAGATATAGCAGTTTCAATTTCTAACGTGGGTGACATTTTGAAAAATCTGATTTTTTGCCTGCGACAGCACTCGTATGTATCAACCAATTCCGATGTGAGTGAGCGTGTGCACAGAAATTACTAAGGTCTCGACCAAGTTCACTGGTTAGCCTCATCCACCATGTTGTCTTAAAATGGCAGGCACTTTAAGAAATCGCCGAATTTGGCAGCGAAATATAAGTTACTTTAAATAAAAGCAGCTTGGATAAAGCTGACTAATTTTGCGGAATTCTCATTCATAATGATTTAGTATTGATAAAAATTAGTATTGAATCTCCTACATTCGGTTTCCACTTAATTGATCTTCGTGTGTTTGAATAATATAAATTGGCTTTTTTAAAATAAGGAATATGAAAGCTACCTCTTCCTCCCGGCACTGGCCGGAAGGACTTTTTTACAGACTTTCTACTGTAATTCCGCCGCTAAATTTGACTGATCCTTTATTACATACATAAGTAGTTTAATTAGTATTTTTTTCAAAATATTCTGAGTATGCCCAGTATGGAGACCTTCCTTGTCAGTAACGAATACATGCTGTTTGCAACACCTCTAACAGTAATGGCTGTGAGCTATAAATGCTGGCAGCGTGTTTTGAGTCGTGTTGTGCGATTTTAAATTTAACAATTTTTACTTTCTTCTATTTTTTTTCGACGGATTTACACGTTTTAGGGGTCAGAGATCTCAAAAAACATGTTTATAGGAAATGTCTGTCTGTCCGTGTGTCCGTCTGTCTGTCGCCATTGTACCATCAAAAAGTGTATGAAGTTATACATAGAATTGAACCAAATTTTTATTTTAAGTTTTTGGCTATGGCAACCAGATCCTCCCTGAATTTGGAAAAAAATCGCCGGTAGGGTCTGTAATAGCGATTTTTGTGCGATTTTGAATATTGTACCATCCAAAAGTGTATGAAGTTATGCATAAAATTGAACCAAACTTTTATTTTAAGTTTTTTGATATGGCAAGTAGGTCCTCCCTGAATTTGGAAAAAAATCGCCGGTAGGGGGTGCTGCAACAGCGATTTTTGTGCGATTTTGAATATCGTACCATCGAAAAGTGTATGAAGTTATGCATAGAATTGAACCAAATTTTTATTTTAAGTTTTCGGCTATGGCAAGCAGATCCTCCCTGAATTTAGAAAAAAATCGCCGGTAGGGGGCGCTGTAACAGCGATTTTTGTGCGATTTTGAATATTGTACCATCCAAAAGTGTATGAAGTTATGCATAGAATTAAACCAAATTTTTATTTTAAGTTTTTGGCTATAGCAAGCAGGCCCTCCCAGAATTTAGAAAAAAATCGTCGGTAGGGGGCGCTGTAACAGCGATTTTTGTGCGATTTTGAATATGGTACCATCCAAAAGTGCATGAAGTTATGCATAGAATTGAAAGAAATTTTTATTTTAAGTTTTTGACTATGGCAAGCAAGTCCTCCCTGAATTTGGAAAAAAATCACCGCTAGGGGGCGCTGTTATAGCGATTTTTGTGCGATTTTTGTGCGATTTTGAATATTGTACCATCGAAAAGTGTATGAAGTTATACATAGAATTTAGCCAAATATTTTGTGTTTGTTTTTGGTCATGGCACGAAGGTCCTCCCTGAATTTGGAAAAATTCCGCCGGAAGGGGCGCTATAATTGCGATGTGTGTACCATTTTCATTATTGTACCATCGAAAATTGTATGAAGTTATGCATAGAATTGAACCAAATTTTTTGTGCACGTTTCTGGCTACGGCAAACAAGTCTTTCCTGAGTATAAAAAAAAAATCTGCCGGAAGGGGGGTGTTGTAATAGCGATGTTTGAGCCATTTTCTTTATTGTACCATAGAAAAGTGTATAAAATTATGCATACAATTGAACCAAATTTTTTCGTGCATGTTTTTGGCTTTGGCCAACAGGTCCTCCTTGAATTTGGAAATATTGCGCGGTAAAGGGGCTCTGTGATAGCGATTTTTGTATGCTTTTCTTGATTTTTTGTAGTTCTGTTATCCATCGGCGGCTCGTGCAGAGGCGGGAACTCGCTTTTTGCTAAGCCGGCTATTCGCAAACATCTGATAGCAACAGAATAAGGAAAAACTATTAATTTTAACAAATATCATGATATTGATTAACTCGTTTTTAGTCCGTTTAATTGACTGAAGCAGAAATCTAAGATGAAAATCAAAGTTGGTATAGTATTTAACTAAAAATATTGAAGTATTAACATGTGTAAGTACTTTTTGAAATATTATGTATAAGATAGAAGAAAGTTTTGGGATTGGCACATCCAACTAGTTTTGGCATATACTTGGTGCGTATGATTATATAGATCATAAACAGGGCTGCACAAACGAATTCGAGTAAATTTCAGCTTATTGAGGGAAATTTCTGAAGAAAATTTTCAGTTGTATCACCCGATTCTTAATTGAACTACATAAATGAAAAAAAATACAATTTACAAGAGTTGTGAGTGAGGTATTAGAGGTTGTGATTAGTTGAGGTGCGAGAGGTTCTGAGATATTTGAGGTGAGGTTATGATAGAGTAAGTGAGATTCTTATAGAAAGAACGGTACAAAATATTTAATGTTCTTTTATGGAACCGCACAAAATAATTCAGATACATTATCGTCTATGAGCGGTAATTTCAGGAATTGCGATTTTAGTTGTGTTATTTGATTTCGAGGTTCAAGAAATTCGATTACAGTGCTGTCTATGAGGGAAAATTGTTGAAAGTGCATCTTCATTGTGATGTGCGTTTTTAAAGCTTAACTAAATTTTTACATACTACGTGGTGTGTATAAATTCTATATAAAATATAGAGTGCTGCACAAAATAATTCGTAAGCATTACAGTGTACAAGCGTCAAAGAACTGGATATATGAATTGTAATTTCTGAAAGTAATTTTCCACTTGTGCTGTGTATTTTTTCCTGAATTAAAAATTTTAGTTTATTATGAGGCGTGTATAAAAATTTGTAAATAATATACAGGGCTGCACAACATTATTCAAGTGCATTTCTGTCTATTTGTGGAAATTGCTAAAATTGAATTTTCTACTGAGTAATGTGTAGTGCAAATAAGCTAAAGTTTAGTGCACTATGTAGTGCATATACAGATCTGTAGATCATGTACAGTAGGGTTGAGCGAAATTTTTATTTATTTATTTTTTTTTTTTTTTTACTAAAAACGAGTCGGAGTCAAAAGTTGCCTTTGTAGTAGTAAATCAACTGCTTGCAATTTTACCGCTGAAAAACATGGCTTGGGTCTGCGCTTTCGATCCAAAAGTCGAAATTGTGGGTAAAATTTGACATTTTTTCAAAAAAAAAAATTCCTATAGAGCTGATTATTATTTAAAAGTGTTATTTAAACCTTTATTATTAAATACTTAACATTTTTAAACGATAAAATGATATTTTTATTATGTATAATTGGGGTAAAACTGACAACTTTCGGTAAAAAAAGGGCGTTACCACTCTAGTGGTGCATACAGCAAATTGTTGTTTTGAATGCAGGTCTTACCTACTTGCCTTCAAAACTACCTAGGAATACCACATGGAGGTAGCTGCATTTCATGTCCCAACCACCCGAACATCTGAGCATAGTGTTTTATTTATACATTAAAACTAGGGGGATCTGCCCCCTGCAAGCTACGCTCGCCAACCCCCGTTCAGATACCGCAGAATCTGAAAATCTAAAAATCTAATGGGTTTTAAAAATATTAGAGAAGATTAAATTATACTGAAAAAGCTGTGCAGATCTCCCTGTAAACGGTTTCCATTCAATTCCCTTTGATTGCAAAAATTTAACGGAGAATCAGTTGCTGTTAAGACATCCAATGGTTGTTTCCGTTTTTGATTAAAGAGGATCAGTTAAACATTTGAAAAGAAGCTAAAATAAAATGAATTAAGCATTCAGAGTCTTTGTCAACCGATATTTTAAAACAATCTCTATAACAATAGCCTAAATCATGTGACTATCATCAACAGTTCCGGGCGGAACACTTTGCTTTTTATACTCTAGGTGCCATTTTGATACTTTAATGTTATCCAGACACAGGTGATAAGTCGCCAAATATTATTCTACCCCCATCATTTCATCTATATTATAATAGTTCAAGTCATCAAATGCCATAAACAAATACGATCTGATCCCTTCGCCTTTCATATGAAAGTTTGGAACAAATGTCATATACGCGATTTTTTTCCAACGCCAATTTGGGGAACGCATCAACAGCATAAACAACAACATCCGGCTTACCATATCAAGCAAAATAACGATACTTTGGCGCCAGTTAAGTACCCGTTGCGTATATGACATTGGCGTCAGAAAAAAATCGCGCCAATATGGGGCCGTATATGACATCTGTGCCGAATGAAAAAAAAGGCCTGGTGAAAATTTCGCCAATATCTTTTTTTCAACTCGCCAGTTAGCATATTTTTTATTGTTCGAGTGGTAAATTAAAACATTGATTTGAAGTTGAAATTAAATGTCATGGTTTCTTACATAATTTAATATTTCGCCAGATGTCATATGATGCCAGATGGCATGTTTGGCATGATTTTTTTTTCTTTTTTTTTTTTTTTTAACGAAAATTTGGCGAAAGCCTCGTTTTCGAATACCAGTTACATATGTATTTTTGGTACTACAGTGAAACTCGTTTAAGATACGCCCGCTTAAGATACGATCCCGCTTAAGATACGAATTGTCTTCGGTCCCTTGAAAAATGACTATTAAACCTGTGTAAAATTACCCGCTTAATATACGTACGCATAATATACGATCCCGCTTAATATACGAAGAAAATTTGTCGTTTGATGACAAAAAACCCGCTTAATATACGAAATGGTGCTTATGTAATCCGTTTATCACGTGTGTTTAGGGCAGAATAGGTAAAAAGAGCAACTGAATTGCGCTATTGGAAAAGTACTCACGATACGATATTTACAATGTCGAAGAGATGGGCCTTTTTTTATTATTATTAATGCCTGATAAAACAATGGCTTTTAAGGCGAGAAATGTTCTGGAGGCAAACTGAGCAAAGGACGTATCACTGGTCTCGTTGGATCAAATATGAGCGGAATGGGTAAATTAAAACTCCTCGTCATCGGCAAGTCGCGGAATCCTCGCTGCTTTAAAAATGCTAGAAATCTGCTCTGCGATTATAAAAAACATGGATGACAAGCGATATTATTCGATACGTGGATTTGCAAGTTCAATGAACGAATGAAAAAAAAAGAGTCCAGGAAAGTACTGCGTCATGACGAAAACTGTCCCGCCCATCCCAAGGATATCCCCGGTTTACAAAACATGAAACTAGTCTTTTTACCACCCAATGCAACTAGCGTAGTTCAACCTGTCTATGGGTTCAACTGATAGATCAGGGCATAATTCATGTTCCCAAAATGAAATACAAAAGTCATGTCGTTGTACGTCATTTATTTACCTCTTATACGCATGCATTTTCTGAGCGCGTCCTGGGAAGACGTAACACCAACCACCATTCTGTTGTGAACTGCTTCTGTAAAGCCTTTGACGTCGATTGCACTTTGCAAAACGTTGAAATCGCAGAAGAGGAGCAGCATCAAGAAGAATGCTAAGATTAGGACTCATTTGTCAAAATTGACGATCAGATTGTAACAAATGAAGTTTTCTATCGCATATATAATCACGGACGTCAAAAAGGTCCGATGAACCTAGGCCTTCAGAAGAATCAAAAGACGACGCGGATGAAGAAACTGATGTACCATCCATACCATCATTCGCATCTGTAATGATCTCGTTCAGCTTACTTCAACAGTACGCCTCTTCGACGGATGCTGGTCCCTCCATCGAAGATTTTTTCTACCACATCAACAAGGCTTCGTGATAAAATCTCGTGAAAACTTCGTGATAAAATCTCGCCCTACGTTGCACCAAATCAAAGTAAACGACTTTTTTTCAACAAACTAAAACTATTTCACGTACTTTAATTTTGATACTGTATCAAATAATTATTGTTCCTTGCATACATTTAGTTTATCTCTAAAAATAATTATGAAAATTTATTATTTTTCCTCTTTAAGTATGTAGTGTATTTTGGTTTCTGTTTTATAAACATTAACAAAAATTTCGTTTTATGGTACTTTTTTAATTTGGCAGAGAGTATTGCATAAAGTCATTTTAATTTTGTTATTGTACAAACGACTCAATAAAATTTTGGAGAAAAGTAAAGTTATTCTTTATTTCAAAATCTTAAACTCAAATTTTCTAGAATATCTAAAACTTGTTAGAAATGTTTAAAATAAGAGTTACAAATTGCTAAAATACGTTAAAAACAATGTACACTGGCTTTATATGCATTATTATTCGAGAATCTATGAAATCCGGATAAGATACGATCCCGCTTAAGATACGGAATGCTCTCGGTCCCTTGATTCGTATCTTAAACGGGTTTCACTGTACTTAGTTATCCCGTCGACAAAAAATCTATCGCGAATTATAAGATTAAATGTCAATAATGCTTGATCGTAAATGTCACATTCACTTGACTTTTAGCAAGTTACACGTGTTTACGTCATCAAGTGACTTTTATTTCGACGTTTTATTTTTATATTTATTAATGTTATACTAATTTATTGTTCTTTCGTTATTTAAAATAAAAATTTTGTCAATCTGTACAATTTGGCGAGTGGTTTGGCGATTTATATAATTTGCGAAATTGGGTGACGGAATAACTACTACATTGTACCGTATTTTTTAATTATTTTCTATTATTTTCAAAAGGAAATAGCAAAAAAATAATTAATTACTATAGAACAAAATAATTTATATAAATTTAAAAAAGAAATAAAAGTAAATATACATTTATTATTAAATAAACAACAATAGCCGGGTTACCATGTCTATCAAAATAATGCCATTTGTGCGCCAATTAGGTACTCCGGTGCATATATGACATCTGTGTCTAATATTTTTCTTTTCGTTTTGTTTAAAAAAAAAAAAAAGAAGTGAAAAATGTTTCATTTTTAAATGAAAGTTTTGTATTTAATAAAATGATAACGAAATACAAAAAAAGCATTGTTCTTAGCATAGATTTAAAGGAGGCCCAACTGTCGCCAAATTAATTTAAAATAGTAACCTTTTCTGAATTATGAAAAAAAAAAATGTCTGTTATGATTAAAATTTGAGTTGCCATCTTTAAAAAAAAATGTATTTAAAATTAGAAAAAAATTAATATTTCGAAAACTAATTCGAATTTAAAAATTCTAATACCAGTTTTGAGATCTGTGGATCAACACGGATTTTTGGCGTTAATTTCATCGCAAAGTATTTCATATTTTAGGAGAAATCGCCAGTAAACAAAATCAGTTGTTTAATCAGTCGATTCAAAGAATCGATACATTTCAGGCGTTTCATATATTCGTTTCATAAATTCGTTTCATTAGGATTTTATATATATAGGGTAGATGTGATTTTTTATCAAAGACTGGCATAAATTTTCTATGTATCAACCTAGTCCATCTCTTCTTTTATCCACAGACTTTGGATGCTGCTGCTGTGACCTTCTTCACGAATATTTCTACTGCTTGTGTAGGAGAAGGCAAGCATAGTAATGCAGTGGTGATATTATAAAATGGAATCTATTTAGCTATCTATTATCTTCACCAAAAATGCATCCAATCAATGCATAGTGATTGGTATTTCTGTTACCACATTTTTTTCAATCAATTAAATTTTTTATATAATGATCTGCTTCAGAATTTTTTTAGTATTTATTTTATGTCAGTTTCTGTGTTTTTAAGTAGTGGAGTAAATTCCCCATAAAATTTTAGATCCATTCTTTAGATGTGTATTACATTTGGTGTAAAGCGTCTTGGGGCATAAATTTGGATTACATATTTTGTGAGTGACCCTACAGACTCTGATGATCAATCAGTGCTTATACGAGTATAAACGCGAAAAAATTTATTCGCCTTTGTAAGCTATCTTTCGTAGGACAAATTTCCTGCGTTCCTAATCGCTAGTTCTTCTGAGCAATATCCTGATGAAATGGCTTTGTAAATATCCAGCAGGTATTTCTGATCTGTGCTGAGTACCTTTTTCTCAATTTCAGTAAATAATTTTTCAAAGTTCCTCTCCATGGGTTCAAAAATTGCAATAGGAAGTGAATGGCATGTGGACAAAGAATTTCCTATTGGTCCGGCGAATCCACGTGGGTTAGAATTTTTCCCATCAATATTGTCTAATAAATTAGAGCGGGCGGCGGCGACACAAATGACTGCGTCATCGAGTTACGCGATGAAATCATGATGCAGGACAAGATTTTTAGGAGTAGATTAAGGAATGACTGGTCTGCCTCGACATTTCTTGGTACAATAGGCGAAGCAACGGGCGCCAATTCGTCATTTTGGCGTCACTATCATTCATCGAGTTACGGGATGAAATTGGTGCCAAATTAAAAGTAAAATAAAGTCTTTTAAGAATATTTTGGTATGCCTGCGCATATCCTGGTAGAAACCCCCGGCAGACTAAAGTCTATAACAAATAAATACGTCATAATGTACAATTAAAACCCTATAAAAATAATATTTTACATTACATTGCCATATATATTATTTCGGATCGACTTTCACGATGAATTAAGGGTTTAGGAAAATTTTATTAATAGTATGTGAGAAAATGACTGTTTCGGCATAACTTGGTACAAAGCGGGAAGAACGGAGTGCCAATACCCTATTTTGACAGTACTATTACGTCATCGAGTTACGGCTTGAAATTTCGGCACATTAAACATACCCATTAGTGCAATACAAATGTTTCAGTCTGCCTCGTCATATCTTGGTAGGAGATGATCAGAGCAGGGCGCCAATTCTTAATTTTGGTGGTGTAATCACGCCATCGAGTTACGGCTTGAAAATTTGGCACATTAAAGGTATATATAAGTACAATAAGATTATTTCAGTCTGTCTCGTCACATCTTGGTACGAGAAGAGCAGAGCGGAGCGCCAATTCTTAATTTTGGCGATTTTAACACGTCATCGAGTTACGGGATGAAATCATGATGCAGGACAAGATTTTTAGGAGTAGATTAAGGAATGACTGGTCTGCCTCGACATTTCCTGGTACAATAGGCGCCTCAGCGGGCGCCAACTCGTCATTTTGGCGTGACTATCACGTCATCGAGTTATGGGATAAAACCGATGCCAAATTAAAGGTAAAATAAAGTCTTTTAAGAATATTTTGTTCTGCCTGCGCATATCCAGGTAGAAACTTCCGGCAGACTAAAACCTATAACAAAAAACCAAGTTATGCTAAATCAGTCATTTTCTGACGTATTGTTAATAAGCTTTTCCATAACCCTTAATTCATCTTGAAAGTCGATTCGAAGTAATATATATCGCAATGTAATGTAAAATATTGTATTTATGGGGTTTCAAGTGCAAATTATGATGTATTTTTTTGTTATAGATTTCAGTCTGACGGGGGTTTCTACCAGAATATGCGCAGGCAGACCAAAATATTCATAAAAGATTTTATTTTACCTCTAATTTGGCACCGGTTTTATCCCGTAACTCGATGACGTGATTATGACGCCAAAATGACGACTTGGCGCCCGCTGCTGCTCATATCGTACCAAGAAATGTTGAGGCAGACCAGTCATTCCTTAATCTACTCCTAATAATCTTCTCCTACATGAAGATTTTATGTCGTAACTCGATGACTTGTTAAAACCGCCAAAATTAAGAATTGGCACCCCGCTCTGCTCGTCTCGTACCAAGACATGGCGAGGCAGACTGAAATATTCTTATTGTGTTTATATATACCTTTAATGTGCCAAATTTTCAAGCCGTTACTCGATGACGTGATTACACCGCCAAAAACTAAGAATTGGCGCTCTGCTCTGCTCATCTCCTACCAAGATATGACGAGGCAGACTGAAATATTCGTATTGCACTAATCGGTATCTTTATTGTGACAACATTTCAAGCCGTAACTCGATGACGTAATAGTACTGTCAAAATAGGGAATTGGCGCCCCGTTCTTCTCGCTTTGTACCAAGTTATGCCGAATCAGTCATTTTCTCACTTCCTATTAATAAAATTTTTCTAAACCCTTAATTCATCTTGAAAATAGATTCGAAGTAATATATATGTCAATGTAATGTAAAATATTATGTTTATAGAGTTTTAATTGTACATTATGACGTATTTTTTTTTTTTTTTTTTTTGCTATAGATTTTTGTCTACCGGGGGTTTCTACCAGGATATCTGCAGGCAGACCAAAATATTCTTAAAAGACTTTTTTTTACATTTAATTTGGCACCGGTTTCATCCCGTAACTCGATGACGTGATATTGACGAGTTGGCGCCCGCTGCTGCGCCTATCGTACCAAGAAATGTCGAGGCAGACCAGTCATTCCTTAATCTACTCCTAAAAATCTTGTCCTGCATCGTGATTTCATCCCGTAACTCGATGACGTAGTCATTCGTGCCGCCGCCGCCCGGTCTAAATGACTCAGAGGAAATTCACTGGAGTGGAGGTAGCATATGATCCATTGTAATGAACCATTCTAAAATTGTCTCGCACAAAATGGCTCACAACGGAGAACAGAATTATCCGCCTTTAACCCTTTCAGGGGCAAGGCACTTCTATTAGTAAAATACTGAAATGAATGCATGACACCGGAATTTACAGACAAAATTATTTGAAAATAAGCAAAACCTTTTCTTCACGTACAGAATAAAACGAAAAATTTCAAACCAAAATTCTGGTGTCAATGTCGTATTTAGGGATTAAAATTAGATGGTCCAAAAATGAACCACTGCCCTTGAAGGGGTTAAATGAGCACCCATCAGAGTCTCTACATTAACTCACAAAGTATTATGTATTCCAAGTTTGTGCCTCAGCATGGTTTACCATCAAATGTCATCCAGGGCTTAATCTGCACCGGAGCCCACTATAACGATTATCTCGTTATATATGTTTACATTCCACTCCCCCCCCCCCACCAGTTTCAATTAAAATTCTGTTTAATAACTTATATATTTTAGTGCACTATAGTCAAACAGTGCAGCCCCTAAAATAAATTCAACAGTTAAAAACTAAATCGATTGTATTAACAGCCCTTCACATTTAAATTAAATTATTCTAAGTACTCATCTCTTTAATAAAATAAAATCAGTGAATCACTCTCCATTTTTACTTTATGGTTTTTTCACACATACGATTTAACCTTGTACAAAATTCGTTACGGCTGACTGTTAGTTTCAAAAGCATTTTAACTTCGGTCATTTCCTTATTTGGGCATGAATATAACTCATCATTTAAAATCTCTTTACATGCAATCTATTTATTAGAATTATCTTCGCTTCACACCCTTTTGTTCAGATGTATGGCAATTCTGCATTTTTGTGGTAAAGCGGTTCATCTTTGATCTAACATCTGGTCTAGAAAAATACATTCTCATGCTTTTTAGCCTAACGAATTCGGTCTGTTACTATGCCCTTTCCAGATAACATTTTTTATTTTTTTTAACCGCAGCTGTATCAATGTACAGATTAGTCTGCGGCTATCATGACTCAGGAATGTATGCAGCCCACAATCTGCCCCCCCCCTACACAATTAATATGGTAGAAGCCTACCGTATGTTTTTGGCGAACATACCAGCCAATGTTTCTCTTGGCCTCTTGTGCATGGCGCAAAAATACTTTTAGATTGGCGATATTGTAGTCCGCCAAGCAAGAAAGTTGTAACTGTATATTCAACATTCCTGCTCTCTCTCTAGCCTCGTGATGACGTCTTAAAAGAGGCTCCTTATTGCTTTTCCCCTGTACCTCTCCCTTCGACTTTCATCATGAAATAAAGGAAAAGTTCGTTCTACGAATTGGAGTTTTTTTTAATAGGACCTGGTGTTAAAAATCTCTTGTCAACGCAAACGGCTATCTCTTTCACTAGCAAAAACGTCTTCATACCCACCGCAACCCAGTTCCGGTTCTTCTCTGTTTTTAGTAAATATTTAAATATTGGTTGGAATTCACCGAAACTCATAACACCGGAGCCCAGTCCAGTAGCACTTCCGAAAAACCGAAGCTTAGCTATCTAACTTGAAAAGAATATTTTCTGTTTTTAGCCAACGAGTATCAGCTTGAAGTTTTGTTTGTTTGAGGCTTTGTCTTCTATTGCGCACGACTATAAAAATCACGTTAGTGATTTTTCTATTTATTTTGTATCATGAACGTTGCCCATGCTAAGGCTCTGCTCTGCAGATTTACGAAGTCACTTTAATTTGTAAGTAGATATAATTGCCATATATTGTTATTCCGATAGAAAGCAATCGGGCAGTGTTTCCCTTTTTCTATAAAAACATCAAATCTTTCCGATAACGGTGTCAAATTTTTACTTTAATCTTATTTTCAGGGACTCGCGACAAAAGATTGTTATGTAGAAGGAATCTATTATAGTTTAACATATGCACCTTTTATAGCAAATTGAAAAACATTGTTCCATTCTTCAGCATTTAAATATTAATTTCTGTATATTTCATTCATTTTTTTTCATAAAAATGCATAGCTGCGAACTATCCCTTTTTTGTGTTAACATTATTTCCGAATCATAATCCTTACCATATTTAATCGCAGAATTCTGCAATTAATTAACACTAAAATTAAGAAAAGATTAATATTCTTAAGAAGTGATAACTAAAAAGTGGAATAGTCGAGGGCTAAGTCTATGCTTAGATATATTACTTTTTTTTTTTTTTTTTTTTTTTTTTTTTGCTGAAGAAAAAAAACTTTTAAATTTTTCAAATAATCTACAAAATATAAATAGGCAGATTGGAGTGACGGGAGGGGGGGGGGGAGAAATGGTACAGTTGTTTGTACCGGTATCGCAGATTATTAGGGCTCCGGTACTTTTCTTGTTAGAAATTAAGCCCTGATGTAATCACATATAAAGAAGGGAACTATAGCTAATGGGAAATTACTCGGCTACTAAACAACATAGAAAATAGCATAAAATAAAAAGTAAAAAAAGTAATATAGCACAATGGTTGCTTCGCACATGCATTGCAAATTCTGACTGTAATGATCTCTGACGATTGCCATCACATTAAACAGCTAGCTGCTCAACACATAATAGATACAAGATGAGAGTAAATGATGGCATACGCAAATCTGAAATAACGACAAATCAAGTCTGAAGCAAATAATTATAGAAATCTAATTGATTGGAAAATTGCTATGGAAACAGAACCTCCAGTCACTGTGCATTTATCGGATATGATTTTGGTGAAGATAATAGACGGCTGAATAGATTCCATTAAGGGGGCTCAAGGCTTGAAAATTTTCAAAAAGCGATTTTTTTTAGTATCTATTTTGATTATTCAATTAATTCTGAACACAGTGCAAAAAATCGAATAAAAATATTTGCATTTTTTAACGGAGTTAAAGCATTTACGTCACAATCACTTTCAAACCCACACCCATTTCATTGCAACTTTAAGTCATTAAAGCCAGTTGGCAAGGAAACTTGCCAGGTAAAGCGAACAAAATTTTCAAATTTGTATACCAGTATTTCAGTTTGGAAAATTTCATATTATTTAATCTCAGATTTTGAGCGATTAAATAAATCTAAATTACAAGGTGACAAAAACTGGTGTCGAAGAATTAAAAGAAGTGTAAAGGAGGCTCGTTGTTAATGGGTTAAGTCGCGTTTTCTCAAAACTTGATTTTTGACGACTATCCGTAAGATTAAAAAATTATATTATATTTGATGGAATAGCTTAATTTTTTTTTGCATGCATATAACACAATTATCTATAATATGAATTAATATATTTTAGATAGTTTAATATTTTGAGTATTTTCAATTAAAAAAAATTGTATTTTTTAGGGTTTTTAAAATTTTTAAATTTGAGAGTTTTTTTAATAATTTTGCCTTTGAGTGATAGTTACAGGGCCGAAACTAGCCTTTTTTGCACCCGGGGCAAGCATGGATTTTGGCGCCCCCTCCCCTCCTCTTCCGAAAAGTATTTTACAAAGAGAACTTTACTAATTTTCTTATAGCCGACTTATTTTAAAATTTAAAATATGTCATCTTAAAATATGTAATACTGAAACTGAACTACGTAATCTACAATGGCGGATCCAAGAGGGAGGTCACGGGGGTCATGACTCCCCTCTGAACCCCAACAAAAACATTCTAAAGATCATTCAGTCCATCACAAGAAAATGATCCATTCCAAAGGAATATTCCTTCATTTGGCGCCCCTTAGTTCTGTCGCCCGGGGCACATGCCCCTTCTGCCCCCTTCGGCCCTGGATAGTTATATCCTTAATTCATTTTATAGAGTAAAGTTTCCTCATCATTTTAAAGCAAAAATTAGTTTATTATGTCAATTCAACATTAAGATATCTTACGGATGGTGATATGATATCTAATTTTTTTTTCGAAAATTGTGTTATATAAATTTTGCTATATTTTTTATTTTATTACATTGAAGTACCCCATTTTGTAATTTTATAAAGACTACAAACATACCTTAAAAATATTAGAAAGTTTAAATTAGTTACGTTGAATACTTTTGTTTTTATATGGACTCAATGCGAGAGCTCTGTTTACATGTTTTTCGGTATCGATCAAGGCCTGAGCCACCTTAATATCATCCCCACTGCATTACATTGTTTGGCTACAAGCAGTAGAAATATACGTGAAAGAGGTCACATCAGCATCATCCGAAGTCTGTGGATACAAAGAAGAGGTGGACTTAGGTTGATACATGTAAAACTTATGCCAGACTTTGATAAAAAATCACAATTCAATGTATAAATAAAACATTGTGCTCAGGTGATAGGGTGGTCGACTAAGCACGAGAAGGACATAATATGCAACGATCCCTACCTGGTATGTCCTGGGTAGTTTTGAAAGCCTCTAAGAACTGTAATCAAAACAACAATTCCTTCTACGCCCGCCGCAACAAAGTGGCAAGGCCCTCTTTTTACCGAAAGTTGTCAGTTTTACACCAGTTATACAGAATAAAGATATCTTTTTATCGTTTAAATATGTTAAGTATTTAAAAATAAAGGTTTAAATAAAATTTTAAAAAAAACCCATATATATAGGAATTTTTAATTTTTTTGAAAAAATTGTCAAACTTTACCCAAAATTTCGATTTTTGAACCAAAAGCGCAGACCCAAGCCATTTTTATCCAGCGGTAAAATTGCACGCAGTTGATGTACTAGTATAAAGGCAACTTTTGATATCTGCCCGTTTTTCGTAAAAAAAAGAAAAAATTAATTTTTTTCGCTCCACCCTAATGCACAGAGTTGCGCATAAGGATTCTAGCAACTGACCGACTATAGACGGTAATTCCTAAACCTACTTTTTAAATGTGTTATGTGTTTTTTAAATTGTTTATTTATATCTTTTTAATTGGTGAAGTTCAGTTATAGTACTCTGAAAGTCTTAGAAAGTGTTTAACCGTTTATCCTACGTCATAATGTCATTGTGAAGATGTTAAAAACCCCACACATTTAAAATTTGAAAATTTGAGCCAGTTGTACGAGTGAAGTACATTGCAAAGTTTCACAAAACCCATATTATGAGCTCGTATCCCCAAGAATTTGACTGCAACACATCAAAAGTTATACGATGTTATTTTTGGAACTTCCGTGAAAACAAATTTGATGGTGTGGTCCGTTAGACAAACATGTCTTTACAGTATCAAAGTATCAGGCCGAATGATACACTTACATATGAATCGCATGCCAACATCCACGGGAATACCAAGCCAATATGAGAGTTTAAACGAACGCCAAAATTATCCGTTGCATAAAAAGCAATGGGAGCGAATTTAAATTATTGGCGAATAAGCTGATAAAAACAAAATCGCGAAATTACTTCACGCAACCCTACATAACATCTCCAAAATGTTAGAATCTATTTATATTAAAAATGACACATATCATTTCCGTTAAAATTTATTGCCTGGCAATAATGCAATAAATGGATAAAAACGCATTGTTAATAAAAATGATAGCTTTCTTTTAATAAACAGAAGTAAGGAAATTACCCACATAAATCACGTAAATAAAAAGATTTGCAATTATCGTAAATCTTGATATATAATCTAAGTTCGATGAATGAAGCATATAAAATCATAATGAATCAATCCGTTTAATGTTTATATTTTTATAACTTACATCCGAAAGAAAAGAGAAACATGAAAATGTATTTTGCCATGCGATTACTTTTTAACGAATCCAGTTATAACTGATTGAATAAAAGGAAAAAAGAGTAAACATTAATTTAAAAAAAATAATAAAAGGACAATATATGATGCGTCATCATATATTATCACCCCCAGCACGCAAAAATTGCTGACTCTCGGCATGGCTTGATTCCAAAAATAACATAAAAAATATAGTCATGTATCCTATTTGTTGCAAATTTTGTCGAGTTTCTGAATTTCGTAATGCTTTTCCCCTAAAATAATAAGAAATGTAAGTTAATAACAACTATTTTGAGAGGGTTTTTTTTTGGGGGGGGGGGGGGAATTTTGGGGATAAGTTAAAAATTCGGATTCAGCGACCCTGAAAACTTAAAGTAAACCTTATAAGGAAAGTTCGGAGGGGAGATGGGAGGGCGAATGTAAACGTGTGAGTAATTAAGCGGAATTGCGCAACTTAGTCCACGCAGCACAGCGCGCATGTTCCGAGGTAGATCCTCCCTTCCCCTTCATCCTAAGTCATAATGTCATATATCTAACTAGCAGCCTAACGCCCGCTACGCTGGTCAGTTTTTCTAAAGAAACCTTGAATCAAACGAAATATATCTGTAAATTTGATCATGCGTTTAAAGCAATATGGACATTTACCTGGGATGCCCAAACAATATGAACATTATTACGCTATTGTATCTTTTGAGCCATACAAAATTTAGGCTGTTAAGCGCCAACTTCTTTCGTTGATCATTTAGTGTAGTATTCGGTGAAGAACGATAGAACAATATGTAATGTACTGAAAGGGTTCATGAAAAATTATCAATGCAAGTCTCATCAGAATCTGTTAATCGGACATACTGAAAAGGCTAATCGTTCATAATTTGGTTCGCCTGCTTCTAAAACATTCAGCCTTAATTCTACAATCAAGCAACACCAAGCGAATGATATGTGCTTTATACTAAAACATTCACTGAAAAATTAACTAACCGAGAAAGTTCCATCGACATCCACTGAGCAGGATCTTTTAAACTGGAAAACGTACCGAAACATTTCATAAAAATAATATAATTAACAGTTTAAATCCCGTGAAAATTCATTCAGAGGAACATTAAAAAAAAGCCAATCTTTCGAAATTGGGTTCATCTGATTTAGATCTTTACACATAATTATATGATTAAGCAACGTAGAACATTATATTTTATACTAACATCTTTTCTGTAAATTATAATGTAATTAATTCTGTAACTAACAATGTAAGCGCCATCAAAATCAATTCAGTAGAAGTAAATTTAAAAGAGGCCGGAATGAAATTTCTCTTTGCATTTTATATACATTGAGATAGTTAAATATAGCTATCATAATCGCGTTAACCTGATTATATAGAACTCTCAAGGATGTAGGGGTAGGTATACGTCGCATCATTTCTGGATTTTTAAAGAAACTCTGCACAACTTCCATAACTATAGCATTCTAGTATACGTCCTTTGTCTGTAGCGTATTATACTCCAATTTTCTTTACTATACCACAGATAACTTTTTCCGCATAGCTTCGTAACTAAACAATTTTGAACGATATGATAAATATTGAAAAGAATCCCTGAAATATTATTTATCTAACTGTGCAACTGCCATTAAAATCAATTCAGTAAAACTTGAAATCTTTCCTAATCGAGTTCACCTAATTTTAAAACTCCCGTAACAATTACTAAGCAACTTGGAACGATGGTTTTTAGATTAAACTATTTATAAACCATATTTACTATCTAATAGTGTAAGTTCTGCAAAATTATGTTCAGTAGAATCTGAGTTATAATCAATCGGAAGGAAATAGGAATTTACGCTTTACATATAGTAATAGAAGCCTTCGCCCGCTACTCTGGTCGATTTCTCCAAGCGAAACTTTAATCAAACGAAATATATCGGTGTATTTGATCTTGTGTTTTATAGCAATAAATACATTTATCTCTAATGATAATACGCGTTGCTGAAAACAACATGAAATCCATTACGGTTTTATATCTTCTAATGTCTCAGACAAAATTTGGACTGTTATGAAGAAAATCTTTAGTTGATTATTTATAACTCAATATAAAAAAGAACGGAAGAACAATATGTAGCATATTAAAATCATCCCTGAAAATTAAAAAATGCAAATCCCATCAAAATCCGTTCAGTAAAACCTTCTAATAAGACAAATTTTTCATAATCGGGTTCACCAGATAATACAACATTCAGCTATAATTCTATGCAAAGGAATGTAGCAGCAAAGGAATGTAGAACAATATGTGTTATATACTAAAACCTTTCCTGAAAAAAATCTAACAACAGTGCTAATTAACTCAGTAGAACCTTTTAAAAAGGCTAATATTTCAAAATAGGGTTCACTGATTAAAGAACTTTCGCACATAATTCTATAACTGAGCAACGTAGAATAATATGTGTTATATATTAAACACTTTCTTGAAAATTTATCTAACAATGAAAATCTTCTCAAAATCCATTGAAAAGAACTCAAGTTATAAGCGGTCGGACAGACATTGCCCTTTTTATTTTATATTTGAAGTTGATAGTTAAATATATCTTTCATAATCAAGTTAACGTGATTGTGGAATTTTTAGGAATGTAGCATAGACTATACGCCGTAGACTATCTGGTGTTTTTTAGAAACTCTGCACTCCATAGCTATAACGTATATACTCTCTAATATATACCCTCTGTCTATAGATTTTATCCTACTTTTTTTTCAACTACATCACTGAGAACTTCGGGTTCACCTAGTTTTGGAACTTTCTCTTGTAATCTAATTTTCTGCAATCTGATTTGTTGCCAAGTTTGTGCTTCAGAAAAACAATAACCCAGAAGAACACTTCGCTACGGAGAAGTACCAACCATCCACAAAAAATAATCTAACTAACAGTGTAAGTCCCATCCAAATACATCCAGCAAAACTCAAATTATAAACGGGTGGAAGGAAAAGCAAATTTGCATTTTAATACTTTCTTTACACTAATGTCATTGAAAAAGATGAAAAGTAAAACAATAGGGAAAAAAATGCAATTTAACAAATTACAACGACCATTTGGAAAATGATTTTTTCAAAGACTAAAATTTAAGACATAAAAAATAGCACGGAGTTGATCCTACATTACGTACGCCATGAATTAAACATTAATAGCGTTATTGCACGTAAAAGTTGCAAGCGACAGAAATCGCCTGCGAATCGTACATATTATCCATCTGAAACTTAAGTATTATCCAAGTATTTCATTGGCTGTTCGGGAAAAGGCTTTTCCATCGTCAGATTTCCAAGAAATCTGACGGCCAATTTTAAATAAAATTTATTTCTTAAACTTCTAAACATCCCACAATATTACTTTTTATATCGTCGTATAGAGAAAAAATGTACTTTTAAATGCAATTCGTTTGAAAGCTGTATCTCAGTTTGTTTCTGGGTTACTATTATTTTTTTGCAGTTTTTATTACTTTTTTGTCATACTGGCAACAGAAGTATCCATCTCTGTTGAAAGTAAAGGGAAATACAGATTACCGTATAGACCAATCAGAATACGAATAAATTGCAGATTAAACCAATAAAAAGCTTCAGATATGCTTTTGATTTCCTACCCTGACGAGGACAATAACCATTTTTCCAAATGGTTAATAATGCCATAACTTAAAACAAAGACTTTTTTTTTTTTTTTAATTTACATACGCGAAATGTAACTACTGCTATTGGCAATTTTAAAAATGCTAACGGCGATATTTACATACGGATACGGCTGACATAAATTTACCCATTTTTCCTTCTTATCCAGGAGCAAGTGATAAATCGCGATGCATTATTTCAATTCCAATTTCTTCCGTTAAAAAAAGTAATACTTACGCATTATTCGGACCATGAGATAGATCGCCAAAAATGGTTGACAATTGCCAATCTTGTTTATCGTTTGCCAATTACGTTCAAAAAAGTAATTTAACATTCTTAAATACATAATCTTGTTAAAAATGGCAAATTGTTTTAAGTAAATAAATAAATAAAATATATAACATAAAACTACATACTATAAACTATAATAAATAAAAATTATAATAAAATTAATTTAAAACTATACTAAATAAACTATCAAATAGACAAAAAATAAGGGTTGCTGTAATTAATGTAATTGCCATGCTTGGCGCAGTTGTATCTGACATGGTCCGGATGTAAGTACCACAAAATTTTTAAAGTCGTACAAACATTGCTTTCATTTTTTTTTAAATATTTTCGTTTTATAATGTTAATTTCTAAGTGGATCGCTTCCTTGTATTTTAAATAAATCCAATATTTTTTTCTCTTTTTTTCAAGGCGTTTGTACTTATTTATTTTTTCAAACTCATATTCACACCGGCTCAATTCTTTAATCAAAAGTTTTAACAAAAAGATTTAATTTGAATTTCTTCCGTTGCTACAGTAAAGGATGTATAAGATGAATGAATATGGATCAATTATCACTTATAATGTTAGGTATTTCGAGGTTTTTTTCTCCAAAGACATCGCCAAATTAGAAATATATGAAATATTTCGCGAACTATTGGACTTAAAAGAATTTAGTTAGTACCATTCGATTCAGCATACAAAAATACACCAAAATATGTTATCAGTTGAAAAATAACTATGAAATCAGATTTTCAAGGAATTTTTTAAAAGTTCGTTCGATTTTTTACCCCCTTTAGGGGTGGAATTTTAGAAAATCCTTTCTTAGCGGCACTCTATGTCATAAGAAGAATTTTTACCCCAAATTTCAAGACTTTAGGTTCAGTAGTTTGGGCTGCGCGTTGATTAATACAAAATTCAGACTTTCTTTTATATATATAGATTTGTTGCAAATTTTGTCTACTTTCTGAATTTCTAGATATTTTTCCTCTAAAACAATAAAAAAAATTTGATTTGAAAAAAAATGATTTTTTTAATAAAAACCTTTTTGGGGGGGCTCTTTTTACCAAAATTTTGGGGGGGTTGCCGTGGGAAATTTTGGTGGGAAGTTACAAATTCGGATTCAGCGACCCAAAACATAAAGTAAGCCGATTTCCAGAACTACCATTAATTTTGCTAGGTAAAATTCCCTATTGCCTGGACTATAGAGTAAATTAAGATTTTGTGTTTTTTCCCTTAAATCACTATATTATGTAGGTGGGCCACTCCATGAAAAAAGGTAAATTGATGGTCAATTTTAAAAGTTTATGTAAATGAATATGTTTGGTATTTGGTTTTGCTAGGTAAAATTCCCTATTGCCTGGGCTATTTGGCGATAAAGTTTGGAGATGAGCATATTATATTATAGTAAAGGCATTAAAAGCATGGAATTGTTATAGATCTTTGAAATAAAAGTTATCTTTAAAGATACATCATGATCTGCATACTCAAGATGTAATGTAATACCCAAGGAATGTTCTGTTTTATATATATTTTATGGCCTGTTTTCCCACTCTGTGTGAATTTAGAAATTTCTTTAACTTGATTTATCAGTTATCAACAATTAACTACGCGCTAGTTAGGTAAAAGTTTTATAATTGACTGCGTAAGTAAACTTAAGAAAGTTAAACATCTTCAAAGTAAAATTCGGTTTTTAATCACTATTACGTTGCAAATTGAAGAAATTACGAATTAATAGAAATTAATTATACAAATGGAATCAGAACAGAATCAGTAGAGGTAACATCCCCCCCCCCCCATGTTAACTATATATTAAGTCATTTAATACTACTATATTCCTGCAAAATTTGTTTTGAAAATTAGAAAAGGATTTGAAAGGCTTTTTATAAAACTTGATGTACATGTTATATCCGAACATTTTCATTTAAGTCAGAGTATTTCTTTTTATTTTTCCCAAAAGGAATTTAATCAAATTTCGGGAAATTGGATATAGATCTGAAATTTTATCGCAATTCTTTTCTAACAGAGAGCATTTCAATTTCCAGTAAAGAGACCAGAAATTTTTCAGTATGACATTTCAAGAAAAGATAAATAAATGGTTCTCAAATGGGAAAATATTTTTGTAAAAGGAATTCTGGAATCGAAATATTAGATTACGTTGAAAGGTATGACAGGCATTAAAGCTTTCAGATTTTAAAATAAAATTTATTTTGGAAAATTCTTTTTGATGCTCAATACTTAAGAAATACACTATAAAAAAAGACAAATGTTTCTAAATCTTTGAAAATACAGAGTGTTCCATATGAAGCCTCCCTGATTTCAAATCTTAATTGTACAGAAACTATAATGAGTCCTAGAGATTTGTGGTATCATGAATAACAACACAACACAATGATTTTGTTGCAAATTCTTTTTTCAGAAACAGTTAATTTTGCGGATGCCATCGATTCAGTCACACCTGGCATGCTGTGCAACACGTGGATTGAGACTGAATATCGATTGGACATTCTTGGTAGCTACTTACGGAGCCCATATCGAAGTGCACATATAGACAAAAATGTAAGTTTTTCTTAACTTAAAATAAACTTGCTGTCATGACATACCAATAACGCATACAAAAAACTGTTTCGTAAAAATACATTGCAGCAAATTAATATTCTTGTGTTGCTATTCATGGTACCGCAAACTTCTAGGGCAAATAGTTTCCGTACAATTAACGTTTGAGACTGAATATCGGCAGCACATTCTGAGAGCTATTTACGGAGCTCATATCGAACTGCATATACAGACCAAAATGGAAAATTTTCAGACAAATAAACATTTTCAGAAAAAATAAACTTGCTGTCATGGCATATCAATAATGCATACAACAAAAAACTAGTTGGGTGTGCCAATCCCAAAACTTTCTTCTATCTTATACATCTTAATATTTCAAAAACTAGTTACACATGTTAATACTTCAATATTATTAGTTCAATATTATACCTACTTTGATTTTCATCTTAAATTCCTGCTTCAGTCAATTAAATGAACTAAAAACGAGTTAATCTATATCATGATATTTCTTAAAATTAATAGTTTTTCCTTATTCTGTTGTTATCAGATGTTTGCCAATAGCGGGCTTAGCAGGAAGCGAGTTCCCGCGTTTGCACGAGCCGCCGATGGACAACAGAACTACGAAAAATCAAGAAAAGTATACAAAAATCGCTATCACAGAGCCCCTTTACCGCGCGATATTTTCAAATTCGAGGAGGACCTGTTGGCCAAAGCCAAAAATATGCACATAAAATTTGGTTCAATTGTATGCATAATTTTATACACTTTTCGACTGTACAATAAAGAAAATGTCACAAATAGCTCTATTACAGTGCCCCCCTTCCGGCAGATTTTTTTCAAATTCAGGGAGGACTTGATTGCCATAGCCAGAAACGTACACAAAAAATTTGGTTCAATTCTATGCATAAATTTATACAATTTTCGAGGTACAATAATGGAAATGGCGCAGAGATCCAATTATAGCGCCACCTTCTGGCGGTATTTTTTCAAGTTCAGGGAAGACTTGCTTGCCATAGCCAGAAACATTAAAAAAAAATTGGTTCAATTCTATGCATAACTTCATACACTTTTCGATGGTAGAATAATGAAAATGGTACAGACATCACAATTATAGCACCCCCTTCCGGAGGAATTTTTCCAAATTCAGAGAGAACCTTCGTGCCATGACCAAAAACAAACACGAAAAATTTGGCTCAATTCTATGCATAACTTAATACACTTTTCGAAGGTACAATATTCAAAATAGCACAAAAATCGCTATTACAGCGCCCCTTACCGGTGAATTTTTCCAAATTACGGAAGGACCTGCTTGTCATAGCCAAGAACTTAAAATAAAAATTTGGTTCAATTCTATGCATAACTTCATACACTTTCGGATTGTACAATATTCAAAATCGCACAAAAATCGCTATTAGCGCGCCTACCGGCGAATTTTTTTCCAATTTCAGGGAGGATCTGCTTGCCATAGCCAAAAACTTAAAATAAAAATTTGGTTCAATTATATGCATAAATTCATACACTTTTGGATGATACAATATTCAAAATCGCACACAAATCGCTGTTACAGCGCCCCCTACCGGCGAATTTTTTCCAATTTCAGGGAGGATCTGCTTGCCATAGCCAAAAACTTAAAATAAAAATTTGGTTCAATTCTATGCATAAATTAATACACTTTTGAATGATACAATATTCAAAATCGCACAAAAATCGCTGTTACAGCGCTCCCTACCGGCGAATCTTTTCCAAATTCAGATAGGACTTACTTGTCATATCCAAAAACTTAAAATAAAAATTTGGTTCAATTCTATGCATAACTTCATACACTTTTAGATGGTACAATATTCAAAATCGCACAAAAATCGCTGTTACAGCGCCACCTACCGGCGAATTTTTTTCGAATTCAGAGAGGACTTACTTGTCATATCCAAAAACTTAAAATAAAAATTTGGTTCAATTCTATGCATAACTTCATACACTTTTAGATGGTAAAATATTCAAAATCGCACAAAAATGTCTGTTACAGTGCCCCCTACAGGCGAATTTTTTCCAAATTCAGAGAGGACTTACTTGCCATATCCAAAAACTTAAAATAAAAATTTGGTTCAATTCTATGATTAACTTCATACACTTTTTGATGGTACAATATTTAAAATCGATAAAAATCGCTATTACAGCGCCCCCTACCGGCAATTTTTTTCCAAATTCAGGGAGGATCTGCTTGCCATAGCCAAACACTTAAAATAGAAATTTGGTTCAATTCTATGCATAACTTCATACACTTTTTGATGGTACAATGGCGACAGACAGACGGACAGACGGACACACGGACAGACAGACATTTTCTATAAACATGTTTTTTGGGATCTCTGACCCCTAAAACGTGTAAATCCGTCGAAAACCGGAAGTCGAAAAAAATTTCGATTACAATACTTTCTTCTATTGAAGATAGAAGAAAGTAATAACTGTTTTGTAAAAAAAACATTGCAGCAAAATAAACTTGCTGCCATGACATATGGGGAATTCTCACAATCATTTGACTTTCATGTCCCTGAATAATAATTTTTTATATAATACACTTTTTTACTTTCTCCTATCTTCAATACAAGAAAGTTTTATAATCGAAATTTTTTTCGACTTCCGGTTTTCGACGGATTTACACGTTTTAGGGGTCAGAGATCCCCAAAAACATGTTTATAGAAAATGTCTGTTTGTCCGTGTGTCCGTCTGTCTGTCGCCATTGTACCCTCAAAAAGTGTATGAAGTTATGCATAGAATTGAACCAAATTTTTATTTTAAGTTATTGGCTATGGCAAGCAGATCCTCCCTGAATTTCGAAAAAAAAATCGCCGGTAGGGGGCGCTGTAATAGCTATTTTTGTGCGATTTTGAATATTGTACCATCCAAAAGTATATGAAGTTATGCATAGAATTGAACCAAATTTTTATTTTAAGTTTTTGTATATGGCAGGTAGGTCCTCCCTGAATTTGGAAAAAATTCGCCGGTAGGGGGCGCTGTAATAGCGATTTTTGTGCGATTTTAAATATCGTACATTCAAAAGTATATGAAGTTATGCATAGAATTGAACCAAATTTTTATTTTAAGTTTTTGGATATGGCAGGTAGGTCCTCCCTGAATTTGGAAAACATTTGCCGGTAGGGGGCGCTGTAACAGCGTTTTTGTGCGATTTGAATATTGTACCATCCAAAAGTGTATGAAGTTACGCATAGAATCGAACCAAATTTTTATTTTAAGTTTTCGGCTTTGGCAAGCAGATCCTCCTTGAATTTGGAAAACATTCGCCGGTAGGGGGCGCTGTAACAGCGATTTTTGTGCGATTTTGAATATTGTACCATCCAAAAGTGTAAGAAGTTATGCGTAGAATTGAACCATATTTTTATTTTAAGTTCTTGGCTATGGCAAGCAGGCCCTTCCTTAATTAGGAAAAAATTCGACGGTAGGGGCGCTTTAATAACGATTTTTGTGCCATTTTGAATATTGTACCATCGAAAAGTGTATGAAGTTATGTATAGAATTGAGCCAAATTTTTTGTGTTTCTTTTTGGTCATGGCATGAAGGTCCTCCCTGAATTTGGAAAAATTCCGCTGGAAGGGGGCGCTATAATTACGATGTCTGTACCATTTTCTTTATTGTACAATCGAAAAGTGTATAAAATTATGCATACAATTGAACTAAATTTTTTGTGCATGTTTTTGGCTTTGGCCAACAGGTTCTCCTTGAATTTGGAAATATTGCGCGGTAAAGCGGCTCTGTGATAGCGATTTTTGTATACTTTTCTTGATTTTTCGTAGTTCTATTGTCCATCGGCGTATCGTGCAAAGACAGGAACTCACTTCCTGCTAAGCCGGCTATTCGCAAACATCTGATAAAAACAGAATAAGGAAAAACTATTAATTTTAACAAATATCATGATATAGATTAACTCTTTTTTAATTCATTTAATTGACTGAACCAGGAATTCGGTATTATTTCATTTTAATTTATTTTACCTGGAAGGGTCGTAACAATTGACACGGGCGAAGCCGGGTAGTTCTGCTAGTAGTATATAAATACTATTTTCATTTCTGCGTTTAAATCAATCTATATGCAAATATCTATAGAAAGGCATTCATTAATCCATTCCTTTTGCTTTTATTTGACTTCACAAAATCATACATACTATCATATTTATGATATTTTTAGATGAGATGCAGCTGCTACGGAACGGTTAAAAGAAAAAAAAAATGAAATATAAGTAAATTCATAAAATAAAATGTTTTATATTATTCAAACACATGTATAAAATTCCATCATAAGTTATACATCTAATTTAAAAGCTCTGACAAATGTTTTAACAAAATTGCAAACTAATAGGAATAAATTATAATTATTATTATTATTATTATTATTAACTCTTATTTAAAAAAATCAGCATCCAAAATTTACCATTCAAATCCATTATTCGTATGAGCGATGTCTTTCAACAAATGAAAATTTGAAAATCGTCTGACTTGCCATAGAAAAGCATTATGTCACAAAATAAAATGTTCTATATATTCCGAACGAATGAACCAAATTTAACCTAAAACTATACAGCTAAATCCGGAGCTCACCAACATACCTCCTTAATTTCAAGCTAATCGGATGCTTTTTACGGCAGTTATCGCGGGACAGACAGACTAACTAACTAACTAACTAACTAACAGACGGAAACCAAAAAAATTCGGGTCTCCACAGTAAGCCTTCACTGACGTTTCGGCAATAATATCTGAGTGACAATTTTGTTTTTGTTTTTGATTTCTTTAAAATTTACTTTTTATTTTTATTTAACTAATCCATCATGTGACTTGCAGATGCAATTATAAAAATGACGGTACTTGTGAGTTCCATATTGTATGTTTATTTACGATTTCATTTTATCGCCAAACAATTTAATTTTAAGCCAAAATTGCGTGAGCGTGGCAGCGGTTTGAGCGACGCGACTTTCACAATTTTGGTTATTTCTCAAGTAGACAACTGCATTTTTGGAATAATCTAATTCTACTCTACTTATATATATATATATATATATATATAATTCAAATAACTCGAATTGATCCATATGAAACAGTATAATTCAAATGGAAATTTCATTTCGGCTGCTACGAACTCGAGTTCTGCTGAACTTACACTGTTAGATAGGTAATTTGTCGGAGAAGGTTTTAGTACATAACACGGTGTTCTACGTTGCTTGGTATTGAATTATGGTTTACGCAGTTCTTTAATGAGATGAACCTGATAATGAAAAATTAGCCTTTTTAAAAGATTCTGCAGAATGTATTTCGATGGAACTTGGACTGTTAATTAGATAATTTTCCAGGGAAGGTTTCAGTATACAACATGTCCTTCTACATTGCTCAGCCATACCATTTTCAGGGCTTCCAAATGGTCCGCCAACTAAATACCAATAAATTTTAACAGAACATTTTATGGTAGGCTTGCGCTAGAATGAACTTTCAAAGGTGATTTCGGGGGCGGTTTGTAATAAAAATCTAAAAAGAAAATTTTTCTAAAAATACATTGGTATTCAGTTGGCGGACCATTTGGGAGCCCTGCATTTTGGGGGAAAATCTGTAATCTGGTGAACTCAATTATCACAATAGCCTTTTTAAAAAGTTATAATAAACGGTTTTTGATAGAATTTGCATTGTTAGTTTGGCAATTTTTCAGAGATATTTTTAGTATATAATATATTTTTCGACACTGTTTAGTCATAGAGCAATGGGGTAAATTCTGCAATTCTCCACTATAGGACCCTTTGCGATGTGGAAGAAATGGACTTGGCGAAAGAAGGAAAGTTTTCATGCATATTTTCTGTTCAATAATTATATAATTTATTTACTATAAATAAGACATTTATCTCTTTTTTATATAAAAACAGAAGTAAACTGTATATAAATAACAAAAATATTAATATTCATAAATAAACAGTTTATATATAGGAATACATATTTTAAAAAGCTTCATGATAATTTTATTTGTTTTCTTAGCTGTTCATATCATTTGGCGACAAATCTCACTTTCTGAAGCACGAATTGCGCCAAGCTTTTTAACATCTAGCAGTACCCGTTGGTCTTAAAATCAGGAAAATTAGAAAGTAGATGTAGTTTGTAAAGTATGCATTAATTAAGGAGATAAATTACGTAATCGAGTCCACAGACATTTGGCATATTTGGTACCGATAAGTTACATAATTGAGTCTTCAGACAATTGGCATATGTTACCGGGCGTGGTTTGACGCACAATTAACATAGGAAAAAGTTTAAATTGATTCTGTGTTTTTAAAGCAGACTTATTCTATAACCGAATTAACACAGAATTGACGTAATTTGTAAGAAAGATTTTTGGAGACCTTTTGTACTTTTACGTTATACCAACACCATACCAAAATGCCAAATACCTATTGCGCCATTTATTTCAAACCTGAACGTGCAAAGATTTTTGGGTACTTTTCCAGTATAGGGATCTTGGCGAAATAGAGAAAATAGGCTTGGCGGAGAAGGAAATTTGGAAACATATTTTCTGGCAACATATTCGCTATCATTTCATATACACAAGCATTTTTATCTATGTTTATACAATTTATTTAACATAAAGATGCTATTTATCTAATTTTATACAGAAACAGGAGTAATTTGTATATAAAAAACATTAATAATATACATATATAAACAAACAAAAAATTTCGTCAAGTTTGTTTCCGTAATTATTTATATCAATTGGCAACAAATCTCCCTTTCTGATGCCCGAATTGCGCCAAGCTCTTTAAGAAAAACGCCAAGGCGCCTATAGTGGAAAAGTACCAAATTTAATTGCAAACTGTGCCAAACATTGTGGCTTGCTATTTATGGAACGCGGATTTCTTTTGGCTTTAATTATTATTTAATAGTAAAATTGCAAAAAATTTTAATTTACTATTTTTTGAAATTGAAAGTATTTTTTATTATTAAGTAAAATTAAGTTATAACTTCATTTTTCGCTGATTAAAAAATGGAAATGTTTACTGCAGTGCTAAGAGACACTTAAAATGTTATGTGCGTAGTTTAACTGGCGTTTTTGAAAAAAAAAACATATTTTATAATATCGGAACCCACACCAAATTGGCTCATTTTACCGAGAATGTTTTGGTACAAAATGAAATATATTTACTGTAGTCAATCGTAAATCTCAATACTCGCCGATTGAAAAGTCTTTAAAATTATTCAGCAGAGACAACGAGAAATAACTTGCAGTTTCAGAAATTTCAATTATACACATCATTACAAGAATCAATATTCATATCTATCTATCTACTTCTGCTTCTACTATATTATACGAGAGTAAAATGGAAATTGGAAATTCGTCCCGGCTGCATATAATTTGAGCTCACCTGAATGGATTTTGATGAGAATCGAAATGTTAGTTAGATAATTTTTCAGTGAATATTTCCGCATATAACATATCGTTCTACGTTGCTTATACATAGAATTGTGTTTTAAAGTTATATAATCAGACGAACCCAATCATGAAAGATTAGCCTTTTTAAAAGATTCAGCCTAATCGATTTCGATTGAATTTTCACTGTTAGATAATTTTTCAGGCAGTGTTTTAGTATATAGTATACCCTTCTGCATTGCTTAATAATAGAGATGTGGCGGAAAGTTCTATAATCAATTGAACCCTATTATGAAAGTTTAGCATTTTTTTAAAGTTCTATAATCAGTTGAATCCGATTATGAAAGTTTAGCATTTTTTAAAAGTTCTACAGAACGGATTTTGATAGGAATTCCATTGTGAGTTAGATACCTATTCAGATATGGTTTTAGTATTTTGCATATTGTTCTACGCTGCTTAGTCATAAAGTAATATATTACTTACGGCTGCATATTACTTGAGCTCACCTCAATGGATTTTGATGAGAATCGAAATGCTAGTTAGATAATTTTTCAGGGAAGATTTTAGCATATAACATATCGTTCTACGCTACTTATACATAGAATTATGTTTTAAAGTTATATAATCAGACGAACCCAATCATGAAAGATTAGCCTTTTTAAAAGATTCAGCCTAATCGATTTCGATTGAATTTTCACTGTTAGATAATTTTTCAGGCAGTGTTTTAGTATATACTATACTGTTCTGCATTACTTAATATAGAGATGTGGTGGAAAGTTCTATAATCAATTGAACCCAATTATGAAAGTTTAGCATTTTTAAAAAGTTCTATAGAACGGATTTTGATAGGAATTCCATTGATAGTTAGATACCTATTCAGATATGGTTTTAGTATTTTGCGTATTGTTTTACGTTGCTTAGTCATAAAGTAATGGCGGAAAGTTCCATAATCATGTGAAACAGATTATGAAAGTTTAGACTTTTCAAAAAGTTCTAGATGGCGGATATTGATAATACTTGCTTTGTTGATTAGACAATGTTTGGGAAGGTTTTTGTTTATTACTTATTATTTATTTTTATATTTTATTGCTTAGTTATAGAATTATGGGGGAAAGGTTTATAATCAGATGGACCCTAATATGAAAGATCAGACTTAAAAAAAAAAAAAAAAAAAAAAAAAAGATATATGAAAGATCAGACTTTTAAAAAAAAATTGCTGGACGGATTTTGTCAGTTTGTTTGCTTGCATTATTAGTTAAATAATTTTCCAGCGTTTGTTTTATTATATTGTACTAGGGGGCTCTGCCCCCTGCAAGCTACGCTCGCCAACCCTCCGTTCAGACATCGCAGAATCTAAAAACACGCTAATCTGATTGGTTTTAAAAATATTAGAGAAGATTGAATTATACTGAAAAAAGCTGTGCAGATCTCCCTGTAAACGGTTTTCCATTCAATTCCCTTTGATTGCAAAAATTTAAGGCCGAATCAGTTGCTGTTAAGACATCTAATGGTTGTTTCCGTGTTTGATTAAAGAGGATCAGTTAAACGTTTGAAAAGAAGCTAAAATAAAATGATTTAAGTGTACAGAGTCTTTGTCTCCCGGTATTTTAAAACAATTTCTATAACAATAGCCTATGACTATCATCAACAGTTCTTGGCGGATCACTTCGCTTTTTATAGTCCAGGTGCCATTTTGGTACTTTAATGTTAGCAGGTGATATGTACGCCAAATATTATTCTACCGCCATCATTTCATCTATATTATAATAGCCCAAGTCATGTAACTACCATAAATAAATACGCTCTGATCCCTTCGCTTTTCATATGAAAGTTTGGCCCAGATATCATATATGGCCCCATATTGGCGCGATTTTTTTCCGACGCTAATTTGGGGAAAACATCAACAGCATAAACGACAACATACGGCTTAGTGATGGGCGATTCTCGAGAATTCGACAATCGAGAAAAATCGCCATCGTAAAAAATCACAATCGATACAGCCATCGATTAATTCCTAGAATCTAGAATCGGGATGTTTTACAATCGATTATAACGAGAGAAGCTAAAAGCAGTTCTTCGAAAACTTAGCTATTATTCTGGCCGACAATTTCATAGTAGTGATAGGGCTTAGTGATGGGCGATTCTCGAAAATTTACCAATCGAAAAAAATCGTCAGCGTAAAATACTCAATCGATACAGTCATCGATTACTTCCAAGAATCTACAAAAAAGATGTTCTACAATCGATTGTTGAAATCATTGTTTTTACATATATATAAGGCATTATTTTATTAAATATAGGGTAACTGAAAACAGATGGAATAAAAAAAACAACAAACCAAAGGGAGACTATAATGGAGCCACAAGACTGGAAAAGTCATATGAGGGCGCCCCCTGGTTGAAAAAAGTTGAAAAAACGCGAGTAGCTATGAAGCGATAAGGGGAGTTTAAGCATCAAAAATTAGAATTTTTCGGCAATTAGCACCAAAATGGCCAAAGAAATAAGAATCAAAAGCACCTCCTAGTGGCAAAAACATGAACTAAAGCATGGTAAATGGGATCATTATTTTTTATTGATTTTCCTACCTCATTTGAGATTGGATCTTTAATGTCTCCGTTTTTAGAAAGCCTTCGAATGGAATACATTAAGCGAAGCACCACGGGGAGCAAAGTAGGGGGAGGGGCGAGGAAAGTGCATAATATGAATAAGTAATCACAGGACTTTCCAACGATATGTCACATGAGGGGCGCGGACGATATATAAAATGAAATAGTAATTACAGAGCTTTCCAATGATATATCACATGAGGGGTATCAGCAAAAGATAGAAAAGCGTCCCAACTCCCAGGATTCCAATTATATTGCCCTCCGAAATACACCCTTCCCATCCCTCTTTTTGAAATTTTCATATATTATAAATTATTTATCGGAGGGCTCCGTAAAAAAATTCGATCTAAAATGTTTAAAAACATTACCATTTCAAAAAAAGTTCAAAAACTGCCTCTCTCGGGGCACCAAACTAGGGAGGGAAGAAGAAAGGTTCGTAATATGAAAGAGTGGATAATTAAGATGGGTCCGAAAATTTTCCGATGATATATCACATGACGGGTCCAAAAAAAAGTTTGAAATCTACCCCCCGCCCCCACGTGGGTTCACTCTTTCTTCCCAGAATATACCCGGAAATCACGCAGTCCCACTTTTAAAATTTTATATTTAATAAATAATATTTATCGGAGGGCTCCATCAAAAAACCCCATTTAATGATATTTAATGTAGAAATCGATACAATTTAAAAAAATTCACCCCCTCACCGCTCTCTCCCCCGCCCCCCTCCCGGAATTCAACTCCGAAAGGAGAAAGGTTCATAATATGAAAGAGTGGTCAAAGGACTTTCCGATGATATGTCACTGGAGAGGTTTGGTAAAAGTTTGAAAACTAACCCCAGCCCCTCGGTCCACTCTCGCGCCCCCCGGAATTCACTCACCTTCCTCTTTGAACTTTTTATATTTCATAAATAATATTTATCTGAGAGCTCCAGGTATGGAGCAGCTTGGCAGAGCTACAATAAGAGAAACATTGAAAATTCGGGGCAAAATGACACTAAATTCAACAGTAAAGTTTGAAACTAGGACAATACAGAACTGAATACATAAGCCGCTATGCCTCATAACCCACATCGGTTAATAGCAATAAAAAGATAAGTGCCAGTTAAACTGATAGCATTGAGCTCACAGGTTATTCACACTAATTGTATATTATACATTTCAATGAATAATGCCCCTCAAAAAATAAAAAAAGGGAAATATCCGCTGTTTCCCCCTCTTTATACTTAGCCAATACCCTCCAAATCTAATCAGGGAAGCTCCTTAACAAAATAAACCAGTATACCAAATTTGAAACAAATCAGATAATTCTGCCTGAAAAAATACAGATCGCTACATTAAGGGGGTCTAACCCCCTTTAACCCCTTTATACTTAACTAATGAACCTCCAAATCTAATCAGGAAAGCTCCTTATCAGAATGAACATAAAAAAAAATTGGATAATTCTGCATGAAAATCCATTTATCTAAATTAAGGGGAGGGGACTTGCCCCCTTTTCGTCTTTTTATACTTAACCAACGAACCTCCAAATCTAATGAAGGAAGCGCCATATGGGAATAAACGGTATATTAAATTTGAAGCAAATCGAATAATTCTGCATGAAAAACTCTTTTATCTAAATTAAGAGGGAGGCTAGCCCCTCTTCTCTAAACCTAACCCATAAACCTCCAAATGTAATCAAGGCAGCTTCTTAACATAATAAACCGGCATACCAAATTTGGAGCAAATCTAATAATTTTGCATGAAAAACCCATTTATCTAAATTAAGGAGGGGGGTCAACCCCCTTTCCCCCCTTTATACTTAACTAATGAACCTCCAAATTTAATCAGGGAAGCTCCTTAACATAATAAACCGGTATACCAAATTTGGAGCAAATCGAATAATTTTGCATGAAAAACCCATTTATGTAAATTAAGGGGGGGGTGTAACCAGCCCCCTTTTTCCTCTTATCCTTAACCAATGAACCCCCAAAACTAATCAGGGAACGCCTTATCAGAATGAACATAGAAAAAAAAATTGAAGCAAATTGGACATTTCTATCAAGAGTTATCGCGTTACGTACATACATACGTACGTACGTACGTATATGCATACATACAGAACCGGCGAGTACATTAGCTCTCAGGCTTAGATAGCCTGTGAGCTAAAAAAAGATTGGATAAGCAGATGGACTCCTTTGAGAAATTATGACTTAAACCAGAAATGCGGTAAGTTTGACTCTGAAAGCTTCATTTCTATCTCGCAAATCTCATCTCGATGATTTTTCTGGCATATCGACGCTTCCCGATGAGAAGGTGCTCGATGGTTGGTTTCTCTCGCGCTTTTCAACCTTTCCCGATGGGAAGCCTCTCGATGGTTTCTCTCGCAGTTTTCTAAATTTCCCGATGAAAAGCTTCTCGCGGATTTTTCTCGCGCTTTTCAACATTTCCCTATGAGAAGCTTCTCGAGGATTTTTATCGTCCTCAGCAGAGAAGAGATGTGAGAAGATTTATCGAGAAATACCAAGGGACGAGATAGAGAAAGAGCCATGACAATGAGATGTGAAATGAAGCCCTAATTTTCAAAGTTTCTCTTATTTTAGCCCTACCAAGGTGTCACATATCTGGAGCCCTCCGATAAAAATTATTTGATAAATGTACAAATTTCAAAGAGGAAGGTGGGTCGGGTGAATTCGAGGGGGGGGGGGGCGTGAAAGTGGGCCCATACGGGGTAAATTTACCGATTTCGGTAAATTTAAAAAAATTTACCGAACCCTTCCTGTGGCATATAATCGAAAAGCCCTTTGACCACTCTTTCATATTATGAACCGTTCTTCGCCCGAAGGGGGATGGGGAAGGGCCGAACAAATTTTTAAAACCGTAGCCGATTTCTATAATAAATTTAAATAACATTTTAGATGTGGGTTTTTTATACAGTCTTCCGGTAAATATTATTTATTGAACATAAAAATTTTAAAGTGGGGGCAGTGTGAATTCTGTGGCGAAAGAGTGGGTCCACGGGGGGAGAGAGGGGGAGCAATTCTCTTTCATATTATGAGACTTTCTTCCTCCCCTCCCCAATTTGGCCCCCACTGCGGGTTAGTTTTTTCCGTTTTTATCATTTTAGATCGGATTTTTTTATGGAGCCCTCCGATAAATATTATTTATAATATATGAAATTTCAGGGCACTTTTCTAAATTTAGCTAAGACCCCTCATGTGACATATCGTTGGAAAGGTTTGTGACTACTTATTGATGTTATACACTTCCGGTGGCCGTACCCCGCTTTGACCCCCCCGGTGGGCACTTTTCCAAATTTAACCAACACCCCTCATGTGATATATCATTGGAAAGGTCTGTGACTACTTATTGATGTTATGCTACTCCGGTGACAGTCCTCCCCCCCACTTTGGCACCCCGGGGGACATTTTTCCAAATTTAGCCAAGACCCTTTATGTGAGATATCGTTGGAAAGGACTGTGACTACTCATTGATGTTATGCACCTACGGTGTCCACCGTATACAAATTTTTGAATAAGGATTTCTTTCTTTTCAAAACTTATTTTAGGTCTTTGTATTAGTCTCTTTCTCTAAAACTTCTCTTTCTGAGCCTGTAATTTTCCTTTCTGTGCCTTGTGACAAAAACATATACTCTCAAAATAGCATGGGATTTCCTTCTGGGAATACAAAAGGGTTGCCAATTGTTTTACTGTACTATTAGATACATATTTTCTACACCCATTTCACGGATTCCCTTTCCAAAATATAACTGCAATTTCCTCTTATGTTATTTAATTGTCTGGAGTTTCTGAATTAAAATTAAACGAAAAGTTCCTAAACAAAATGAACGCGAAATATATATTCAATAGAATTTATTTCTAGAATAGAATAGAATTCACTGCTGAAAAGTAGTTGAAAAATTAATTAAAATTGTAGAATTTATTTCTGTTTCTCCACTTTTCAGTTTTGTCCCACATCTCAGAAAGAAAAAGTGTGTGTGTGGGGGGGGAGGGGGGGGGCGCCAAATTGAAACTTTGCCCTGGGCGCAGTTTTCTCTTCTCACGCTGCTGCCCCTCCCCCAAGAGATCTGGTCCGAGGTTCGTTCGTTTTGAGATTATATTTTTTTACAAGAATTTGTAGCGCATGCACACCACGCCTGCTATACGGTGCCATATATAGCGGGTAACCTGTTCGTGATTTCATATTACAAGATTACGTATAAATTAGAGGCTCCAATTAAAGGAGGGGCCCGCTAGCGGGCGAAGTCACCTAGTCTTTATTAACATCGACTCATTCCAGTTCACCCGCAGACGATTCTTGATAAATGTAATATAATATATAATATATGATGTATAAAAGCAATTTGCAAACTGGCGCCATCGAGAAAAAATTTACACAATCGAAAAATATCGAGATGTCCATACAATCGAGAAGATCGAGGAAAACATCTCGTTATCGCCCATGACTAATCCGGCTTACAAAATCAATCAAAATAACGATACTATGGCGCCAGTTAAATACCCGTTGCGTATATGACATTGGCGTCAGAAAAAAATCGCGGCAATATGGGTCCGTATATGACATCTGTGCCGAAAGTTTTCCATTTTAATTTAAAAATCAAATTTCTTTTTCGAATAAAACTACATAAAAGTTGCCATGGCAGCAAAGAATTCTTAGTACTGTTACGCTAGCCGGGTGCAAATCTCGCCAATAGCTTTTTTCAACACGCCAGTTAGCATTTTTTTTATTTTTCGAGTGGTAAATTAAAACATTGCTTTGAAGTTGAAATTAAATATCATGGTTTGTTACTTCATTTAATATTTGGCCAGATATCATATACGCACCGGGTTTGGCGTGATTTTTTTTTACGAAAATTTAGCGAAAACCTCGTTTTCGAATACCAGTTACATATGTATTTTTGGTACTACTTAGTTATCCCGTCGACCAAAAATCTATCACCAAACTTCAAGATTAAATGCCAATAATGGTTAATCGTAAATGTCACATTCACTTGACTTTAAGCAAGTTACACGTCTTTACGTCATCAAGTGATTTTTATTTCGACGTTTTATTTGTATATTTATTAATGTTATACTATTTTATTTGTTCTTTCGCTATTTAAAATAAAATTTATGTCAATTTGTATAATTTGGCGAAATGGGTCGGCGGAATAACTAAGTAGTACCGTATTTTTTAATTATTTTCTATTATTTTTAAAAGAAAATAACCAAAAAAATAATGAACTATAGAACAAAACAATTTGTGTAATTAAAAAAAAAAGAAAATAAAGTAAATAAACATTTATTATTAAATAAACAACAATAGCCAGGTTATCATGTCAACCAAAATAATGAGATTTTGGCGCCAATTAGGCACCCCGGTGCGTATATTTGTATTAAATAAAATGATTATGAAATACAAATTGAATTATGAATAAAAGTAACATGATACATTTCTTAGCATACATTTAAGGGAGACCAAACTGGTCACCAAATTAGTATAAAATAGTAACCTTTTCTAAAATATGAAAAAAAAATATCTGTTATGATTAAAATTTGAGTTGCCATCATTAGAGGAAAGTATATAAAATTAGAAAAAAATTAATATTTCGAAAACTAATTTCAATTTAAAAATTCTAATACCAGTTTTGAGATCTGCAGATCAATGGGGATTTTTGGTGTTAAGTTCATCAAAAAGTATTCCATATTTTAGGAGAAATCGCCGTGAAACATAATCAGTTGTTTAATCAGTCGTTTCATAGAATCGTTACATAAATTCTTTTCATAATATCCGTTTCATTAGGATTTTATATGTACTAGCGGATCGTACCCGGGCTTCCCGGGTTAAAGAATATAGGTGGAAACATTTTTCTTTAATTGAAAACTAATATTTTTTTTTATATGCAATAAATTTTTAGATTGCCCACTTACATTAAAAAGCATTTTTCATATGGAAAATACGAATTATACAATCAAATAAATTTTTGAAATTTATCAAAAGCGATATTTTCTTATTAACCGCATGCTAAGAGTTGTTTGACCGAGATTTTGCTACTTACGGCATCCTTTTATATTATGAAAATTTCAGAGCTTATACATGTCTGTTAAATTTGTGTTTTATTTATATTATTTTATTTATTTATTCATAGGGAAGTTTCTTTTTAAATGGATATTAGCCGTAAGAGTATGATGAACTCTTTATTTTGTTTTAAGTTGCAAACGGATTAATCTTTCGTAATCGAGCTCCGCGCGATATAGATAAATTATAAAATATTTCATGCTTTAAAATTGTTTTTAAAACCATAGACAATCAGTAAACTGAGATGAACTTTGTAAACAAATTCCATTTGAAAAAAAATCCTACTTGGTGATCTAAAAATTTAAATTGTACGATTACAAATATGTTAGATTTGTGTTTTTACAATATTATTCTTTTATTTGTTTATAAAGTAAATATTAATTTCGTTAATTTGTCTTTCACAAATATGTAAGATTGGTGTTTTTTTTTTTTAATATTATTCTTTTATTTGTTTATAAAGGAAGAATTAATTTCGTTATGCAAAAATAGTAAGAAACAAATGCTGAACAATGTTTGTTGCTTTATGTGCAAAAGGTTTATTATTATTATGTATTGAAACCGGCACGTGATAAGATAAATTTTTTAAAAAATCACGCTTAAAATTATTTTAGATAATATAACACATAAGTAATTAAAAAACAGTTTTTAAACAAACTGCATTTGAAAGTAAATTTTTTCTCTATGCGACGAAAATTGAAAATGTACGATGGTCAGAAGATTAAAAAATTGCAGTAGCAAAAAATTCAAGACCGAAATTTGATCGTGAAGTGTTGCCATTCGCAAAATGACATCAGCGTTACTCACAGATACGTTTGTTCTTTATAATATAGATACTTAATCAGTAAAATATAATAAAAATCAGTTATTAGGATGTGGTTATCAATTGAGGCTCTTATGCTTGGTATTTCGGAATGAAAGACAGCAATTTTCACCTTCTCAAAATTTGCATATGCACTTCTGATATCCATATTCATCATTTTAAAAAAATTTGTATTTTGTTTGATCATTTAAAAACCATTTTAACTCAAAACTTTAAGTCAAAATTGTCAGCAACTTCTTTTATGTGAACAGACGCACCCTTTACTTGAGATTCTAATCTCAATTCCGGAGAGTAAAAATTTTTGTAATTTATGTTTTTTAGACGCATTTGTGTTAAAATGTTTAGTTTTATCTAAGAAAATGAACGTTTTCTTTTAAATATGACTTTATTTTCACTTAAATAAGCATTTCGCCTAGTGTCTGAAACTTAGTATCAGTACACATGCAGAAGGAAAAACAATATAGAAAATTTATGAGGAAAAATACCTATTTTCAAAAGCAGTATGTCATTTTCCGTTATTACGCCCCTAATATCGGAATTTATTCTGCTCCTAATGTGATTTTGCGACACTAAACCCTATACAACAATTTTTATCAACAAATTTGAATTTTTATCAGAAAATAGCATGAATAAAGATAAAAATATTTCATTATTTCTCTCTTGTCTGCAATAATAAAAGCTATCTAAATTTCACCATTTTGAAGAAATTTCCTAAAATGCTTTTAAAATTAAAATATAAAAGTAAGAATATTAAGAAAAAAAAAAAAAAAAAAAAAAAAGGTAGTGCGATCACATCTACAAATGAGTTCAGTTTTTAAAAAATATATTTGTAAATTTGGTTCAGCAGAAATATCAGGGCAGATGACTAAAAAACACACTTGTGTTTTAAATATATAGATTACATAAAATTAGGAAAAATTAAATTAAACAAATTATGTTATTTTGATAAAATTATAGTAGAATGTCCTAAAGAATAGCATTAAAATTTTATTATTCGAGAGAATTTTGGACAAAAACTTCTCGAACATGATATTATTTTAAACCACGAAGTATTTGTTTGCTTGTCTAACTTGGCGAAGCAAATCCATCCAGGCGAGAATCATCAATTTCTGTAATATAAATCGCTATTATTTGCATGTCACCTCTCTTCTATAAAGACACTCTAAATTTTTGTAAAAACATTGCGTTTTATCAGTGTGTGATTTCGATTACATTATTTTCAAATGTGAACCATTTTCACCTGTGAAGAATTTCAAAGCAGCTGGGCTGTGAAAATGACGCACTTCTACAAAACATAATTCAGGCTTAAGAATTAAAATACACGCTTTTTTATACAATGACGTCATTTGCATCCGCTAAAGCAATCCACTTTTACAATCCACTCTTAAACTTCGTGTATAGAAAAGCATGCATATGACGTCATTATCACGAAATAACAGACAATATTCTTGATATAGCCCCTATTTTAATTTCAACTTTTTTTTAGGTTTTATGAGAAAATGGCAACAAAAAGATACAGTATATCCTATTGTCGACTATTTTCCGTTTACTTTCAATGACTTTCAATAGAAATGGGGTACTTTAGTTGCCACGATAAGAAAAGTGGTGTTAAAAACTACAAAAAAATTAATATCTCAAAAATAAATTGAGATACAGCTTTCAAACAAATTGCATTTAAAAGAGCAATTTTTTCCTTTTACAACGGTGTAAAAATTTAAAATGTGCGATGTTTATAATTTTAAAAATTTGCAGTAGAGAAAATTGCAAAACCAAAATTTTATTTCAAATTTGAACGTGCTGCCATTCGCAAAATGACGTATGCGTTACGTACAGATACATTTGTCTTTTATAATATAGATAGACTAGGGGATCGTACCCGGGCTTCCCGGGTTAAGGAATATAGGGGAAAACATCTTTTTTTTAAATTGAAAACTAATATTTTTTTTTTACATGCAATAATTTTTTTAGACTGCCCACTTACATTAAAAAAGCATTTTTCATATGGAAAATACGAATTTAAAATCAAATGAATTTTTGAAATTTATCAAAAGCGATATTTTCTTATTAGCCGCATGCTAAGAGTTATTTGACCAAGATTTTGCTACTTGTGGCATCCTTTTATATTCTGATAATTTCAGAGCTTATGCATGTCTATTTAATTTGTGTTTTATTTATATTATTTTATTTATTTATTCATAGGGAAGGTTTTTTTTTAATGGATATTAGCCGTAAGAAAATGATGAACTCTTTATTTTGTTTTAAGGGCAAATAGATTAATCTTTCGTAATCGAGCTCCGCGCGATATAGATAAATTTAAAAAAAATCCCTGCCGGCCCGGCCTACAGGCAGAGGTAGATTTCGAAGTTAAGTATACTAATTTCACCAACAAAAACTAAGTCATTATTAAATATAAATCCACATTAACAGTTTTATCTGTCTGCTTTTGACGAGTTTATATTTCCTTTTTATAAAATAGCTGGTTCTATCAGAATCATGTTAAGGCGATATTAAAAAAAAATATATTTCCATGCTCAACACCTCGAAATTTTCTGGCACATTTTCAGATTCATTTTTAATTAAGAAAAATATGAAACATGCTGACGTGATTTTTGAAAAGATTTATAAGCGACCTGTGTTTTTATTTTTCTTTCAATTAATTAAAACTTGATTAGTAAACACTTATTTTCTCAGTAGAGCAATATTTTTCGTTTCTAACACAATCGCTTCGGGAAATTCTGTTCAAAATGCCCACTTTGACATCATTTTTGAAATATATTCTGCCTCTATCAAGAAATCTATCATTACTGTACATTATATAGTTTCTGAATAAGAGAATCTAGCAATTGGATGCGTTTGAGAGCAAAAATGAATTTAAAAATGAGTAAGAAAATAGACAGTTTGGATTTGAATGCACCCTTAATAAGATGATTTTTTTCTTCAACCGCTATGTATTTTTAATTTGTTTTTGCTGTAAGAGTTTTCCCTATCAAAAACTTGTCTATATAAATGTTGAAGACAATATTAAGAAGATATATCATAAATTCATGGAGATTTTATAGCTTGTGAATTGACGGAGTTATGAAAATTTTTCTTCTTCAACCCCCCTTTTTTGTTATCGTTTGCAATTTTTTTTTTTTCGGTACGAATTGGTCCTATCAAAAACTTGTGAATATAAAAGTTGTAAATAATATTAAGGAGATGTATAATAAAATTAATTGGATTTGATATCTTGAGAATTGACGAAGTAAGGAATTTTTTTCTCCCAAAAAACCTACTTTTTGCGCCCTTTGAGCCTATTTTTAATTTTATCAAAAATCTGTAATGCATGAATTTTTGGCATTATTTTTAGAAGTAGTAAAAACTTTAAACTGATTTGATATGTACAAAAATTAAGAAGTTATGGGTTAAATATATATAGAAAACTATATGTAAGAGAAACGACACATTCACCTTAATACTTTAAGTTAAAACATGAATACATTAAAATGATTCTCAGTTTTTATTACTAAAATAGGTGCTAAAAATACAATTAACAGGTTTTAAAACATTAAAACCAATAATCAGATGGTAAAAACTTCCCGAGCGCTTTCGACCAAGCCCTGGTCATCATCAATGGGGTGAAAAATGAGAAGAAAACTTCTTCTCATTTTTCCCCCCATTAATGTAATTATGTATACTAGAGGTATATATAATTATATATATATATAAATGCTAAGTATGTATATAATTTTATATACTAAGTATAGATAATTACAAATTATGTTAGATAACATAATATATAATCAACCTTAGATTATATAGATGATGAAATATTCTTTTTCGCTTTCATAAGAAAATTATTTCTAGAAAATAATAGGCAGTTAAGTAAAACTTCTTAATAAGAATTTCGATTACATCATCTAATTAAAAATAAAAGATCTTTCAACTAAACATACTAAAAGATGATGATTTTATTCGGTAATGAAAGTTTGCAGATATAAAAAGATAGGTTTTAAAATTATATTAGATCTTTCCAATATCAAACGTGTAAAGAAAATATGTAGTTCTTTTTTAATATGAAGAAATATATAGAGATTAAAACTTAACGAACCAACACAAATGAAGACTGAGTTGGAAATGGGAAACTTGCTATCGGTTTTTATCAGATGTTAGAGGAAGTCACGTGATGATATAAACATCCGGTCAGTTATCTGAAGTGAGCATTTCAGCTGTAGGAGCGAGACATGCCAAGCTTCGTTTTAAATCAATGCTATTTGTAAGTAGATATTACTCTAATATTTGAATATAAATGAATTTGTATTAAAAATGTAGATGTAAAAATTAGAGTTTGAAGAAATAAGGTAGATAAGGATAAAGAAAAGTTTCATTAAAAAAATAATTTTATAACTTATAATTAATTTTAGACTAAAAAAAATGATTATTCTTAAGTCGAACATAGTATACAATTAATCATATATACACACATTATGTGATATATAACTATCTACTTTGTTATACATACACATTATGTGATATATACTATGTGATCTATATTATGAGATATATAAATACATACTATGTTAACATCAATAACTCATATTTTCCAACTTGTATACAACTGAAAACTAATAACACACACACATATATATATATATATAATATATATATATATTCTTTTTTGAATTGTAAAACTAATATATATATATGTGTGTGTGTATATATATATTTTAGAAAACTTGATGATTTATTTTTTTGTAAAACTTATAAAATATTTTTTTAGAAAACTTAATTGAAATTTTTTTCTTTTGTAAAACTTATAAAATATTTTTTAGAAAACTTAATTGAAAATTTTTTCTTTTGTAAAACTTATAAAATATTTTTTAGAAAACTTATTTTTTTTTTTTTTTTTTTTGTAAAACTTATAAAATATTTTTTAGAAAACTTAATTGAATTTTTTTTTCTTTTGTAAAACTTATAAAATATTTTTCTACACTTGTAAATAATTTTGAGCTAGAAAAATCTTTGTTCTTATATGAAACATAGTATATACTATGTTACATAGTATACAATATATTACATTGTGAACATACTACATATTTATGTGTAGTATGTAAGCATGTTTAGAAAATTTATACAATGAACGAAAAATTTTAACTAATGAAAATTTTTAAAAACTTTTATAATTTTATTTCTTAAATTGTAAAACTTTAAACTTTTTTTTTATAACTTTTTAAAACTGATAAAATATTTTTGTAATTTTTAGAAAACATAAAAAATTTATACAATGAATTGAACAAACAAAAAATTTTAACTAATGAAAAATTTTTAAAAACTTTTATAACTTTATTTCTTAAATTGTAAAACGTAAAAAAATAAAAAAAAAATTATATAATTTTTTTAAACTGATAAAATATTTTTGTAATTTTTAGAAAACTTATTTTAAATTGAAAACTAGTAATTTTTTTTTCTAACTTGTAAATATATAATTGAACTAATAAAATATTTGTTCTTACATAGTATATTTTTCTAACTTGTAAATAATTTTGAACTATTAAATAATTGTTCTTACATAAAACATACTACTTATCTATATGTAGTATGCAAACATAAAAGCATGGATAAAAAAATTTTACAACGAATAGTTTAATTTAAAAAAAAATTTTGATTAATTGAAAACTTTTTTATTTCTGAAATTGTAAAATTTAACTTGAATTGAAAAAATTTATTTCAAAATATATTTTTAACTTGAAGTGAAAACTTTATTCTAAAATTGTAAAACTTGAAAATACTAGATTTGAAATTTATTTCAAAAAATATTCTTTTATTAAACTTGTAAATATAATTTTATTAAATTGCAAAAGTAGAAAACTTTTATTTTCATTATTAAAAATATTAATAACTTGGAATTCCTTTTAAATTCAAAAAATAAAAACTTGTATATATACATTTTGACTAGGTAATTGTTAATTTCTTTTTTTCCAATATAGATTGTCATAATTAAAAGATAGACTAAATGAATAAACATATACATTTAACAAACAAAAACAACAAAATTTATTATTTAAACAATACATATTGTATAGTTTCTACATTGATGTTACATAAAAAGTTTTTACTAGCACATCCAGTTCCGTTTAAAAACATAGAAACAACATAATCGAAATTCACTAACATTAATACCGTGTCCCCTAGTTGATTATACTTTTCGCGATTATTAAATGTGAAACATGTATGAAGACTCATGCTTTCGTGTTCAAAAATACATCCTACGCACTCATAAATTTGGTTTAAAATAGTCACTACATTACTCTCAATACACTTGATGAGCTTTGAAAATAAAGCAGATTCATTTTCGATGGTTACGTCACCTAGTGTACATTTTTGCTTAATTAAACGTGGTAGATAATTTGTATACATGTGTTGCAAAAGTTTCTTGTTAAAATGATGAACTTTATCCTTCAAATTTAATAATTGGCAATCGTTTAGGTCAAAATGTGAAAAATTCATCAAGTTTTTAATTCGCATAGTGCTATTATTGTGATTCATTACCAACAGAGTATTATTAGCAATAAATGATGAGGATTTATATTTCAAATAAAAAGCAAAAAGTTTCGATTGAAATTCATACCATGTATTAATGTCCATCAAAAGTCTATTTTTCGTCATCATTTCTTCATTTCTAATCACACTGCGTTTAAACTCCCCGATATACACATAAAATCGTTTGATGCGATGTTTTAAAATTAAATAAACACAATCACTCAACTTGATTTGAATCACGCTAAAATTGCGTGGTTTGCTTTTGGGAATGTCTTTCATAAGGGGATCTTGTATTGTATTCAAAACAGCATTTGTTGGTTCTTGTGATGATGAAATTGAGGTACTTGGGGAAATGAAGGATTCCAAGTTTTTAAAATCTACGTCATTAAAAATAGTGTCCAAAAAACTCATAGTAGAAGTTGCGTCGTCATCATTATGAGTGAATATTGGGGTCGTCGAATCCATATCGAACTTGGGTTCTGCAGCATGTAAATCCTTGTTTGAGGGTAATGTTGAGCAGTTCTCGTTTGAATTACAAAATTCTAAACTTGGGAGATTTAATTCCTTCATATCAGTATCCAAAGATGATTCTAAACGTTGATACTTTGCTACGCAATTCATTTCTAGGGGAGATCTTTTCAGCATATTTAATTCACAAGCCATTTTAAATAGCAAACAGTGTGTGGTATAGTCTGATCAAAAGTCAACAGTAAACTGATTGAGGTGATTTCGAAACGATTATTAACATAAGTTCAAATCAGTGACGGTTTCAGTTAGAAACAATCGTATTAATTAAAAAACCGTGAGCGACTAAATTTTCAAATCGCCGACTGAGTCGAAAAGCATGACTATTGCTAGTATGAATATTTCATCATGTTAAATATTTTTCAAACTTGAGAATGGCAACACACGATGAGTGAATCACAAGTTCAGTACAAATAATAATTTTATTCATATGAAATTAATTAAAATATATAGTGGAAGTTATAATTATACTTATATGAAATGGATTAAAATAATGAGTGGATAATTATACTCAAATTAAATTAATTAGACTCAAATGAAATTGATTAAAATTGTGAATAATTATATTTATATGAATTCAAATCAGTGACGGTTTCAGTTAAAAATCGGTAGCAAGTAAATTTTTCAAATTGTTGATTAAACCAAAAAGCATGATTAATGCTAGCATGAATATTTCGTTATGATAGTTATTTTTTAAACTTGTGAATGGCAACACATGGAAAATGAAACGCAAGTTCATTATATTTTTTCTCATGAAATTGGTTAAAATAAATAGTGTGTGGATAATTAAACTTATATGAAATGGATTAAAATAATGAGTGGATAAATATAATCAAATGATAATTATACCAAAATGATAATTATACTCAAATTAATTAAATTAATTATTTGTTAATTAAACTTTAAAAAATATGTAATAAAGATAACAATAATTTAAATAACTTCATTTTCTAATCCCTCTAAACAAAAGTAATAGAAGTTGATTGTTTAAAATAGTTTTTATTACGATGTAGTCATACTCATATGAAATTGAATAAAATAATGAGTGGATACATACTTCCTTTAATATATCCCCTCAAAAATGTTGATAGTTGATTAAATTAATTAGTAGATGATTAAATTCATTTACAATTATTAGTAATGCTACTCATTAATATTACTAAAACTTTATTATTAGAACTTTATTATTTTAACTTTATTAAAATATACTTTAATTTTGCAATGGTTTCAAATTAACAGAGTGAGTTAAATGAAGAAAACTTAAAAATAAAAAAATGTATTTCCAAAATATTATTAGAGATTCATTCACTTAGAAAAAAAAAAATCAAGATCATTTGTAGTGGGAGCAATAAAATACTAAGACATCTTGTTAAAATGAAAACATACACGTTTTTCCAATTTAGAAAAATTTTATTTTTCGTTACTTACAAAAATGATTACATATGTATAATGAAAACATATGTCTATTTCAAATCACTGAAAATTCGATATTTGAAGAAGATATTTCATTTTGCAATGTTCTTAATTGAAGTGTTAATTCTTCTAATTGCTTAATCAATCCATTACGCTGTTCCAATTTAAGTTGGGTGGGTGAAAGATGAATTTTTCTGTGTTCAGCTAAGTCGAATTTATCAGAAAGAACTTGGTCACAATCATCACATTTGAATTGCTTGGAAAGCTCACTTTTCTTCGGAATGATGTGAATTTTAAGATGATTCCTTAAATCCATCTTTCTCGAAAACGTTTCTTCACATTGTTCACATTTATGAAATTTTCCGTCTTTAATGTGAATTAACAAATGGTTTCGTAAATCACATTGTTGAACGAATGTTTTCTTACACTTGTCACAACTCAAAGGCTTTTTTTCTAAATGAAACTTTGCGTGTCTGATTAACACACTCTTTCTTGAAAAAGATTTACCACATGTTTCACATTGGTACATGGTAGATGTCATGCGATGAATTATCATATGTTCCATTAAAGAACTCTTTCGAAAAAACAACATTCCACATACGTCGCACATAAAAAGTTTTTTTTCTAAATGAATGTTCATATGTTTTAAAAACTCATGTTTCTCGTAAAATTCTGCTTTACATTTTTCACAAATATAAGGCAATTTAAACATTTCTGATGAAGCAGGAATACTTTTACTAATCGAAACGGGCACATCTTTTATCTCCTGTTCACTCATCTTATCCGAATTGATGACAATAGGCGATTGTGCATCATTAATAACATGCATATTCATTTAAAAACTGTTTTAACTGTGCGAGGACGAAAAATACAGCACATGTATTCAAAACAGTAGCAAACAGAATAATGACGTGAAATGAAAACCAACTACACTTAAATCAATGTAGGTGGCGCATCAGAAAAAAGAAGATCACGCGATAACTATTTAATACATAAACTGTTGTGTTCATTTAATAAGCAAGTGTACAAAATGAATCATTTTATAAATTCATTTCTTTTTGAATTAACCTGTTTTTATCATTAAATGATTAACTTTTTTGTGAATCCTACTGAAATGCGAGTGTTAAAAAAAAAAAAAAAAAAAAAAAAAAAAAAAAAAAAAAAAAATACTGGTTCATTTTTTTATTGTTAATTAAAATAGTGACCCATTAAGAAAATTTGTTTTCCTAATACAATGCAATAAAAGAACTATTATCTTGTTTTTCACATAGTACGGAAATACGCTTTATCATTATATCCAGATTAGAAACAGTACATCCTGTTTATGTATGATCGAAACAACAAGCACACAAATAGATATGACCACAAATCTTTGAAAATTGAAGAACTGGTTAGTTTTTAAAAGCTTAGGGATAAACTTGTTTTGGTTTAATTGTATATCATTTTAATGCCTTTGTGGCGCAATTGGATAGCGCGTTTGGCTGTTAACCAAAAGATGATGGTTCGAATCCATCCAAAGGCGAATATTTTTAAACTAAAATCCATAAATTTTGTTACAGTATAAGTAAAAAAGAAACATTCTGGGTGAGTGATAATGAAAGAGTTCATTAACAGCACGAGAAAATCCAGATTGAAAAAAATATCATTACCTTAAAATTTCATTACTTCCCTAAAATCCAGTTTATAAATTATCTTTTCGTTCAAATTACTATACTTTCCCGAAGTTGAAGAAGGCATTATTAAATCTAAGAAAATGAATTAATTTCTCGAAGTACATAATATATAAAAATTGAATGTTTATTTCTCTAAATTCAATGGCAACAGTCTTTAATTTCGTTTAGTGCGTAATATATGGGCAACACACTGTTAATAGTTTCCCCAATGTTGAAATAAATACTAAAATGAATAAATGTTAGCAAAACCTATTCATCTGAAAATTAAATAATTTCTCGGAGTGCACGATAATAAAAATATATGTTTATTTCTCATTTTTTCTAAATTAAATGGCAACACTTTGTTAAAATTTCTACTAAACGTAAAATCATTAACCCACTGATTTTTAAAAAGAAGTCGATACAAAACTGAAAGAAAGCAAATTCAAGTGAAAAAACAATGGGGCCCGCCCAGCCCAATGGTTATAGAAATAACCTAATAATGGGAAGATTGTAGGTTCGAAACCAGGCGAATAGGTAAAGAGATGTATGAACTTGCAACAAGAGGATAATAATAATTAACAATTTTCAGTTCTAAATGAAATTTTTCAAATTTCCATCTAGATTCTCATTACAGAAATTCGAATAATGGGGAGTTTCAGGGTTCGAAACCCGTAAGGAAAACATTACTAATATAACAAACCCAACGTATACAGGACGATGCAAAATTAAACTGTGTTTAATCCTTTCCACTGCAATCAGATCTTCATCAAATGACTTAAAACTAGATGAGACTACTAATTTTTTTACTGTTTTTTCAATAATGCAAAGCATAACATTTCTCCTTTTTTCAAAGATTCACTAAAGTTTTTCCAAAAACAGAGTTGTTCATAAAAACCTTTCAATAAGAATACAAGTTAAATTTAAAAAAGAACTCTCATCTAATAATACAGTTCCAGTTTAATTCCATCAAAACTAACCTACTATTTTTGACAAAGTTCAAAAGAAACGAAAAATTAAATATGCTACAACACATGAAAACTTTCTCATCGAAAGAGGCCGACACTATTAAAAAAAAAAAAAAAAAATCCTTATTTTTCAGGGGGGGCAGGGGGCAAGGGGGGAGGGGGGCAGTGGGGAGAGGGAGCAGTAGCCGAACTTCTAACCGTTTCCAAAATTTAAAGTGGTTCCAAAACCGATTCTCTATTGAAAACATTAAGCCCCCTCAAAAAAATTTAGCCCCCTCAAATATTTAGCCCCACTAAAAGTTTAGCCCTTCATACTTTCTCTCAAAAATAGCTAACCCCTCGTGTTATAGTATGATATTTCCAATCCTACTCTAAGTCGATTCGAAAAAAAAATTAAGCCCCCCTAAAAATTTAGTCCCCTCAAAAAAAATTTAACCCCTCCTACCCCCTCCTACTCTAAGACGATTAAATAAAAAATATCCTTTCCAATCAAAAAAATTTCCCTTAAACCTCATCCTACTATAGTATGATTCTCCCACCTCCGCCGCCCCAATTGAACACCCTTTTTCCCTCTACTCTCAAAAAATGAGTCATTTAAAAAACACCGGGAACTTCAAACGTATAAAATGATCTAAAAATGATTAAATTCCCATGAATAGTTTTTGCTCCTATAAAACTTTTTTAGTGGAACGATTTTGTCCAACTTTAGCATTAAGTATCTCTTAAAATAATTATTCCATTTGAAAACTGTCTGCATCAGCGTGTTTATCAAACATTTCTGTATAATACTACCGATTTTCCTATTTTTGTACGCATTTTTTTTTCTTAATATTAACGAAGAAAGACCTCCGGTCACAAAAAATTCAAAACCGGCGGCGGTGACAGTGGTAGTTACTTTTTTTTAGAATAGAGCGAAGAGATTATTTAATTCTAATTCCAAATGTTTTTTTTCTGTTTATAATAGTCACGTGTAAATAAATTTTTAATTTATTTACACGTATAAATATATATATTTTTTTTTTTTTTATTTGAAGCAAACATTATTGTTTGCGCTGTTTATACAGTTGGCAACAGGCTAAATTAGTACAATTTTCTAAAATAAGTAAAAAATATCTCTCGAAATGCTGAAAATTTGAATTTAAAATAGAAATAAAACCTCAAAAAATGAGTCAAATTAAAAAAAAAAAAAAAAAGAAATACGGTCTGCACACCGGGAACTTCAAACGTATAAAATGATCTAAAAATGATTAAATTCCCATGAATAGTTTTTCCTCCTATAAAACTTTTTAGTGGAACGATTTTGTCCAACTTTAGCATTAAATATCTCTTAAAATAATTCTTCGATTTGAAAACTGTCTGCATCAGCGTGTTTGTCAAACATTTCTGTATAATACTACCGATTTTCATATTTTTGTATGCATTATTTTTCTTAATATTAACGAAGAAAGACCTCCGGTCACAAAAAATCCAAAACCGGCGCGGCGGCGGCGGTGACAGCGGTAGTTACTTTTTTTTAGAATAGAGAGATAAAAGGTAACAATTTTTGTTGTTGTTGTTGTTCAACTCAAGATCTTAAGTCTTAGCTTCCCCCACCCCCCACTTTTAATTTTCACTTCTGCCCAAGGAATTGCATATTGCCATCCAATTTATATATCCAGTATACGGGAATGTTGCGTTAAAAAAAAAAAAGATACCTTTTTATATATTAAAAAATCATGTTATTTTTTATGGTTTTAAAATGTCAAAAGGTTTTCGCATCATCATAAAACGATTTCAGATAATTATTCCTGTGTAGGTGTATTTTGAACTTTTAAATGGGAACGTTTCGAAACTTAATTTTTATTAAGTTATTTTTAATTTGTTTCATATATTATTTCTATTTTTAAACTACGGCAATACTTTTAATAGAAAAAAAAATTGACAGAAAATTTGTTAAGAAGAAATCTGAAATTGCCCCCCTGAAAAGCCATATGCCCCCCCCCCCTTCCGGGCGTACGCACTAACGTTGGGAACCACTGTGTTAGAGCTAAAATACCAAGATCCTAATTAGTCTAAGATCTGATCAATTATTTATTAACACTTATTATTTTAATATCAAATCTCTCTATTCTAAAAAAAAAAAGTAACTAACGCTGTCACTGCCGCCACCGTAAATGAATTTTTTTGTGACCGGAGGTCTTTCTTCGCTTATATTAAGAAAACTACTGCATATAAAAATATAACAATTTGTAGTATTACAGAGAAATGTTTGATAAACACGCTGAATTTTTAAATCAGAGAATTATTTTAAGCTTTTTTAACGTTAAATTCGGTTAAAATCCTTCTATTAAAAAAGTTTTATAGGAACAAAAACTATACATAGGAATTTAATAATTTTTTCTGAGGATATACATTACAAACTCTCGGTGTGCAGACTGCATTTATTTTTTTTAATCTGAGTAATTTTTTTAGATTTTTCTTTTCAGATTTCTATTCAAATTTCCATCATTCCAAGCGATAAATTTTTCATATTTAGAAAAGGTAAATTTTTTATACTGCTGCCAACTGGTAAAACAGCGCAAATAATTACACTTTCTCTCAAATAAAAAAATTATTTACACGTGACTATTAAAAAGAGAAAGGAAATATTTAAATAATAATTAAATGATCACCTGTTAAAAGTAGAAAATAGGGAAAATTACGTCATAAAAATTGCATTTACTCGTGAATTATGGAAAAGTAAGAAAATTTGAAAATAATTTAATTATTACACGAGAAACACATTTAATAGGGAAAATTACATCATATGTAAAATGCCGAAATATTAAATATCGCCATATGTAAAATGCCTAAAACAGTTAAATTATTACGCCTGAAAAACTTTTAGTGGTTAAAATATGGTCATTTTAAAAAAAGCTCAAATAATAATATTCCAAAACATTTTAAAATTGAATAATATATTTGCACGTGAATATTAAAAGACAGAAAAGGAAAAAAAAAACTTTAAAACATTACATGTGAAACGCATTATTAGTAAAAATTACTTCATATAATAAAACTATGCATTTAAAACGATTTTCTTTTTGGACAATATTAATGTGACGTCTCATTGGAATCACACGGTATAAAAAAAGCACGGCTAACAAATTTGTTTATATATTTCATTACTTGATGCAGCATAAATAAAGGTAAATCATGCAATTAATTTTGTACGAATTACTGTTCAATAAATACATATTATAAAATTCGTATATACATTAATAAAAATAAACAATTTACGTTTTAAAACTAACATGAAAAAATGCATGATGGTGCAATAAAATAAAAGATTTCATGGATAAGCTATACCTGTTCCTGAAAATATCAAAAACTCGATCAAAAGATAAAATTAATATATAAGCGTACGATTTCAAAACACAACGCTTTTCAATACCGTGGTTCTGAATGTTATCCCTAACCAGATGGAGTTTTCTAACCTCGGATCCAAAGGAAGAATATTTTCTATAGCGTCATTATAAAAAAATCCGAGAGGCAACAGGATTTTTAACCTAACCCTTTTGTGGAAGCTGATTTTCAAATGAGTAATTGATCTTAATTATAAATCCTCTAAACAGCCGTCAGCTGTCGTGACAGCGGTGGATGGGGCCATGGTAAACGAAAATTCAAACACAATATTCATACGGCCCTATTCAAACGGAAAAGCATGGCAACCCGATTGCAGAAGATAATCTCTATTCGTAATAATACCATTCAATTTTCCATAACTTGATAATATTTGTAAAACAGGGTACATTACCATGCTTTTAAAAGCTGCGAAGTCTGAACGGGGGGTGACGAGGCGAGGGGCGAGCCCCCCCAGTAATTTAAATATCCTTAATAATTTTTATATTTGAAGATTAAATGTCGATAAGTTTTTCTGGAGTTTAGTCACACCTGGAGTTTAGTAGAACTGGAAACGCACTTCCAGCAGTTATTGTTAATAGACAGCATAGTAGCAGAATTTTTTGTATATCCTTGTAAATGAACTATGAATGCTATGCACGCCATATTCTATAGTAAGCCTCTTTTGGTGAACTTCAGTGACATATATCAATTTCGATACGTTTGAAATAGTGTAACATCATTAAAATATACCACAAACGATTTCGCTCCATAGACCGTAATATAACGTAATTCTTTTGAGTGTCTTTGTAGACGAACTATAAATGCTATACACTTCATTTTCAATACCAAACATGCCATAGTAAACCTCAATAACATAAATTAATTGCATGGCAATCCGAGCATATTTACGAGAGTTATTGTCGGGGATCGAGTTACAGAATTTAGGAGTAGGCGGAATGCGCTTTTTCTGTGATTCGATTTTAGGGGACCTGGGCACAAACATAATAGCGGCCACCTATACCATTTTAAGTGCAAAACTAATGCATACAAGCATAATAATTTCTGAAATTTTAACCACTTCACCGGCGACAGGTATGGAGAAACAGTGCTTTTACCCCCGACTTATCTCGGGGCAGCCGGTGAAGTGGTTAAATATGTTTATTATTTTTTGGAATGATGTAACTTGAGGATCATCTAAAATCGAGGGCCCGGGCCCATGCCCTGAATGCCCTCCAGTAAATCACACTCCGGTTACAGCACGAATACGGACAGACAGACAAACCGAATTCATAAATACTTTTCAACTACGTTGAAATGTGTTAAAAACAACAATAAAATTTACAACAAAAAACTTTCCTCTCAATTTGGTTACATAGTACCTTTTCCTCTAAGTACCTCCATTTATACAGAATATCAAAGAATTTGATTAGGAAAATTTTACTCACAAAAAATACAGTCTGGAATTCGAAGCGAATGGCCACCTGACAGTAAACACTTCCCGTGTGTTTTAAGAAACTTTAAAGAACAGGATTTATTTGTGCACTGATACTTAGGCATGGAAACTGAAAGTTATCCCACATGCACACACACACACACACAGTCACAAAGAACTTGCGAAAAATCTAAAAGGAAACCCCCTTGCCAAGATGATCCTCCTTCTGGACAATTAATGAAAAAATAAGTTGACATCTGGTTTGCCTGAAAGGTGTTAGTTATCGCTTCTTAGAATTCTAATGGTCATTTCCGTACCCGAAGTGTAGCGATAAAAAGTTTGTCATTATTTTGTAAGAGAACAGTTGCATGTAGCTCGAGCTCCTGTGCCACCCCCCTCCCTCCTCTTATTACCGGCTCTGACCACAGCAAATGCTTATGCTTTTCCCCATCCCTTCGTGACAAAAAAGAAAACTCTAGCTGGCTCATATGAGCCTTCAGATAATATATTTCTCTATTAGCACCGGGCTACATAGCTGTTGCACCTTTGACATCCCCTCCCCTCACACACACATTAGGCGTGCGCATGATACGCTTTGATTACATTAGTTCACAAATCAGAAATATATTTGTTTGTGTAACCATTCAAACATTTAAAAATTAAAATTTTGACTATATCGCAGTCATAACAGTCTCACTTGAATTTGAAATTCTGGGGTGGGCACTGGAACTATCTGGGGTGGGCCCGGCCCACCCGGCCCCCCCACTAGTTACGCCTATGTATTCTCCCCTTATTCCGGAGCGGAACGGAATCGGAATTCAGTCCGCCCGGAATATGGCCATTATTCCGGATCGAATGGAAAGAGCGATTCTCCCCTAGCCAGATTCCGGATTCAGAATAATCGATATTTATTCCGTGGCTTTTGAAAGGAAGTGACATCACGAATTCCTTTGAAGGGTGAAGAAACCAATCAGAATGAACATAAACGTCACGTTATTTTTGTTTATTTATTTTTTCGCTTAGCTAGCGAGGAGCTTTTAATCAGAATAATAATTTTCGAATAAATTTGCGTAACTGAGTGAATATCTAAAGAAAAATAAAATACTTTTCAGTGCTGTATGAAATCTTTCTAAAAAAAATTCGCCAAAGAGATCGCTCGCTGAAAAAAATATTACTATTGTTTTTGTTTTTCTATTTTTAACTTTCAGTAGTTTTTTCTTTTTTTTCCTGGTGTAGTTATTCTTACGTTAATGATGAAATATTTAAATCGTATGAATTAAGTATCAATGATTAATCATACACTATAATTTTTATTAATTTTGTATTTTGATTGACGAATAATTCATGATATTGGATATACAAAATTTTAACTTAAATTTTAAATCCATTTTACTATTAGCATACTTTTGTTGAATATTAGTGTATGTCATCTTGATGCACATTTCTCATTGAAATAACATACAGATGCGGATAATGTAGGATTAAATATATGATTAAGTATACACATTGTAGTATTAAATATATGTTCTGTATAATATTCAAAATTTTTGTATTCTATAAGATTACACATATCCTTTATTTGTTTGTATATGTAGTTTTTCAAATTCCATAACACATTTTATTCTTGCTAATGCAATTTTAATCATCTTTAATACAATGGTGCAGCTAAGTTCTTCGCATGATAGTGGTTACGAATCATAAAATGAAACTTTTCATTTTTTTTATGTTTATAAAATAGGTTTAGTAAGTACCGGAATGTGTAAAAACTAATGTAATGGAAAGCCCAAGTAGTCAAAATAAATTTCATTGAGCAGTTTTAAGGCTTCATAATAGGAGACTATAACCATTCTACTTCCCATAAGTAGAGGCTACAATCTTAAACGAATGGACTCATCACTCCAAAATTATATCCGTCAGTCTAGGATTTAGTAGAAAACTTTTAATAGAGCATGTTAAATACAATGATACGTCACTTAACCCGAATTATGTACAACTATGTTACATATGTACAAATTTTAGACATTCCAGAAGAAATCCACTGATTAGGAGAAAATATTTCATCCTTTCCCGCCCTCTCAAAACGCCGGGGGGGGAATATCAAAACAAGCAAGATTTCGGACCGTCTACATTGCCTGTCTCCGAACACTCTCTCGATCCAATCGTGTCTCATGAACGACTGCGAGGGAAAGCTAAAATCCGCATGGAATCATGGGAAAAACTTTCGCAGCCCTCTAAAATTAGAGTCTATCGTTTAGTGCTGCCATCTAGGAGAGCAATATTTAAATATTTGTTACAAGACCAATTTTAATCATCAGAATAAAAAGCGAGAAACTGTGGTAACAGATATACACAGGCCTTGCTGCTAATGTTTCTCAGCCTCTTTCAAGAATTTTTTAAAAAAGAATTCCTATTTTGCAATCTAGAAACAGTTGCATTCTAAAATATTTTTATCTCTTCAGGGTTTTATTATTTTGATTTTTACACATCATGCATTCACTTTAATGCAATATGTTTTGTTTCAATCATGTCAGGTTTTAGGTACTCCAGGAAGGGGGGGGGGGGCTTATTTAAAATTATTGCCTTATTAACTAATAAATTCATTGAAGATAGAAAATAAAGATGATTTCTAAAATTTCATCGTAAGTAATCTTTTTGTAAAAAAATAAAAATTTCTCTAAAAAAAAATCTGAACAACTTTATATGAGAGCATACATTCTATGAATATTATGTGCACTGTTACTCTTGTGACCATTAGAGCAAATTTTCAGAAATACTTGCAATTATTTTATTACAAAATATAAATAGGATAAAATAGATATCACCAGTTAAATACCATCGTGTTCTACTCGCATAAAATGTATCTCATTTGTAACAAAAGAACATTTTACTTGTCTATATAATATATCAAAATTTTGTTGCAAATTAGATATATTTTATGTGAATGGTACATAATGGTATTTAACTTTTTATGTAATATTTTATTCTAATAATAAAATAATTGGAAATATTTCTGAAAAATTACTCTAATGGCCACAAGAATAATGAATGGATGTACCCGCATACTTTGTTTTTTGTATCATCAGCTTTTCTTTTTATAAACTCTTACCTTATAGCTGTAAGATGGTATACATTCCTCAGATTTTTCTGTAACGTACAGCGTAGCAAACCACTGTATCTGAGTAATTTTTCAGAGAAACTCGAAGATATTAGTTAAAATATCTGTCAGATTATCATCACAAAATAAAAAATTTCATTTTTTTAAATGTACATACAACAGGTTTAGTAAGTACAGTCGTGGAAAAAAAAAGTAAACACCCCCTACTAACTCCTCAACAAATTATCGTAGACGAAAGTTACTGGTACCGGACGATTGGAAATAAAGTCTACTTTTAAATGATGTGTATAAAATTTGCTTAGGGGGGCATATACATATTAAAACGAATCCAAACTTAATTTTTTTTCAATGGCAGTACCCAAATTTAACGAGATATTTCAAATCTTCGGCTCAAAATATGCCTAGAAACCAAATTTCAAGTCATTCGAATGATAAGTTTTTGAATTATAGACATTCAAAATTTAGTACTTCTAATGTTAATTTAAATTTTCATATTTTTATTTATACCTCCTGAAATTATGCTCCTAATGAGCTAATTTTTTGTTTAACAATAATACTAATATACCCAAACATAAATACGTTGAATTTACAATTTTTATAATTTTATGATATGAATTAGGAATTATGAAATTAATATTCGAAAAAATTATGAATTGCAACATACAATTTTTTTGATGGATTTAGATTTATTAAGTCCTGTTTTATGGAAATCCAAAATTTCACATTTTCCTTCCAAGTAGTTTTCAAGTTATGCTTAAAAAACGGCAAAATGTTGGTTTAAGGGGCCGTCTATGATAGAAGTGAGTAAATTTTTTTAATTTATTCTGCTATCCTGTAATCAAACGGGTTTCATTGACGCTTAAACGTGCCTTGATCAAGAAGGCGTCTCTCTCGGTTAACAATCGAGTTCCGAACTTCAATTTGGATAAAGCCCTTAAAATACACTCGTTTTAAAATAATTAATTTCTCGGAAACTTATGGTACGAATTGCCTAAAAATTTGTTTATAGGCTAATTGAAAGGTGTAGAGTTCATTTATGCTGTCAGAATTGTGTACTGCTATTGAAAAAAACAAAGTTATCGTTCGTTTTAATATGTAAATGACCCCTTAAACAAATTTTATATACATCATTTAAAAGTAGACTTTATTTACAATCGTTCGGTACCAGTAACTTTCTTCTAGGATAATTTGTTGAGAAGTTAGTAGGGGGTGTTTACTTTTTTTTTCCACGACTGTACATTAGGGTGGAACTTAAGTATAGGGTAAAAAAAAACTTTTTTATTTTAATGTGTAATATTGAAAACTTTTTTCCTTTTTGGATGTCTAAACTTTTGGCTGAAAAGGTTTTTTTTAATTAAGTTGTTTTCCGGTTCCTCAAGGAGGTCAAAGTTTTGAAATTTCAGTATAAAGTAACTGAAAGTAAACAACATAGCTGTTAGCTCATATCTACTTTTATTTAGAAAATACTATCCAGAAGTCACCACGAGGAGGTGGTTAAATATCGACTCCCACCCTCCTTACTTCCCTTTGTTATGAATTAATTAAATTGGATATTCAACCTACTGTCTTTTTAGGCAAACTTTGTCATTACATTGTGGGAATTCAACTTTCCCAAGATTAAGCCGTCTTTTGCTTAATATTTAAAGACGGTTGACGCAGCTCGCGGGACAATTTTGACACACGTTTCCACTGTTTGAGTATGACAAGGAAAATCTAAAATTCAGGTGTATCCCCTGTTTGTACTTTTTTTAAGTTCTTCATCCGATCAGACCGTCAAGATAGGATCAATATTTTTATAGTCTATAATTTCAATATGTTCGCATTTTTTCAAGTCGCTTTCCTACTGGTCCAGAAAATCCTTTTGTACCCGTAGTTTTTCAGCAAGATGTTGAAATAAGTATCTAAGAAAAAAGTTCATTTGCATGTAATAATCAAATTATCCATTATAAAGTTTTTAGGGTGTTGCTTTCGATGTTTTAACAACTCCAGATTTGCATCCTGCATTAAAGGCGTTTCTGTTTCACCTAATAACTCTCAAACTTGAAATGTCTGTATTATTATTTTGAAAATACACCAAAATTGCAGTGGCTATATTAATATAAGAAGAAGATGTCAATGAAATATGACCAATATATTTTTATCCTGGTTTTTGAACTGAGACCAGATGTTCGTCTTTAATGATTCTTTATACTTTTTTCCCGCTGCTTCAGTTATCATAGCGTTATCCTTTCTGCCATAAAAATACTAACCTTCTAAAATTAACTCATTTCGTCTTTCCTGTTCTTTCAAATTCTTCCTTTTCTTTTCTCTTTGTCATCTTCAAGTCCTTCTTTCAGTTACCTTTTCTTTATTATCATCAGAAATACCCATATCTTCTAAGGTGCCATTTGCAATAATATTTGCAGTTCCGTCTAATACTCCGGTTCTTTCACCGTGTTTATTATCAAATTCAGGTTTAGAAAAACAACCGATTGAACTATTTCCTTCCGAACTGTTTTTTACACTTGACGATCATTCAATCAAAACATCATTTTTTTGTTTTAAAATAACTTTTTTCCTTGATATTTCCATTTCCAGTCTTGCTACACATTTTTTGTAGTTTTTATATCTATTGATCCTATTGTCATCACCCCATCTCTTTTTGGTCTTTGAGAAAGTGACGTTCTTGTTCTGATACACAATAATATTTACTGCTTTTACACAAAGAAATGTTTTTTACAGGATTAACTAACATTTTGCAATTTATATTGGATGTGGGATTATTCTTTCTAATCTTAATATTTGTCTTCAAATTTTGACATTTCTCGCACTAGTCTCTAATCATTTTTTATGATTTGTGTATCAGAAACCATTGGAATTGAAGGTCTCAGCAATACACTTTTAATTGTATTATCAACAGCTTTAGATATCTTAGAAATAGTGTGTACCAGATTCCAGCTGTCAGATTTTAAGTTAAATTGAACCCAAAAATAATGTTTCATAACTTTTTCATATGTTCGTCAAAGATGACAGTCTAATGTTAATTGTTTTGGTTCATGAAATACAGGACACTTCAACAATTATCTAGATTTAGGTACGTTAACAGACTTTGTCACTTTTGACACCGAATGTTTATCGAAAAATAATTAAAGAAACTGTTAACACCCGTTAAATCGGACTAACTTGTTATGTGTCGCAGCCAAATAAATCAGAGACAATGAAAGCCGACGCCCATGACGCTGGCTTCTACAAAAGTCAAATAAAGTGGGGCTAACTTTTCTAAGGCACTCAAACTAAATTATTCTCTTTATTACAGGACATTAACACTTAATTAATTTAATTTTGCAATATATAAATTTAACAATAAGCTAAAAAACTTTTCATGCAATGGACCTTATGCACGCGACCTGAGGTCGAGGCTAAAATTCGTCTGCTGGCGGTATTTACTGGCGGTGTTTAGCATAGCAGTCTATGGAGTGTGAGTTATTAATGCTTGTTTGTTAAAAATACTGCAAAAAAATTCTTTGATGCAGCAGCATATACTTAATATATTGTAATCTAAATTCAAAATGTTGTTCTGTATACGAGAAAATTTCATAAGTTTGCAAATTTTCAGTTAAAATGTATGAACTCAACTTGGGTCAAGGCTAAAGTCGTCTGCTAGCGGTGTTTGCGCCTGCGCATACTGGTATTCTGCCGGTGCAGTAACTATCATAACAGATCATCATACCGCCAGCTCTGGCGTATGACGTCACCTGAATAGAGTCCATTATTGGCTTTTTTTCGTTTTTTATGGAAAATCAGGCGCTTTGAGGAACCGGAAAATATCATTTTAAAATTAAAAGAAAAATATTGTCTTTTTATGGAGTTAAAAAGGAAAAAAATAATCACTATTAGAATATAAAATTCGAAACTTCGGCTGCGTTCAGCGACGCCACCCTTTCACCCTAGAGGGCTACCCTGTCACGTGAGGTGCTACAGCCCTTTTACCCCGAGTGAAAGCCAGGGTTCTTCGGGGTGGTTCGTTGCTGAACGGCTTGGGGTAGGGTTATTTGACAAGACAGCAAAACAGTAAACATATATGGCTGAGACGTTCGTTGATTTTCTGAAATAAACATAGCGTTTTATTTACAATTTACACATCGGATTTAATGTTATGTGGCGAAATTTATTATTAAGATTCTCACGATTTAGTTAGTATAGTGCTTTTTAAAATGAAACAATTAAAGGAAAGTGGATTGCCAAATTTATCAAGATATGATTGCAAATTTCATGAAATTATCATCCATGCCGTTCCGTTGAGGAGTTTTGTGATTTATTGTTTTTATTTTGCACATTTGAGTGTGGCGTTATTATCGAATTTCAAAAATTAAAATTTTGTTGGTTTTGCACTCGTGATTTTCATCTAGTACAGTCAAGATTTTTGTTATACCGCAGATAAACTTGTCCCCTGCAGTATGATTTAATAGATGTTTTCTTTTAATTTGACTAGGGGGCTCGGCCCCCTACGAGCTACGCTCGCCAACCCCCGTCCAGAGACCGCAGGCTCTAAATGCACGCTAATTTGATCGGCTTTAAAAAGATTTCGAGAGACTGGATTATAATTTAAAAAACAGTAGCGATCTCCCTATAAACGAATTTCTATTCATTTCTCTTTGATTGGGGAATTTTAACGCCAAATCCGCTGCGGTACTACTTGATTATCCTGTCTACCAATTTCGCCAAATTATACAAATCGCCAAACCACTCGCCAAATTATACAAATTGATATAATTTTTATTTTAAATAACGAAAGAACAAATAAATTCGTACAACATTAATAAAAACACAAATAAAACGCCGAAATAAAAATAACTTGATGACGTATACACGTGTAACAACATTTCAAAATAAGCTAATATAAAAGGAATTAAGTAAAGAGAGTCTTTGTCTCCGGGTATTTTTTAACAAAGCGAAAAGAAAGTTCTTTTAAATGAGACATTTTAAATTAATTCTCAAAATATCAAATAAATGTCTAGCGCAATTTCTAAATTTAAACTTTTTTGCAATATTATTTTGTGTTCATTTTATGTAATAACTATAATGTGACGTAAATATGACGTAATTTCTCCTAAGACTTCTAACGCATGTTAATGAATTTATTATTTTACAATATCCTTTCTCTTTTAAAATTCAGGTGTATGCTTTTTATGACGTAATTTTTAATAAGTTCTTGCTTTTTATACGTAATTATTTAATTCTAATTTGAAAGTTTTTTTCCTGTTTATAATAGTCACGTGTAAATAAATTTTTAATTTGAAGCAAACATTATTGCTTGCGCTTTTTATACAGTTGGCAACAGTTTAAATTAGTACAATTTTCTGAAATCTGTAAAAAATATCTCTAGAAATGCTGAAAATTTGAATTTAAAATAGAAATAAAACCTGAAAAAATGAGTCAAAATAAAAAAATTAATGCAATCTGCACTCCGGCAAATTCTAACGCATAAAATGATCTAAAAATGATTTCACTGCCATGTATAGTTTTTGCTGCTATAAAACTTTTTTAGTGGAACGATTTTGTCCAACTTTAGCATTAAATAACTCTTAAAAGAATTCGTCGATTTGAAAACTGTCTGCATCAGCGTGTTTATCAAACATTTCTGTATAAAACCACCGAATTTTCATATTTTTGTATGCATTATTTTTGTTAATATTAACGAAGAAAGGCCTCCGGTCACAAAAAAATCAAAACCGGCGGCGGCGGCGGTGGCGGTGACAGCGGTAGTTACTTTTTTTTAGAATAGAGAGATATTAACGAAGAAAGGCCTCCGGTCACAAAAAAATCAAAACCGGCGGCGGCGGCGGCGGTGACAGCGGTAGTTACTTTTTTTTAGAATAGAGAGAAACTAAATCTATATCTGGAACAATGGCGGATCTAAGGGGGGGGGGCGAAGGGGCGATCGCCCCCCCCTTGGGCTAATAAATGGTTTGTAAAGCGACATTATGCATCCTCACGGGAAATGACTTGGGGCAGAGCTCGAGCCCAGCGCGACCCGACCCGGGTCGCGCCACTTTAAATCCACAGGACTCAGACTGGGTCAGGTCTTTTCTCTTTTAGAGTCGGGTCGTGCACTAATCTTAATTTTTTCTTCAGATTCGGGTCGGACGAGACTTCTTTTTCCTCCAGATTGAGCCTGGCCTGGACTTCATTTTTCCTAAAGGTCTGCAATGGCCAAAAGTTACAGTTCGGGGTTCGACCCGGAATAAAAGCTAAGCATTCGGTCCATGTCAGCCCGTATGATAAGCATTATTGGCCCGACCACGACCCGTGCACTCCTCTAAATTCTTCCCGCGCCAGTTTAAATTCACGAGACTCGGGCTGGGTCAGGTCTTTTCTCTTTTAGAACCGGGTCGTGCCCTGATCTTAATTTTTTCTGCAGATTCGGGTCGGGCCAGACTTTTTTTTCCTCCAGATCGAGCCTGGCCTGGATTTCATTTTTCCTAGAGGTCTGCACTGGCAAAATTTCCAGGTCGGGGCTCGGCCCGGAATAAAAGCTAAACATTCGGTCCATGTCAGCCCATATGATAAGCATTATTGGCCCGAGCACTCCTATAAATTCTTCCTCCCGAGCCCAAGTTGGTCGGACCCGACCCGGGTTGCGCCAGTTTAAATCCACGAGACTGGGGTTGGATCAGGTCTTTTCTCTGTTAGAGTCGGGTCGTGCCCTGATCTTAATTTTTCCTGCAGATTCGGGTCGGGCCAGACTTTTTTTTCCTCGAGATCGAGCCTGGCTTGGACTTCATTTTTCCTAGAGGTCTGCACTGGCCAAAATTTCCAGGTCGGGGCTCGGCCCGGAATAAAAGCTAAACATTCGATCCGTGTCAGCCCGTATGATAAGCATTATTTGCCCGACCACGACCGGTGCATTCCTCTAAATTCTTCTTCCCGAGTCCAAGTTGGTCCGACCCGATCCGGGTCGCGCCAGTTTAAATCCACGAGACTCGGGCTGGGTCAGGTCTTTTCTCTTTTAGAACCGGGTCGTGCCCTGATCTTAATTTTTTCTGCAGATTCGGGTCGGGCCAGACTTCTTTTTCCTCCAGATCGAGCCTGGCCTGGATTTCATTTTTCCTAGAGGTCTACACTGGCCAAATTTTCAGGTCGGGGCTCGGCCCGGAATAAAAGCTAAACATTCGGTCCATATCATCCCATATGATAAGCATTATTGGCCCGACCACGACCCGAGCACTCCTATAAATTCTTCCTCCCGAGCCCAAGTTGGTCCGACCCGACCCGGGTTAGTTTAAATCCACGAGACTGGGGCTGGATCAGGTCTTTTCTCTGTTAGAGTCGGGTCGTGCCCGGATCTTAATTTTTTCTGCAGATTCGGGTCGGGCCAGACTTCTTTTTCCTCGAGATCGAGCCTGGCCTGTACTTCATTTTTCCTAGAGGTCTTCACTGGCCAAAATTTCCAGGTCGGGGCTCGGCCCGGAATAAAAGCTAAACATTCGATCCGTGTCAGCCCGTATGATAAGCATTATTTGCCCGACCACGACCCGTGCATTCCTCTAAATTCTTCTTCCCGAGCCCAAGTTGGTCCGACCCGACCCGGGTCGCGCCAGTTTAAATCCACGAGACTCGGCTGGGTCAGGTCTTTTCTCTTTTAGAACCGGGTCGTGCCCTGATCTTAATTTTTTCTGCAGATTCGGGTCGGGCCAGACTTCTATTTCCTCCAGATCGAGCCTGACCTGGATTTCATTTTTCCTAGAGGTCTACACTGGCCAAATTTTCAGGTCGGGGCTCGGCCCGGAATAAAAGCTAATACATTTGGTCCGTTTCAGCCCATATGATAAGCATTATTGGCCCGACCACGACCTGTGCACTCCTCTAAATTCTTCCTACCGAGCCCAAGTTGATGTGCAATCTTACTTATTTGTCATTCGTAAAAATTATATTTGTTTTGTACATTTGTTTAGAGAAATCTTTAGAAATTTAATTTGATTTGATAAGTTACAGAGATGCATTTTTTAAAATTTACTTTTTTACTTTGTAGAGCTTTAAAATTATGATTTTCTTTTATCAACCGTTTCTTTTATTCTAAACTGATTATCTTACTGGATTTTTATTTGAATGTAATTGTCTAAGTCATATTTTTACGTAGTGTTTACGTACATAATTGCCTAAATAGTCGTCCTTATAGTAATTAATATTGTTGTTTTTCTATACTATTCATGAATTTCGAACATAATCTGAAAATAAAATATGAGCATTAGCAAGTGTACTTTATGAATAATTTTAATTGCAAAATGCAGGCAGGGCTGGAGTTGATTTTTTAGCTTTTATAACGGGCGGGGCGAATAGTTATATTTTTTTATGTGGGTTGGACCTGTGCTTGGGCCTTATAACTTCAGCCCAGGTAAACCTCTAACTGACATATCGAAGCCAGCTTAACTTTTTTTTTTTTTTTAATGCTTAATTTCAACCATCATCCCATAAGTGCTGAATATACTGGGTGTCCTAAAATGGACTGACTGATTTTAAAATTCAATAAATTGCAAATGGTAACAGATATTAAAACAATACTTGCAGGAGGTTTTATAGAAGTCGGGAACAGGGGTGATTATGTTCCAAATTTTCCGAAAATTTAACCCTCTCGCTGCGCAACCCGCGATTTCCACGGCCAACGTAAAAATGGCAAAATTTGCGCAACTCGCAATTTCCGCAGCAAATCTTTTTTTTATGATCTAATTCTATTAAAAAAAAACCTGTTTCACAAAGATTTTGGGACATATTTTACTCTAAAATGTGTGCAGATTTGAAATGTGTAATAAAAAATACACGCAATTTTTTAACCTATTTTTATAAATAATAATAATAATACGCAGCTCCAGGGTTAAGGCATTCGGCTCCAAAAATTTAGAAAATTCACCTATCCGAAAATTCGGACATACAAATAATCACAAATTTTGATAAATGGTCTCCATAAAAAATCTATTTCGTCAATTGTTCGGAGAAAATAACTTCAATTTCGCCGAATGATCACAGAAAAAACGCGAATTTGGTCAGGGAGCCACGGAAAACATGCGAAATTCTTCAAATGATCACAGAAAACGCGAATTTCTTCAAAAGACAGCGGAAAAGAACTCGAATTTTGTTAAAGGATCGCGGAGTAAACGCAAATTTTTTCAAATAGCCGCGAAAAAAAAACCCCGCGAATTTCGTCAAAGGATCGTGGAGAAAACACGAATTCCTTCATAGAATCGTGGGGAAAAAAATTAATTTAGTCAAAGAATCGCTTTAAAAACGCGAATTTAGTCAAAGGATCGCTGAAAAAACGCGAATTTTGTAGAAGGGTCACGGAAAAAAACGCGAATTTTACCAAAGGTCTGCAAAATTACACTAATTTCGTCAAAGGGTTGCAGAAGAAACGCAAATTTCATCAAAGGGTCGAAGACTAGCGAATTTCATCAAAGAGTCGTGGGACAAATGCAATGGTCTCTTTAGAAGACAACACACTTACATACGTTTATTATTATAGGTATAATTTTTAACTTGAAATAATATACTGAACTAATTTTTGAAAAAAAAACAAAAACAAGTTAACCCAAACCCAGCTTGCAGGAATCTACACTCAGCCTGAAATCGATCCGAATCCAAAACAGCTAACCCGACCTGCAACAAAAATAATTAGTGCCAGAAGGGAATCCCCCCATCTGCTGTAACCTTTCAGAAAATTTTCTTTGAATTTTAGATTTTTTTTTCTTTTTTATTCTACCCCTGATAATTTTTTTAACTGCTATTCTTGATTTTAGTTTAAAATAGCAACGAAGATGGTGCTGGAAGCAAGAGGTGCTAAATCGGTTCCCGGAGGAGGTAGACTTAACGACCATTGTTTACAGCGCCATCTATCAGTGCTATTATACAGTAAAATCATGAATCACAGTAAAAAATCTCATGACATCTTACATAACCCTCCTGCAAGATTTTTTTAAATAGCTGTCACCATTCGAAAAGTACTAAATTTTAAAATCCATTTAAGGACACCCGGTATGTCTTTAAATAAGTTTCAAAGCATTCTTTACTGAATTACAACTCACCTTAGATATAAAGAGACAAGCAGTCTTATACCAAATTAGTATTTTTTACATAATTCTGGAGATTAAAAAGTATTCCTAATTAATTATTTGGACGTGTCTGTTATGAAGATTTTACTGCATATAGTTTTTATCTTCAAAAATACTTAGACTTTCTTTAAAAAAAAAAAAAAAACGGGTCAACCCGAACCCTTTTCGCAAGTCGCAGCAGTGAAAACCCAATCCGAAACTGACCCAAACCGGATATAATGTATATCAATCTGCCCCAAACCCAACGCGCTAGGCGCAGCTAAAAAGTATTAGTCAACCCGACCTGTAGCAGAAAAGTAGAAGTCAACCGGGCCCAAACCCGACTCGCATCTAAAAAGTAGAAGTTAACCCGGCCCATAGCAAAAAAGTAGAAGTTAACCCGACCCACAGCAAAAAATAGAAATCAACCAGACCCAAACGCGACCCACAGCAAAAAAGTATAAGTTAATCCAACCAGCAGCAAAAAATAGAAGTCAACCGGACCCAAACCCGACCCACAGCAAAAAGTAGATGTAACACGACCCGCAGTGAAAAAATTAGCCCCGACCCGCTCATCAGATTGGAGTTTCCAAATTTCTAAAATCGCCCCCCCCCTTGAGGACTCTCTAGATCCGCCCTTGATCTGGAATGCTTTCTTAGCCATAACGTGACACTTGAAATAAGGATTTCTTTTTTCAACTGGAATTCAACAACTTTTAGTAAATGCATCATGCATGTATTGCTGCAATAAATAATATTTGTTTATATGCATTTTTTTAATTCATTTCATTATATCTGTTATTCATTGTGTATATTAAAGGACAAGTCTGTAATAATATATTTAAATAAAGATTTAAATAAAGATTTAAATATTCTTATCTATTAGTTGTAACATTTAAAATATATTGAAACCTCAAATTTGAAAGCTCAATTAAAAAAAAAAGAAAAAATGTTTGCTTATTTCAGTTTTAATTTGTCATTATATCTATAATATCATATTCTGTTTCAGTCCTTGAAGGATATCAGGATAATAAATATTGAAAGTAAATCATGTTTTTAATTGGGAATCTTAACTGAGCAAATATCTTAATTGAGAAGCAAATTAGCTTGAATATACATAATATCTTGGTTCCTATTTTTTGTACATATTTATGAAATAATTTTACAGTAAATTTTAAAATTCTTATGTGTTCGCAAGACAGAAAATGCACAATAGCAACATAAACAATTACTTCGATTCTTAGACATTTCAACATTCAAATAAGTATTCATTAAAAAATTAATGTGGCTTAGAAGAAAAGGAGGGTTAAAAACATCATAACTTTTGAAGCTGTAGTATAATAAACATTAGTGTTGTGAAAATATTTCTCTGTCATTTATTAAGGCTTTCCTCAAATCTAAAAGAGCTACTTTCTGAATTTACTTCTTTTCGGAAACACATAAGATTGGCAGGTATTCTTATTCAGAAACTATGTAATAGAAGGGCATTATCCATTTTTTGATAAAAGCAATACATCTTTGAGAAAGTACTGGCAAAGTAAGTGCTTTGAATCAAATTTTCCAGAAGCGATAGCATGGGAAAGGGGAAAAACCTGCAGTCACGTGACAAGAATCTCTTATATCTCAATAAGTATTTTAGGTACTTCTTAGTTATCCCGTCGACCAATTTTGCCAAATTATATAAACCGCCAAACCACTGGCCAAATTATACACATTGACATAATTTTTATTTTAAATAACGAAAGAACAAATAAATTAGTAAAACATTAATAAAAAATGCAAATAAAACGTTGAATTAATGGTTTTATTGGCATTTAATCTTACAATTAATTAATTAAGGGCAACCATTATTGGCATTTAATCTTACAATTTGGCGACAGTAATTTGGTCGACGGGATGACTAAGAAGTACCATATTTTATTTATCAAAAATGGAAAACGTTATTAGATTCCAAATCCCTTTAATAATCAGGCCTGTCAATTTTATGCCTTTACAGTTAAAAATGTGTCAGAAAGCTTGCATTGTTGAGCATTGAATTTGGGAGAAACTTTAAGGTGTATTTCCAAAGATTCCGTTAAGAGAAGTTCATTATCGCAAGTAATTTTTTGGTACTTACGTATTAACGCCACTGCAGCTTATATATATAAATATGTGTATATTTATGTATATATATATATATATATATATGGGTACTTTTTGGTTAGCCAGGCACCAGTGTTATACATACACATATGTATTCATACACATATATATGTACATAAATATATATTTATATACATATATATATATGCGTATATATAATACTGGCACCTGGCTAACTGAAAAGTACCTATATATGTGTATATTTATGTATATATATATACTTATTATAGCTGCGGTGGCTTTAATACGTAAGTACCAATTTTTTTTACAATACATGGTGCCCGCCTTACACATCCTGAGAAAAATGAAGTCCAGTTTCGGTCCGGCTCTACTATGTAGAAAAAAAATGAAAATCTGATATCTGTGCGGCACGAGTCTGCTGAAAAAATTAAGCCCAGCCTCAGACACCTAGTAACTGTCAGATGCCGATCTCTACGCTGGACATTATATTTCTGTATTCATGTTGTCAAACTAGCATCGGCTTGTGACGTACATTTATACTTATTCTTGCGAAAGTCATATTCATTGAAAATGGCTCATATTTTATTAACTTTGTTTAAATTTTTATATCGAGCTGGTAGGCCCATTTAAATTTTTTATCGGCCCGGCCCGTTGAAAAAATTGTCCTAATTCTGCTGGCCTAGCTTGTTTGAAAATTTGCCTTTATTCTGCCGGGCCCATGCAGACCTCCAGTTTACACGTCGTCACCATTTCAAAACTTTTTTAATACAGTAGACTCCCTTAAATCCGTGAACGCCTAAAATCCGCATATTTTTTCAGATGTAAACAATGAAATTTACAGTTAAGTTGCTGGAACAAAATTCAAGATGGCGCCGAAATCAGCGACTACCGCAATGTTTTTTTTACTAAATTTTTTGTTAATCATTCTCTTTTGGTTATTACAGCCGATTTATTACTAAATAAATTTACATTACTTTTGATTTTGATATAAATTAGAATATCTATATGATAAGGTATCGATCTCATGATCGCTTTACCAGTAGATGGCAGCACAGGACTTTTGGAATCGAATTGAATCGATTTCATTTGTAATAATTTAATATTTTTCTATATTTTTATTTTGCATAATTCTTTTAATAATTACTTATGTTTAAACTAATAAATTATTTTAATATTTTACTTATTTTAATGTTTTAGTTTATTGTAAGCATTCATTATAATTTCCCTTGCTGAACTACCAATCAAATTAATGTTTCAAAAATGTAAACAAATCAATGACCAGAAATCCGCAAAATTCTAAAATCTGTACAACCTCTGGTCCCAAGCTGTGCGGATTTGAGGGAGTCTACTGTATCAAATGAATTTTCAAATATTTGATACATACATACGAGAATCACAATCTTCTTCAGACTCTGTAAGCAGGCAGAGTTTGTTTTGAAAACAATTCCTTCTTAGCTTTTTTCCTCTTTTTACTTTTTAATTGCTTAATAAAAGCATTTTTTACTGGCTTGGTTAGAACAAAACTCCTTTTTTTCTGTTATCTTACTCTTACTTCTAATATATTCTATTTACTACTGTATTATTACTATAACGAAACATGTTTCATTGTACCCCGTCTGCAAGTGTTTCAACCTCAGTGTACCCCCACACTGAGGTTACTAAGTAAAAATTTATTTACAAACTTCTAACATTTATTTTTATTTATTTTGGTTTTGGAAATATGAAGACAACAATCCAAAGATAACAATGTATAGAAAAAATAATTATTACATATAACAACAACGACAAAGAGACAAAATTACTTTTAGTAAAGAAACTTACTTTCAGTAGTGTAAAACCAATAATCTTCTATTGCTAATGTTGTAGAAGTGTGAATGTATCCAAATCACATCAGTAACTGGAACATATAGTTGTTTACCATGTATATAAACTGTAACTCTCTGTGACAAATTTGACTGATTTTACAAGTAATGTTTCATTGTACACTGTCTTCCCCTATATATTTGCTTTCAGTTATTAAGTAAAATTTCTGGTTCAATCAATGTTAATTTGATCTGAGGCATATTTTCTAAAAATTTCAGGACTTCTCTTATTTATTTAATTATCAGAGTTACCCAGAATTAATAATTCCACCCATCTTTTATTACCACAAAAATATAGGTACTTCCTTCATATAGCAATTCCTAAGGATGAATCGTCAAATATATATGGCACTATGGCACATTGTTGAATTCAGGAGGTAGCCTGGGGGAGGCACTCCCACAAGAGCAATAAGATGCCCCCTGCCACCTGGAACTCTATAATGCCCCCCCCCCTCACCCGGAGGCATAGACATCCCTCCCAGAGAAAGTGTCTGAATTCAACACCGATGTGGCATATATAGGAGATTGTCGAAACTTTAACTGTGACCTTGGCATAATTATAATAGTGGGGGCTGCTTTAACAAGAAAGTACCAAAATATCCAATAAATGTATTTTAAAGAAACATTAATAATGGATATCTCTAGTATGTTAAATAAGATACCTACTTTGCATGCAAATTGTCTATGAACACTCTTATATTTAACAAAAAAAAAAAAAAAACCAATGGAAAAAATACTATCTTATTTAAACTATATTATTATCCTTTTATTATTTTCGAGAAAAAGGAATTGATGCAATTTTAAATAGTCAAATATTATTACCACCATCATTATTCGTACTGCATTCATTTTAATTAAAATATAAACCTTTCTCTCATTTTATTTAAAACACACAACTTTTCTTTAAAATATATGCTTTCACTTATTTAATTTAAAATACAAGAAAGAAATAGCACCACAAACGAGAATATAACACCTTCACACACGAAAACTAAAAGCTACTACTATTGGTGAGAGAAAAAAATGTGAGAAAAAAAATTTGTACCCAGCTAACATAAAAGTACCAGACTTTTATACAGAGCCACTGAAAGCAAGGTGTAAGTAGTACCCACCACCCTGAATCTGTGATATCAGATATCATTACCAAAGCTCTGAAGATCGATAAAAATGAAAAAAAAAATTGCAAAAGGCAATAAATAGTGTTGCTGCAGTTGTTATACTAGAAATATAAATGACGCACTATTCTTAATAACTCTAGTTTGACATTTAAATTTCCAAATTGGTACTTTTCTGGGCACTATTTGATTATCCCGTTGACCAAAAAACTGTTGCCAAACTGTAAGATTATACCCTTTTCTGTTATATTGGCTTTTGCTCTTTTTTTTTTTTAATGCTTGCTGCATTTCAAGCTTCAGAAAATGAGATTTGTTACCAAATGTCATAAATAGCTATATAAACAAACCTGGTGAACTTTTATTCTTTTTTATATATGTATTTATCTATATAATCATATAGTATATATATATAACTTTTTTTTATACAAATTACTTCTGTTTGTATATAAAAATAGATAAATAGCTTCTTTGTGTTAACGTAGTACATGCAATATTGTGTATGCTATCTTGGCACTAGTCAACAGATATTTGATACAACCCCTCATCTTTTTGGGAACAACGGATTTCGAGCTTATTCTATCGACGATAATTTTCAAACTATGATTTTGAGACTTTCACATAAGTTGCTCTATATACTTAGCTTATTAGAAGCAGAAAACTTTGCGAAATTCGGGACTGTTTTTATAAAAAATTAATATCTCTATGAGAATACATGCTATCCTCCTAAAAATGAATACAGTTTATTACAATAAGCCACTTAATCATAATCTCCAGTTTGAACGCTTTTGCTACAATAGTTTTTACAGGGTTATCCAAAAGATATTCGTTCTTTTTCAATTTGTTGACGGTCCCCTATGGGGTTCAGGAAAAAATTCTCACTGAAATTTATGACCTGTACTATTCTGTTTACACACCTGGAGCTTCAGGATAATTCCTGAAAAAGAACAAATATCTTTTGGATAACCCTGTAAAAACTAATGTAGCAAAAGCGTTCAAACTCGAGATTATTAATAAGTGTCTTATTGTAATATACTGTGTTCATTTTTATGAGGATAGCATGTATAGTAGTAGGGAAATGAAGGTTTTTATAAAATCAGTCCCAAATTTCGCCAAGTTTTTTGCTTATAATTTGCAGAGGTCTTAATATAAAAAAAAAAGTTATTTTCAGAAAATATGACAAATAGCATTGTAGACAATACTCTATAATGAGAATTAAAAAATAATAAAAATTGGATGAAAAATGAGCAGGTTTACTAAAAAATGTTTCACTGCACATGCGCGAATGCAATCAAAATGTAATATGCATAATGTATTAGCTAAGTATATCGAGCAACTTTTGTGAAAGTCTCAAAATCATAGCTTGAAAATTATCGTGGATAGAATAAGCTCGAAATCCATTGTTTCCAAAAAGAAGCAAAAAGATGAGGGGTTGTATCCAAATATAGTAGTACATGCAATATTGGGCACGCTATCTTGGCACTAATCAACAGATATTTGATACAACCCCTTATCTGTTAAACAATTTTTAGTAAACATGCTCATTTTTCATCCACTTTTTATTATTTTATAATTCTGATTGCAGAGTATTGTGTACAATGCTGTTTGTCATATTTTCTGAAAATAACTCTTTTTTTTATATTAAGAACTCTGCAAATTATAAGCAAAAAACTTGGTGAAATTTGGGACTGTTTTTATAAAAACCTTAATTTCTCGACGAGTATAAATGATATCCTCATAAAAATGAACACAGTTTATTACAATAAGACACTTATTAATAATCTCGAGTTTGAACACTTTTGCTACATTAGTTTTTACAGGGTTATCCAAAAGATATTCATTCTTTTTCAATTTGTTGACGGTCCCCCCCCCCCTCCCCCCCCCCCCCAATGGGGTTTTGGGGGAAAAATCTTCACGGAAATATATGACCTGTACTATACTGTTTACACACCTGCAGTTTCAGGTTGATTCCTCAAGTATTTTTCTAGATATTTAATAAAGCGTCAAAAATCGCAAGTGATCGGTCACCTTTGGCCATATAGTGTATATTGTATATATACATACCTACTGTTGTGAAGATAATCGATTCAATAAGTTTGAACGGATTACTTTCACAACACATACATGTATTGGCATCCGGCTAACCGAAAAGTACCAAAAATTCTTTTAATTATGGGATTAACAAAAATAATAAATGTTAACAAAAGGTGATTTCTTTATTAGAAATTCTATAACTTATGAGAACACCATCACATGTCAAACAACTTTCTTCTTTTTTTTTTTTAAGTATGTATTTTAAATGCATTGAATTTATCTTAAAGTAATGAAAGATTGAATAAATACTATACTTTGTGAGATTGATATTATACTAAGATTGATACTATACTTTGAATATATATGTAAACATAACTTATCAAGGTACAGATGTCATATTCGCCCCATATTGGCGCGACTTTTTTCGGTTGCCAATTTGGCGAAAACATCAACAGCATAAACAACATAATCCGGGTTACCACATCAATCACTTTGGCGCAAGTTAAGTACCCGTTGCCTATATGATATTGGCGACAGAAAAAAATCGCGCCAATATGGGGCGAATATGACATTTGTACCCTAATCAATAAGTACTTATGTAGACAGCATAAAATTAGAGCAAAGATTACTTACTTAAAATAATAAACTTTACTTTTAAAAAGTACATGAATAGTAAAAATTGAAGTATTTACTTCTTTAATATAAAATCAGTCTCTGAAGATTTAAAAGTGGAAAAAATCTTAAAGATTTTAGTATAGGAAGACTAGTTTTATGCATAAAATTTGCTATTTAGTGATACAACGAGTTAGAAAAGATAAAACTACAAAAATACTTTCTTGTAATATGCACACATTGTACTTTCTTTATTAAACAATGAAAATATTAAACTCCTATGAATAACTTTATTTAAATTCAGTTGCTACAAATAACTCTTACTAATTTTAGAATTCCTAATGAACAACACTTTTCGGATAAAGGTATTAAACAAAAAATACACTTGATGAAAATTTTTAACTTTTTAATAGAGTTATTATTCAAAAAATGTACAAGTAAAATAATTTTGCAAATCCCAAATGAACTTAATAATATTAATTTATTGTAAATGTAGATCCATTGGTGACATATAAACTGTAGGATAAATGAAACCAGGGAAACAGCAACAGTGGTGTAGATGACATCTAGGCCAACAGCAAGCTCAAAATACTATAGTGTTGGTTGGGAAGATCATATTATCTAAAGAACTAGCAAGTTACACTCGAAGACAGAATATCGAAATAAACTCCTGCCTCCAAGTGTAGCCAGCTGTCATAAAAATTCCACACTAGATCTTTCCTCCATTCTTCATTATTCAGTCCATTTTCTTCCAACAGTCAACTTCTATCTTCAGTGGTAACTGTAGTACGTTATACATTTTAAATTAATATTTTGATATTAAGCTCATTTGAGATTAGGAAAGTTATATTAACTGTACATTTTTTAGATAACAACCATATTAAAGCGTCCTTTATTTTTCAGTAAATAATTTCATTTTACGCCAGTGTCTGAAAAGTTTCATCTATTATAAACTCATTAAGTATTCCAAAATAAAAGAGAGTCATCGATAACTACTAATTTAAAATGAAGTAGTAATTGTAATGAGTAGTATAATATTTCATTTATTAAAAAAAGTTATGAATAACATTATGAATATATTTAATTTTGCTGTAAAAATATAAATAAATACTCTTTTAGTTTCATTACATTGAGAGCTACTTGCCTAGAAATACATTTTGAACATTATATCAGTGCTACTGATTTAAATCTGAGCTACATATTGAAATAGCTTTAATTCAATCTGAGTAAACTGTTTATTCAACCCAATTTATGATATTTCAGAAGTGATAAATTTATTACAAGAGAAGATAGATTTACATAAGATAAAAACTTCGTTTGCTTCCTATTATTTTTGCTTTTCCATATTTACAAATTTTTTCTACTAATATAAACAAAGATATATTTAATAGGATTATTCAGAATGCACACATAAAATTACTTCATTTATATATTAAAAAATAAACTAGCATAGTAATTTCAAAATAATATAAATAAAATACTTGTACTAGAATATAATATTGCTGAAACAATAATATATATTACATAAATATCTATTTCAAAAAGTAAAATTTTTGTTAATAATAACAATAATGATGATCGCTTAATTGGAATTTTCATGTCAGGTGAATTTTCAAAACAGGTGTGAATTTTCATTCTGTGGACTATTAAATAATCTATCAAATTATTTCGGATATTTTTGAGATTTTATGTTTCTCACTAATTAAAATTAAAGTTAAGAAAAATTAATCATGAAATCTTGTAATGTTAATGATGGAAATATATATAAAAATGTTATTACATTACACACACACACACACAAAAAAAAAAATGCATTTTCACAATGCTCTACTCAGCACACTTCGTAATTTTTATTTCCCCATGTTAATTAAAACTTATGAATGATGAATTAAAACTTACATGAACTTTCTGTCGTTTACCTACCAGGTAAACGGAAATAAAGATTAAACAACATCAGTTGTATACAAGATGTATTCAAGTCTAATATAAACAAACCCAAAAAACCCCTCACGTGATCAAATCACCCCAGAAAACTTTGAGGGTGGAAAAAAGCCACTCGGTGTGACACTTTCTTCCTTCCTGAACGCTAACCCGGGGTAGCCCTTATCACGTGATTTCGTCTCTGAACGACAACCCTGTAAACAGGGTGGAAAGTGCCACTCGGGGTGGCTGTGCTGAACGCGCCCTTCGTTTTTTAGTTCCACCCTACTGTACATGGACATGTAAAAACTAACATAATGAAAAGTCCGACTAGTCAAGACAGCATTTTGTATTCAATGTATGCATTGGAAATTTATTATAATATTATAATAAATTTAATTGTATATTATATATTGACAGCTAAAACAGTCACCCAGCCCTCAAGGAAGACACGACTACAGCGCCTAGAATACCTAGTGTGGAAATATGCTATCCAAACAGTGCTAAAAATTTGTATCCCTTAAATGTGCGACGATGCTGCTAAAATTTCAAGTGTCGATCGCAGCGACATCTGCGGGATTTTCGTATTTCTAGTATAGACTAGCAATTTCTTGCAGTTGTAGAAAATATCTTGTAGATGTCACCGCGATCTGCATATTGCAGTAGTATCATTGCGCAGGAATAGCCGATTTCCACACTATATATTCTAGGCGCACACCATGTAGTCTAGACGCTGTACTCAAAGTATGTCGCCACTCTCATATACAGGCACTCTCGTTTATATTGAATGAATATATTTTCTTTTTGTTTTAGCAAAAATGTTTCTAATAAAAGTATTCTTCGTTTGATTTCTCGAGGATTTCTCCAGCAGGCCACTTATTCCTACAGTTACATGCAAACGAAACACTTCCGGTTGCAAAGCTGTCTGCAACCAAAAAATGCATGCAAACGTAACGGATCGTCTGCAACTCGTCTGGTAACTCTGGCAAAATTTGCAGAAGCTTCAGACCTTCCGCAAAACACAATTGCAATGGTAAGTTGGTGAAAAGATGGCGGATGTATTATTATTTGTAAGAGAAACGACGACGGAAAATCTTCAACAGATAACAAGAACTCCCAAAGACAAGTCAAATTTATTTGATGAAAGAGTATTACAATTTGTGGGAAATTACAGACTATTAAAAAAAGCTACCCAGCTTCATATTGACGAATTAACGCCTCATTTATAGACGGCACCGAATGCCCTCTCAGTTGATATGCAAGTAAGTTAAAAAAATTATTTTCTGTTATAAGATTCGACACAAATGTGAAATTTAATCTATATATATATTTCAGCTGCATTGTTACATTTGATTTCTATTTCTAATTTACTGAATATTTGAAAATGAAGCTCACTATGTTATTGTTTTCATTTATGTATTTGGATCAATATACTATTTCAATTTTTTTCTTTTTGAGCTTTGAATAAAAACCGTTTCTTAAATTTAGGGTTTTTTTTTTATATGTAATGAAATCTCTAGCTAAGCTATCGCCTTCATTATTATTAGGCACTTCTGGCATAGAAAAAAAATATTACCTTTTGAAATATATATTTATATAATATATTATTGTTTCAGCAATATATTGTATTCTAGTACAAGTATTTTATTATTATTTTTTTGAAATTACTATAATAATTTAAGTTTTTATATAAAGGAAGTAATTTTATGTGTGCATTCTGAATAAAATCTATTAAATATAGTATAATATAAAATCCTATTATCTTTGTTTATGTTAGTAGAAAAAAAATTTCCTTTGTATTCATTTTATTTTGCACATTTGAAAATGCAGCAATCTGCAAAATAAAATCTATCATCACTTGTAATAAATCTTTTCTGAAATATCATAAATTGTTTTGAATAAACAGTTTACTCAAATTGAATTAAAAGTTACTTCAATGTGTATCTCAGATTTAAATCAGTAGCATTGAATGAAGATGTCTTTCTGGGAGCTCTCACTGTATGTGTATATGAAACTAAAAGAGTATTTATTTATTTTAAAAGCAAAATTAAATACATTCATAATGTTATTCATAACTTTTTTTAATCAATGAAAATATTATACTCATTTTAATCATTTCATTTTAAATTAGTTGTTATTGATAATTCTTATTAGCTTTGGAATACCTAATGAGTTTTTAATATATGAAACTCTTCAGATAGTGGTATAAAATGAAATTATTTACTGAAAAACAAAAAACATTTTAATATGGTTGTTATCTATAAATGTACAATTAATATAACTTTTCTAATCCCAAACGAACTTAATATCAAAATATTAATTTAAAATGTACTGCTGTTATCGCTGAAGATAGGAGTCGACTTCTGTAACTCAAAGGACTGAGTTATGAAGGATGGAAGAAAGATATAGTGTTGAATTTTTATGACAGCTGGCTACACTTGCAGGCAGGAGTTTATTTCGATTTTCTGTCTTCGAGTGTAACTTGCTAGATCTTCAGATACTATGATCTTCACAACCAATAATATACATTGAGCTTGCTGTTGCTGTAAACCTAGATGTCGTCTACACCACACTTGCTGCGGCGCGAATTTCGAAACTTCCCTCGTTTGGACCCCTTTGGCGAAAAAGTCTTGCGCCGGCTTTGGCTAGAAACGGTAGGGTTACTTTCAATCGCTGGTCGAAACGAAGGAAATTTAGAAGTGTGTGTTTTCGCCGATGAACTTCGTCTATCGTCTCGTCTGTACTGCGAGATTTGAATTTAGATTGTATTCTTGATGAAGAATTATCGGACACGTTGAATTAATTTCGATTAGAAGTTCAAATCGTATCGAGGTAATTTATTTTCGTTCTTTCTTTTGTAAAACATGTCCATTACTTATTTGCTGTGCAGCTTAATTTTGTTTGTTACTTCAATTACTAGTATAATTTCATAATACTGTTATATGCATAATACTTTCGCATTTTCATTGCTTATCCATGGATTCTATCTTTGAACGCAATCTAGTGTAATTATTTGGACCTTTCATTAAAATTCACAGATTTTTTGCCGTGTGACAGTTTCTCTTTACTCCCCGGTTTAAACTTTATTCTCAATGTCAAAAGCATATTTGCATTATGTCAAAAAGCTATTAATCTTTGAATGAATGCAATGTAGTGTAATCCCCCCCCCACCCCCGACGTTTCTCTAGTTTTAATTGTCATTGTATGTCAAAAGTCAAATTTCTAAATGCCTATATTACAATGCAATCTAAGGTAATTTTTTTGTTGTAACCTTTTCTCCAGAGTTGGCTAGTTTTTGACCATGTGACAGTTTAATCTCCAATTGAAAGTCATACCAGTGGCCTATTTCTGTATATCAAATTTGACAATAATATAGTTTTAATGTATAGATGACCCCTATTTTTAAAATGGAATTCAACTTCTGAAGACAATTCAGAATCTAATGATACCTGGCATTTTGCAATAAATTGAAAATATATTTTATTTTGTACAGAATTTATGATACTCACAGAAAGTGCTTAATTTTCTTTTCTCCGATTTACATTGAATGTTTACGAGTATTCTTAAAACCATGTTATACCTTGTGAAAATCCCATAAATGGTTTATCAGCCCTAAAACTACCCACTTTTTAAAAACAATTCTACAGTTATAAGGATTTTTCTGTATAAAGAAATTTCCTCAAGTGAAGGTTTTATTCTCTTTATTAAACAAATTTAATTGCAAACAGTTTTTTAAAAAATATATATTTCATTTGGATAATATTCTAAGTTGTACACTTATTTCTTCATAAGTTATAAACTGAAAGTTCTCTTTTCTGTACAATTATAATTATGTACAACATGCATAAAATTTGTGTTTTTCTGCTCTTTTGCTATTTTCAGATTAATAAAAATTACAAGTTTTTGTATTAATTTTTCTAGATGGCAACGGATTTTTAAAAAAATCAAGATTTTCAGCAATTGTCAAAGATGACATCATCACTCATACATTATTCAATCCTTCACCATTCATAATTTGATTATAATCTAAAACCTAAAAGGAAATACTGAAAATATTTTTTATATACTTTTTCTTTCCTTATCTCATCATGGTAAATAAACGACAAAATCCATCGCTGCATTCTTTGATTCTAAACTGCTTCTGTTTTGCTTCAATAAATTTTAAACATAGTGTAACTAAAAGTATGTTTATGTTGTTAGCACATAAGGGTGCATCTGGAAAACACACGTTGTGTGTGTGTGTAGTGGTAGTTGGGGGCAAAGGGGGGGGGGGGGGGATTGTAACAGTCATTCATCTCAGATCAGAATATGGCTAAAATTTGAAAAACACACCCCAATAGCTTTTATTGGTTTTAAGGGGGGTTTATGGTGAGGGAGCAAAATTGGCTTTTATACATTGAAGCATTTTAATTATAAACTGCACATTATAAAAATTTTTATATAACAAATTTAACGCCATTTTGTTATAATTTAATAAATAACAATTCCTTAATAATGAAGACATATTTGAATAACACATACTAGGAGCTGTCAGTGATTTATAGACAGAGTTGCAAATAACAAAGTCAATTAAATTTTAACATACCTGTTGCATTATTTGGTTTATGGGCTTTACCCTCCCCCCCCCCTTTTTTTTTTTACTGCTTTAAATAAAATTATTTCTATGTGTTCTGGATGTGATATGAATTTTTTCTCTGTAATCTCTTATACTAACATTATGTCAAATTTGAGAAATTTCATTGGAGAAACAGCTTGAGAACAAAATTAGAGAAACAACTCGATATTTCAGCTCTTTGCCTCCAAACAAATGCCATGAAAGAGCATACAGTTTTGGGAAGATTGGAAGGAAAATATTGAGTAAGAAATTGAACTATTCAAATACGCAATAATGATACGTGAAGCAAGATCTGCTATTTGTAAATGTAGCATGGCTGTCACGTTACTGTATTATTGATAAGTAGTCAATATTTTTTTCCCCTGTAATTAGATGGTGTGTATTTTGTCTTTCTTGCTCTGTTTGTGTTCATGCTAAATTAAATTGAGTGTGATAACATTATACTGCAATAATTTTTAGTGCCTTCATAATTTTTATTTTATTAATATACTTTCCCTCACTCATCCCAATTAATAATTTAAAAAAAAATAACCTCTGCATCAAATATCAAAACATGATCTCCACTTATACAGATTAGGTATTATAATAACATACCGTGTGACCAGGGTTGTTTGGTTTAAACCAAATGTTTTTTTTTTTTTTTAAACCATGCTGTTTTTTTTCTCTCCCCTAATGTTTTCATTTACTTTACACATTATTGAAAAAGGCAAAATCCAAGTTATGCAGAAGCTACAAGTGAAGCTTTAGAAAAATGATGAATTAATAAATTTGTAAAGTAACAAACATTTTTAATCAATCAAACTTTCCATATAAGCTTTAAATCTAGATGGCAGACTAACTAATTTTTCTAAAATTAGCCGGGAAGAAAAAAACATGCAGTTAGTTTTCTTTCTTCTTTTTTTTAAGCCTTTTATTTTTAAAAATAGCCAAAAGGGCAGATTTGAGCTAAAAATATATTTTTACTACTTAGATTCCTTGATTAGTTAAGATTTACTAAGGATTGCATTATGCCTCAATGATGACATAATCATATTTCTCTCCATTGGTTACTCTTTGTTTTGTATGCTAATGAATGATTGGCTGTGAGTTTTCTTTGCTGTATGGGGTATGGCTATTGGGTTTAGTAAGCCTTTCTTTTTCTTGCCTTTCTACATTGGGATTAGGGTTTTGCATTATGATTTTAATCTGTTACCATTAGTGTTGGCACGGTTTAAATCAATTAGTTAACAAACTGTTTTTTTTTTTTTTTAGAAAAAATCTAATATAATATTTTCTCATTTTTGTAATTTAAGTTTTTGAAATTATTGGATATAAATAATTTCTACTTTTAAGTCTTATCCCAGCTGTCACCGTGAGACATAGTGAGTCTGGGTTATATTTGTAATTTTGTATGCATGTAGAATGCAAATTGCATGTGTTGATGAACATATTTGAAGCTCTAAAGAGAAAATATAAAACAAGTGAATTTAGCAAAGATAAAATAGATTAAAAATATTCAATATTTTGAATAAAACATTTTCCTTTGAGAAAACGCAGATTATTTATAAATAACATAAAATGACCTTTAAGATTTCAGTCAAGCTGTAAAAGAAAATTTTCTTGATTGGGGAGATTATCTTTTAGGGCTGCTCTCAACTGTTCTACTCAACAAGCACAAAACGCTTGTGCGACAGATGCACAAATTCTTTTTTTTACAGAAAGATATAAAATTGGAAGGCCTGACTATGGGAGCTATTTGGAATCGAACTGTTTTTTCCATTTTTGATAAATTACCTATTGATTTATAAGCAATTTTGATCATGTGACAAAGATGTTTTTAATCTTCCTTGAGTGGTTATTCTTCTTTCGTGTGGAAATTCGGTTCAAAACGCCCACTTTGACAACATTTTCTGAAAGATCTATTGCGTTTGCAAAAAAAAAAACGGAAAACACCGTTTGATTACATAGTTTCTGAACAACAGCATCTGCTAGTTTCATGCATTTCCGAACAAAAATAAATTAAAACTTATGTCAGAAAGTTGCCCTTTCGGATTTGAGAACAGCCTTAAAAATAAAAAAGAAACTCAAGATATGAAGTCAAATAAGAGGACATTGTTGTGACAAAATTGGGTGCTAGCGAAGCACCTGTTTACTTTTAACTAAAACATGCAATAAGATATATTTAAATCGTCTATTGCATAATCAAATCCACTATTTACATCCGACAAAAAAAATGGGGGGAAATCGAGCTTAAGGTTCGCTTGAGACATAATAGAAAAGTCTCATAAAAATGCCTAAAAAGATATATTATTAATTTTTAGTTTAGACATTTAAAAGTAATACATATTATAACATAGCTTAGAAAAAAAGCCTGTGTATTAAGTCTGATGGCTGTTTAAATGTTTTAGTGGATGAAAACTTTTATAAATCTACTTTCCATTTTAAAATCAATGTTTTCAGTAGTCTAAAAAGCTGGTAAATAGGTATTTCTGTTTATTTAACTATTGTCCCCCTTTTTTTTTTACCTGGCAGTTTCTCAGGAGAAGTGTCAAATGGCAACACACAATATTGCTTGAAACGTGTAAAGACTAAACTGCTAAATTCAAATCATTCCAGGAATTCTTTATAAAAAGCTTTACTTTCAATAAAAGATAATAATTGTCCAACCATGTAGTGTTCGAACAGAAAAATCAGATATCTCAGGTTGCAAATATTTCAAAGAAATTATTTTGAATAGCCATGGGAAAGTATATTATATTTATGAAACTACATCATATATTTATTTATAGTACTAGTAATCAAAAAATTGTTTATTAAGATTTTCAAGTTATCAATGTTTCTCTATGTAGAGCATTTTATTCATGGAAGATAAGACAGCTTTTACTAAAAATGTTTAAATATTAAATAATTTCAATTTTCTACATAATTGATTTAATTATTTAATTTAAATTATTTTTAAATTAAGTTATATTACTTATATATCCAACGATGTTTATTTTTATCAATAAATATGAATGTATATGTAATAGGAAAACTTATTCAAAAAAAAAACCCCGGTTTAAACCAAAAAAACCTGGTTTTTTACCAACCTTGAATATTTCTATTTGTATATGTTGCATTCTTTATTCTTAGAAATTTCTAATGTTCTGTCTAATTTAACAATCTATATGGTTAGAATTCATTTTAAAATAAAACTGCTTATGATTGATATAAGATTGAAAGGTCTGGAAACAAAGAATGCATTGTCAAAATGAGGACCATGAGTTTCAAAAGTCGCCTTATTCAAAATTTAAAAAATCAGTTTTCTGTATAAATCTATTCTATTGGTAAACCTGTGTCAAAAAAAAAAAAAAAAAAAAAAAACAACCCACACAATCTGCAAAAAATCTAGTTTTATCGTGCATCTCTGCATTGTAAAAGCTTGGCTTATAATAAAAACCAATGGATGCAGTCAGAGGTTTTTCGCGATTTCCCAAAATTCGATTTTCTGGATAAGGCGGGTTTAGAAACTCATTCCTGAAATCTTTTCGATATATTTTATAGTGTAATATAATATGTTTACTGAAATCTAAATTTCTGTCAAAATTTGTGCACATATTTTCACTTATCAAGTGGAATACTTTTATTTTTTTTTTTTTTTGGTGATGGTTGGGGGGGGGGGGGGTGTCTTTTATGTAGACAGCAGATTTTATCTAATGAGGAATGATTGATTTAAAAGTCCCACAGAAGGATTAGTCTACAAAACCTCTTTCTATACTAAACGAAATAGGAGTTGCTATCCAATGTACATTTTATTCATAAATTAAAAGTTGATATAAAATAAACACATGAATAAAATAAATTTCAACATTTTGGTTTAATCTTCAAAACCATCATCAGGATTAAAATTTTCTAAAATATAAGTCAGCAGGAAAACAAACTATATGCTACATCTTAAAAATTAAATTCAAAGTGGAAACAGTTCAACGGAAGTTTTCAAAATCCATAAAAGCAACTCAGTGGATCTGTTATTCAAAGTAAAAAAAAAAGGAAAGGGTTGGAACAAATGTTGAAAATTCAAAGTCAAATTTTATTTCTCTGTTCTGGTAGATTTCGCCTTAGACATTGTTTCTGCATCTCATTTAGGTAAAAAAATTCTTTCTGTATTATATAAATAGTTATAAGTTTGTTATATCCAGATAAATGGAAAAAGTAACAATTCTAACAAAATTGATGTAAATTCTGCTGATAATTTTGCAAACTTATGTTCACGGGATAATGCAGGGTTGTAGTGGGTAGCTGCCCGGGTACCCGCCCAGCTACCCAGTCGAGCTGGGTTTTTTTTATAAAAAACCCATTTTTTTTTTTTTACAACCATAAGGGTTGTAGTGGGTAGCTGCCCGGGTACCCATCCAGCTGCTCGCCCAGGCTGGATTTTTTACAACCCCTGGATAATGTCTGATAGCTAGGTTAAAATTGATGTTGATTAGTATAAAAATGTCGCAGATAGTAGAATCATCACTATCTGTATGAAAAAACAAACCCACTGTAATGTATCCATTAAAGCAGTGGTTCCCATACTTTTTGACTCGCAGAGCACTTTTTAGAATGAATTTCTATGGCGGAGCACCTGAAGCCTACCGTGTCCTATGTTACAAGGAAAGGTTTTGTAAGTGCATTGCTACCGAGCACAGGAAATGCGAATGAATAGTAATCTATAAAAGTATATTTTGGAACTGTTACCGGAAAGCCTAATTTATTTTCAATTACCTTCAACATACATCGAAATGTCAAAAGTTTATATACTTAAAAAATTTCCAAAACTCTGAAAATCGTAACATTTTACATTATTAGAGTGACGAACAATAATGCATAAGCTTTTAATGTGATTTGATTGGATTGTTTTGCACAAATGTCTGAATTCGGCTTCTTTGATAGTAGTGGCAGGCGAATATTTGGTTCTGCATTTAAAAGATTTCTGTATTTCGTTTTGGTTTTAAAGTAAGATCTTTAACACTAAATGTACCAATAATTTTACTCACGTTTTATGAAAATCTTTTAGACCAGAACTTTTATTTAATTTTTTTTACTTTTCTACGTAACTTATTTCTCTTTGATTTATATATTAGTTACTTTATAAAACACATCTGTTTTGAATCGAAATATTTTCATTTGGTATCACTGAATAACTGGTTGTTGTATATTCGGTCTTAACTTCCTATAAGATATCAAATTAATGAGGACTTCGTGTTTCAGTGAACTTAACCGGTAGAATGCGCGAATAACCAGGATAATGGTTTTTAATTTGCCACCAATAAATACAAATAATCGTCACCTTATTTAGTTGGAGACAATTGCTACAAGTTCTGCGATAAATTCGCTTGAAGATTGCTTTAAAAAATAGTGGTGACAATTGTAAAAACCATATGCAGTCTGGTAAAGGTCAAAATTAGCACTGGCCACCGGCCACAGGGCCAGTAAATGAGAAAAAGTGGCCAGTCAAAAATTGTCTATCAGCGGCCACCTTCCGGCCACTTTTTTTACAAGGAGAGAATAAAATTTTCTTGCATTTCATCAAGGATTCTGCTTTTTTTTTGGTTCCAATATATTTACATTAACATATTTATTTGGGCTATTCAGTTTTAGATGAATACTTATAGAAATTTTACTGTTTAGTATTTTTAAATAAAAAAGTGGCCACTAGTTTTAAAAAAGTGACCACTTAAAAAACTAGTTCTACTGGCCAGTGGCCGCTAATGAAATTTCCCAGTTTTGACCTATACAGTCTGGGTCTATCAGGCCCGGCGCGCCTCCTCCCTGGTTAAGCTGGGTGTCTTTTTTACATCACTGAACATATTCAGTCAGGGTTCGTTGATATATATCGATGGATATATATCATGATATATATCCGATATTTATTTTTAAAATATCAAGATTTTTGATATTTTCGATATTTTCAAATTCTTGATATTTATTTTCAAAATATCAAGATGTTTGATATTTTGTATATTTGATATTTATTTTCAAAATATCACTGAGCAAGATAATTTTTCTTTTCTACATTCAAAGCAAGTGTCAATGAAATTTCTACCTGTTATTGACTGTGTCATTCTGTAGATAATGAACTTTTGCCTCTGGCAATGACTTTTTTAGGAAAAGAAGAAAGAAATCTTTACCAAGCTTTATGTTTGCAACTTTTATTTTTAAATGTAGAACTAATAATTATGTGAGACAGTTAATTCAGAACAGCCATTGAAAGATAAAATGTAATTTAGATAATCATTTATATACAGCCAGGGTTCATTGATATATATCAGTGGATATATATCATAAAATATAACCGATAATTTTCAAAATATCAAGATTTTTGATATTTTCATATACTTGATATTTATTTTTAATGTATCAAGATATTTCATATTTTCTGCATTTGATATTTATTTTCAGAATATGAATGTGAGCAAGATATTTTGATATTTTCAGTCATATGCTGTATTTGTAATATTTCAGTGTAAATGAAATGAATTTTCAACTGTTATTGACTGTGTGGATCTGATAAAGAACTTTCGTCTCTTCTGGATGTGACTTTTTTAGCCAAAAAAGAAAACAAATATATTTTTCAAGCTTTGGATTTGACGCTTTTATTTTAAATGTTGAACTAATAATTATGTGGGACATAATTAATTCAGAACAACCATTGAAAGATAAACTGACTAATTTAAATAAGCAGTTATATTAGAAAATAATCTTTTCTCAAGTTTTGGTTCAGTTGAGTTTAAACTATATACAACATGTTAGGTAATGTGAAATAAGAAATTTTATACTTACTTTTATGTTAAATTTTTTCAATTAAAAATACTGTTTTGTATTTAAAATTTTGTTTTAAAAACATCTGATTTATTCCTATAGAGTTTTTTTTTATAAGTGTATAAGGCAAATTGTTACTGTTTTCAATTAGTTCATCTTCAATTTTATTCTAAGTGAAAAAAACAGAAAAAATAAAGATAAATGCATTTTTAGAATATTGTTTGATTAAGTTTCCGTGTTAAGTGCAATATATTTTAGTTTCTAATCTATGTTATGCTCAAAAACATTTATTATCAGCGGTAAGTTGGCCGCTTTGAAAATATCGGATATATATCGAAAATATCAGATATATATCAAAATATCGGATATTTTTGATATTTTCGAAAATATCATGATATTTACGAACCCTGTATTCAGTACACATTTAGAGTCGTCCAAAGCCTTTTCTATTCAGCTGTTGAAAAATGTTGCTTAAATGAATTTTTCAAAAATGTAGGATGTCCTGAATATTTATTTGTATTTTTTTTAGCTGGTGTTGTTTGCATTCCTTCTTAACAAGAGGGATATAATAGATATCATCGTTTCGCTCAGAATCAGGTCAATATAGGTTTCATCTAAAAAGACGACACGTTTGATAAATGCATCGAAAATCGTGACAGATTATCATTGCAATGATACATTTATTTCATTTTGCTAAACATATCGGACAAATATGCAATTCGCATTCACAATCTTCATTGATTAAAAGTTTTGGCAGTTTAGAATTACAGTTCTTCTAATATCACCTCAGCAGTTTCAACAAGCGTGGAAATGCTATTCCTCGACAATACCATCTTACTTCGGTATGCAATAGGAGGGATGGATGCTGGCTTACAATAGCTTCACGCATAAGCGTAAAAAGTTTGCTTTTAAGAGTTCGTGATTTTACATAGTTTATTATTTTAAGGATGTTTTTCAACCTTTTCATAAGTTCAGAAGACATTTTTTCTGGGATAGCGTGTATCTAGCATGAAGAGAGCAATAGATGGTGCTATAGTGCTTTGCCATTTGTCCAACTTTTGCAATGACTCTAGCATTGTGACCCATCATTGCTTTCGCCTCATCAGTGCATTCATGTTCATACGTGTTTTAATATGTATTCATCCAAAAATATTCCATCCATTAGTGTTTTGGTTTGTAGTGATCTACAAAAAATGTGATTCTGATAGCTTTTTGAAACCTCTTTCAGACTAGCGATAGTAAGGCACTTAATTTTAAATAAGTTAATGTTCTCAAACACTAGTGATAGAGAAATCTAGTCTTGTTGCAGATGCCCGTTTCAAAAAAGTAATTTAAAGCTCTTAACTACCCTGGTGTGAACAGGATATTAGTATATGTAACTAAAATATACTAATAAAGCTGCTAATCCAGCGACGTCAGTAGATTCATGCATTTCTAGTGAAAATTTAGTAGATCTGAAGAGGCTGTTAAGTGTTCTTTTATGTCAACAGTCATATAGTTAATTAAAAAAAGAAATGATGTTATTTGACAAGGGAATACTGAACACTAAATTGAGAACTTTTTCATAAAGCAAATTCTTTACAATATCAATTTTACAAGGTTTATTAAGTGTCTTTGCAATTATATAATCTTCACGAACTCAAGCGACGCGCTAAACTATTAGGTAGGCGCATTGGATCTCAGGTATGTGCCATCATGAGCGCCCACTTAACGGGAGCGATGGAGTCAAAGCAGGCAAACTTCCATCACTAATTTTCAAACATTATTTTTCTCGTAATTAATCACAGTGATTAAACAGGGCAAAAGGGAAAATTTAAATTAGTGATAGAAATATAACTTATTGCCTATTTTGCAGGACATTTCATACTTGTTTTAACAAGTGGTATGTTTGTTTCTTTCGAAGCATATATACAATACTTTGCCCTTCATATAAAAAAAACTGAGGCGGTTTATCTTTCAAATCGGAATGGTTTATTTCGAAATGATGACGCAGCTGAGCATGAAATGTGGAGTTATTGGATAACACTACACGTCAAGTCACACTGAGAGGAGGAGTTGAGAAATTAAAATATCCAAATCTTCATTCAGAATACAATTTCTTGCTTTCTTATATTCAATCTACAATTTGTTTTCCTTTTATCACATTTTTTGATCGGAAAACGTAAACACATAGTAGAGTGCTAGTAGATATTAATATTTGCACCAGAAATTTTAAAAAGAAAAGAGAATTTAGTTTATTAAAAAAGTTCAGATAGCTTAAGATCAATGTATAAATATTTTTGTAAAAAAAAAACCAATCTGTTTACATTTTTGGAACAAAAAAGAAAAGAAATAAAACTTTCTTTAAATGTATTTTTTCGTTCAAATTTTCCTTATTTTTCCTAAAACGCGGAGGAGCCCCTGGAAAGTTCACACAGAGCCCCAAGGGCTCCACACTTTGGGAACCTCTGCATTAAAGTATAATTTTAATAACAGATTTTGAAAAAAATTGTAATTTACTCTTTGGTAATAAAAAAAAAAAAAAGTTTTGAGTTGAGACATTTTGAAATGATAATGCAAAATGTAAAAATATTTTTATGAAATTTAAATTTTGTGAATAATACTTTAGAGATATCCTGGAATTGTCATCTATTTCATATTAAGTGTATTTGAATATTGTTATCAAACCGGAAATTTTATAAATATTTCTTAATTAAATTTTGACTTCAACCAACTTTTAAAATCTGAAATCTTTTCTTTTTCTACAGCCGATTTTGTTGAGATGCCACCTGGATGATTGATGTCTAACCAGTACCTGAAGGTACCGAGTGAAAGGTGTGCCGTTTCCATTTGATGAGATACAACATAGACAGAAGGCAAGTCTTCCATCTGTTCATCTAAAAGTGAGAGGCTTTGCATGCCAACCTACAGCACTGACACTGTATAATTCAGGTGCCATTCTCAGAAAGTCTTATCTCATGCTGCACAGAATGGTTTCCATTAGCACAGTTGAATAAATATTGCCTGCTGTGTATTGGTCCATTTGAATCGTACACGCAAGCAATAGTTTTTCGACTATTGAAGAAATGTACACTAATAAATAAAAAGCAAAATTCTGTTTGCCAGCAACAGCAGGGTGAAAGTTTTGACAAAAGTATGTATTTGTTATGGTAAGTATAATTTTTATTAATAATGCTTTAGATTTTTTTTATATTAGCAGGACTAGCAGCGCTCCTATTTTTCCTATATTTTTCAGCCCTCCACCCTCGCAATTATTTTTTAAAGTCGAGTTCAGCAATCCAGGTGTGATTTTTCCGTGAAAATATTTTTAAAATTTTGCCGAATTCTGCAATTTTTTTTTTTAAATCATGAATTTCAACAATTCTATACAAAAAAAAAAAAATCATTTCTTAGGTTGTGTTCCAGTACTAAAATTTCATCGTTCGATTGTAAAAATAATTTCGTCAATCGGTTGAAGAAAAAAAAATCGTGCTCTTCATCAATGGATCCCAGAAGAAATCTAATTTTAAATTTTGCCAAACTGTTGTTTAAAAAAAAAAAAAAATGTGGATTTTGTCAATCGATCACTGAAAAAATTGTAATGTTTTTTTAATATGTTGCTGATAAAAATCAAACTTATTTCTATCAAGTGTGGAATAAAAAATAGCAAATTTCTTCCATAAGTCACGTTAAAAGTTCTCTGACTTAGTCAATTTGTTGCTGCAATGTATCGCAAAATTTGTCGATTGGTCAGTTATAAAAATCATAAATTTCGGAATTCACTCGCAACAAGAAATTTTGTAATATTCAATTGCAGTAAAAATTCATATTTCTTCAATCAGTTGCAGCAAAAATTCACTGATTTTGTCTGTTGGTCATTGAAATATATTATAAAATGTGTGGATCATTTGTTGATAAAAATCTTAATTTTTGGTAGTCACTCGTGGTAGATGAATCGTGATGGTCGAGAATCGTAGATGTCACCCGTCAGTCGTATAAAAAAAAAAAATAGCTGATTTCGTCAATTGGCCATTGAAATGCATAACAAAATTTGTTGGTCATTTCTGATAAAAAATCATAAATTTTGGCTTTCACACGCTGTAAAAAAAAAAAAAAAAAAAACTGAGATTTCATCAATCAGTTGTGGCAAACAGAATCCTGAATTTCTTCAATCAGTCGCGGCCAAACATTGGTGATTTCATGAGTCAGTCGTTCTTTGATATCATAATTTTCGACAGTCACTGCCAGTAAAAAAAGAAGTCCTGGATTTCAACAATCAGTCATGGAAAAAATCTCTAATTTGTCAGTTTGTCGCTTTAAAAAATTCGACATCAGTTGGTTGCAAAAAAGGTGCAGGAAAAAAATCGCTAATTTCCTCAATGTATCTCAGAAGAACATCAATTGGTCATTAAAATAAAAAACTTAGATTTCATCTGTTGGTTGTTGACAAAAAAAAAAAAATCAAGAAGTTTGTCAATTTGCGGCAAAAAATTATGAAATTTCTCGATTGGTCATTGATAAAAATCTTTTGCCAATCTGTTACAAGAAAAAAAATCACATAATTAGTCAATCGGTCACATAATTTCACCCAATTTTATTGATTGCGAACTTTTACTCTCTAGGGATAAAACAAATGTAATTCATTTTATATAAATTTATTATAAAAAATCATTTATACTTAAAAAAAAAAAAAGTAAATAAGTAACCTTTATTCCAATTATGTTTGTATTGATATACGCAAATGCTACAAAGGGTATGATTCAGAAAATAATTGTAAAAAATATTTAAAAATATAGTTTAATAAAGAAAAATTGCATGCAACTACTGAAACGCTAATATATTAATCCTGAAGAGAGTAAAAAATTCTTAAAATAGTCCAGAGTGAAGTTTAAATAGTTTTATCTTGATAGCCCAATGTTTACATCTCTGATCTTACATATGTAAGCGTATTAAAACATGTATAGGTGTATTTACATATAAATAAATATTCTTATTTTTTCTTCAAAACAATTCCTATATTTCCTATAATATTTTCAAAGAAAGTCACTTTATATGCCTGTATTAATAATAATAATAAAAAAAAATGTAGCGTAACTCATTGGGTCAACCTTCGTTGCCCTTTCCTAAATGAAGCCCAAATAGAATGTAAATATAGAGTTGCTATCACATACATGTTACATTTAGTCCTTTCGTACACATCAATGTAACCATAAATACATTGTTTGAATAAATCTTTCAATAAGTGCACAGTTTTAAATTTTATGACAATTATTTCTTAGTCTATATTTTCACATGGAGGTTAAAGTTCATTTTTATTACTGTTATAATTTTCTCCAAACTTATCGTTTTTATGCTTTAAAAAATGTAAACTATTGTGCATAAAAAGTACGAGATGCACCTAATTGCAACCCCCCCCCCCCCCCCCAAAAAAAAAAAAAAAAAAAATTATATTTTACCCACTGAAGGATTAAACTGGGATTTTACTATCACTTGACTTTCTAAAAAAATGTTTGGGGAATAGCTAAGTTTTACACAAGATAATCGTCATCTTGGCTGTCTGTCTTTTTGCATGACTTCTGACCGCAGTATTTTAAAAGTATTAAAAAAATTTATAAAAATGTAATAATTTTTAACTCCTTCGGGACGAGCATCCTCTACGAAATTTTTAATAGTTTACCACCAGTTTTTCAAAGCAGAAATGTTTGTGTAATTGAATCGCAGAAATGCCCTGATTAAATAAGGTAGAATTTACAAAAATAATTGGTAGACATAATCAAGGATTTCGAGCAGCTTGTGCGTCATGTATACGTGACACTTGTCCCAAAGGGGTTAATGTTTTTTTGTTCGAGATAACAGTGATCAAGATGTGTTTGTTGTTGAAGTTATATGGCATTTTAGATGTATTATATATGTTGTAGGCTAATTGAGAAATCAGGCTCTTTGCAAAGAGTCGGGTTAATTGGAGAATCATGTCTCTTTTCCTAATTAGCCTGATATTTTTCAGGCATATTGCAAAGAGCCTAGACACAGTTAGGCTAATTGAAAAATGGCCACTTATTTCCCAATCAGGATGATTTTTTAGGCTTATTGATCCATAACCTGACCCGAACCAGAAAAATGAATTACAACAGATCCAATCAAGACAAAATAATTTTTAAGGAGATGCAACACAACCACAACCTAAAAATTAAATTTGAAAAAAAAAAAAAAAAAACCCGAAATCTGACACGAACCAAACCTGAACCCAACAAAATTATTCCAAAGAACCATAACCGGATCCGAGCAGGGCAAAATAATTTCCGTGGACACTCAACCTGACTCAAACCTAAAAATTTCGTTTGAAAAGAGAATTGGAATCAAATCTGAACCTGCCAAAAATATACCAAGAACCATAACCGGATCCGAGCAAGATAAATTAATTTCCACCGACGCGCAACACGACCAGGATCTAAAAATGCCATTTAAAGTCAACCTCCACCCCGAACCAAATCATAACCCGACAAAAATATTCCAAAGAACAATAACTCGATCCGAGCAAGAATAATTTCCATGGATACGTAACCTGATCCAAACCTAAAATTTGGTTTGAAGAAAACCCGGAATATGACCCGAACCAAATATGATAACCTAAAAAAATATTCTAAACAATCATAACCCGATCCGAGCAAGAGAAAGTAATTTCCGTTGATACACAACCTGACCCGAATCTAAAAATTTCATTTTTTTAAAAACTTGAAATCTGGACCGAACCAAATCTGAATCTGACAAAAATATCCCCAAAAACCGTAACCAGATCCGAGCAAGAAAAAATAATTTCTGTGGACACTCAACACGACACCAAACATAAAAATTCTATTAGAAAAAAAACCCAAAATCTGATGCAAACCAAATCTGAACCCAACAAAACTATTCCAAAGAACCATAACCCGATCCGAGAAAGACAAAATAATTTCCGTCTACAGGTAACCGCATCCAAGCAAGACATAATGTCCGTGGACACACACCCCAACCCAAACATAAAATTTCATTTGAAAACAACCCGAAATATGATAACTGACAAAAATATCCTAAAATACCATAATCCGATCCGAGCAAGACAATATAATTTTTGTGGACATGCTACACAACTAGAACCTAAATTCCATTTGAAGTCAACATGAAACCAGACCCGAACCAAATTTTAACCAGACAAAAGTGTTCCAAAAACCATAACCGATCTGAGCAAGAGAAAGTAATTTCCGAGGCAACCCGATCCGAACCTGAAAGTTCTAGTTGAACTCAATTCGAAACTCGACCCGAACCCGGTATATGGAAGGTTTTCTGGTTGACTTCAAATAGAACTTTTAGGTTTGGATCCAGTTGAATGTCGACAGAAATTATTTTGTCTACCTCGGATCGGGTTATGGGTCTTAAGAATATTTTTGTCGGTTATCATATTTGGTTTGGGTCATATTTCAGGTTGTTTTCAATGAAAATTTTTATGTTCGGGTCGGGTTGATAGACACGCAACCCGATCTGAACCCAAAAATTTCATTTAAAAAAAAACCTGAAATCTCATCGGAACCAAATCTGAATCTGAGAAAAATACCCCCAAAACCATAACCCGATCCGAGCAAGACAAAATAATTTCCATGGATGCACAACCTGATCCAAACCTAAAATTTGGTTTGAAAAAACCCGAAATTTGACCCGAACCAAATATAACCGAAAAAAATATTCTAAAAAACCATAACCCGATCTGAGCAAGACAAAATAATTTCCATGGATGCGCAACCTGATCCAAACCTAAAATTTGGTTTGAAAAAAACCCGAAATTCGACCCGAACCAAATATGATAAATGACAAAAATATTCTAAAAAACCATAACTCGATCCGAGCAAGAATAATTTCCATGGATACGTAATCTGATCCAAACCTAAAATTTGGTTTGAAGAAAACCTGGAATATGACCTGAACCAAATATGATAACCGAAAAAAATATTCTAAAAAACCATAACCCGATCCGAGCAAGACAAAGTAATTTCTGTTGATACGCAACCTGACCCAAATCTAAAAATTCCATTTTTAAAAAACTTGAAATCTGACCCGAACCAAATCTGAATCCGACAAAATATCCCCAAAAACCATAAAGAGATCCGAGGAAGAAATAATAATTTCTGTGGACACGCAACACGACCCCAAACATAAAAATTCTATTAGAAAAAAACCCGAAATTTCACCAGAACCAAATCTGAATTAGATAAAACTATCCTTCAAAACCAAAACCCAATCCGAGCAAGACAAAATAATTTCTGTGAACACGCAACCCGACCCGAACCTAAAAATTCCATTAGGAAAAAAAAACCCCGAGATCTGACGCTAACCAAATCTGAACCCAACAAAATGATTCCAAAGAACCATAACTGGTTCCGAGCAAGGCAAAATAATTTCCATGGGCACACAATCTGACTCGAACCTAAAAATTTTGTTTGAAAAAAAAAAGGGAACCAAAATCCGAAACTGCCAAAAATATTCCAAAGATCCATAACTGGATCCCAGCAAGATAAATTAATTTCCATGAACACGCAACACGACCAGGATTTAAAATTGCCATTTAAAGTCAACCTGAAACCCAACCCGAAGGAAATCATAACCTGACAAAAATAATCCAAAGAACCATAACCTGATCCGAGCAAAACGAAATAATTTCCGTCGACAGGCAACCCCATCCGAGCAAGACAAAATAATGTCCGTGCACACGCACCCCTACCCGAACCAAATCTGAACAGACAAAAATATTCTAAAGAACCATAACCGGATCGGAGCAAGACAAATCAATTTCCGTGGACACACAAACCAACCCGAACCTAAAATTTCCATTTGAAAATCCCGACAAAAATATTCCAAAGAACCGTATCTGGGTAAAACAAGATAATTCCTGAGAACATACAAGCCGACCCGGACCTAAAAATTCCATTAGAAAAATCACGAACCAAATCTGAACCTGACAAAAATATTCCAAAGAACCATAACCTGATCCGAGAAAGACAAAATAATTTCCGTCTACAGGTAACTGCAAGACAAATAATGTCCGTGAACACACACCCCAACCCTAAAATTTCATTTGAAAACAATCCAAAATATGATAACTGACAAAAATATTCTAAAGAATCATAATCCGATCCGAGCAAGACAATATAATTTTTGTGGACATGCAACACGACTAGAACCTAAAAATTCCATTTGAAGTCAATGTGAAACCTGACCCAAACAAAATTTTAACTGGACAAAAGTATTCCAAAGAACCATAACCGATCTGAGCAACACAAAGTAATTTCCGAGGCAACCCGATCCGAACCTGAAAGTTCTAGTTGAACTCAATTCGAAACTCGACCCAAACCCGGTATATGGGAGGTTTTCAGGTTGACTTCAAATGGAACTTTTAGGTTTGGATCCAGTTGAATGTCGACAGAAATTATTTTGTCTTGCTCAGATCAGGTTATGGGTCTTTAGAAAATTTTTGTCTGTTATCATATTTCAGGTTGTTTTCAAACAAAATTTTTATGTTCAGGTTGAGTTGATAGACACGCAACCCGATCTGAACCCAAAAATTTCATTTGAAAAAAAACCTGAAATATCATCCGAACTAAATCTGAATCTGACAAAAATGCCTTCAAAACCATAACCCGATCCGAGCAAGACAAAATAATTTCCATGGATGCACAACCTGATCCAAACGTTAAAATTTGGTTTGAAAAACCCAAACCAAATATGATAACCGACAAAAATATTCTAAAAAACCATAACCCGATCCGAGCAAGACAAAGTAATTTCTGTTGATACGCAACCTGACCCGAATCTAAAAATTCCATTTTTTTAAAAACTTGAAATCTGACCAGAACCAAATCTGAATCCGACAAAAATATCCCCAAAAACCATAACCAGATCCAAGGAAGAAAAAATAATTTCTGTGGACACGCAACACGACCCTAAACATAAAAATTCTATTAGGAAAAAACCCGAAATTTCACCCGAACCAAATCTGAATTAGATAAAACTATCCTCCAAAACCCAATCGGAGCAAGACAAAATTATTCCAAAGAACCATAACTGGATCCGAGCAAGGCAAAATAATTTCCGTAGACATGCAACCTGACTCGAACCTAAAAATTTTGTTTGAAAAAAAAAATGGAACCAAAATCCGAAACTGACAAAAATATTCCAAAAAACCATAACCAGATAAGAGCAAGATAAATTAATTTCCATTGACATGCAACACGACCAGGATTTAAAAATGCCATTTAAAGTCAACCTGAAACCAGACCCGAACCAAATCATAACCCAACAAAAGTATTCCAAAGAACCATAACCCCATCCGAGTAAGACGAAATAATTTCCTTCGACAGGCAACCCCATCCGTGCAAGACAAAATAATGTTCGTGCACACGCACCCCAACCCCAAAAAAAAATTTCATTTGAAAAACTCGAACCAATTCTGAACCTGACAAAAATATTCTAAAGAACCATAACCGGATCAGAGCAAGGCAAATTAATTTCCGTGGACACACAAACCAACCCTAACCTAAAAATTCCATTTGAAAAACCCGACTAAAATATTCCAAAGAACTGGATCCGGGTAAAACAAAATAATTTCTGTGAACACGCAACCCGACCTGGACCTAAAAATTCCATTAGAAAAAACATGAACCAAATCTGAACTCGACAAAAATATTCCAAAGAACCATAACCCGATCCGAGAACGACAAAATAATTTCCGTCTACAGGTAACCCCATCCGAGCAAGACAAATAATGTCCATTGACACACGCCCCAACCCGAATCTAAAATTTCATTTGAAAACAACCTGAAATATGATAACCGACAAAAATATTCTAAAAAACCATAACCCGATCCGAGCAAGACAAAGTAATTTCTGTTGATACGCAACCTGACCCGAATCTAAAAATTCCATTTTTTTAAAAACTTGAAATCTGACCAGAACCAAATCTGAATCCGACAAAAATATCCCCAAAAACCATAACCAGATCCAAGGAAGAAAAAATAATTTCTGTGGACACGCAACACGACCCTAAACATAAAAATTCTATTAGGAAAAAACCCGAAATTTCACCCGAACCAAATCTGAATTAGATAAAACTATCCTCCAAAACCCAATCGGAGCAAGACAAAATTATTCCAAAGAACCATAACTGGATCCGAGCAAGGCAAAATAATTTCCGTAGACATGCAACCTGACTCGAACCTAAAAATTTTGTTTGAAAAAAAAAATGGAACCAAAATCCGAAACTGACAAAAATATTCCAAAAAACCATAACCAGATAAGAGCAAGATAAATTAATTTCCATTGACATGCAACACGACCAGGATTTAAAAATGCCATTTAAAGTCAACCTGAAACCAGACCCGAACCAAATCATAACCCAACAAAAGTATTCCAAAGAACCATAACCCCATCCGAGTAAGACGAAATAATTTCCTTCGACAGGCAACCCCATCCGTGCAAGACAAAATAATGTTCGTGCACACGCACCCCAACCCCAAAAAAAAATTTCATTTGAAAAACTCGAACCAATTCTGAACCTGACAAAAATATTCTAAAGAACCATAACCGGATCAGAGCAAGGCAAATTAATTTCCGTGGACACACAAACCAACCCTAACCTAAAAATTCCATTTGAAAAACCCGACTAAAATATTCCAAAGAACTGGATCCGGGTAAAACAAAATAATTTCTGTGAACACGCAACCCGACCTGGACCTAAAAATTCCATTAGAAAAAACATGAACCAAATCTGAACTCGACAAAAATATTCCAAAGAACCATAACCCGATCCGAGAACGACAAAATAATTTCCGTCTACAGGTAACCCCATCCGAGCAAGACAAATAATGTCCATTGACACACGCCCCAACCCGAATCTAAAATTTCATTTGAAAACAACCTGAAATATGATAACCGACAAAAATATTCTAAAGAACCATAACCTGATCCGAGCAAGACAAAAAAAATTTTGTGGAAACGCAACATGACTGGAACCTAAAAATTCCGTTTGAAGTCAACTTGAAACCCGACCCGAACCAAATTTTAACCCGACAAAAGTATTCCAAAGAACCATAACCGATCTGAGCAAGACAAAGTAATTTCTGTCAACAGGTAACACGATCCGAACCTGAAAGTTCTAGTTGAACTCAATTCGAAACTTGACCCGAACCCGGTTTATGGAAGGTTTTCGGGTTGACTTCAAATGGAACTTTTAGGTTTGGATCCGGTTGAATGTCGATAGAAATTATTTTGTCTTGCTCGGATTGGGTTATAGTTCTTTAGAATATTTTTGTCGTTTATCACATTTAATTTGGGTCATATTTCGGGTTGTTTTCAAACAAAATTCTTATGTTCAGGCCGGGTTGCATGTCCATGGAAATTATTTTGTTTTTCTCGGATCGGGTTATGGTTCTTTGGAATATTTTTGTCGGATTCAGATTTGATTCATGTCAGATTTCATGTTTTTTCTAATGGAATTTTTAGGTTTGAGTCGGGTTGCGTGTTCACAGAAATTATTTTGTCTTACCCGAATCCGGTTATGGTTCTTTGGAATATTTTTGTCGGGTTATGACTTAGTTCGGGTTTTTCAGATTAAATTTTTAGGTATGGGTTGGTTTGTGTGTCCATGGAAATTAATTTGTCTTGCTCTAATCCAGTTATGGTCCAGAATATTTTTGTCAGGTTCAGATTTGATTTGTGTTTGGTCAGGGGGATTTATATGCTTGTTTTACAAATCTGCTGAAATACGGAAGATTGTGTGTCACCCTTGTATTTGCTTTATTTATTTCTAAATTAACATAGAAAAAAGTTTTTTAATGACTTAAAAAAACTCTGTGTTATAAGCTGCCTCCCAAATTTAACTTCTTTTGCTTTAGGAAAATATGTGGCTTACAATCTGGATTTTATGGTATATTTAATGGCATATGCCATTTTTAGCACAAATTTTGTAACATTCTTTGAATTTTTATTTTACAGGAATTTTACAAGTGAATGCCAGATATCCAGCAATCAAATGTTTTTTTTTTCTTTCTGCCAAACTGCCTTTTTAAAGTAGTTGAAAAGTGTTTATGAATTTGGGTTGTCTGTCTCTCTATCTATGCCCAACTCATGTAAACTCGGATTGTCAAGCAATTGATTTTTGTTAATGAGGTTTACTATTGAAAATGAAGTATGGAGCATTTATAGTTCATTTACAGATAGGGATACTCAAAAGAATTCTGTTACATTACGGTTTATGGCGAAAAGTCATTTGTGGTGTATTTTCATGATATTACACTGTTTTAAACATATTGAAATTGATATATATCACTGAGATGCACTACAAGGCCCTTGCTGTGGAATATGTTGTACATCGCTTTCACCATTCATTTATGACACAAAAAATTATTTGTTACAGTATCATTTAAGAACTATAATTGCTGGAAGTGCATTTTAAATTGTGGTTCGCAATTTTAAATCAAACAAATCTTTTGCCTACTATTACTTGGTCTGTATAAATTAAATTAAATAGATGATATACAGTGCAGCACAAAAGATTGACTGAAATTGTTGAAGGGAAATTTACAACTGTGCAATGAATTTCCTAACTGAACTACATTATTATAGCATTCTATGTAGTATATATACACAAATCTATAGATTATATATAGGGCTGCACAAAAGAATTAAAATATTCTGCGACTATTGATGGTAATTGCTGAATTTGGGTTTTCAGATGTGTTAGGCATTTTCCAAATTGTTTACTTAGACATCATATTCTGGAAGTGTTGGAAAATGTTTCATAATCTATTCTTGACACACGATTTTCCATTATTGTTTTGAAGTTACTCCAGGGTGTGCGAAGATATATTATTTTTATAATGAGCATAGAGAGGATAGAGGCAAGAAAATATTAAATTCTAAAAGTTTAATCATTAAAAATAAAACAATACTAAACTCCTCAAACTTTATATATATTTTTTTTGTTCACAGGCATGAAAGAGTTCCTCCTAAAGGAAGAATTCCACCTTTTTAAAAGCCATTTTGGACATTCTCTCATATATTGCAAAAACGCAAAAAGAAAATATTAGAACCGTATGGGGGGGGGGGGGGGGTGGTCAATAATCAGACATTTTGTCTACTCAAACCTTTGGAGTTTGTTTTTGAATTGCTGTACAAAAGAGCCATCAAATGAAAGGTAAACTTTTATTGTAAGCATCTGAAAAGTGAATTTTTTTATTTAGACTTTAAAAGGGAAAAAGAAGTTTCCATAAGTTTCTTTTCGTAATAGAATATTTCGTCTTAATTATACAACACTTTTGTGTAAAACATCAACTTGGTGTGCACATAATTAGCATGAAGAATTTGTTTTTTCTTTTGAAAGAACGTGAAAAGTCTTTCTTAACAGTCAAAATCATCCAAAATGTTTGTTTTGAAAAATTAATCATTGTATTTCACATCATTTTATCAGCTATATTTGGATTTACATCTTTAGCAAACTGTCAGTTTCCTTTTTTGATTCAATAAACCTATACATTTATTGTTAGTCTAAATTTGTTTTTGTTACCTTCTAAATTACAAAAAAATTAACAATCATTTGTACAATTATATTATTTTACTGTTTTAAATAACTGTTAAAAAGTGTCTAAATTGTACCAGTTGGCGCCATTGAATACATAAAAAAAAAAAAAAAAAAAAAAAAACCTCCACCTTTTTTTTTTAATTTCCTACTTTCATGCCTGTGTTCACCAGTGTTCTATTGTGTAAAAAATTTCTTAGTTCCTTACATTACCATGTTTTGTATTTTAGTATGTAGTTTATCTTTTTGTAATTATTCAAATCTTTATATTTCATTCTTTGAATTCTAAATATTTTTAGATGTTTCTTAAATCAGGGCCAAAACTAGCCTTTTTTGCACGCAGGGCAAACATGGATCTTGGGACCCCTCCTCATGCATAATAAAAGTTATCAACCGCAGGTACGCTATGCAAAAAAAGAAAGAAAATCCTTTAAAAAAAAATTATTTAATAATAATTAAAATGCGAGCAAAAAATATGTAAACAACGCTCCCATAGGATTAACATTAGCTTGAGCATTAAGAGTCTACACAAGTCACGCGAAGAAACTGGATCATTAGTGTTAAACCAATGGGAGTGTTTTTTTTTAATTTTCTCACTTGCATATTAGGGGTCGTTCAAGTATTATGTAACCGGCAAGGAGAGGGGGGGGGGGGTCCAATGTCTATTTATTTTTGCTGAGAGGGGGATCACAAGGATTCTTACATAAGCATTAGACAACGAAGCAACTATAATTTAACAACAAAAAGCAAAAGAGCATCATTTGTATGAGTATTCTGCAGATGTTGAACGACTTGAGAAAAAAGATATGGAATAAACAAGGACCGGAAACGAGGAATATTCCAGCCCACCACTGCATTAAAAACGTAATAATAGACAATGCAGAAACATGGATTCAAAGACTTTAGACACCAGACTAGAAATGTGAATGCCATATTCTTATGATTCTTGTTAAAAATTTTAGTTATGTGCCTAAATAAGTTAGGGCCTGTTTTATTTCTTAGATTTTTATTTTTTCAATGCGATAAATAGTATATTAAAAACTAATTTGTATTCTATGAATTGTTTAATGCAATAAATAACAATATATTAAACCAGTTTTATTTTCCTTCGATACCACAACCCCTATATGTCTATTTATGTAAATTTGCTAGATTAATAATGTAATTTATTGCTAACTGTAATTTTTTATGGCAAACATTGTTGATGTTAGAATGTCATAAAATCTTACATAAGCAAAGAATATGGGGTCTAGAATTTGACCCCCGGGCTGCCCCTGAATTAAACACTGATTTTAGCCCATGCAGACCTTTAGTATATTTATGTGACATTCGTTAGCAGGCGATCAGAGATCAGACAAAAGCTAATTGAAATTATGTGAAATCAAGCAATTTTTAAAACGATTTAGTGTAGAAAATTGATAACTTCTCTCTGATAATTTAAACAGAAATATAAACAAAGATCATACTTAATATATTTATGCATTTGACTATGGGTAACATATAAGCCCCATGGACCGATAACAGGGCTGCCACTATCAAATATTTTTGCATGTTATTTGTACTACTGTTAACGAAGAATCTTTTTATGATAGATTTCTCTTGAAATGGTCTTGGAAGCAAATGGCAATGATTATTTAAAAAAGTGTTATGAATAATTAAGAAAATAGTTGCCAATTACAATGTTTTATAATAAAAAATAAATTTGTAATAAAAAAAAGGATTAATCAATAAAATTACTTGATCAGACCTCTCATATTATTCTAGTAATAAATGTGATAAGGATGAAAATTTTGATGTATAAACTCTACTCTTTCATTTCAATATGCGTGAAGTTTTTGACTTAATTAGCAAATATTAAACATGTCAAAATTTTAAATTTATTAAGATAAACAATCTGAGTCAAAGTCAATATTTCCTGAAAATTTCTTTTTTCTAAGAATCTTCAAAACCATTAACATTTCATAATTTTTGTCGACTTTAAATCTTTAGTAGTTTAATTCTTAATCACTTGAGTTATTATTTACTATTGTTAATAAAGCAAGAAACCAACAGAGTGAAAAAGTGTCTAGGCTAGGACTCTAATCTGCGCTACAGACATTGCGTACCAAACTGTTTACCAAGTTACCCAGGTGACATCCAGCAATGCACTCCTCGCTCTTTAATATGTTGACAAGGTTGCACCTGCAGCACAAGATGTAATTCTTTCATGTGCCACAACCAGGGATGTAGTGGAGGGTATACGGGGGTATACCCTATGGATTTTTTTAAGGAACACCGTATACCCTCTGTTTCTCAAAAAACCTGTAGTATATATACACTAGGGTATACCCTCTGCTTTTTTTACGACTACACCACTGGCCACAACTACTGTAGCAGCAAGCATGAGCGAATTAATTTGCCATAATTTATCCAAGCTTTGGTGAAATGTATATATAATTTTGTAGAAATGGCATATGCCTCAAGAAATAGCAATTGAATACTTAATGGCTTAAATTATTATTCAATTTTTCTAATAAGGTGAGAAACTAACGTAGTGAAAAATAGAGGTGTGTGCCATTTCTACAAAATTATATATTTAAATCTTTGGGATCTTGTAACCTTGCCATCTTTACAACGACAGGACACATGTATGTATGTGAGCAGGAACATCAATATTAGTATAATAAAAAGAGAAACTAGGTTGCACTAGAAGAAAAGCAAATCTGTGTTGTTACATTTCAAATAATCATTAAAAAAAAAGTGAACAGTTTGTCAGAATTATCAGCACCAACCTCTTAACAATTCCCATTCAGTTCATGCACCTGCCCAGATTTGTTGTGTACTTGGTGTTATCTAAGCAAGATCATAACAATATTTGTAGATTGAATATAACCTATAAATAACACATTCTCTTCTCGAGTACCCACAACCTGCTTCAACATTTATTGATAAAACATTTTACACTTTTTAAATAAGTATGTTTAGGCATATAAATTGTATTATGAAATAAATTACTCGCAACAAAATGAGTAATAAATATTTAGCTATTTTTTATTAAATATTTTTCTTCCTGTGCAGCTATACCTTTTCACATGCCTAAGGATGGTTCTGCTTCACTGCAACCACTGCTATATGTTGTACATATGAAAAATAAAACTATAAAGACAATACAATTTCTTTAATAAAATACATTAAGGTACAGTTAGAAAATATGAAACATTTTGTATTATTTAATGAAGAATTATTACACCAAGCAGTAACAGTTTTTGATACAGATTTCAGGTATCAGAATGTGTTGAAGAACCAGTTTTTAATTTCATACTGGTTAATTATACTTTTACTGAACTGTTAAATGACGACTTTGTGTTGATTGTTGTTGTGACCCTTTGATATAAAGTTATCTGTTACATAGAATGCTGATGCTGATCTTTCATATTGGGTCTTTCATCACTTGAGATACTACCGTTTCCCAAGATTTGAAAATAAGGAAACACAATTTTATAGCTTTTTTTCCACTAAAGCTATAGAAATAAAATGTTCTGAAGTTCTGGTACATATGCTGATTACAAATAAATTAGACGGAGTACAGAACCAATTATCCAGAATGCTGAAAATCAAAGATTAATCAGGGTATTGAAAGAAGGTAATTTATAGGAACCCATCAGAAACAAAAATTCTTCTGCATAAAAATCAAAACACCTAATATGTAATTAAATATGTTTTCGTTTCAAATCCCAGGGCATCAAGTTATACCATGCATTTTGCAATGTTACTAGCAATACATGTCAAGCTGGCAGTATATGATACTTTTTTCTGCAAAGATTCTGAAATAAGTCTATTAGAAATATCATTCTGATTTCTGAATAAATGGTTCCATACTCATATATATAAATAAATGCCACTGCCCTTCAAGGTATTAACAAAATTTAACATGTTTAATATAAATACTTTCATTTTTATTAACAGGATACTTTGATAGGTAAACTTTACCCTAAACAAAATCCATGCATTAACCCTTAGTGAGGTGGTGGTTCATTTTTGGACCACCTAATACCTAAATGCCACACTGGCATCAGAATTTTAAATGAAAATTACCTGTTTATTAAATATGTAAAGACTCGCTTTTACTCATTTTAAACTAAATTTGCTTGTGTCATTCAGTCATTTGAGCATTTTACAAATCTAAGTACTTTGCCCCTAGATGAGTTAAGAGATATTTATTCGGTACTTTCCAGTATAGGGATCTTGGCATATTTTTAAAAAGCTTGGTGCAACTTGGGCTCCAGAAAGTGAGATTTTTTTCAAATGATATAAACAGCTATGAAAACAAACCTGATGAGCTTTTCTGCTAGTTTATATATGTATTTATATATAAACATATATTTTATATACACATGCATACAGGGTTCGTTGATATATATCCGATATTTATTTTCAAATTATCAAGATTTTTGATATTTTCATATTACTTGTTATTTATTTTCAAAATATCACTGTGCAAGGTATTTTTGATATTTGCAGTCAAAACAGGTGCAAATGAAATTTCCAACTGTTATTGACTGCGTTGTTCTGTATGTAAAGAATTTTTGTCTCTGATAGTGACTTTTTTAGCTGAAGAAGAAAACAAATATCTTTTCCAAACTCTGTTTGATTTTTTTACTTTTAACTGTAGGTTATGAGGGACATAATTCAAAACAGACACTGAAAGATAAACTGTCTAATTTAGATACTCAGTTATATATACAGCTTTATTAAAAATGAATTTGTTTTGGTATTGATTTAGTTCAGCTTAAACTGTTACAGCATAATAGAAAATAAAAAATAAAATAAGCTTACATTTATGTTTAAAATTTTCAATTAGAACAATATTTTGTATTTAAAATTTTGTTTTATAAATTTCTTGGTAGTTGATATTGAATCCTATAGCATTTGCTTTTCTTTTTTAATGTAAGTGTATAAAGCAAATTGTTTCTGTTTTCAATTAGTTTTTTTTCAATATTGGTCTGAGTAAAAAAAAAAAAAAGAAAAATGTGTTTTAATTTATTGTTTAAGTTTTCATGTTAAGTGCAATATGTTTTAGTTTCTAATTTATATTTTGCTTGAAAATATTTATTATCAGCAGTAAATTGACTATTTTGAAAATATTGGATATATATCAAAATATCATGATATTTATGAACCCTGCATGCATATGTATATATTATTAGCAGTGTCGAATCCAGACACTTTTCCCTCGGAAGAATTTTCGTTGCTCCGTGGGTGACATTTAGAGTTCTGGGGGGAAAATTGCACTTTTTGACCATTGAAGACACAAAATCTCAAATCTTCCGGGAGGGACATTTCATTGCTCTAGGGGAGGAATGTCCCCCTCCCCCCTTGGGCCACTCCTTGAATTCAACACTGATTATTAGTGTTTTTTATATGCAATTTATCTCTGTTTATTTGTATATAAAAATAGATAAGTGGCTTGTATGTATTAAATAAATTGGATAAATATGGAAAAAATGCTTGTGTATACGAAACAGTGAACAGGTTGCCATAAAGTATGAATGAAAAATTTCCCTCTCTTGCAATCCCATTTCCTTTTTCTCACCAAATCTCCCATACTGGAAAAGAAAGAAAAATATTAAAGCTTTGTACATGGAGAACTTGGAAGCAAAAATTTTTATTTTCACTTTTTAGTACTGTAATTGAAAAATTTGAATGTATTGTTTTAAAAAAAAAATTAAATGTTTAAAATTTTTATATATGCCTGCATGACTCGATGTAGAACTATCCCAGCTTCAGAATTTAATAAATGAAAAATACTTTTAAAATATCATTAAAGACAAAATAGAGCATACAGTGTGTGTATAGAGTTTTTATCTGTTAACATTATCATCCCAAATATACAGGAACTTTTGAATCAAAATGTTTTGTATCTATAATTCTTGAAACAAACCTTATATACCTGTAAAATCTTATGTTTTAGACATGACAATAAACATGGTTAAAACCTGCAAAAACTCATTATTGCTCAAAAACCTGATTTGTTTACGCTAAAAATCACCACAAAAATCTACTACTGTCACTACAAAATCATAAGAGGAAAGATTAAAGAATAAGAGATTTTAAATTTTGTGTACTAGGTTAACAAAAGAATGGGAGAAAGTGGAATCTTCAAGAAGGATTAACAATATATATAACATAAACCACGTGTTAACAAGAAATTACTTTTATAGTTATTTATTAAATAGAAAATTATGAAAGTTATTTCAAAAGTTTTAATGAAAATCTCAAGTAAATATAACACAGTTCATGGTAATTTGAATACCCTAAATAATACAAATCTTTATATACATTACAGATATTGAATTTAAAAAAAAGAAAACCCTTAAAATTAGGTAGAGAACGTGTGAATACAATCCATTATTTACCTTTGAAGCTGAATAACTGTCATTAAAAAAATTAAAAGTGAGATAAAACAGTAATTTAGAATTATTATTATTAAATAAATAGAACTTCTTCAATAATTCTTTAAAAATAAAATCCTGACAAATAAAACTAACAAGGGACAACTTCAACAGAATAAAATTATAAACGTAAACATAAACATTGTTTTTAAACAGCGCCATCTGGTGCTGCTTTAAAACAAGCATGATACGAGCGCCATCTATTAATGAAATAGTGAAACAGTTAGGATGGTTTAAAATATGAATGTTATATTACTTGAATAATTTTTACAATTTTTGACGTAAAAGAAATTTAAATTCATAAATATAAAAATTAGATTAACTTACGAAAATTTATTATAAATAAGAGAGTAAAAAAAGATGCATATGTTACAATTTTATTTAATCTAATATATACTTTAATATGTTCAATATATAGGACTTAAAATAATTTATACTTAGCTTAGATTTTAATAATTTCGCTTTAAAAAAATATTTCATTATCTTGATATTATCATTTAAAAACTAAACAATCTATAAAATAAAATGTTTTCTGTTTATATTTATATTAAATGGGTAAAAATCTAAAATTTTAGATACCTCAAGAAAAATAATCATATATATTTTATTAAATGCTATTATTATAAAGTTTAATGATTCATGGTTCTTAACCACATAAAAATCTTATAAATAATGGAAAATAAATTCCAACCCCAAAAAAGGCTTACCTTACTTTGTTGCAATAGTCAATATCTAAGAAATCATCCAGAGTTTAAATTAAAAGCAGAAGAAGAAGAAGAAAAAAAAAAAAAGAGTTCAGAAATAAACATGTGTACTTGGATAATGATGACAAATAGTACTTTACGTTGGCAAAACTATTTTTCCTGAATATCATGTATACTGAAAAATTATTGCGAAAAACTGAGGTTTTGCTGCTGAGACAGCTAACAAAATTATATTTAAAGCAAAAAGAGTTTCTTGAAAGCCGAGACAAAATTATTGAAACGTTTAATAAAACACTTTTTGTTGGCTATGGATATGATAGGAATATTTGTGCAATTTTGTTCTTAAATTTGTAGAATATTTATCTAGTAAACAAAATTCAACAATTAAAATTTTTGTTTCCGTCAACACTGATGAAGATTTTGGTTAACATATCAAACTTTGCTAATACTAATTTTTTTTTTATTTGATCACCTGAGCAATTATGTGTTTCATTTCATACTGAAAAAAAAAAGAAAGTAAATGTTGTTTATAAAAAAAATTGTTTGTTCATTTTTTACCAAATTTGTATTTCAAAGATACAAGTGAAAATAAACAAAAATATTTTCAAAATATAATGATCATATTCTGCTTTCTAAACTAGGCATGGTGCCAGAACTTGCCTGAAAAGGGTTCTCTGAGCATGGGCCCTCACGGTTGTATGATGAAAGAGGGTAGATAATTGATTACATTATCTATGCATATAATGTATATACAGGGTATATTTGATGGTCAGAACTGTATGTAATAGTAATGCATGTCAAAACAAACAATTTTTATATAAAAAAACCCAGCATCTCGGAATTATTCCTTAATAAAAAATACAATGGACATGGGTGTCAATTTTTTGTCTTTTTTCTAGTCAAACATATTATAAACTAGAAGACTCATTTTTTTTTTTTTAAATTCCAGTTTAAAACATGTTTGAAGTGAAAAAAAAATGAAAGATTGACAACTATGAAATAGTTGTGATGCCCGAGTAAACAATACTGAGTGCTTTGAATTTTGATCAGTGCATACAGAGTCGAACGAATTACAGAACAATTTCAGTGCTTTCTTTGATGTCGTGACATTACAAAAAAAAAAAAAGTTAATTCATTAAAAGTTTTATTATTAAATCGAAAATATTGTTTCATTATTTTCTTTACTGTATCAGCCATAAACAGAAATCTGGATTTGATTTAGAGCAATATACATGGTGAGGTGTCATATTTGACAACCTTCAGATATTTTCCAAACCAATAAAGCATTCTAAAACCAGAAAATTTATTTAATTATATATGCCTTGTTTCTATAGGGTAGTTATTTTATTTATAACATTTCTGTTTTAAAAAATGTTCAATTTGAGAAAACAACAACAGCAAAAAACAGAAGGCTGGTAATTATGTACTCTATATATATACAGTAGACTCCCTCAAATCCGCACAGCTTGGGACCAGAGGTTGTGCGGATTTTAGAATTTTGCAGATTTCTGGTCATTGATTTGTTTACATTTTTGAAACATTAATTTGATTGGTAGTTAAGCAAGGGAAATTATAATGAATGCTTACAATAAAGTGAAACATTAAAATAAGTAAAATATTAAAATAATTTATTAGTTTAAAAGTAAGTAATTATTAAAATAATTATGTAAATAAAAATATTACGATTGAAATCGATTCCAAAAGTCCTATGCTGCCATCTAGTGATAGCAAGGAGAACAGTGTTAATGCTATTATCAGTATATATAGCTTATTGTGCTCACTGTAACTTTTTTCATTGTTATTTAGAGTCCTCAATACTTTTCTTATACTGCTTTGTATGTTTAGAAATAAATTTGTCTATAACTTTAAAAAAAATTCCGTGAACAATAATTTTAAAATAGCTTTCCGGTTCGTGGATTTTTCCATTTCCAACCCTGGAATTTTTGATATAGATATGCTAATTTATATCAAAGTCAAAAGTAATGTAAATTTATTTAGTAATAAATCAGCTGTAATAGCCAAAAGAGAATGATTAACAAAAAATTTAGTAAAAAAAACATTGCGGTAGTTGCCGATTTCGGCGCCATCTTGAATTTTGTTCCTGCAACTTAACCGTAAATTTCATTGTTTACAGCTGAAAAAATACGTGGATTTAAGGGAGTCTACTGTATATATATATATATATATTACACGGAGTAAAAGAGGTGAAGGGGAAACTTAATAGGCATTACTCACCGAAAACACAAGTTGCATTTTGGTAAATAGTGAGGGCGCTGCAACCCGCATGTTGACCATTCTTTTAGCAGAATATCATATGATTGTATGCATAAGAGTATGTTAGAATTAAAAAATATTTTATGTTATTCGTTTATTTTTTATTATTGATATTACAAAGCATAAATTAAGATGGGGTATAAGTGCTTTGTTCCTGGATTGAAAACAGGTTATACAGGTGACATAAAAAAAAGAAAAAACGAAGGGAAAATAAAATTGAGCTTGTTCCGTGCTTTAGAGGTGACAGATTTTTTTTAGGCTTTAATATAAAGCTATTTCCTTGTAATTATGTTTAAATTGAGAAATTTGTATCTTAAATCAATCTTAGTGTATATGTTTTTTAAATGTTATACTTAATGAACACTAAAAATTGAAAATGATCATGAAAAACCTAACAGTTACTTGAGAAAAGGCTATTATTCAGAACTTCAACATTTAAAAAAAATGATATCACATAGCATAAAAATAATAATTATTTTTTTTGTCTTAAAGTTCATGTTAATCAAAGAGAGAATGCTAAAAAAGTGCTCTCTAGTTTAATAAAATCCGTGTTAAGTGAAGGATCTGGATCCAGTGTCTTCAGAATCATTATTTTATTCACCGAATGGTTTGAAATTTAATATATATAATCATTGCAGAATTTTGTCATGTCAAATTCTATGAAAATGGAATCAAAACTTAAAAAGATATTAATAAAAGTTTTCTTCATTTTATTAAATCCTATCATATGTAATTAATTCAATGATATCCCATGATAGGTAATGATTCTAGGTTGCCATGGTGATTATTCTATTAAATCGTGTCATGCGTAATTAATTCAATGATATCCCATTATAGGTAAAGATTCTAGGTTGCCATGGTGATTATGCTATTAAATCCAGTCACACGTAATTAATTCAATGATATCCCATCATAGGTAATGATTCTAGGTTGTCATGGTGATTATGCTATTAAATCCCGTCACACGTAATTAATTCATTGATATCCCATGCTAGGTAATGATTCTAGGTTGCCATGGTGATTATTCTATTAAATCCTGTCACACGTAATTAATTCAATGATATCTTATGATAGGTAATGATTCTAGGTTGCCATGATGATTACGTTCTATTTAAGACTATCCTATTATTTTCGTATTACTGAATTTAATGTATATAATCGTAATAAATTTTGTATTCATGCATTTTTGCATAAGAGTGAGTCTAAAGGGTTATTAAAATTTCATATTCTGTATGCTCTGACTTGAAAACATATAGCAATCTAAAATATACTGTTACATTTTTTCATAAATATTTATGAAGTATTCTGGAAAATAATCTTAATTGTATGTTAAGAAAAACCTGAATTTTTTGTAGAAATTGAGTCGGGTCTGATTTTTTTTTTTTTTTTTTTGCAAGGGACGGGCCTGTTTTTACTGATTTTTGCATGGGGCAGACCGGGGGGTGAACTGCAAAAAAAACAAACGGGCCAGGCCAGGCCAGGCCGAACTTTAAGTTTTTCCATCTGCCCGGTCCAGGCCTAATTATTTCTCTTTCGGGGCAGGGCAGGTCCGTGTCTGGAAATTCCGGTCCTCTACCCCCCCCCCCCCCCCCCTTCTTCCTTATAAGTAAGATTATATTAAAATCAAACCTTACGACTTTAGTAAAAATTAGTTCCTGACCTATAATTTACACGTTTTCTTTCCCAAATAATTAAGATAAAAATTTGTTTTAATTCTACATTTATTAATTGCATAGATATCAAAAGTTATGAATTATTCAAAACTTATAAAATATACGCGACATTAAAATTTACTCCAAAAAATATTGAATAATACTTTTAATTTTTAAAAGTCATAAGTCCATTTATTTCTTCGCGACAGAATAATCCCCGATATTCAATATTTTTAAATGGCCTGCCTTCGCTTTTTTGTCAGAAAGATCTCCGATTTTAAGTGTCTTAAGAAGCAATCTTTTCCCTCCACCCCTTTTACTCCGTGATATATTAATATATACCATATAATCCTGATTGTAAGCCCACCCCACCCCTCTTTTCAAAAGAAAAATAAGGTAACTTTGGCATGAAGCTCATAATCGAGATTAAACATATATATAAAAACCCTTTTTTTACCATTAATTTAGAAGTAAATAAGGCACATATGGAGACAAGAATCTTCTGTATTTCGACAAATTTCCGATTTGTACGAAAAAATATATATACAACTTTCCCCCTTAAAATCTTCCCAACAAAAACCCCTAAGCAAAATTTTAAAACTTTATTTTTTTTTTTTTTTCAAATTTATTTGTTTATATGTTATTTTATTTATTGCAACAATAATCTAAAGTCTCCCTCCCAAAAAAAGCTTTCCTCTTTGCCCCTCTCCGTCTGGTATTAAACATGCATAATTTAACGTATAAGACTATTTTAATTTTAAATTTCTTCTCTGACCTATTTAATAAATAAATAATACATCAAATAAATTATCACCTCCTTCTCAAATCTCTGCTTCTCTCCCCAACCTTCTTATCATGAGCATTAGCCTCGCCCCCTCCCTGCATCTCATGCATGTTAAAATCTGTAAAATTGTTAAGTTTTTTTCTGCTCGATTGTAATTTTGTTTTGAAAATATTTAAATAACCACCTAAATTATTTCTCATCCTCCTCTGTAAAAATTACCGCCTTCTAAACACACAATAAAAAAATATATTTTTTTTTGTGCTCTATGTAAACATAAAATACACATGTGATTCAAGGGTGAAAACAACCAAACAGAAAATTTATTGCTTTCCCTGCCATATGTTTAGAATCTCCTCCCCCTCCCATTTGAGGGGAATGGATGGAGCAAAAATTTCAAAGAGGATAAAGAGTTGAGATGAGTGAGATTAAAAGACGTTATGTAAGATGAGATTTTAGGTAAATCATCTAACTATAAAATAAGAAATATTGCAAAATTAAAAAAAATAATAATTTTAAAGATTTTAAACTTTGCAGAGGAAGGGGGGGGGGGTCAGTCGGGAAAGAGGAACTTCTAGACAAAGGAGTGTAATTTAGATAGATTATTTACTAATTGTTACTACTATCGGACAACAAATAGAAAAAAAAGAATTACTAAGATTTTCAAGATTTTAAAGTTTTTGTGTTGAGGAGGGAGGACAAAGAAGGGAAGTTGATATTTCATGTAATTTTATTAGGACAAATGAAAGACATGAAAATTCACCAAAAAAGTCAAAAGATTCAAAATTATCTCTACCTTAGACTTTAAGAATTTTTTCCACAAAAAAATTGTGTGAAAAGGGAGGAGGGCTTATATTTGGGAATGGCAAAAAAATCAAAACTGCTTAAAAGTGGATGGAGGGCTTACAATCGTGATTTTACAGTATATATATACTTTTTAAGAAAATTTTGACCCTGTTTTCCAATACAAAAATTGTTGTATTGATTTGTATATCCCTTACAGATGAAGCAAATGTACTTAAGAACAGCAGAACTATTACACGATACTATTAACTACTTTAATAAATTGCAAAAAAGCCAGCTTCTAATTACTGACAAATTTTTTTTGACTTATATTAAACAACAAAAATTAAACTTCAGAAAAAACAGCAGAAATTTTGGTTTTTTTACAAGTGAAGGAGCCGTCCTTCGGTACAATAAATATAATAGTAACCTAACATTGTAATCTTAAATACTATTTGTCTAAGCAACACAAGTCGTCAGAGACCGACAGTTGACTTTTATTAGATACAGTCAAACCTGTCTATCTCGAAACCTGCCTATCTGGAAAACCTGTATATATCGAAATTTTCAAATTTCCCTGCATTTTCATTCAAAAATCAACGTATTTTCCAAACATATCTCAAATTATTTTTTCTCCAAACCTGCCTATCTCGAATTTTCGGAAGAAATACCACTTTTCAATTTGAGATCCGATCTTTTTTATGAATAACAAACAATCCCACCGTAGCATCAATAAACGTTTGTTACTCGCTAGTCCTCATTTCCGTGAATTTCCTAGGAGACATACGCCACTCTCCGCACCGCAGGGAATGCTCAAGAACAGCGTGGGAATTAAGATAGATTCTACGATGTAGGGAGTTGGAGGGGGGTAGGAATTGGAGAAAAGAGGTGTGGGACCCTATTCTAATTTTTCTCCGAAAAGAGAACTCGTTCTTAGTTTGTGATCCTTTTTGATGATATTCAAGGAATCATGAAAATATCTTGGAGACTCGAATGATCTGAAGATTAATTAAAAAAAAAAAACTTTGCTAAATTTTACAACACTAAGCCAAATATTTCGCGTACGACAATAATTCTGCGCGCTCTGGAGAGCTCAGATTTGACTGCGTAACACGTGACCGAAAGCACTCCGAAGGAAACGTAGGGGATAAGAAGGCACGGTGCGACGCTATTGGTCGAAATTAAAAACCTCTCCTCGTGCCGCGCGGAGAGAGAGAAAAACCAGTCTACTACAGCCATTTAGCCAAATAAGTAAGGAGTAAAAAATCGTTTCAACACATTTCACTAATTTAGAGCTAAAAATGTCAGGTGTAAAAAGAAAATTAAGCGTTTTAACGATCGAAAAAAAGATGGAGTTTTGACTTTTTTGAAGGAAAATCCGTCTGTGATGAAAAGTATGGTCGCTGTTAAATTTGGAGTTCCACCCAGTACTCTTTCCACCATCATAAAAAATAAAGATTCTATCGAGAAATACTTTGAAAACAGCGCTAAGACCATGAAAAAGAACCGTGCCTGCACTTTTCCCGATGTGGACAAATGTGTTAAAAAATGGTTTGAGCAATACTGTGGAGAAAGAGTTCCTATCAGTGGGTTAATGCTGAAAAAAAAAGCTGAAGATTTTGCAAAAGAACTGAGACTTAGCGATTTCAAAGCAAGTAATGGCTGGCTTGAAAGCTTCAAAATGAGACATGGCATTGTATTCAGAAAACTTTGTGGAGAAAGCGCGTCTGTACCAACAAGTGTTATCGAAGATTGGCTTAAAACACTTCCATCTTTGTTGCAAGGATATGATCCAGCAGATATTTTTAATACTGATGAAACCGGCCTTTTTTTCCAATGTTTACCGAATAAAACAGCAATTTTTAAAGGAGATGAATGCAAAGGAGGCAAGCAAAGTAAGATAAGAGTAACTGTACTTCTAGCTGCTAATCAAAATGGCAGTGAAAAACTTCCGCCAGTAATGATTGGCTGTTCAGCAAAGCCAAGATGTTTTGCAAAAGTAAAATCATTTCCGATTATCTATAAAGCAAACAGAAAATCTTGGATGACCAGCGAAATTTTTGGCGAGTGGTTAAAGAAAGTCGATAAATCGATGGGCTTGAAAAAGAGAAAAATTCTGCTCTTCATCGATAACTGCAGCTCTCATAAGAATCTTCCTTCAACAAAGAACGTTACGGTAAAATTTCTACCCCCGAATACAACTTCAAAACTTCAACCGTTAGATCAAGGGATTATTCGGAGTTTTAAAGTTGAATACAGAAAAGAACTCGTTCGAAAACTCATCAATGCAATTGAAGATGGTGAAAAACTTCCAAGCATAACTGTTTTGGATGCTATGAGGATGATAGACTATGCTTGGAGATGTGTCACGGAAAAAACTATAAAGAATTGTTTTAAAAAGGCTGGATTTGAGCAACCATGCACTGTCGGAGAACAACAGCTAGAAGAAGAAGAAGAAAAGCCGGCAGAGGAAATTGATGAAAACTCCAAGGAATGGAGGATTATCAGAGATGAACTAAATTTTGACAGCTCATTTAAAGATTTTGTAAACGTAGATGAATCACTGGTAACAAGCGGAACATTATTAACTGATTCCGAAATTTTAGAAAACGTTCGAGGGATTTCTGATGATGAAGAGGAAAATGATAACGAGGAGAATATCAATATAGAAAGAGTTGTTACACCAAAAGAAGCAGAAAAAGCCGTTGAAACATTGAGAATTTTTCTTGAATCCCAGGACAATATTGATCAGGATTGCTTCTCTGCTGTTGTAAAATTGCAAAAAATTGTCCAATCTAAAAAAGTTTTGCAACAAAAACTCCTAACGGATTACTTTTCTTAAGGTATGTAAATAAAACTTACTTATTTTTAACCTTCGGTGTTTTGTATTTAGTGTAAAGAAATTTTCTTAGTCTGTTTATATAAAACCTGTATATCTCGAAACCTATTTATCTCGAATTTTTTTTTGACTCCCGAGAGATTCGAGATAGACAGGTTTGACTGTATACATAAATTTTGCAGCTTATCTGAGATTATTATTGAGATATAAAGTTGAAAAAAAAAAAGCAAGCGCATAGTTCTTTATGAAAACACTAAAGTGGAAAAATATATTACATAAGATAAAATATTTTGGTACTTGTTAGTTATCCCGTCGACCAATTTCGCCAAATTATATAAATCGCCAAACCACTTGCCAAATTATACACATTGACATAATTTTTATTTTAAATAACGAAATAACAAATAAATTAGTAAAACATTAATAAAAATACAAATAAAACGTCGAATTAATGGTTTTATTGGCCATTATTGCCATTTAATCTTACAATTAATTGATTAGTGGCAACCATTATTGGCATTTAATCTTACAATTTGGCGACAGTAATTTGGTCGATGGGATAACTAACAAGTACCAATATTTTTTTACTTACTGGCACATAATTTTGAAGAAATTACTTAACATTTACAAATTCATTTTTTAACGGAAAGATATAAAGTTGGGAAGCCTGACCATGGAAGCGATTTGGAATCGAACTGTGTTTTCCATTTTTTGATCAATCAATTACCTATTGAGTTATAAGCTATTTTGATCACATGACAAACACGTTTTTCGCCCGCTCTTGAGTGCCGTTTCTTCCTTCATGCGGAAATTCGGTTCAAAATGCCCACCTTGACACTATTTTCTGAAAGATCTATTGCGTTTGCAAAAAAAAAAAAAGGGAAAAAACAGCTCAATTACATAGTTTCTGAACAACAACACCAGCTAGTTTCTTGCATTTTCGAACAAAAATAAATTAAAACTTATGTCAGAAAGTTGCCCTTTTGGATTTGAGCCCTTAAGCTTTGAAAATTTTTCATGCTTTTTTTTGTTTTGTTTTACACATGACTTTTTTATTCATAACATGAGTATTTATCATTTTTTTAAAGTGTTTGTTTACTCTTAAATCCTCACTCTTCTGCTATGCTAATATAATCATTGTGCACTTGCTAAGACAGATTTATTATGGATCAAAGAAATATTGTGTTTCAGACAGGTTCATGTTTTTAAGCAAATATATTTAATTTGCAAGAACCATGCAGTTTTTTCGTTTAAGAGATAATTTCATTCTAAACAGGTTCTGTTTACACAAAATTTACTGTATTTTAGGAAACAACTGATTATAAAGAAGTAATACATTTACAGCAAAATGAAAAATTCCAGTAAATTATAAATTACTTAAACATTAATATCTGCAAATTTCATGCACAAATAAAAATTTCTATGTTAATGAGCCATGAAGATTTACATTGAACAGCATTATTAGTATTAATTTTTTCAAGTACAATCTTAAATATAATTTAAAATATAACAGAATTAAAAATCACAACTAATTCAATTTTAAATTGTGTAAATTTAAGTCATATAGCTAGGTTGTTTAAGTTCAAAGTGAGTGCAAATAAACATGTTTATATACATAAATGTGTTTCTTTTGCAATATGTTTGCATTACACATTTAAAAAAGCATTGTAACTTTAATAAAATGCATAAAATATAGATTTCGTATTTCAAATTTCAAGTGCATTTTTTTTATATATACTAACTCCTTGCAAGTTGCAACAAAGATTTATCAAAAGGTTATTTCAAGGGGTATATCACTCATAGCATGGAACCATAGGCATTATGGGCTCCCATTTAACACTAAATGTAATAAAGTGATAAAAATTCAGGTACATTACCTGAACACAATAACCCCTGATAAAAGTATGACTATATAGTAAAAATGAAGAATATTCTTTCCATGTGGAAATAACATGCCATCCTGACTTAACAGAAAATCAATTTGATATGTCTGTTTAAAAGGAAAAAATAAAATAAAACTTTTATATTGAAAAATGTCTTAAAATAATAAAAAAAATTTTAAGTACATTTAACACTGTTCATAATTAATTCTTATTTTAACTAAAATCTCTACAGATAAAATTATGCTATTAGTAACTTAGATTTGTAAAAGTCTTATTTTATTAAATTTATTATTATTTAAAGTCTTCAAGGTGTTATAAACACATGTATAATAATCACTTATAAACAGATAATGTTAAAAAATGCTATAAAAAGTAATAGAAAATCTTTATTAAGATTGACGATCGTTTCGTTGCACAAACGGCAACATTTTTAAAATCATGTTTAATCATCATGTCGCGTGATATTGTTTACAATGTTTATTGTTTTTAAATTATGTGAAAATATTTTCTATCGTTGAATGATTTTGAAAATGTTGCCATTTGTGCAACGAAACGATCGTCAATCTTAATAAAGATTTTCTATCACTTTTTATAGCATTTTTTAACTTTATCTGTCTTCAAGGTGTTTCAAATATTACATTAAGCTCTTAAAATCATACCACTAATATAAGATTTTTTATTTTACTTTATTTCCCATACATAAAAATTACATAGCATTCATCTAAATAACTGTTCGGTACTTTCCTAATAATTATCAAACAGCTAGTAGTTAAAAAAAAAACATTTTTGTTGCTTTTTTCATTCAGAAAAATTAAGCATACATCCGATATACACGTACACAACGAATGTAATACCTAAGAAAACAATAATCAGAGTAGCACATTTTTTAAAGATTGTAAACTGAAATTGTATTACATGCCGTTTGATGAAGTGTTAATAAAAATAAATGAAAAATTGATTTATTTTACAACATTTTTGTCCATAAGATTAGCAGTTTATTTAACATGCACGTTTGATCAAATAGTAGATACGATAAAATAAAATAAAACACCTTACATTTAAAAAAAATATCAATAATAAATTAGTATTTGCTACTGCTATTAAAGTAACACCCTTTCCCCAAACGACAAATAAAAAATAATTAAATTTATAGCAACTGTGCTCCATAATAAATTTTCTAAATATTTGTGCTTCTTTGTATATGCGGATGTGCGTGCATGCATGTGCAATGAACAACAATCGCGAGCAGGGTTGCCAGATAAAATTCATCAGTTGAGGCCAAATCGAGGAAGAAAAAAGGCCAGAAAAAGGCCAAACATAAAAAATTATCATAATTGCACTAGATGGCAACTCTAAACAACGATTATAAAAGATGATTAAAGAATATTTTAAAGTTACTTTTCTTTTTTAACTAAGTACACAATATTTCTTAAATTACTTAATATTTTTGCCCGAAATTTTCAGATTTTTGATTATATCATTAATGAATCTAATTTTATTTACTGTTCCAACAACAACAACAACAAAATTACGAGTTATCTCTAAAGTTTTTGGCAAAGAATATGCAATTCTTTCAACTGTATTTAAACAATAGAGTCTTTTTCTTCTAAAATCTCTCATAATTTGCATTTCAGAATGTGCTAGAATGTCAAAAATGTTGATAAAGTAGAATTTTTCTGTTAAATTTGAGATATTTTGAGCATTCCTTCATTCATACATGCTAAGATGCTCGGCAATTCGTTTTTGTCCGGAGATGTCTAAACAACCACATTTTATATTCCGTATGTCGCCACTCTCATATTGAGGCACTCTAACTTACACATTATTATTTATCTGCTTCGCTTTTCTCATACCATGCCATGCCAACCTTTCTGTTTACTATGGTGAAGGAATTTTATGAAGGATTCCAAACGATCACTAAATGCTATCAACCATAACTAACAAGTTCGATGCTACTTAAAAATGAATAACGTAAAAAACAACTTCAAAATACTAAAAAGGCCAGAAAAAAGCCAAAAGGCCAAATGCTTTTTTTGAGGCCAATCGAGTTTGAAAAAAGGCCAGATTTCTCAGATTTGGCCTAAAAAAGGCCAATCTGGCAACCCTGATCGCGAGAAGCACGCGCCGAAGCAAGTTCTATTCCACATTTAGAATTTCATCTCGAAATGCTTCTCTCGCCAAATTTTTTCGCCAAAGGGGTCCAAATGAGGGAAGTTTCGAAATTCGCTGCTGCGGCCCTAGTTTCAGTTTGTGTTGCCAATGAACATGCTTACATTAAGTTAATATTTTGATAATTAAGTTCATTTGGGATTTGGAAAGTTATTTTATGTGCACATTTTTTGAAAAGCTATGTTAAAAATTAGTAATTTTTTTTTAGTGTATTTTTATTTTATATCTTTATCTGAAAAGTGTTACACATTAGAATTGCATTAGGAATTCTAAAATTAGTTATTTGCAGCACCTAAATTAAAAGAAAGTAATTCATGTGTGTTTAATATTTTTGTTGTTTAATAAATAAAGTACATGGCGTGAATATTACAAGAAACTATTTTTCAAATTTTATCTTTTCTAATTTGCTGTATCACTAAATAATAAATTTTGTGTATAAAGCTAGTCTTCCTATGTTAAAACCTTAAAGATTTTCTTCGCGTTTAATTCTAGAGACTTTGATTTTTTATTAAAGCAAGTAAATACTTCAATTTTTACTACTTTTTTTTTTCTTTGAAGTAAGATGTTTTCAGTAATTTTTTGCTTCTATTTTTAATTATGTCTGACATAAATACATATTGCCTAGTTATGTATACACATATATTTAAAGTACAGTTGTATTTATTCAGTCTTTCATTATTTTAACATAAATTGAATGCAATTAAAATATATACTTTTCAAAAATAAATTCTGATACAAAAAATAAAGTTGTTTGATAAATTTGAGGGTGTTCTTCAAAGTACCAAAGTAATAGAATTTATAGTGAAGGTATCATTTCCATTTAAATTATTGTTGTTGTTAATCCCACAGTTCAAGCATTCTTTTTTAATAAATATGTTTACACAATAATAATGCTGATATTCTTGCAATATCATCTTATAGCACAGATATTTTTAAATTTTCTTATTTTTTTTTATTACTATAATTTTATGCTTCTATTTACATAATTAATGAATAGCAGAAAGAATTTCCTTTGCTATGCTCTATTTTTCGAGCATTTATAAGTAAGATACTATTGTTATTTAAATTTATTTTCCCTTATAAAGAAATTTAGTTTCATAAACAGTCTATTCAAATTAAGTTTCAGTATGCCTGGAAGGATTAAATCATTTGCAATAATGAAAGGATAAACAAAGAAGTAAGAATACATTATGTTTTTATATGAAACTCAATAATAAAATCCAGAAAATAGTCTTTTAAACAAACACTTTCATATCTTATTATACAGTTTAAAAGAAAATGAAAGTGGTTAAACTGTCTTCGGAAATCAAATTACTTGAAAGAAATATTAGACTAAAAAGTAAGGAAAAAAGCACTTATTGTACTTAAAAGTAGAAAACTTTTTATCAAAAATCTGGAGGTCAAAATAAAGAGCTTGAGGTGCTACTAAGAATATTTCAAGTAAATTGGAATTTTTATCACATTCATAATATAATTTAATTTATAATGCATGTTTAAGATTTTTATTTTCAGATCTTCATGCTCTGGCAGTTTTCTTTTAATCCCTGGATTGGATTGTTCACAAAAAAGTTATTTTGTACTTTTAAATATGCTTGTCAAATAAACATGTTATTTTGTTTTCTACCCTTTAGTATTTGATTAATATTCAAGCCAAAAATACTCAGGAGGATGAAAAAGGAGCTCTCACCAAGTTTGGGCAATGAGCTGGCAATTGTGATAAAGCTGTCACTTTCTTCTTAATTTTGCATTTTTATTTATATTACTGCAATTGTTACTTTACATTGTTGTGACAAATAAATGTTTACGGTTGAGTCATGTGGAAATAGATTTTTTTTTTTTAAAATCATGCCTGAAAATTAGTTATATTAAGAAATCATAATTGTTTTTCAATTAAAAATGAAAATTAATTAAAATTAATCTGTTAAAATTTACTTAAGCTGTGAAACAGAGAGTTAAATCTGATAAAATTAATAGAAAAACAATGAAAAGAAAAGCATTGATAAGAAAATTAACATACGACTACTTCAATGCTTCATGATAGAAGTCTTTTCTTCCATGCAAAATAAATGAATAAAAAGAAAAGTTCCCAGTTAAACTGATGGCATTGAGCCTCACAGGCTATTCATACTAATTGTATATTATACTCTTATTTCAAAGAATAATGCCCCTCAAAAAATAAATGAAGGGGATTAGCCCCGTTTCCCCCTTTATACTTAACCAATGAACCTCCAAATCTAATCTGGGAATCTTTTTAACATAATAAACTGGTACACCAAATTTGAAGCAAATCAGATAACTCTGCATGAAAAAACCATTTAGCTAAATTAAGGGGGTATTAGCTCCCAATTTCTCCCTTTATGCTGAACCAATGAACCTTCAAATCTAATCAGAAAAGCTCCTTATCAGAATGAACCTAGAAAAAAAAAGTAAACTGGACAATTCTGCATAAAAACCGATTTATCTAAATTAAGGGGAGGGGACTTTTCCCCCATTCCCCCTTTTATACTTAACCAATGAACCTCCAAATCAAATGAAGAAAGCACCATATTGGAATAAACTAGTATATCAAATTTGAAGCAAATCGAATAATTCTTCGTAAAAAAACCATTTATTTAGATTAAGGGGGGGGGGGGCTATCTCCCGTCCCTCCTTTATACTTAACTAATGATCCTCTAAATCTAATCAGGGAAGCTCCTTAACATAATAAACCAGTATACCAAATTTGGAGCAAATCAAACAATTCTACATGAAAAACAGATTTATTTAAATTAAGGGGGGGAGGGACTAGCCCTCCTTTATCCTTAAACAATGAACCCCCAAAACTAATCAGGGAAGCGCCTTATCAGAATGAACCTAGAAATTTTTTTAAAGCAAATCGGATATTTCTATCAAGAGTTATCGCGTTATGTACGTACATACAGAACCGGCGAGTACATAAGCTCTCAGGCTTTGATAGCCTGTGAGCTAAAAAGTGAGAAAAACAGTAGCAAAGTATTATGTTACTGTTAATGCCGCTTCTAATTCTGCTTTATTTTACTCTGAAGATTAAATAGACTCCCCTTTAATGAAGCATTGAAATATTTAAATGCTAAATTAATTTTGGCTGCTTGTGCTTTTTATTATCACTTTTTACATGAAATGTGTTTACAATGAATTATATTATGAGTATGTAAAACAACAAATTTTATTATTTTATAAGTAATAATGTTTCAAATCAAAATGACACTTGAGTAAAGATCCTGTCTGTGCTCCTGTTATTACTCATAAAAGAAGAATTTCATTGCTTTATATGTTTATAAAGTATATTTTATTAAATACATGACTTGTACAAACCAACATAATGAAAAGCACATGCAGCCCAAATAAATTTAGCATTCAGCTGTTTTATAAAAGGAGACCAATCTTCAATCCTCAGGCAAAATAAGAGTGAGAAACAGCAGTAGTAACATTACATATACTTTGCTGTTAAGAAGACGAAATAGCTGTATGCTAATTTTTTTTCTGCTTATGCTTTTCTTTACGTTAGTTTTTAGAGCCAGTTCCTCTCAATAAATTAGTTTTTATATATCTTATCAGCTTTTTAGATGCTCTGAGAAAGGCTATCCAGCCCCCCCCCCCCCCTCCCCAACATATCCATCTCTCATTGTTGCTGCAAAGCTAAATATGTTTTAGAAAAAAAAAAATACTTCATTGGCACATTTTACTCTACAACACAATATCTTAATGAATTATTTTTTTATTAAAAATTACCCAGTTATTTTAATCTAATAAATATTTTTTAAATCACAGTAAATTTTATGTAAATGTAGTATAAAGCATGGCAAATTAATTTAAATGTTGCTATTTTTCTCCTTCTACATATGCACTTTAAACATAGTAACTGAAATACAGCTTTCAATTAATATATTCATCTAAAAAAATTAAAATGTACTATAATTTTATAAGTTGTTTCAATTCATTAACTAAACAGTCCTCAGTTTAGCATACATTTAGTTTATTTTTATATCCATTACCAAGTTTCATTCATTTTATCTGTAGGTGTATAATACTGTAAAATAACACAAATTTGTTTATGCTTGATCAGGATCCCCCCCCCCCATCTGTCCTGGTTGGTTGGTTGTATTTATGTCGGCCAATTATCTGCACGTGGGATATAGGCCCTAAGGGGGGAGTGCCTTCCGTGGAGGTCTTTCTAAGGGAACCTAACCCGTATTAACGCTTGGAGAACCAAGGTTCGAAGAAAACCACGAAAACTCCGAACGATTAGGCCGACGGGCGCGATTGGGATCGAACCCAGCACCTCCCGTCTACCAGCTTCGAGAGCAGAACCTCTCGGCCGCTGGTGGGGCCCCATCTGTCCTGAAAGCACTCCTTCAACAGCAATATGAACAAAATTGACTGATGGCTAATGGCTAATAAAATTCAGCTTCTTATTTTTAATTCATATGTAAATAAATCATACCTGTATTTTTTTTCTGTGAAAATAAAATCTAGATTTTTTATTGTATTTAATTAATAAAAATATTCAAAATCTGCATATGCGATCACAAATTTAAAATAATGTTAATAATTAAAATTTCTTTTTTAAAGAAATTATTTTTGTTAGCAATATTTTTACTATTGACTGAAAGAAACAACATTTTGTCGCTACAGGATATTAGTTGAATGACTATGTTTTAACTATTGTGGTTTATTGTACAGCTCTCCCCCCCCCCCACCTAAAAAAATATATATTCATTAAGAAAAATTTTATTCTGTACATATAATTAAATTAGTTAAATATTTTCTAATATTTTTATTATCAACACCATAATTTAAAAAATGAAAGCTTTATAAGCCATAATGATAAACTGAAAAAAAAAAATTATTTATTTTACATAAAATTTATATTAAAATAAAACTTTTCTAGACACAAAAAACAAACAATGTAAGTGTACGTAAGCAGCTAAATGAGAATCAGAAGTAAAATGAATTTTACACAGAGAAAAAAAAAAAATACCAAGTTGCATCAATCGTTTAATAAAAGCGCGTACTAGCATCATATTAAAAAAAAAAAAAAAAAAAAAAAAAATGTATGAAGTTGTGTCTAAAGGAATAACTAAGCAAACGTAAAAATATCAAATTGCTGAGCCGCTGAGTGAAGCAAGATTGTAAATAAAAAACACGTTGGCTGCGATTTAAATGCCTTTAGTATTTGATATAAGCTTTCTTGCTTCCTATTGACTTATCATTCATCGAAATCGTTTGTAATCGATGCTCTTTTTAGCAATTTTGCAGACAGGAGTAACTTCTTGCAAGCGTTACAAATGCATGACTATTTGCAGACCCATTGCAAGTATGTCGTCATCCCATTGCAAGTCAGTTCATTTGCAAGCGTTTCGTTTGCATGTAACTGCTAATGAACTTTTACAAATGGAACATGTAACTGCAATCGGGATTTAACTGTGAAACGCGTCGCGGTTTCCGGAAACCCCGTGCATTTATCGTAATTCGTAATAACGAAAAGGCTCCCAGTGGCATCATTTAAGTATGTAAAAGGATTTTCGTTTTAACTATTTGTTTATAAAATAATTTATATTTGTTTGTATGTATTTTATTATAATAATATTCATTTATTTATTTTTCATGCGGATTTGACAATGTTCATCGTGTTTTTTAAGTGAACTTAATATGATCTCATGTCCACGTGTTCTTCTATTAATTTGTGAACAGATCTTAAGTGATCTAGATGTATTTAAACTTTGGCGTTTTCTTTGAAAGCATTTTTATTGTTATTTATGTTGGCTAATTTTTTTATAACTAAGATCGCGTGCTATATTTTTATTTTCTCATAAAAAATGTGTAAGCAACCCAAATCGTCCAGTCTTTTTAAATTATTCCTTAAATATGCGACTGGAGTTATAAACTTTTAGTTTGCAAGTGGAGTGTAGTAAATGACAATTTCTATTTACTCCTGTTAAAATATACGGCAGAAATTGACATCCTTTTCAAAAATAAGTTATTTACTGCTTTGTTATACAATTTGTTGAGATGCCAGAACTAATAATGCACATCCGTTCTTTCAATAATCCACTCTTTCCCAAGTTTTCTTTTATTTTGAATTAGCCTGTCTAGGTTATAGTTATACAGTGTTGCTATGCTGTCCGAAAACCTGAAAAAGTATGTTATTTAGAAATTGATCAAGTATGTTGGGGAATTAAACATAATTTTGTGTGTGTGTGTGTGATCTTCCACCCACTAAAGGTAAGGTCTACGTACAAAGAATGGAAAAGATAATTCTAAATTACCCTTCCAAAATTTTCACTTCCTCCTCTACTACTGCAGCACACAGTGATTTAAATTTTTAAACTCATTAATATGTGTTCTTAACCCTGGAAAGGCTACCTGGGGTACAAGCGAGTCCCACACTTTTTTGTTTTTAATCCGTATTCTCCGCTAGAGCACCAGCAAAAAGATTGTCCTTCTTGCTCAAATGTAACTATAAGTATGTGCTTTTTTGTTTTTTCGATAAATTTGTTTGTCTTAGATGTCTTATTATCCCGGGGTCCGTCATCTTGGTTTTTTCTTGCATGAAAACTCCTCCCCCCCCCCCCCTCCAAGGAGTAAACGTCGCCAATGGTTAAATATTGTTGATAGATTAATATATTGAAAAAAATTAGAATATAATAATTATAACTATTAATTGAAAAACAATTTTTAATTCACGCCAAGAAAAAAATCAAAGATGGCGGACCCTGGGATAATAAGACATCTGGGCACACAGGGCTTAAATTTCAGGGCGGGATTCGCGCCCAAATTTTTGAAATCCCGCCCAAAATAATATCGTGGGCGGGAGATTCCCGTCCAAAAAATTGTCCATTTTCCTGAAAATTTTGCATTTTGAAATTACGATTAACTCCCATGAATGCCTTTCAAATTTCCCGATATTTTCGCGCGACTAATTGACACATTTTGCGTTTTTTTTTTTTTTTTTTTTTTACTGTGAAAGATCGTTGAAACTCACGAATTTTCGATGCGACCGGTAGAAAAATTTCATTATTTTTTTCTCGAGATCAGTTGACAAGAGTCCACGACCGATTGGCGAATTCAGGGGTGATTCTGTTACGAATTTTCCGAAAATTTAAGGCATTAGGTTGTGAAAAATCAGTCATCAGTTCAACAAAAAAATATCGTGAATTTCGACAAATGATCGCCGAAAAAATCAATTTTGTCAATCGTTCAAGGAAAAAATCGCCAATTTTGTCGCAAAGGATTGCGAATAAAACACATTTTGTCAAAGGATCGCGAAAAAACATGAATTTCGTCAGATTGCGGAAAAAAAACTTGAAATTCATCAAAGGATCGCAAAAAAAATGCAAATTACATCAAAGGATAGCAAAAAAATCATAAATTTCGGCAAAGGAACGCGGAAAAATGAGAGTTTCAGCAAAGGATTGCGAAAAAACAGAATTTCGGCAAAGGATCACGAAGAAAGAGAATTTCATCAAATGATCTCAGAAAAAAATAATTTCGTCAAAGGATCGCGGGGAAAAAGCTAATTTCGTCAAAGGATCGTGGAATAAACCAGAATTTAGGGCTTAGTCAAACGGCCGATGAAAAAAAAAAACGCGAATTTCATCAAAGAATCTCGGAATAAACGCGAATTTCATCAAAAAAATGCGAATTTTGTCAAAGGATCGTGGAAAAAACACGCAATTCGTCAAAAGATTGCGGAAAATGCGAATTTCAACAAAATTATCGCAAAAAAACGCCCATTTCGTCAAAGGTTCGCGAAAAAACACTCATTTCGTCTAGGGATTGACCGAATCAGCAATTTTGCCGAATACCGAAGCTTCGGTCGAAGTGTACACCGAATATTCGGTATTCGGCAACCGAATACTTGAAAATTTTTAATACAAATTTTTGCATATACTAGCTTTTTTAATAAACTTTAATTGAAATGAAATTCTCAATAATTTAATTCAGTTACATTTTTATTCTTAAATCTAATTAACAAATAATTTAATGACTTCTTTCCACTCACAAATTTACTAACCCATCACTTATTTTTTATTATTTTATCAGTAGTCAATACCCAAAAATAACCTATGAAAGTATTGAAACTATGCAGGCTATTATTAAGGATAAGGATTGCCAAAAAAACAAAAGTTCATTCAAATAAAAAAGAAACAATGTTGTTATTAGCTGATTTACTGATTGTCTAATTATAAACATATTGAATAGGAATGTTCTCAAAATACAAAAGGTATCATATCAATTTGTACATTTAACTATTTTCTATCAAATTATTGATAAATATTTATATTTTGATTAATATTTTAACGCTGTGGTCATGAAGATTGCAAATTTAAGCGATTTTGATATAACGGTTATAAAAGCTATAGGATAAGCATTGGGGTATACTTATTGGATGTGTGTATTTTCTTTAATAACCTTAGATATACAGATATGAACACTAATATACTTATTTGATGTGTATATTAAAGAAAATACATATTAAATAAATTTAAATTAAAAAACTAATATAGAAGTAATTAAAATTAAATGATAAGGGAAAGATATGCATCTTCCTTACTTTTTTTTTTTTTTTTCTCTAGTTGGCAGTTGTTTTGATTTCACCCCTATGTAGACTATTTTAGGAAGGAAAAAGTTTTTTTTAAATAAAAAATGGACTTTGACTTGTTTTTTGTACTGCAAGCTGAATTCTGATCTCATGCACATAATATTAAAACTCATTGTTTAGCCTATTCTACTGCTAAGTAAAAGAGAATTCTTCTAATTCTAAAAAAATACTTATCTGCAATTATTCGGCCGAATACTTAAAAGTATTCGGCCGGAGCCGAATATTCGGTTTACATGCCGAACCACCGAATACCGAATCAACTATTCGGTATTCGGTCAATCCCTAATTTCGTCAAAGAATCTCGAATTTCGTCCAGGTATCACGAAAAAAAACCCCGCGAATTTCGTCAAAGGATCGCGGAAAAACGGCAAATTTCGTCAAAAAATCACGGAAAAACGGTAAATTTCGTCAAAAGATCGCGAAATAACGGCAAATTTCATCAAAAGATCGCGAAATAACGGAAATTTTGTCAAAGGGGCACGAAAAAACACATAGCTAGTGCTGGGTGTGATTCCCTTCATCCCCTCTGTTGTAACCTTTCAGCAGGGTTGGCAAGTTTTTGACATGTGACGGTTTAAACCGATTTTAACCATGGTTAAAACCGTCGTGTCAAAAAGAGTCAAAAACCTAGTTTTAATAAAAATAATACCAAAAGAATTATTTAGCAGAGTTAGATAGGCTTTAAACAATACATTCTAAGTAAAACTGCATAAATACATTAAAACTGAGGGGTATAAACTGCAGAAATACATTCTTGAAACCTATTTGCATAGAATATGGTAAACTGCAAATTGATTGTTGCATGATTTTTTTTAAAACTTGTGAATAAAAATTACCTAACTCTTATTTAATGATTTAGTTTATCATTAATGTATGTCTTTAAGATGAACAGTTAATAAATCCTTAATTATTTGTAATCATTAAAATTAGATAGGTTTAATCTAAATTTTGCAGAGATAAATTGTTTAGATATTTTCATTTTTTTGTGGCTAGAAGCACAGAGTAATCCATCACAATTGGTATCTAATGAGCGTATTTACTTTCCTTAAGATAGAGCAAATTCAAAGATTCCCTTCCAGTAAAAAACAGTATTGCTATTGCAACAAAACCAATTTTTCTTACTTTCTCCCTATTATGTTCTTATGGATGGGGTTGTTTAAGGAGCTACCTTCACTAATGTGAAAACACCGGCCTGCTAATGTTAATCCTACAGGAGAATTTCTTTTTAAATATCTTGTTTGAAATTTCATAATTTTTAATGGGTTTTTTTTTTCAAAGTAGAAATGAAAACCCCCACTCAATAATGTCAAATTTATGGTAGAAATTTTGTTTAATATTTCCATATTTTATGTTTTTTGCATTGGATATCTAATATCGATCTCTACAAAGGCCGTTTTTTAATTTTTCGATTTCGCTTGAAGTTATTTTTATTATTATTAGCAGGGTTCGCACAGACTCCTTGGAAACTCCTTAGAAATGAAAACATTCCCAAGTAGTACTTAGAACTACTTAGATAAGCAAACCACTACTTAGAAACTCCTTATATTGTATTGCGGCTTCGGGCGCAAGCGATATTGCTGCCAAGGGGGGAAAAAAATCGTGATTGAAAACGCACGGTAAATCCTTTATGCACGTCATTCATCTGAAGCACAACATTGATTGGGTAGGGTAATCTTAATAGCAGGGCACCTACTAAGTCCGTTTTTTGACACTGTTAGCCGACCTTTATTTTAAATTTTATCGATGTTTGGCATTTAGCCAAGTATCTCGGAAAAATCGCGTTTTTCGCAAATATGTTCCAAAAAATACCGTCAAATTTCGTCCATCGATTGCGGAAAAAATTCGTAAATTTTGTCAAAGAATCGTGAAAAAACACGAATTTCAGAAACAGATCTTGGGAAAACTCGCATTTCTTAAAAAGACGCGAATTTCTTAAAAGACAGCGAAAAAACGCGAATTTACTCAAAGGATCACGAAAAAACGCCAATTTCGTTAAAGATCGAGAAAAAAAAGCAGATTTTCTCAAAAGATCGCATAAAAGGCGAATTTCCTCAAAAGATCGCGAAAAACACGCGACTTTCCTCAAAGGATCGCGAAAAACACGCTTTCCATCAAAAGATCGCGAAAAAATCGTTAGTTTCGTCAAACGATCGAAATAAAACACGAATTCCATTAGAAGTTGCGAATTTTCCCAGAAAATCGCGAAAAACACATGAATTTCGTCAAAGGACCGCCAAAAATACGCGAATTTCGTCAAAGGATCACGAAAAACACGCAAATTTCGTCAAAGGATCGCGAAAAACACGCGGTTTCCATCAAAAGATCGCGCAAGAAAATCAGATTCGTTAAACAATCAAAATAAAACGCGAATTCCATTAAAAGATTGCGAAAAAAGCGAATTTTCCCAGAAAGTCGCGAACAAACCTTGAATTTTCCCAGAAGATAGCGAAAGAAACGCGAATTTCCCTCCTGAAGATCGCAAAAAAAAACGCGAATTTCATCATAAGATCGCGAATTCGTCAAAATTTCACCTTCAAAGAAAGCGATTACCGTTGTTTTAAAAGAATAAATTTAAAACTTGTTATATTTTTTCTTGTATGTTGCATTTAGCATTTTTTTTTTTTTTCCTTTTAAAATTTTCTTTAAGATGTATCATGTATGTGATATATACAAGTGTTTGGGGTTTGACTAATCTCTATTTATGACCTAGGGGTGATTCTACTCCGAATTTTCCGAAAATGTAAGGCATTCATTTCCGGAAATTTTAAAAAATCGGTCACCAATCTGAAAATTCGGACATATGGTCGCCGAAAAAAATAAATTTTGTCAATCGTTTGCAGAAAAATCGCCAATTTCGTCAAAGGATCGCGGGGGAAATGCAAATTTCATCAAATCGCGAACCCCCCTCCAAATTTCGTCGAAAGATCGCGAAAAAACCCACAAATTTTGTCAAAAGAACGCGGAAAAAACCCACAAATTTCGTCGAAAGATTGTGAAAACCCAAAAATTTCGTCAAAAGATCGCGAAAAAACGGCAAATTTCGTCAAAAGATCGCGAAAAAAAACACAAATTTCACCAAAGATCGCGAAAAAACCCACAAACTTCGTCAAAAGAGCGCGTAAAAACTCACAAATTTCGTCGAAAGTTCACGAAAAATCGACAAATTTCGTCAGAAGCTTGTGAAAAAAACCACAAATTTCGTCAAAAGTGCGTGTAAAAACTCAAATTTCGTCAAAAGATCGCGAAAAAATCCACAAATTTCTTCAAAAGATCGCGAAAAAACCCACAAATTTCGTCAAAAGATCGCGAAAAAAACCCACAAATTTCGTCAAAAGATCGCGAAAAAAATCCACAAATTTCGTCAAAAGAGCGCATAAAAACTCAAATTTCGTCAAAAGAGTGCGTAAAAACTCACAAATTTCGTCAAAAGAGCACGTAAAAACTCACAAATTTCGTCAAAAGAGTGCGTAAAAACTCACAAATTTCGTCAAGAGCGCGTAAAAACTCACAAATTTCGTCAAAAGATCGCGAAAACCCACAAATTTCGTCGAAAGATCGCGTAAAAACTCACAAATTTTGTCAAAAGATCGCGAAAAAAACACAAATTTCGTCAAGAGAATGCGTAAAAACTCACAAATTTCGTCGAAAGATCGCGAAACACCAAAAATTTCGTCAAAAGATCGCGAAAAAAACCACAAATTTCGTCAAAGAGCCACTGAGAAAGTGCATAGCTAGTGTCGGGAGTGAATTCCCCCCCCCCCCCCCTCTCCTCTCTAGTGTAACTTTTCAGAAGATTTGCTGTGAATTTCAGAATATTTTGTTTTACTCAGAATCACCTGTGTGATATGACCATTGGTCACTGTATAAAAAAGTAGATTGTCAATTTTGTATTTAAACTTACGAAATCAATAAGCAATATATTGTCAATACTATGCAATTTCAGCACTAACAATTAGATTCTAATAGAGTAAAATTTTGTTTTTGAAATGTTTTTCTCTCCAAATTGGGCATTAAAAATTAGAGTGTGCATACCACATAACAATGCAGCACATAAAAACATCGACCAAAAAAAAGGGGGGGGGGCAAATCTTTAAAACTTTTTTGGACTCCTTGGATTTTTTCTTCTCAACTCTGTATGATGAGATTAAAAATTTCTAGATTAAATAAAAAGCACAATAAACCACACAATATTTAAATATTATACAAAAAATAAACTCAATTTTATCTTTACACAACACAATCGAGAGCACAAAATAATCATCGCTTTTTTTCTATTTTACAATCCTCCCAGTTTATTTCCCTTATAATTTCCACAAATTTATTGAAAACATGAATTTTTTTATCATAACACGCTCTATCAAAAAGAATCATTGCCAAATAGTAGCAAAAATCGGTTTTCCGATTGTACGATGGCAATGTATCCTTAATATGACGCCACATGCTCTCGATTGTGTTGGTGTGGCAACCAGTCTCCGGATCCACAAAATGCAAGCTGTGATTCACCTGTAACAACCCATAATTGTACTCTCGCAAATGATCATAAGCTTTCCAGCAATCAGAATAAATCATAATACCCTTATGAATCCACTGCTCGATACACTCTCTTAACGTTTCGGCAGATCTGTCATGGACAGCAACCAAAAACATGCGACCCGAACCTCTCTCAACGCCACCAAAAACCCACTGCCCTTCCACCTCGTGACCTCTATTATGCTTCCTCTTCCCAAACTTTGATTCATCAACTTCAACTATTTGATTAACACCTATTTTCTCAGACTTCGACTCAATAAACTCCAATACCTGCTCATTAATAAACTGCCTCCAATCTGCCATTGTATTACTTCCAAAACCCCACTGAATCATAATATTCTTCGTCTTTTCACCAATAATAATCTCAAATGTCAACAAAAAAAACCTCCGTGATCGTCAAATTACTTGATTCAAACCAAATACCAACCCTAATTGACAACTCTTTACTGCACTCTTTCTTCTTGCCATCCTCTTCCAACTTCATATTTCGACAAATCCAGGAAAAAACATCACTAACCTTTTTTTTCCGAATCCTCATTTCTACCCCACATTTAGGACAACAAACCCTAGACTTAATCAAACCGACTTCTCTTAGAAATTCAAAAAATAAATCCTTATCCTTAATCAACTCCGTCACAAAATAGCGGTTGGCTACACTGTCTTTCCCTAAAATTGGACGATTATAAGAAATAGCAAAATGTCCTCCCTTTGCTTTCAAAATTCCCTGAAACTTCTTAACTACATCGCAAACCAAAGGACGACTAATAACAGGAGCCATAACAAAAAATCAAATAATACAAATAATAATCAAATAAAGCCAAAAAACAAAATGGAAAAATACAACCTGGCCACGTGTAGCAGAAGATAGCAAACGAACAAAACGCACGTCCTCACTGTCCAGCTTCCAAAATCAAAGTGGCGCGACCAGAATATTCGCGGGAGTGACGTAGAAACTCTAGGGTTGCCAGAAACTGCAAACGGCGGAAGTCCAACGGGAGAAAATTATCGCCAGTAAAAAAGCGCCAAACAATCCGGACGTATTCGCAAGTAGTCCCAATTCTAAAATTCTGGTTTGCGACCTTTTGGCAATTATTTTTTCCTTTGTATTCAAAATTCAAACAAATTTTTTATATGACCAATTGTGTAACTGGAGAAAAGATAGAAATGAACCGACCCTGTCAAAAGAAAAGTTTTGTGGTTATTTTTCTTATCTTCGAGAAGTTTGCGAAATTCACTCTTCTCATTTGTATTCTGAATTGGTGGCCCTGGCCCGGTTGCAGAAAGTTCGAGACGGGGGACGGGCGTTGCAGATTTTCTTTTCTCTTTTGCAGATTATTTTTCCATTGAACCTTTATTTCGCTTTGTATTATGTTTAGCTTTTTATTAAAAGTTAATACAAAAGCTTAAGATTATTATTAGTAAAATTAATAAAATTCATAATAACGTCAAACGTAAGTGATCGTTTGATGAATTAATTGCTTGAATTGTAAAATATTTTAACTGCAGATTATTTTCTGCCCCTGAAGTATCTGTTGGGAGAATTTTCTGCTACTGGGGGGCCCGGGAAAATCCATATTAATTGATGAGACTTTTTTAACCATTAGGAAATACAGAAGGGGTCTGATTTCTAAAAATCACACGTTAGCTGTTTTGGGCATTTTTTGTAGAGGACTAAGAGGGGTTGTTTTTTAGGATAGATAGCAAAAAAAAAAAAAAAAAAAAAAAGTTATATTTGGCCTTACGTTGCACGTTTTTTTCATAAACGTGCGTTGTCTATTAGGGTCATTCCATATCAAATCAACCAAGCTTGCAACCTGACCTCTACAGATTTCCATGAAAATTGGTGCACTAATGGAACATATAAAGAATGTGTTAAATTATTTTTTTGGACCACCGATTTTTGATTTATAGCTCATCAAAAATTTTGAATTTTTGTAACTCGGCTTCTATTTATGGTAGAACCCTAAATTTAGGGTCATTTAAAAGCTTTTGAGTTGCACTTTAATATGATATATAACTTGATAGGGTAAACTAAAATTTTCAATAATTTAAATTTGTTTAAATTTTAAAAAGTATTTTTAAAAATCTGAAAAAAATATATTTGTTGTAAAATCTAATAATCTACAAATTCTGAAATTTTCATAGTGGGCCTAAAATGGGTTCATGGGGAAAAATTATTTTAAGTGAACTGAGAACAAGAAAATAATACATATACTCACTGGTTATAGTTCTATATTCACACTGTATTCTTGAAATCAGTTAAAATTTTTGTTCAAATTTTTTATTTACAGTTTCAGTTTCTTCTTTTGTTAAAGTATACACCCTTCCAGTGATAGTTGTGGGCAGGGTTGGAAAAAAACCGGGTTTTTTTGTAAAAAACAAAAAAAACCGGTTTATTTGGTTTAAACCAGGTTTTTTTGGTTTAAACCGGGTTTTTTAAAAATATAATTTCCTATTGCATACAGATGCATATCTGTTGCTAAAATGAACATTTTTGGATAATATGTAAGTAATATAACTTTTGTAAATATTTAAATTAAATAATTACAGTCAATTATATAGAAATTTGAAATCATTTCTAATTTAAACATAATTAGTAACAGCTATGTCTTATGTTCAAAGTAAACTGCTCCACAGAGTGAAACATTGATATCTTGAAAATCATATGAAGAATCTTTTGATTAATAATATAATAATCAGCCAATAAACATTTGATGCAGTTTCATGAATATAATATATTATTCTGTGCTTGTTATTATTATCTTTTTAATATCCAAATACTTCTGGTTATTTTGTTTTCTGAGTGATAACTCCAAGTGTCCAAGTCAACATTTTTGACCATTAGATTCAGCAACTAACAGAAAAGATTGATTGGTATTATTAAAATGCTATAACTAGCATTCAATTTTTGCAAGCTGTGTTATTCAATTTGATATCTTAAGTTACTCTTTTAAATTCTTTAAGGATAATCTTCCCCAATCCAGAAAAATTTCTTTTACAACTTAACCAAAATCTTAAAGATCATTGTATTTTGTTATTAACTGCTGTAAATAATCTGCATTTTTTAAATGAAAATACTTTATGCTAAATATTGAATATTATTTATCTATTTTATCTTTTCTAATTTCACATGTTTAAAGAAAATTCTTTAGGGTACCAGATATGTTCATCAGCACATGCTAATTTTCCTTCTACATGCATAGAAACATGACCTAGGCTCATTATGTCCCATGTTGACTGCTGAGATGAAGTGTTAAAAGTAGAAATTATTCTATCTATAATTTAAAACAATTAAATTACAAAAAAGAGAAAATATTATATTAGATTTTTTCTAAAAAAACCAAATGGTTTTTTTGACAAAAAAACCAATTGGTTTAAACCGTGGTTTAAACCATGGTTAAAACCACTTGGTTTAAACCGTGCCAACCCTGGTTGTGGGATCAACTTTTGTCAAAACATCATTTTTGCATACATGCAAAATGTCAGGTGAAAACGGATATTTGTAGGAAGCCGATGGTCCATGAGGATGTAAACTGACTTTAATTTCCTGCAAGTCTTCAAAAAAATCTAAAACACATGCTAGCCACCAATGGTCATCATATCTACATGTCACAAAACCTACCATATCTGAAAATTCAATGTCATTATTATTAGATGTAGTTTTTTCCACTGTGAATTTATCAGAAAATGAATATGCCTTTACTTGGACAGTTGACTTATTCATAGGGATAAAAGCATGGAGTTTTGGGGTTCCTGGGATAGTTCTAGCAGCTTTAATTCTGTCTTTCAAGAATAATTCTTCATCTTTGTATTGTTGAGATGAACCATAAACAAAATGCATGTTTTCAATGTTACCTTTAGCGCAGTCATACAGCTGCCGTGGTGTCATGATTTGCTCATTATAAATCATATGTAGACTTGCCCTTGCTGCAAGCCTCTTTACAGTTCCACCAATGCCATCACAAGTACTTTTTCCATGAGATGTGGCAAAAAAATGCCATTCTGCTTTGATGTTGAAATCGTCCTCGTGACAACAGAGGTTTAAGAAGTTAAGCTTATTTTTGTACTGTGATGCAGCACCATCCGAGAAATAATACATTAATGCAGGTTTTTTTCTAAACTGCGACTCTAAAAATTTTATCAGGAATTTTTGAAAAAGGTGAACAGCAATTGTGTCATGAATTAGACATTCAGAAATAATTGCCTAACTTTTATGCTCCAACTTTTGAGCATTGTCCAATTTGTAATAAATGGAAAAAGGATGCACCGTTGCTTGGGTATTGTTCCAGTGGAAACCCTGAGCAGCATCTTGTAATACAAAGGAATAATTTTCCGAAAAATCGCAGATTATTAAATACTCATTTTCCTTTAACGTTTCTTTCAAGTGGCTAAGAAAGGCAGATTGTTTGTTTGCTATAAATGAGTGTCTTAGAAGTAGTGGAATTTTATCAGAAAATGTGCTTATAAAATCTTCAACTGGCTTTATAAATGTTTCTAGTTTTGTAGTTTTATCGGCTTGTATCCACTGTTTATAAGTCACATTTTCTATGCAATTAAGCTGAAAACTGTTCTCAAACATTTCCAAAGTAACAGGCATTTGTCGGGTTTTCGCATATTATATATTTGAGACAGGCTTGCCGGCTTTTTTTGGTTTTAGCCACTTAAAAAAAGCCAGTTTTAATTTTTAAAAGTTGGTTTACAGCTAAATCATTTTAAATTTAGATCAATTAATTTTTAATGCACTTATAAATATTTTCTACTAAAAAAATTATAAATTTCTATTCAATTTTGTCAAATAAATAAGTCTTTATAAATGTTCGAAGGCAACTGTGAAGGCGTCTGAAAAAAAAAAAAAAAAAAAAAAAAAAAAGCTATAAATATTGAAAAGGATGTTAGTTAGACTCCAAACTGGTGTTTTGAAATTCTATATTACATAGCTCCACATATACTACACATTTTAAAGATTGTATTTAATGACAAAATGTAGCACATCAAAATGGAAACACTCTTATGTGTCCATATGGAGAGATTAAATTATACATGTTAAAAAATAAATTAGAAAGGATATAGGAGAGCTTGGTACATAAGTGTATAAAAAATAGAGTATGAGAGTAAAATTTTGAAAATCTTGTTGTTAAGCATATTCATGCATATGCTATTTATAATATTTTTAATAGTGAGAAATGGTGTTTTTATTACATGACTATGTATAATTTTGAGTGTTTACTAGAAATAAAATAAGACTTGTATATTAATAGCTCTTAAAATTAAGTAATAAAACATGTAACTAACTATTGTCCTCTTCAATTTTATAAAGCAGTAAAAATGAAAAAAATTGGGGGAGGGGGGGGGTGAAGTTAAAGGTCAGTGTAAACCAGATAAAGCAGTTGGTATGGCCCTTTTAAATTTTAGCTGACATTTTTGCAATTCTGACTACAAATCACTATCAAAACCATCTAAGTTTTGTTCCAGTATTAATGTCTTCATTATTCAGAAATTGGGTTGCTTATTAAACTCTAGATCAATTAAGTGCCATTAAAACTAATTAAAAACACTTGTTGTGTAGTTTATAATTACAATGCTTCCCTTTATAAAAAGCCAAAAAAGGCCAATTTTGGCCAAAAAAAGCCGGTTAAAACCATTAAAAGCCACTGACCTGGCTTTTTTTAATTTTAACCGGCTTTTTTGCAACCCTGATTTGAGAACATCTTTGTATGTTTTTATTGGTTTCTCAGCGCTTATTAATTCAGGTAATTTACACTGCATTAGCATCAACTGCGCATTTTGATGTATGGTACAAACACGGACATTATGTGCCACTACTTCCGGCAAGTACACAGTGCTTTGGTCTCAGCTCACAGAATTTGGAAAACCCTATTTTAAGTCCAGAATAGTGATGCAACGAATAGTGGTTTGGCCGAATAACCGAATACCGAATATTCGGCCAAGTTATAGCCGAATATTCGGCCGCCGAATAATGAACTTATTTTTGCCTAAAAACAAAATATAGTATGCACTATGTGCACAATTCTTGTATATTTCAAAATTAAAATGTATTGTTTTCTTTTAAAAAATTATTTATATACAAATTTTTAATTTTTTTAAGCATTATTTTACTTTGAAAAAATATTCGGCTATGTTCGGCCTAAAAATTGCCTCAATAATATAATTCAGCCCCCCCCCCCCCCAAAAAAAATTCTTAGCAAAAGTTCCACATCAGGTACTGTCGAGTTACATTTTAATAGATATGTATGTTGTTGTTACATTTTAAAATAATGACAAAATTTTAAAAGTACTAGGGAACATAAGTTTCAGCTTTCAGATAAAATAAAAAATAAGAAATCTTAATGTCTTAAGAAAAACCACTGATAGAAAGGGTGAAAGGAATATCCTCTAAAATAGTGGAAAGAAATCATTGTAGACTTTATAAAGCTCACAATTAACAAAATTTTTTTTCATCTTTATTATTTTTTTTCTTTGCTGTCAGCAGTGAAGCCTCTATAGAAAGTGCCCCTCAATGTGAAGAAGGAAAAGAAATTAGTAATTTTCTTTCCCAGCCACTGCTAGAAAGACAACAGTGTGCTTTGGAGTGGTGGACGAAAAATTCGGAAGACTTCCAAACCTTTCATGATTAGCCAAAAAGTAGTACCTCTCTGCACCAGAAAGTACCATTATATAGTAAGAGATTATTTTCAAAAGCAAGTAACATTTACGAAAAAAAAAAAAAAAAAAAAGGGCAATCACCTGAGAATGCTGAATTATTATTTCTGCATCACAATCTACGTTTATTGAAAACATTTTAACTGTTTTTTAAGGCAAATATAAACATTACAATGCTATTCTTGAAAAAAATATCTAAAACGTAAATGCATATGCATACTAATTAAGAATTTAGTATTTACATTTCTTTCATTATTTAATAAGAAATAGTAATACACTTAAAAAAATCACTTAAATTATATTTAACTTTTAAGCGTATTTTACTAAAAAAAAAAACCCTTAAGTATTGCAACATATGACTTAAATATCTTAAACATCTGTATCTAATCAATCATATATTTATGTTCTTTATAGGTATAATTCAAAATATTATTGAAAGAAATATATTTTTATGTAACAAGGGATAAATGTTAAACTTCCCATTATGATTAAAAAAAAAAAAAAAAAAAAAAAAAAAAAGGAATTAGCTTGTATAGCTGTGTTAAAACAATTTTGAATAGATTTAATGTTAGCTTATTACAGATACTTTTTGTGCTTACTGATACCGCATAAAATTTTTTTAACATGATTCCTAAATTAGCCTCTTATATAAAAATGAGTAGATAAAATCCATTCGCAGTATGAAAGTTAATGGGGGAAAAAAAGTGTTAGTTAATTTCAAATAAAATTTTCATTATACATGATGAATATAAATTGTCAAATTAAAAAGTTATACTGTGTAAATATAAAAAGATTTATTACAGTACTATTCGGCCAAGGCCGAATAATGGACTTGATATTCGGCCGAAGCCGAATATTCGGCAGACAGGCCGAATGTGCCGAATATTCGGCTTCGGCCGAATATTCGTTGCATCTCTAGTCCAGGAAACTTTTCCTTAAATAGAACGAACAAATTCACTTAAATTATTGAGGATAAGTTTTTTTGGACATGAACATTTTTCTTAATGGATATGCATAGCTGCCAACTCTTCCGATTTTTTCAGAATTCTTCCGAAAAATCGGCATGTTTTCCGATTTTACGCGCGTAATGCATTTTCTTCCGCTTTTCATCATTTTCTTCAGATTTTTAGCCTTTTCTTATGCTTTTTACGCAAGTTTGGTCAAAGGATCGCGGAGAAACCCCGAAATTTCGCCGAATGTTCGCGGTAATGCAAATTTCGTCGGAAGATTGCGTAAAAAACGAGAATTCCCCCCAAAAGAGCGCGTAAAAACAAGAATTCCGTGAAAGAATCGCGAATTTCGTCAAAAGATCGGGTAAAAAAAGTGCCGTCAAAAGATCGCATAAAAACACTATTTCCGTTTTAAAAAAAAAGCGTAAGAATGTGAATTCCGTTAAAGAATCGCGGAAAAAACACGTGTTTCGTCAGAAGATCGCGGGGGAAAAACCCAAATTTCGCCGAACGATCATGGGAAAGACGCGAATTTCGTGAAAAGATTGCGTAAACAACGCGTAGGGGTGATTCTGATCCACATTTTCCGAAAATGTAAGGCATTCATTTCTGAAAATTGGAAAAAAATCTCACCAATTCGAAAATTTGAATATAAAAAATATCGCGAATTTCGACAAATGTTCGCCGAAAAAAAATAAATTTTGTCTATCGTTTTCAGAAAAATTGCCAATTTCGTCAAAGAATCGCATAAAAAACGCAAATTTACTCAAAAGATCGCGAAATAACGGCAAATTTCATCAAAAGATCGCGAAAAAACGGCACATTTCGTCAAAAGATCGCGAAAAAACAGCACATTTGTCAAAAAAGTGCGAAAAAACCCACAAATTTTGTCAAAATATCGCGAAAAAACCACATTTCGTCAAGATCGCGAAAACCCCCACAAATTTTACCAAAAGATTGCGAATTTCGTCAAAGGGCCGCGGAAACAATGCATAGCTAGTGTCGGTAGTGGATCCCCCCCCCCAAAAAAAAAAAAAAAAAGTTAGGAGGCAGAAGTTTTAAGTGTCTTTTAATGTGAAAGGTAGGAAATCTATGAATGTTCAAAAGAAAAAAAAATAGTAATTTTTAATTTATTAAAGTTTTTTTTTTTTTTTTTTTTTTTTAAATCATAATATATGTATTGTGTAATTGCAAATTAGTGAATATTTTGAGTTTCTCTTTCAAATTTGTTTATTTATAAGGATTCAGCTGTTTTTTAGTCCTTACTAAAAGTGTTATAAAACTTAAAAAATCTTCTGATTTTTCACAAAAATCTTCTGATTTCTTCTGATTTTTTGTCCAAAATCTTCTGAGTTTTACTGAAATTTAGTTGGCAAGTATGGATATGAAATCTTTTTCCCAGGCATAGTTTTGTATAATTTTTTTCTTCAAGTTACCATTTGTCAAGAAGGAACCGTTAGTCTTCATAAAGTGTTGAATGGTTATTCATACAGATGCAAAGAAGCCCTGCATTCCTTCATACAATTATTTCAGTTTGTTTATTTTTATTATAGACAAAAAATAATTATTCATCAAGAATAAAGACTTATCCCCCCCCCCCCTACCTCCCAGATATAGAATTTTCTCTACGTTACTGATGTGGCCCTCAACAACCCAAATATTTTTGTAAGTGGCCCTTCTCTTAAAAAGGTTGTGCACCCCTACTGTAAGGTTTGAGAATTAAGAGAATATTTATTAAAAGGTATATTGTTCACAACTTCAGAAATGCTAATATGACTCCTGATGAGTGTTCAGAATTCCTAAAATTTACTCCTGTTTTCTGCTCTTGTAGTGATACCATACCTTTTATTTATTTATTTATTTGCATTTAAAGAAAAGAAAATCAAGCTCTGTTGTCTTAACCTTATTATATATGAAATTTCTTCCCATGGTACCTTAATAAGTTAAAACACATTATTCTTTAAAAATTCTCTAACAATATCTTGAAATTGCCTGTTATAAAAATTAAAAGATTTGATAAGATTTCTTTGAAATGGATAATCAATGGGGGTGGCTAATTTTCCCTATGTGTTATTCTACGCCATTTTTATGCATGTATCTCAGTCCTGGAATAGTGCGTGAATTTTATTTGTTCTCGAGTGTATGAACCATGTAAAAAGTTAAAAGTAGAAACTATTTATATCCGATAATTTGAAACACTTAAATTATAAAGAAAAAAGATAAAATATCATTTAAATTTCTTTTTAAAATACCATTTTTTGAGGAAAAAACCAGTTGGTTTAAACCGTGCCAACCCTGGTGTAAATTAAAATCTGCAACTCAAAAGCGCGAAGTTGGAGCAGTTGCCGGAGCCAGAGTATTTTATATGGGAGTGGAGCTGGATCATAAAAAAAATTTCAGATCCCGGTCACTGGATTTTATAAGTATTTTGAGAACTAAGGAAAAAAAAGTAACGTCCTTTGAGAACACTGAAAGAAGCAGTTAAAAATATTAATTTCCTGAGGGGATATTTTCGATATAAAAATGCATCAAATGTCCATAGACTTAACATTACCGAGGGGAATTCAGAAAAAAATACACGTTTATATAAAGCTAGACTTGCTGCCCTTTCTTTAAATTAAACTTTTTGCATGCATAATTATTCTGAGTGGCTTAAATTTTTTCAATGGTGTTTTGTCATGTCTGTATTAACGTAATTCTTTAAATAGCCTATAAATAATAGCGGGAGTTTAATAATGGAGTTCCCCCCCCCCCCCCCTTCCCAAACAGTTCATCTCCCCTTCATTTATAAATGCTGTTAGGGAGACCCTTTCCTAGTTTAACCCTTAAATGCCTGATTTTTCGAAAATCATTGTAATGTTTTTCAGCTTGCATTTTTTAAATAAATCATGGGAGAAATGCTTAAAAAAATCATATTTTGTTTTAAGTATGGTTTATGGCTAAAAAACAGTTTACTAATTGGCAATACTGGTCTTTAATTGATAAAATTCTGTATTATTAACCTCTTCAGACCCCAGGGTTTATTTTCATATATTTTCTTACTTCAGTTATGACTTTATATTCGCAAAGTGATAACTAAGAAAGATTGAAAAGCAAAAAAAATTTTAATTTTTGTACATAAAATTTGATATATATGACACATGGGACACAATAAATACATTTTTTGATAATTTTTTAGGATATTTTCTTTTGTTTTGAATGGAAAAAATAATAAATGATATTAAATAATCATGCATTTAATAAACTTTTATTTTTAATGGGCTCTCCATGTGGTATTTTAACGAATAAAAAAATTATTTACTTTTCGTTTTTGTATATTTCCCTCCTTTTTACCGCAAGTCATTTTTAAATCCCATTTTATGGCAGAAAAAAGCACTATAAGAAACAATTTGCTATTTTGCTTTAGTTTGGCTATCTTTGAAGATTCCATTCACACCATTTTCATTTTATTAATCATTATTTATATACAGGGAAAAAAATTGTAAAGATGTGTATCCTATAGGATACTCCAGGTCCGAAGAGGTTAAACACACAAGAATTTTAGGAACTATAATAAGAAATAACTTTTAATTGCTCACTGCAGGACAAAATAGGGTATTTCGCAAGCTTCCAAACAAAACAAAAAGAATAAGTAGCAGCAATTGAAAAAATAAACCTATTTTTATTCTTAAACAGCACAAGTGTTGCCAATCTACATGTTGAAAATCGATTTAATAATATTTTCAGAATGCATTTTATTGGCAGCATTAGGCATTATAGCTTCAATATTCTAATAGTATTTTAGAGCCTAAATTGGGTATGTTGCCAAAAAGCACCACCCGGCATTTAAGGGTTAAATTGGATAGTTTTTCCAATGAGTATTTTTTTTTTTTCTACATTGTATTTGCAACAAAATTTTAGGTAACAATAGTTAATAGCTTATTTTCAATTTTATGTTTATTAATCAGGGGTGATTGTGCTCTGGGTGTGGCCCGGGTTTGTGAGATCGTTACGTTTAGCGGAAAATTCGGACATTAAAAAATATCGCGAATTTCGACATGGTCGCCAAAAAAAAAATCAATTCCTCAATCGTTCGCTGAAAAAAATCGACAATTTCGTCACAGGATTGCGGGGGAAAAGTGGATTTCGTCAAAGGATCTCGAAATAAACACAAATTTCGTCAAAGGATCGCGAAGAAAGCGCAAATTTTGCAAAGGATCGCGATAAAACTAAAATTTTCATCAAAACATCGCGGAGAAGAACGCGATTTTTGTCAAAAGATCGCGGGAAAATGGATATATCGTCAAAGGAACGCAGAAAAAGGGATATCGTAAAAGATCACTGGAAAAACGCGAATTTCGTTAAAAGATCACGTTAAAAAAAACATTAATTTCTTTAAAGAATCGCGGAACAAACGCGAATTTCATCAAAAGACCGTTGAAAAAGCACATAATTAGAATCGGGAAGGATTTTCCCTATCGCGGGGGAAATGAGATTTTCATCAAAAATTGCAGGGAAAGACGCAATTTTCATCTAAAGATTGTGGGGGGGGGAACGCGATTTTCGTCAAAACATTGTGGGGGAAAATGCTATTTTCACCAAAGGATCGCGGGAAAGGCGGAAATATCGACAAAGGGTCCCTGGAAAACGCGAACTTCGCTAAAGGATCGCGGAAAAAAAACTAATTTCTTTAAATAATCACGAAAAAACATGCAAATTTCACCAAACGATCGCGGAAAAAACGCGAATTTTGTCAAAGAATCTCGAAATAAAACAAATTCCATCTAATGATCGCGAAATAAACACAGATTTCGTCAAAGGATCACAAAAAAGTTGCAAAAATTTCAAAGGATCGCGAAAAAAAAACAAGATTTTCGTCAAAAGAACGCGGGAAAAACGGAAATGTTGCCCAAGGATCGCAGGGGAAAACGGAAATTTCATTAAAGGATCACGAAAAAATAACAATTTCTTCAAAGAATCGCAGAAACAACGCGAATTTCGTCAAATGATCGCGGGAAAAAACACAATTTTCGTCAAAGAATCGCTAGAAAAACGGAAATATCGTCAAAGGGTCGCAGAAAAAACACAAATTTCGTTAAAGGATCACGGGGAAAAAAACATGGAATTTCTTTTTAAAAAAATCGCAAAAATCGCGGAAAAAACACAAATTTTCGTGAAAGGATCGCAGAAATAACACATAATTAGAACCAGGAGTGATTCTCTCCCCACCCTCTCTTCTGTAACCTTTCAGAAAAGTTGCTGTGAATTTCAGATATATTTTTTTTTTTTACTCAGAATCACCCTGGTATTGTGTTATCCATCTCAATCTCAGTACAAAAATGTCCAGAATTGCATATTTGTAATGTGTAATACCCAAGAAGAAAACAGGAAATAAAATTTACCTTGTGTAAGAGTAAAGCTTTAAAAATAGATTTTTATTTATTTTTTTCTAATACTTAGCCACTTAGAAGTAAAATTGGATTGGTTTTGACATTTTTGTACTGTTTTCAAATAACTAGATATGACTTGCATAAATCTACTAAGAGATAACTCTTAACACATAATTTGTACTTTGTTTCATGAGTATTTAGAATAAATTCATTGACTGAATGTAGAATTCGAACTTTGCATATAACAAGATAAATTGCACTCTCCATTTGATGAAGTCATTTAGCTTTCAATGAAATTAACATAAGTTTACCAAATTATGTTTTTCTGCAATTGTATATTTCAAACAATAGCAGAAATATGCCATTTGATTGTCATGCTGTTGCAGCATCAGTTGTTATCAGGGTTGGCAAGGTTTTTCCCACCCCCGGTAAATACCATGGTAAAAACCGGTATTTACCGTCCTGGGAAATACTATGTTTTTCCCACATGGGAAAAACTGATTATTAAAAACATAAATATAAATTCAAAACAACCTGAAAAAATGTCAAAATTGGGTTCCAAAAAATATCTTTAAAGGTAAAAAAAAAAAAAAAAAAAAAAAAAAAAAAAAAAAAAAAGGAAGATCTACAAAAACAGACAATGGAGTGCATTTATTTAAATATCCACACACTAGTACAGATTCCCAAACATTTATCAATCATAATTGTATTCATATTCTTTTTCTTCCACATTGGATTTTAGCATGATATAACAAAATACTAATTTAGAGACTTTTTGTAAACCCAGTTTATTTCTAATCTTGTTTTGGATGAAAGAAAATTTAGAAAAAAAACACTCCAAAGATGCTGATGATGCAGGACATCCCTGAAGATCTTTATTGTTAATTATTATTATGAATTTGTTACATTAGTTCAACTTTATCCCCTTAATTTAGAACTTTAATGAAAAGAAAAATGGTATTACAGTAGAGGACTCATTATCCGGAATTCCAAAATCCGGAAGAACCCGAAATCCTGAAAAAATTATTTGAAAATTTTGTAAATTTTTACTAAAATTTTGAAATTTTTTGAAAATTTTACAAATTCCTATTATTTTTTTTCAATCCATTGTGTTTCGATTTGTAACCACTAAAATATGTTACTTCAGCCGTGGGGGAACACGCCCTCCGCCCCCTGACATTAGGAAAAAAAATAATTTTTCTCTCCAATTTTAGTATAAAATTATATTAAGATTCGTTAAAAAAGAAAATCATCAGATATATTACCAGGGGCAATTGGTTCTGTTCTGAATTTTCCGGAAATTTAAAAAAATTGGTCTTCAGTCCGAAAATTTGGACATAAAAAATATCGCGAATTTCGACAAATGGTCGCCGAAAAAAATCAATTACGTCAATCGTCCGCAGAAAAAATCTCCAATTTCGCCAAAGGACTGCGGAAAAACACGAATTTTGTCAAAGGATCGCGAAAAAACGCACATTCCGTCAAAGGATCGCGAAAAAACGCAAATTTCGTCAAAGGATCGCAGAACAGACATGAATTTTGTCAAAGAATCGCAGAAAAACGCTAATTTTGTCAAAGAATCGTGAAAAAAAAACGCTAATTAGGTCAAAGAATCGTGAAAAAATCTGCTAATTTCATCAAAGAATCACAGAAAAAACGAGAATTTCATAAAAGAATGCGAAATTCTTTCAAAGAATCGCGGAAAAAATAAGAATTTCGCCAAATGATCGCGAAAAAACGCTAATTTCGTCAAATGATTGTAGAAAAAATGCACAACATTTTTCGAAGAATCGCGAAAAAACTCAAATTTTGTCAAAGAATCGCGGGAAAAAACGTGAATTTTGACAAAGGATCCCGAAAAAACTGAAATTTTGTCAAAGAATCCCCGAAAAAACGAGAATTTGGTCATATGGTTGCGAAAAAACGCTAATTTCGTCAAATGATCGTAGAAAAAATATGCAAATTTTTCAAAGAATCACGAAAAAAACGAGAAATTCGTCAAATGATCGTAGAAAAAATGCACAACATTTTTCGAAGAATCGCGAAAAAACTCAAATTTTGTCAAAGAATCGCTGAAAAAACACAAATTTCGTCAAATGATCGGGGGAAAAACGTGAAATTCGGGAGGATCCAAAATCCGGAAAGTCTTCGGTCCCGAGGATTCTGGATAATAGGTCCTGTACTGTATTACAATATATTACTCATTTTCACAAATGTTTAATGAATGATTTGGTCCAGGTATAGTTGGCCATGTTTATAAGGTATATTTAACAATATGTGGAAATCAATATTATTAAAAAGTTCATAATCTGGAAAACTCCTGTGGACAAGGAATGCAGTATAAAGATACTCTAATATATTTTCATATGTTTCAGACATATTTCGTCTTATTTCTAAGACCAGACCCACACGATCGTGCGGATTAGGCAATAACTAAAATTCTATCTTCCCGGGTTATCTATTCCATAAATGCCGGAATCGAGTGATTGTGCTGGTTAACAGAAACTATATTATATGAATTTTATCAACAGATAGTAAATTATCAGTTACAAATTTCAGTTATATCAGTAAACACAAACAGCTGCCCGGTCTTAAAGGGATAAGGTCAATTTAATGATGTGCGAAATGTGACCCATATAATGCACAACCTTGCATTTTTTATTTTTTGTTATACAGATCTTCTACTGTATTCCTTTCTTATAGAATAATTTTAAACCTAAAGGAAATTTGTAGTTATGTATTTCCAACTTTCATTTTACACATCAGATTCAGAAAACCAGAACATTTCTTACATATTGTCATTTGGAAGTTTTTTCCAGTATTTACCACTTTTTCCCGGTATTTACCACTTTATCGCAGTATTTAGCAGTTTTTTCTGGTGGGATGGGAAAAACAAGTTTTGGACAGGAAAAAGCCAACCCTGGTTGTTATGTAAATTGATATTGGTATATTTTGCATCGATAATTTTCAGGGTTTTTCACTTTGTATCGATTAATTTTCAGGGTTTTTCACTCTGAGTCACAATCACCCCTGATTAATTTGTAATATTTTTCCAGGTTAGCCGTCGTTACTCTAAAAGGCTACGAAGATGTCGGGAAATTCAAGTTCTTTAAATTTGAAAGATGAAGATGTAACAAAGTTTCTTGCATCAGCCACTCATATAGGTGCTACAAATCTTGATTTCCAAATGGAACAGTATGTTTTTAAAAGAAGAGCTGATGGTGAGTGAGGTTTTGTAATTTAAAATATAACTTTTTTGTCAATATTTTCAAAGGTTTTTCTAAAATTCTTTTATTATTGTGCTGTAGCTAAAAATTTCAAACGTTGGAAATATTAAATGGCAACAACTTTTACTTTTTCCCAGAAAATTTTGAAATCCAATTTTCAAAAGTGCCTCTGACCATCATTTCTCTGCATCTTCCTCACCTCATGTGTAACTAGCTAGAGACCGACCATCTGGTGATATTTTACCACTTGGTATCTTCATTTTCTTTTTCAATATAGGTTTCTTTTCATTAGTGTTAATTATTCCTGCAATATTACCACACTAATCATGAAAAACTGCAATGGATTCACAGTAAACCTTTTCAGAACCCAATATGTATAAAAATAAACAGCAGACACTAATAAAGGCACAACTTAAGCAGTAAAATGCAGTGGCGTAGCTACATATTCAGCGCCCTGGAGCAAGTAAAGTTTGTGCGCCCTCTTGTCACTCAAAGAAGTTCTGCGTAATTTCGTTTTGAAGTTACATATATATATAGTATATATATATATAGTAACTAGCTGACCCGCCTGGCGTTGCCCGGGCTCGTTATAATAACGTAAACAAAACACAAGTTTGTATGATTTTATATACTCATAAAGTAGTTCAAATGAACCTGTTTTTAGGGATGGCCCACTGCCTTCGGCAGCGTCTAGTATATTCCCGAGTAACCTCTTTCTGAACGAACCTGTGGCCTGGGTCCCCGCTACCAAAGGCAGTGTATCCCAGGAGTGTTCCGTACGAGCCGGAGGCAATCGAAAACCAAGATGAATGAGTAAACACCGTAGTAATCGAGCCCATAGAACCCGAGGTAAGAATGCGAATCCTGGCGGTGGAACTATAATCTTTAAAACAATCGTAAGCTAAGTTGAATGGACCTATTTCCGTTGAAATAGAGCCCACAACAACCGAAAAAAGAATGCGCCGTTAATGTTCGAAAATGGTGGTAATAGAAGTTTGAGATAAACTTCTATAATGCAGAAAGTAGCTGAATAGTAAACTAAGCTTAATTATCCAATTAGCGTTGAAATAGGGCACATTGAACCCGGAAAAGAATGTACCATTAAGGGTGTTCTCAAATCAAAAAGGGCAACTTTCTGACATAAGTTTTAATTTATTTTTGTTCGAAAATGCATGAAACTAGCTAGTGTTGTTGTTCAGAAACTATGTAATTGAGCTGTTTTTTCCATTTTTTTGCAAACGCAATAGATCTTTCAGAAAATGTCAAAGTAGGCGTTTTGAACCGAATTTCCCCGCGAAGGGAGAAAGAGCAATCAAGAGCGGGCGAAAAACGGGTTTGTCACGTGATCGAATTCGCTTATAACTCAATAGGTAATTGATTGATCAAAAATTGGAAAATACAGTTCGATTCCAAATCGCTTCCATGGCCAGGCTTTCCAATTTTATATCTTTCCGTTAAAAAATGAATTTGTAAATATGTCAAAACGTTTTTCGCTTGTTGAGCAGAGCAGTTAAGAACAGCCTTAATGTTCGAAAATGTTGGTAACTGAAGTCTAAGACAAACTTTCATAATACAGAAAGTAGCTGAATCGTAGTCTAGGACAAATGAACCAATCCCCGTTCAAATCGGGCCCCTAGAATCCGAAGAAAGAATGCACCCCGAAGCAGTGGAATGTGTTTTTCGCCCCCACCCCCTGTAAATTTAACGAATTATCTTTAACATTAACGTGACATTTAATTTACGGATAAAACCCCACCCCCTCTAATGTTAACCACTTACCTTTAACGGTAGCGCGAATTTTAATTCAAGGCTGTAGTGAGTAAACGTAAGTTGATGCCGAAAAAGAAGATTAATATTCGAAAAAGGTGGTAGCTGGAGTATAAAGAAAATTTTTAGTGGTTTATAAAGTAGCCGGAGGACCCTAGAGCTATGCTAAAGAAAATTGCAAGACTATCGGATAATTTTTAAAGAAACTGCACCAAGGACCCTAAGAAGGCGATTAATATTCAAAATTGGTGGTAGCTGAAGTGTGAGTAATTTTTTTGTTATTCATGCAGTAGCTGGAGGACATAAGAAGTTGTTAGGAAAAAATCCTAGTGAATCGGACCATTTTTAAGGAAACTGTAATAGCCTACTGATAAGGATATAACTAATATAACTTCAACTGATATAAGGAGCCTACTGATAATTGAGAGCAAGGCCTAAGAAGAAAACATGATAAAAGACCCTAGTACTTAGCGCTTTAGATTTTCAATTAGTCGAAATTAAGTATAGGGTATAAGTATTAATCATTAGACATTTTTTTTTCAAAGAAGTGCTTAAAAAAGAGCCCTAGGGTCCCAATAAATATATGAAGGCGTTGGCTCAGGGAGAGAAGTCCAAGACTCTATTTTGAAGTTGAGAATGTGACACAATTAGTGGGTGAAAAATGCATGGTGCATAAAAACTTACCCTAGGGGGCCAGTGTCTTAACTGAAATGTAGAACCGAAAAAAAAAAATTAAATGGAAAAAGAGCCCCAAAAATGAATGTCGGATTAAAATGGGGAAATTTATTAACAATTTAGGGCACAGAAACTTCAAGTGGGCTCGTAGGGGTTCAGGATCTCAACTGGAATGTAGTTGGGGCAAGGGTATCAAGAAGGCGATTAATATTCAAATTTGGTGGTAGCTGAAGTCTAAAAAAATTTTTATATAGTTCATGTAGTAGCTAGATTTCCTAAGATGTTGTCACAAAAAAAAGTTAGTGAATTAGACCATTTTTAAGGGAGATATAATAGGAGGTCCAAAAGGGGTCAACTGATAGTTGAGAGCAGGGCCCTAAGATGAAAACATGTTAAAAGGTTCTAGTACTTAGCACTTCAGATCTCAATAAGTCGCAATTAAGCATAGGGCAAGGCGTAACCAGGGGGTTGCCCGGGCACCCCCTCCCTCCCCCTTCCCCACTGCTTGCGCAGACTCAAGCACAATTATTAAACAAAATCGAAGTCTACAAAAGAAAAAAGAAGTGAAAGCAGAGTTCAATTAGTTTAGCAAATTAGTTTAGTTCAGATAACTAACAGCCTAAGTTTTGAACTGTGATAAAAAAAAAAAAAAAAAAAAAAATCCACGTTCTTTATCTTTTTTTAAAACTAGAATATTTATAAGAATCTGTAATAGTCGTAGTAAGCCAAAAAGCAGCCAAAAACGCCAATCCCACTTTGACGTTTTTTTTTTTTTTTTTTTAACACCTTTCTTTCTATTGCATATTTCTGCAATTTCAGGAGAAATTAACGCAAGTTCTTGACGAGGATAGATACAGAAATTATTTGTCTCTTTGATTTCGCAGTCTAAAGTCTAGAATGAAGCAAAAAAAAAAATTGAAAGGGAATGCAGATGTGAAACAGTAATTGTAAAATGCGATTAGCCGGGGGGAAAGGTGGGGTGCACAGACCCTGCCTCCTTTGAAAATGAGAAATAATAACACAGAAAATTAAAATTAATCTGAAGTTGGTTGGTTGGTTGAATTTCGTGTTGCGCGACCATATTTTGACATTCGTAAAAGGAATATGGTTTCAGTCTTTCAAGTCAATACAGTAATTTTTTTCCTCTGAAAATTTTAATGCGATTTTTGGAGTTTCTTCTTGTTTCGCGGAGTTCTTTTGAAACTAGGAAAAGGACTCGGTTTCAATGTTTTAGCCCAGTTCTTTAAATTTTGATGAAATTCGCGACTTTATTCTGCGATCATTACATGATATTTACAATTTCCCCCAAAATCATTTGACGAAATTCACGTCTTTCTACGCGATTTTTTGTCGAAATCCGCACTTTAACACTAACCTTTGACAAAATTCGTGTTTTTCACCCTGATCCTTTGATGAAATTCGCATTTTTTACCGCGATATTTTGACGAAATTGGGATGTCTGTAGCACGATCATTCGATGAAATTCGTGTTTTCTTTACATGATCTTTTGACGAAATTCGCATTTTCTTTCTTCGATCCTTCGACGAAATTCTCTTTTTCACCGGGATCCTTTGATGATTTTTTTTCTTTTTGGCGACCTATTCACGAAATTGATTTTTTGTACAGGGATCATTTGTCGAAATTCGCGATAGTTTTGAGCTACCGATCGAGAAAATTCTCGATATTTTTCCGTACCAATTAACAAAATCCTCTGCTCTTTTCGCGACTTTTTGAGGAAATTTTCAACATTTTACCGTCAATCCTTTATCGAAATTCTTGATTTTTTTTTTGCGCAATCTTTGACGAAATTCGCGATTTCTTTCTGCACTCTTTTATCGAAATTCACGATAATTTTTCACGCTTGTTTGAAGAAATTCTTAAATTTTTCCGGGATCGAGTCACGAATTGATTTTAAGAGTTCCACAAAAGAAATAAAAATTGCGGACTTAAAATTTTTTTAAAAATACTCACTGAAGAATCACAGATCTGTGAAAGAATTTTAAGGTCGGAAATACTGCACAGTATTTTTTATTATACGGATCTTTCCTTTTCTGTGCACAAATCACGCAATTTATTTCAAACTCTGCTCCTCAAAGCAAACTTCATTACTATTGGAGTTTCGCTGGTTGCTTTTTTTTAAACGAACATAGAATTAAAGAAATCTAGGATTGGGTGTGGGGGGGGGGGGGACGACTGCATTTGGCAATGTACCCCCGACCAAGCTACGACCAGTTCAGTCTCGAAACAAACAAATCCTGAATTATCGCGATTTTTTTTTTTTTTTTTTTTGCGAGACAAATTAAATTTTCAGTTTTCTTATGAGAACTGATTTGACATTCTTTCAATTTGAATTTAATCACGGCAATTGCAAAAATTACTGGAGAGTTTTTTATGTTTCAAAAAAAGTCAAAAACTCGCCTCAAAGTACAAAAAACCCCTTTATAAATCGCATTAAAAATTCGGGAAAAATTAAAGGACAGCAGGGAACGAAATTAACTAATTGGGTAAAATATTTAAACCGGATTTCTTTATGAACGCGAAAAAAACCCTCTAAAAATAACTTTTAAAAATTGTTACAAATTGAAAAATCGCTCTAAGAATCTCGAAAAAACGTTATTGAAAAGAAGACAAAGTTTACTGGATAAAATATATAAGTCGGATTCTTTTTTACTTATTTGAAAAAATTAGCATAAAAAATTAATTGAAAAATTACAGAAATTGTCTTCGATATGCCTGATTTCAGGCAAACAGGTACTTTCCTGTCAAATCTTGCGGCTGTGAGGACTGCATTGTTTTTTCAGAGTTCAGCGCTCGCGCGTATACACACACACGGAGGCAGAAAAGCACCTATCTTTATTATTACAGTCGCATCATGATAACATAATTTTTATCATCTTGACAAAATTTAGTGTATTGCTTTACCTAATACATTGGACACATTCTGAGGTAAAAACATGAATTATTATTGAATATTGTAATTATTTATAATATTATAATAATTATTTATATGCACTTTCCTCCAAAATTTCTTGGTTCTCCCCCGGTGATTCCTAAAAAGTCATGGAATCACATTCTGAAAAACTTTCGTGGGTATGTACTTGTGTACAGCGTGTATTATCTGAGATTTATCATCCGGCAAAATTTCATCTACAAGACTTTGACATAGATAATGCTAGGTTTAAGTCTCATGCAATGCCCCTGTGCCTATAAAAGTTTCCAGCAAGATTAAAGGCATTTTTTAATCTTTGTGAGAAGTTAGGGTGCCAAAAAGTTTTACACTTGTGACCACACTTAGTCACTGTCTTATTTCACTGCTGCAAGGAGATTTACATATATCTTTTTTTTTTACCATTAGATTTAGTTTTGATGTTTTGAACCCCTTCTCACACCCCCCTCACGCAAACAAAAATCGCGTTTGAGCCCTTTTTAAAAGAAATAACACACAATTATGAATTCTAAGAGGGAAACCTGTCTAAAACGAAAATTCTGCCGGTTTAATGGGGTTCCGTTTTAACAGGTTTTACTATATAAGATATTATTTGTATCCAACGTATTCTGGTTAGAAAGTCTGGCCCCCCCCCCCCCCCCCCCCGTTAAAAAGGCTGGTTACGCCTATGATAGGGTATGTATTAATCATTCGAATAAAATTTTAAAGAAGCGCAAAAAAAAAAAAAAGTGGGGGAAATTCTTAAAGAAGGGCACTGGGTGTCCAATAAAAATATGAGGGTGCTGGCCCAGGGAGAGGAGTCCAAGTCTCAATTTTAAAGTTATGCCTTTGAGAGGTTGACAATATTAGGGTGTGAAAAACGCATGGCGCTCAAAAATTTCAAGGGGCCCAGAGTCTTAACTCGAATGTAAAAACGGAGAATAACTAAATGGGAAAAAGGCCCCCAAAACGAAGAATATCTGATAAAAAAAGGGGGGGGGTTCTAAGCAATTCAGGGCATACAAACTGAAAGGTGCTCTTTGGGGAGGGGGGTCATAAAAAATTAAAAATCTGATCTTCAGGTGTATCAGGACCTGTCTTGGACTACCCTCACCCAAATTTTCAGACTTCTACGTGCAGTATATTTCGCTAGCCACCACAAAGAGCGAAACTTTCTTTTATTAGTGACTAGCTGGCCCACCCGGTGTTGATCGGGCCCATGATAATATTCTTAAATGAACCTGAAATTTGTATGATTTTATTTCTTAAGACTGTTCTTAAATCCAAAGGGACAATTTTACGGCATACGTTTTAATTATTTTTTGCTCGAGAACGCATGAAACTGCCATGTGTTGTTACTCAGAACTTTGTAATCGAAAGACGTTTTCCGTAAACACAATAGATCTTACAGAAAACACTGTCAAAGTTGGCGTTTTCAACGGAATTTCCTGACGAAAGCAGAAAAACCAGTCAACGACGGCAAAAAAAAAGTCTTGTCATATATGTTTAACACGATTTTATCTGAAATACGTGCTCAATGACTGCGTGAAAAATCGTTTTAAAAAAAAAAAAAAAAAACAGTCCTGTTCTAACATATATGCAAAATAGGTAACCGCCCGCCGTTCTGATTATCACATTTATAGACAATATTGAAACAGTCCCATTTTCATATTAAAATGCAATTTTTAACAAAAACAGAATGTTTGAATTACATTTTCTTTGCCGAAAATATTCTTTGTAAGTACTTTCGCACATCAACCCCAAAAATCAATGTAATACACATTTATATAGGGGAAATTACAACCACAGCATTGTACGAAAACACGAAGCCTACACATTTCAAATAAATAATAAATGATAATAAAATACGTATATAGCTATATATATATATTTTTTAAAGAGAGGCCACGCTCTCAGACAGGATAAAAATTCTTGGGGTAGACCATGTCGCTATTGGTCACAGAGAAAATTACAGAATGTATACGTTAGGTTTTTAAAGATTTAAATGGTCCTCGAAGCAAAGAAACTTTCAAGAAAAAAACAATCAACTCTTCTGTTTTGCAAAAAGAAGTAAAAATCATTAATAAAAAATGCTTCAAAAAAGTGATCTTTAAAAATATTATTAAATGATTTAAGACTTTTCCTATCTAATGTTTATAGCAAATTTTAAAACTATTAGCTTCACCTAAGGGAGGGAGCAGCTTTTACCTGGTTTAGGGCGCACCGACCCGCAGGTCGGTTGCCCGGCGGGCCAGTCTGCCTTATTTAATCCTAAAATTCAGCGATTAAATAAGGTTTAATGCGGAAAAATACTGCTACAAAAAAGTGGTATAATTTTCTATACGCTATAATCAAGTACTAAGGAACACTGAATTAGGTATTTAACTTTTTCCCCCTTTTTAAATCTTATCGATTCTGCATTTGACATTTGCAATATTTTCAAAATCTCAAAAACAATACTCACAAAATTTAATGCTTCCCATCACCCCCATCCCGTCTAAATTTTGTCGCCATTGGCTGATGTGTAATATGTTTAAATCGAGCTCTTATTATTGCTCTGTATTGATGCATATTTAGTTTCCACGAAACAAACAAAAAACCCTTCAAAATTTTCGTTTTCTTGGTTTTCGTCTGTAAAATGGTCAATAATTTTCTTCAACTTGTCAGTCTATTTTTTTTTACAAATCGTAAAATTACTAGTGTTACATGGTACATATAGGTTTCTCAGCGATGAATTCTTTGGCTACCATTATTTCTGTACAGTAATCATCATGATAAATTTCTAAAACATTTTAATAGAAATGTACCAGAAAATTATATTTTGGGAAAACTGGTAGCCAGTAAAGTGATCGATGAGAGCACTGTTAAATAAGTTTTGATTACTTTAAGATCTGAAAATCTTCAACACTCGTCTACAGAAAAGTTACAGAAACAAAACAGGCATGCTGAAACGGTGTTGGAGAAGTTACTTGAGGCTGCAATATGGTATAAATTAAATTTCCTTAATAGAAGTCATTTGTTTCAACTGTGTATGAAAACATGCTTTAAATCGAAATAGTTGAGGTTAAACACAAGGTAAAATATCATAGGAATACGCTGATTGTAACAAGATGTGTCTATAATGATTAATAATATGATTAATAATGAAAAAAATATGTAAATATTTTAAAATAAAAATTTCTTAATTAAAAAATCTTTATTTTGCTTTTTCTAATTTTGCGCCCTTAGGATTCGTGCGCCTGGAGCAGTTTGCTCCAACTGCTCCACGGTAGCTACGCCCCTGGTAAAATGTCACTATTAAAAAAGTGACAGTAAAAATGGGCATTTTTAATTTTTTTTTTTTATGTATTGGTGCATGTTACAGCTTGATTTCCTGTGATCTACCATGCATAGAAATGAACAGCATGATAACAGCGTCAATTACAGAAAAAACTACAATTTTGTCAAAGGATCACAAGGTAATGAAAATTTAAGGATTGTGAAAACAACTCAAATTTCGTCAAAGTTTTGTGATTTAAAAAAAAAAAAAAAAAGTCAACACTGTGATTAAACTTGGAAAGTTCACAAATAAAAATACAGAAAGAACCTGCTAAATGCAGGATTTTCCGATTTGATCTTTCCCTTCTCCTTGGATGTTTCCGATTTCACATTACATTGACAGTTCACGGTCCATTTATAATTTAAGGCATTCGGGTGTGGAAATTTTTAAAAATCAGATCATTGGTCTGAAAATTTGGACATGGAAATATACTGCGAATTTTGACATGGTCACCAGAAGAAGAAAAAAAAAATCAATCACACCAATCATTCGCAAAAACAGTAGCCAATTTTGTTAAAGGATCCCGAGGAAAAATGCAAATTTTGTCAAAGGGTGGTGGGAAAAACGCAAATTTTGTCAGTCTTGGAAAAAGTGATAATTTTGTCAAAAGATCGCAAAAGAAACGTTAGTTTCATCAAAAGATCACTTAAAAACCGTAGATTTCATCAAAGGATCACATTATGGATGATTCTGTTCCAAATTTTCTGAAAATTCCGAAAACTAAAAAAAATTGGTTATCGATCCAAAAATTTGGACATAAAAAATGTCACGAATTTCGATGAATGGTCGTTGAAAAAAATCAATTTCATCAAAGAATTGCAGAAAAAACTGCAAATTTCATAAAATGATCACGAAAAAACCCACAAATTTTGTCAAACAGTTGCAGATAAAACACATATCCCCCCCTCTCTCTCTCTCTCTCTCTCTCTCTCTGTGTGTGTGTGTAACCTTTCAAAAATATTAGTTTTAAATTTCAGAAAAATTGTTTTTACTCAGACTCAGTCGTCCGGATTGCATAAAAAACGTCAATTTCATCAAAGGGTCATAAAAAATTTCACTTTAAAGCCAAATATATTAAATTCCATTTCAAATTCCAAAATACTACTGTTTTTTGTTGTAAATCTTAATCTTATTTCATGCAAAATAAGTACACGAATCATTTTTATTAGGCTCACAAATGTCATTAAAACACGGTTAAAAGTTTCAAAATAAAATTTGAAGTATGATCTATATCATAGTACTTTGTTTTTGAACTGCAAGTATATGTTTATGTAATATAGCGTGACATGTGACAAGAAAGGGCGAGGTGCATTTTACCACTTTAAGAACAGGCAGGGTGCTGTATCTTTAAATAATGGCGTAGAGGGAATACTACTTGCAATAAGATTAATTTTAAAAAAGTCACGTAATTTGGTTTAAAACTTATTGTAATACACTGAACTGATTGATTACAAGGCCAAATTTTTCGAAGATTTAAGCCGTTCAGCTCCAAAAAAAATTTATCAGTTTCGTCAAAGGATCATGGGGAAAATACGATTCTAATAAAAGGATTACAAAAAAAGTATTCCTTCAAAGGATTTAAAAAAAAAAAATGCAGATTTCGTCAAAAAAATCACAAAAAAAATGCAGATATTAGTCAAAGGAAGGGGGGGAGGTGCAGATTTCATTAAAAATTTCAGAAATTATTTACTCAGAATCACCCCTGTTGATTACTTCAAAGCAACTTACATACATTTTAATTTATTTAAGCAAAAACTATCAATTGCCAATTGCACAGTTTATTCTTTTTAGAATACATCTTGCTATAACACAAAATTTTATTTTCTAGTTTTCAGTGTACTGGTTATACTTTTACTGGTGTCTGAGCCCATATCTACAGTTTTTAATGTTTAGCTATGCAATCTTTTTCCTGCTTATTAGGTGCGTTCGTAATTATATAAATACGTAGCACCTATAGTCGTTCAGTCTGCATATAACAGTGCAAAAACTACCCAACCAAATCGTTTTAAATAAAAAATATATAATTGTTGCATAATTTTGTTTAGTCATTTCAAATTTTATGAAAATCGGGTGTATAGTTTAATTACAGGGACAGTCAAAAGTTTTTTGTTACATTACAACCAATGGGGAAAAAAAAAGATATTTCAAGTGCATTTTACTGATGTTAATCTTTCAAACAGAATGAAATTGATATGCACTTATGAAGTGCAGTACACTATGCAGTGCAAAAAATATTTATAAAAATGAACGCACCTCATTTGCCACGTTTGACGTGCAATTTCCAACTTGTTTTTATAATTAAAGATCATCACCGGTGATAAAACTCAGTTTAAACATTGCTTGAAACTAGGGATGCACACCGAATATTAATTCATAAATTCTGATTTAAACCAAAATAATATATATCGATATCTTCATACAATTTTTATTAAACATTCAGCCTTAAAGATAATTGAAAAAAAATTAAATTATTTTTAATTCAAATCAATGGTTGCTCTTAGAGAAGTGTTTAAGTTTACTGAAACCTTTTGAACAAGTTACAGTAAAAATTAGTTCAACAATATCACTTATTTCAGAAGTTATTCAGATAATGGAAACTATTCGTCAAAGCCTGGAGAAGAGGATGAAATTTGTGGTGTTTGAACACCCAGTAGCAGAAACAGTGCAGCACGGAAGCGGGTGCTGCAGATTAATCCACCAACTTAAAAATAAATGCTGGGCTTAAAAAATAGCTGAAATTTGCTTTCTCTAGATTTATGGTATTTGTTGTATCCTTATATTATATTTTTTGTTTATAAATGGAAATTTTGCTTACTTTAAGTGTTTCTGTTATTTCTTATGATAGTAGGCTTATTGGGTTGCAGATAAATTTTTGTTTGCTGCAGACTGATGCAGAATATTCTGCTTCTGGGTTCGAACATTTAAACACTGCCTGGTTCAAAACATGAATCAGGGGTGATTGTGTTCCGGGTGTAGCCCGGATTTCCGGGTTTTTCGATCTATCCTTCCGGGTTTATGAGATCGTTACGTTTAGCGGAAAATTCGGACATTAAAAAGTATCGCGAATTTCGACAAATGGTCGCCGAAAAAAATCAATTCCTTAATCGTTCGCTGAAAAAAATCGACAATTTCTTCAAAGGATTACGGAGAAAAAAGCTAATTTCGTCAAAGAATCTCGAAATAAACACAAATTTCGTCAAAGGATCGCGAAAAAAGCGCGAATTTCGCAAAGGATCGCGATAAAACTAAGATTTTCGTCAAAACATTGCGAGGAAAAACGCGATTTTCGTCAAAAGATCGCGGGAAAAACGGATATATCGTCAAAATAACGCGGAAAAATGGATATCGTTAAAGGATCGCTGGAAAAACGCAAGTTTTGTTAAAAGATCACGTAAAAAACATTAATTTCTTTAAAGAGTCGCGGAAAAAACGCGAATTTCGGCAAAAGACCGTTGAAAAAACACATAATTAGAACCGGGAAAGATTTTTCCCATCCCGGAATCGCGGGGAAAATGCGATTTTCGTCAAAAGATTGCGGGGAAAAACACGATTTTCGTCAAAAGTTTGCGGGAAAAAACGCGATTTTCGTCAAAGGATTGCGTGAAAGACGGAAATATCGACAAAGAATCGCTGGAAAAACGCGAACTTCGTTAAAGGATCGCGGAAAAAAACTAGTTTCTTTAAATAATCGCAAAAAAACCCCCGCAAATTTCACCAAACGATCGCGAAAAAAACGCGAATTTTATCAAAGAATCTCGAAATAAAACAAATTTCGTCTAATGATCTCGAAATAAAACAAATTTCTTCTAATGATCGCGAAATAAACGCAAATTTCGTCAAAGGATCGCAAAAAAGTGCAAAATTCGTAAAGGATCGCGAAAAAAAACAAGATTTTCGTCAAAAGATCGCGGGAAAAATGGAAATTTCATTAAAGGATCACGGAAAAAAAAACAATTTCTTCAAAGAATCGCGGAAAAAACGCGATTTTCGTCAAAGAATCGCTAGAAAAACGGAAATATCGTCAAAAGATCGCAGAAAAAATGCAAATTTTGTTAAAGGGTCACAAGGAAAAAACATGAATTTCTTTAAAGAATCGTGAAAAAACGCAAATTTCGCCGAAAAATCTCGGAAAAAACGCAAATTTCGTGAAAGGATCGCAGAAAAAACACATAATTAGAACCAGGAGTGATTATCTCCCTACCCTCTCTTCTGTAACCTTTCAGAAAAGTTGTTGTGAATTTCAGATAATTTTTTTTTTACTCAGAATCACCCCTGGTATTGTGTTATCCATCTCAATCTCAGTACAAAAATGTCCAGAATTGCATATCTGTAATGTGTAATACCCAAAAAGAAAGCAGGAAAAATAAATTTACCTTGTGTAAGAGTAAAGCTTTAAAAATAGATTTTTATTTATTTTTTTCTAATACTTAGCCACTTAGAAGTAAAATTGGATTGGTTTTGACATTTTTTTACTGTTTTCAAATAACTAGATATGACTTACATTAAATCTACTAAGAGAATAACTCTTAACATATAATTTGTACTTGTTTCATGAGTACTTAGAATAAATTCATTTACTGAATATAGAATTAGAACTTTGCATACAACAAGATAAATTGCACTCTCCATTTGATGAAGTCATTTAGCTTTCAGTGAAATTAACATAAGTTTACCAAATTATGTTTTTCTGCAATTGTATATTTCAAACAATAGCAGAAATATGTCATTTGATTGTCATGCTGTTGCAGCATCAGTTGTTATGTAAATTGATATTGGTATATTTTGCATCGATAATTTTCAGGGTTTTTCACTTTGTATCGATTAATTTTCAGGGTTTTTCACTTAGTATCGATTAATTTTCAGGGTTTTTCACTCTGAGTCACAATCACCCCTGATGAATGCACGCTTAAACATATTCATGATAATGGAAAATTTGCATTTCAACTTTGCTAGACCCCAGGTTTAAACTTTCATTTTTTATATATATAAAGCTAAAGTAAATCATCTCAAGTTAAAATCTCGATTGATTCTATTTATAACTGCTATCTCAAATTAATGAAATTCCTGAAACTGAAACAAATGCGAATGTGGCAGAAAACGCCAAGATGTTCATAATGAGTCAAAGACCACATTTTGGGACTGTTTCATGCAGATTTCAACTACTAACAAAAACAAAACAGTTAAGAAATTTCAACCCTTACAAATGATGAGCAGTAGTTATTTTGATAAATCACTTTTAGGTAATAGAAATGAATGTCCACTAACTGTCTAACTGGTGGAAAGGAAATTCCATTGAATGTGTAATGCTTAAGCATAATTAAATCCTTTTTATATCATGTATAAAATTCAAATAATTAAATGTACTTTAAATTTTTAAGTATTATTTTTCATGAATTGCATATCAAGAAAATTCAAATGATTATTAAATTTATATTTAATATTTGAATAAAATTGTATTATGAATTTAATAAATATTTTCCTTAATGTGTAACACATAAATATAAGTCTAGGTATGTTATTTAAAATATATAAATTGATATTTATTGTAAATATAAATGATTTTGTTTTAGTATTTGGCCAAACCGAATATTCGTTTCATCCCTAGTTGTCAGCCGTGTTTCCGAATGAATTCGTTGTTTCCGAAACTATTCAGTATGTATTCTGTATCTCTTCTTAACCGAATACTTAAAAAAACTTTTAAAACATATTTTTTAAAACCTTATACAACTTCTATGTTTAGCAGTCAACTTATGAAGATATTCAGAATAATTAGAAACAGAATCATATTCATTAAACTTTGAAATATAAAAGTATTCAGTATTCGGCCAAAATCACTATTCGGTGCATCCCTGCTTGAAACCATGTAGCATGTATATATATATATATATACTACATATGAAGAGTTTCAACTCGAAGCATTATAACAAAATTAGATATATTCTTCATATAGTTATGAGATGAGCTCAGTTTATTAAATATCCATATTTTGCGGTTTTGTGCACCATAGCATATCAAATGCTTTTTCTATGCTTTTGTTGAAAGAAACTGGTATACAGTATGGAACCAGTTATCCAGAATATTTTCAATTCATTGATTTTAGAATCACTTCAGATAAAAAGTAAGTGCCATACAGTGCCAGTTTGATATGTGCAATGCTTGAAGCAACATAATATACACAGTATAACTTAATGCTTAACATATAGTATTTAAAATAGAAGTACAGTAGCCTCCCTCTTAACCGGAACTCCACTTTAACCGGCCAACTTTTTTTCCTCAACATCAATCAAAATTCAGGAAGGAAAATTTCGGTTCTCATTTCTTTATGGTTTTGTTAACTCAAATTTACGTAAAAATTTCAACTTATAAAGGTATGTGACAAGATTTTCAACAATTTAATTTGTATTAAATATTGTTCATTAATTGTTATTAGTGATAGTTTTTATTTCAATTCAGTTAATTACAACTACACTGTAAAAAAAAAAAAAAATCTGTGAAGTTACTTAAATTTTTCTAGGAAACTGGGATTCCTAGAACTATTTATGTAACGGCAACAACAAAAATTCATGTAACAGTATCTGTTACTTGAATTTTTGTTGTTGCCATTACATAAATAGTTCTAGGAATCTGTTTCCGAGAAATTTTAGTAAATTCAGTTTTTTACAGTGCAGTATTCATTTCACAAAATATAGAAAATGTGTACTTTTTTAAAATCACACATTAAAACACTAAATGCATCCTATGCCTTTAATTAATTAAATATGCAGTTATTTATTTATTTTATTTTTTTACTTCGGTTTTTCTCTTAACCGGCTAACCCTCTGTCCCGTTTAGGCCGGTTAAGAGGGAGGCTACTGTATATCTAGCTAGATATTTGACATTTTGATTTTTCTTCAAAAGAAACAGAAATTTTGTTTCCAAGGTATTCTCATAAATTGTCTTCTTTCAAACTCTGATTAACTTTTGATCTTATTTGGATGCGATTCTTAATCTGAGTAATCTAATAGTCAATTTGAAATCAGAGTGCTATATTTTGGGTCTTGCCATCTGTAGCAGTAGGGATAGAGGAATACTTGGATATATAAGACATTATTGACATTGTAATTTTTGTTATAATTTTGTAGCATATGCATGAAATAAATAAAATGTTGGAAGTTTGAATAGTTCCACGGGAAGATGTTTTGATTGGCTTTTTTAGTATTTTATTAGTATTTATTTAAAACTTATTTGAGGTATCTGTTGAAATAGGTTTTCCCTTCAGATTGTAAAATCCCATATTAAGCCATGGAAATATTCTGAAGATAAGAATCGTAATTCAGTTTTCATCTTAAGAAAATTTACTTCTGGTGTCAACGTACTGTGTGCCTCCCATAAGAAACCCCACCCCCGGGTAGGATTGCTGCTTATGCAGTTTCCAACACTAGTGTGTGTGGGGGGGGGGGGGGGGGTTGTCTGCTGGAGTGTGTCATTTGACAGTATCCTTACAAAAGTGATCTTGGTGGAAAGTAAAGACCGATAATTCACGGATTGAACTGAAAGTAATTGGCAAGAAAAGAAAATGCTTGAGCTCCCTAAAGTCGATTGGCCAGTTATCCTAGCAACTTCCAGTGTTTTTCTTATGAGAGCCACACAGTACTTACTTTTTCAAAATTTGTTTGTCCTATATTAAAATTTCGATTAAGTCTTCAAATTTAACAAGATTATTTTTTCTTTCCTGGTTTCTAATAGAGCTTTTAGTGCTTATATTGTATTTCTTAAATGAATGTTTTTTAAAATATTTATACAATGTGCAATTAGTAGTATTTTGAGTTTTCTTGTTTAATTTTTATATATTTAAGTTTGCTTAATATTTTGCTATAAAATTGCAGTGGCCATCAAAAGTCTTCCCTTGCGCTAACTGTTCATTTGAATCATTTCTATATGATAAATTTCATAGGTTTTGATATGGGGAAATACATAAGGAGAAATGCTTCATTACTTGTCATGGAATATATTTTGTTTTATTATTTTTAGTGTTTTAAAATGAAATTTTTTTTTTATCATTTGGAATGTGTTGCTTATCTACATTCTAATTGTTCTACAAAAAAGAATCTATTTAGTAAATGATAGCAAAGTTGTTTGTTGCTAGAGTATGTTTTTAATTGGAGCTGTTCTAAAAGAAGTGAAAGGGGGCGGTTAATCAAAATTTAGAGACTTTTGAGGGCCCCTGTTTAAGCTAAGCATCATCCTGTTTCTGATCAGTGCATGATCTTTTCAGCTGAAGGGGAGCCTTCTCAGAGGTCTAAAAAGAAAGCTGTGGACTGTCGCCGTAGCACAGCAGCCCAATTCTTTGTAGAAGAGGAGACAGTCCAGCAGACTGTAACTGCAGATAGAGTAGTGCAGTTACTAAATACAGCAATGCATTTAAAAGAGGAGGATGCTGCATTAAAAAACTTACAAGTTGTTCAAGATCTTGTCATACACAAAGAACCAAAGTTATTAGATAATTTTCTAGATGAAGTTGTCAGTTTTCAGCATGATCCCAAACCAAAAGTTCGTAAATTTGTTGTTGAATTCATTGAAGAAGCTTGCAAAAAAGATCCTCAAATATTACCTAAAGTTATTGGAAACTTAAATTTAATGCTTGGAGATCAAAATGTAAATGTCCAGAAAAAAGTTATTCAGACTACTACACAGCTTTACCCTGTTACAATTAGATGGCTCTGTAATGCAAGAAATGTAGATGAAGTAATGGAAGCTACTTGGACTTCTATGTCACAGTTGAAAAATAGAATACTATTACTACTTGATTCTGATAATGAAGGGGTACGTGTATTAGCAGTCAAATTCATGGAAGGCGTTGTTATAGCCCAGACTTTTAAAGATCAGTATACTGATCCTAAAAGTGGAGACCTATCTTTGGATGAAATTCCTTTTATTCTTAAAATATTTCGTCCTAGAAAATTGGAAGATGAAGCCAAGGAAGTATTTTCAAAAATTATTAACTTTCATGGTGCATCACATATATCCAGCGTTAATTTAATGGCCTGCATGCAAGTTTTAACCACAATTGCAAAGAAAAGATTTGAATTCTTTCCTAAAGTACTGCAGGCTTTTGAATCTTTACATGTTAATTTACCCCCAACTCTTAGCCAGTCACAAGTTAGTAGTGTCCGCAAGAATTTGAAGCTGCATTTATTTACTTTAGTGAAGCATCCTGGTGCTGTTGAGTTTCATTCTCGTATATCAATTATGCTGTCTGATCTTGGAGCTACATCACAACAGATAGCAAAATGTATTCCAAATATTGATATAAGCAAGAAACGATCTGTGACCAAAGAAGAAGTTTGGAGTAAACGAGCTAAAACTGAAGAAGAAACTGTTAAACCTGAATCATCAAGGTCTAAAACAACTGACAGACAGAAAACAAAAGAAAGTGCTATAGACATAACTGCAGAGGATTTAGTTCCTAAATTTAATGTAACTAATGTCGCAGATTTGGTCCTTGTTAGCATGTTGAATTTACCAGATGGGATGCCTCCTCATTTTCAGTCAACTTACACTCCTATAGCTGCAGCTGGTACTGAACCTCAAATTCGACATTTAGCTCGCCTTTTAGCAACTCAACTTACTCTATATGGTCTTGGAAAAGGACTTGAAGTTAGAACTGAAGGTGATCTAGAAAAAATGGAAGGAAGTGATGAAGAGGATGATGCTGGTACAAAGCAAATACAAACATTAGTTGGCAGAGTTACTGATCAAAAACCTAAGAAACAGGCTCTTGTTTTGATGCCTAGTGGCTCACAAGCTAAGCAGTCTCGCTCTAAAAAACTAGATATGCAAACAACTATTAAACCTTTAAATGATGAAGAAGCAGATAAATTGTGTAGATCTGCTTTTAACAGAATTTTAGATGCTGAAAAATATATTGCTAAAAGAGGTGCTGGTGCTGTTAGAACCAAGATATTAACAACATTAGCTACTCAGTTTCGTGGTGATATGGCTAATGATTTGAAAAATCATGTTCTAGAAAATCCACGAGGTAGATTAGAGTTGGCATTTAGTTGGTTGTATCAAGAATATGCTTCATATCGGGGATTTGAAGGATCTGCTGAAGGTCCTATAGAAAAGTATGAGCAAGTTGTCAATGATTTATTATGTGGCGTGTTAGAAAATGATGAACAGAACCACATTTTGTTTGGACGTTTCTTTCTAGATGCACCTTATATAACAGATGGTATGGCTGAATCTCTGAAAGTTATTTGCACTGATGAAAATGCAACGTCTCAAGCGCTACAAATTGCAAAGAATATGACTATTCGTCGACCTCCTAAAAAACTACTATTTTTAGGTGTTATATGTGAACTTTCCTTGCATGAAAATGTGGAGGTACGTGACAAAGCTGTAAATACAGCTGTTGAACTTCATGAAACTGGCCATTTGCAGTCGTTTATTGAAAATTTTGCTTTAAGAAGTCTTAAGTTTCTACGTAAGCCTACTCCACCTTCAAAAGATTTTCCTTTGTTTAACCAACCACCACTTCAGTGGTCTGAGGATCTAACTAAAGTTTGTCTGCATTTATACCTTGCATTACTGCCTATCAATCATCGCTTAATTCATGATCTTGGGACAGTCTATGTTGAAACAAGTGCTGATATAAAGAGAACTATTCTGCGAGCATTAGAAGTTCCAGTCAAAGGGATGAGCATGAGTTCTCCTGAGCTTCTGAGATTTGTTGAGAATTGTCCGAAGGGTGCTGAAACCTTAGTTACAAGAATAATTCACATTTTAACTGACAAAGCTCCACCATCAAATGAATTGGTTGATAGAGTGAGAGATTTATATCACAAAAGAGTGCCAGATGTAAGATTCTTAATTCCAATCATTAATGGCTTGTCAAAACGTGAAGTTATTGCTGCTCTTCCTGAATTGATTAAACTTAATCCAACTGTTGTTAAAGAAGTATTTCATAGGTTACTGGGAAGCAGTTTTCAAAGTCCTCTATCTCCTGCAGAACTACTCGTAGCTTTACACAATATTGATCCTGCGAAATGCAATTTAAAAATTATAATTAAAGCAACAGCGCTGTGTTTTGAAGAAAAAAATGTTTATACTCAAGTCGTTTTGGCCATGGTAATGCAGCAGTTAATGGAGCAAGATCCTCTTCCTATTTTGTTAATGAGAACAGTTATTCAGTCTCTTGCAAACTACCCACACCTTCTTGGATTTGTAACAAACATATTGCAGCGTTTAATAACCAAAAAAGTGTGGACACAGAAGAAAATTTGGGAAGGATTCATCAAGTGCTGTCAACGTACCAAACCTCAGTCATTTCAAGTTTTGCTTCAGTTGCCTGCTCCTCAGTTAGAAGAAGTACTTAATTCATGTCCTGATTTGCGTGATCCTTTGTGTCAGTATGTTGATAACTTTACTGAACATCAGAAAGAACATATTCCTTCTGCTATAATAGATGTTCTTAACATATTCAAGCCTAAAACTGTACCTGATTTAGTAGAAAAGGAATCTGAAAATACTGGTGAACCACTTCCTCCTGGCCAAGAGGAAATATAACTTGTCAATTTACATTATTTATCTTTTAAGCTGTAATAAAATAGAAATATACATATGTAAACTACATTTTTAGTTTTGCATGTTTTATCTATTGGACAAGTTTTTCATTTCTATTTAATAAGTTATTTTATGCTGAGATGGTAAATACTCAATGCTTCAACTATGTTGGTAACATTTGTTATATTTCTCATATGTCATTTTATTTAAAGGTAATCAGGGGTCGATTCAGGCAAAATTTGAGGCCTATTTAGGGGTCCTTTCACAAAAATCTATTTAATAAAACAGGCTCCTTCACAAAATTCCTTTGAATAAAATAAGCCCCTTCTGTAACATTCTTTTTCATAAAAACTGTTTTAAAATGTGTAATTTGTAAATAAAACCAGGTCACGAAAAACAAACTTTAGCAAGGGTATTTAAAGAAGTTTTTGTTAATAAATTCTTGGTTCGAATTTCAGTAACTGGATTTCAACTTTTGTTACAAAATGTTATTTTTCACAAAAAATATTATAAAATTCACAAAAATAACTTTTACTTTTCACAAAATGGGCCCCAAGAATAAAAACCTGCATCGACCCCTGGTAATGTGTATGAATGTATTGTCTTTATTTTGTTAAAATCTTGTGTAACTGAACATTCTCTTTAAACAAAATTGAGGTATTTTCCAAGTTGACTGTAAAAGATTTTTAAGATGAATTTTATTTTTTAGAATGGACTAAAATATTGTATGTATTTTTTTTCTTTTGTGTGTTTATTTTGTAAATAGTTGTCAGGTTTTCCAATTTTGGTAGGAATCTAATATTTTTTTCTATTAAAAATATAATTTCTAAGTTATTTCCCTGTTTATTAATACTCAATGCTTCAACTATGTTAGTAACGTTGTTATATTTCTCATACATGTCATTTTACTTTATGATAATGTGTATTAGTGATGCAACGAATATTCGGCCACCGAATAATGAAATAATTTTTGTCTAAAAGCAAAATAGAGTATGCACTATAATGTACAATTCATGTACATTTCACAATTAAAATCTATTTTCTTTTCAAAAAATAATTTATGCAAATTTAATTTTTTAAAGCATTATTTTATTCTGAAAAAAATATTTGGCTATGTTCGGCCTAAAATTGCTTCAAAAATATAATCCACCCCCCCCCCCCCCCCCAAAAAAAAAAAAAAAAAAATCTTAACAAAAGTTTGTTGTCAGTTACTGTCTAGTTATATTTTAGTTTTTAGTAGATATTATGTACATTGTTACATTTTAAAAGTACTGGAGAACATAAATTTCATCTTTCAGATGAAAGAAAATAAATCTTAATATCTTAAGATAAATTAATGATAGAAAAAAAAAAACAAGTGTAGACAAGCGTAGCTCACAATTAACAAAAAACTTTTTTGCTTTTAGCTATGCCAGCAGACAGTTTTTAAGAAGTGTTATAGTGAATGCTTTCAGATTTAAAGGATAAATATATGTAAAGAAAATAAATTAAAAAAATATTGACTGTGTAGTATCTTACAGGGTTCCCAGCGTCATGGAAAGTCAGGGAAAATCATGGAATTTCAAAGTAGTCAGGGAAAGTCGTGGAAATTTCCAAATATATAGGAAAAGTCAGGGAATTTACAAATATTTTCTAAAAAGTCATGGAAAGGTCTTGGAGGAAAAATGACACAAAATTCATCGAAAAATTGAAAAATTACGTGAAATTCATCAAATAGCCTCGGGGAAAAAAAATTGCTAAATTTGACAAAGGACTTCAAAAATAAGTAGCAAATTTCGTTATATGCCTGTTTGGTTAGGGAAAGTCATGGAATTTTTTTAGATTTGGTCAGGGAATTTGCCAGTCATGTTTTGCTTAGGTACTAAAAAATATTGACTGTGTAGTTAGTATCTTAGGTACTGTATTGTTACAATTTAATAGATATTATGTATGTTGTTGCTGTTCCATTTTAAAATAATCAAAATTTTTAAAGTACTAGACTACATAAATTTCAAGTTTCATATGAAAGAAAATTTAAATTAAATATTGATGTAAGACATACATACTTACTAATTTAAAAAAATTAGCACTTGCATCTCTTTTATTATTTAATAAGAATTAGTAACACACTTAAAAAAAAAATACTTAAATTATATTTAACTTATAAGCGCATATTTTACTTTATAAAAATTAATTATTGCAGCATATGCGACTTAAATATTTATATTCTTTATATGCCTAATGAAAGATACCATTGAAAGAAAGATTTTTTTATGTAACAAGGGATAAATGTTAAATTTCTCTTTAGGCTTCAAAAAATTAGAATTTGCTTGTATTCCTGCTCTATTAGGAAAATTTTGAATAGATTAACTTTAAATTTAATAGATTACGTTAGCTTATTACAGATACTTATTGACACTGCATAAAAATTTTAACATGGTTGATAAATTACTGTCTTATATAAAAATGAATAGATAAAACCCATTCATGGTATGAAAGTTAAGGGGAAAAAGTGTTAGTTAATTCCAAATAAAATTTTCAGTATACATGATAAAAGTATAAAAAGTTTAACCGTGTAAATATAAAAATATTGGCCGAATAATGGAATATTCGGCAAATAGACCGAATGGGCCGATTATTCGGCTATGGCCGAATAATCTTTGCATCTCTGAATGTATTGTATTGTCTTTATTTTGTTAATCTTGTATAGCTGAACATTCTCTCTAAACAAAATTGAGGTATTTTTCAGTTTGACTCTAAAAGATTTTTACGATTAATTTTATTTTTTAGAATAGACTGAAATATTGTATGTATTTTTTTCTTTTGTATGTTTATTGTGTAAACAGTTAGTTTTTCCAATTTTGGTAGTAATCTAATATTTGTTTCCAAAAATGCAGTTAAAAGTTTTCTTTTTGTATCATTGCTATACTTCTCTTTCACTAATATGAAAATCTTCAGTCTTAAAGAAATTTTAGTTTTTATATTTCAGCAATATTCAGAAAATTGTTGAAATTGTCCTTCACACTATTTAGCACAAGTTAAATGTCTCAACTTACATGTAAGTATCATATGAGTCCAAAGTTTGACATCATTCGTAGTTCTAAATTTAGTTTTCTCTCTAGGCCATTTTTTAAGAGCATGGTATCCTGTCTTTTTTAAAATCAGGAAAAAAAGAAAAAAAATCCCTAGTTGTGCCCAGAGATCTCTTGTAATAATCTTCATACATTGGTATTTCTAAATCTGTATGCTCGAAAGCTTTCAGAAATTCCTCTCCTTTGTTTAGGAAAAACAGATTATTAAACTATGTAGTCGTTAAAAACTATATATATAATTTTTCGTTTATAAACTATAAAATCCTTCAAAATTAATGTTTATTTATTATACCTAAAAATTGTGTGTTTATTTCTTATTATTAAACACAATGACAATAATACATTCAATGCATTTTTAAAATGTCTTTTTTTACTAATGTCCTTTCTATATCAGTAGTGTCCTTTTTATTGAATATCACCCCGCCCTTTTTATTTCTAGGGTGAACACTATTTAAATATTTCATCAATCAATACTTAGCTGTGCAGTAACTTTATAGCTACATACAGTTTACCTAAAACTTTAAAGGAAAAGTATAATCCATTTCACAAGAAAAGCTGTTAGGAAGTATCAATTATTTTGTCATTAATATTTATTGAAATTTGAAAAGCATATCTTTAAAATATATAAGATTTTGTTGGATTTTATATGAAATTTATAAGCACCTTCATTTATTTGTTGTTATTGGCGAACAAATTTTGCAAGATGTACTTTTTTACTCAATTTTTGTTTGTATATTCACTGTATATTTCTCTATTAGATATTGTATTTTGTCTTTGCAAATAAATTTTTTGACTCATTTCGGTGATATTCTTTGTTGATCATTTACAGGCATGAAAGAGTTCCTCTTAAAGGAGGAGTTCCACCTTTTTAAAAGCAAATTTGGACATTCTCTGGATTAATGCAAAAATGCAAAGAAAATATTAGAAGCATAGGGGGGGGGGGTGTCTAGAAAGCTTAATAATTAGACATTTTGTGTACTCAAATCCTTGGAGTTCATTTCTGAATAGCTGTACTATCAAATCAAAGGCAGGCTTTAATTATAAGCATATGAAAGTCATGTAAATTAAGTTCTTTAAATAATAGAAAGGAAGTTTCCATAAGGTTCTTTTGGAATAGAATATTTTATTCTATTTATAAAACAAATGACGACCACTGTTAAAATCTTGGTGTCAAATTAAAATTTTTAGTTGCAATTTCTAAAATTCATTTTTTACATTACTGTAGATACTCTATGCTACATTTTAGAAAAGTACCAATACTTGTTTTTATTTAAAATTATTGAAGTTCTTAATTTCCAAGATTATAGTAATTGAAGAAACTTAAAAGTGATGAAAAGCTTTTTTAATTATTGCTATACTTAGAAATTAATAGAAAAATGCACTTAAAGTTTTTAATTTATTTAACATGATCAACTTCTTAGCAAAGCCAGAACAAATTTTATAGTGTTGATAGCAGGGTGTCAACGATTTAAATCATGATTTTAATCAAGTGATTTTTTTTTTTTTGAAATCATTGATTAAAATCAAGTTTTCTAAATGTTTAAAATAACAATAAAGTATTCAAATCTAAGATTAACATAATTTGGAAAGTTTCTACGGGTATTGTGACTTATGAATACACAAAACAAAGCTTCAAATAATTGTTTCTAAGCATAATTCCTGAGTATTGTGAAAAATTTAAGTACAGTAAATTTGTAAAAAGCATGGTTTTTATCTAACAAACATAAAAAGCATTTAATTTAAAAATATTTAAATCTAATATAACTTACAATGTCATAATTTCCTTTTAATTATCAAGTTATTAATTCTTTTATATACAATAAACATATCAATAGAGTGTCAATGATTTTAATCAACTGATTTAAATCAGATGATAAAATCACATATTTTCTGATTTTTTAAAAGTGTGAAAAAGCATTATAATCAGTAATAAAAATTATCACTACTAAATCACTTGTAAAAAATGTAATATTTGTTATTGTTAATTATAACAATATTAAACTGTGTAAAAAGAAGTATTATACATTTAAAAAACATCTAACTAAATGTTAAATAACTTCAAAACATTATAATATTTAGTAGCTATTCAAATATTTTAATGTTGTGGGGAAACAATCTGATTTAAATCTCAAAATACAATTTTTGTAATCTATTTATAAATTATGTGCGAGTTTGCTGTATACATTTCTACAATTTTTGATCAATTTGATATACATATGCTTTAGAACCTGTGTAAAATTATGACCGCTTTATGAATTTATCAAACGATTATTTATCACCTTTTTTTCAACCACTTTTTCAAAAATGTAGATTGTGTTCTTAATTAAACAGTTAATTGTTTAATAATCACAAAATTTAATCTATCATCAATTTAACAATAACTTTAAAATATAAGCAGTATTTAATATTGGTTTATATAATTATTACAAAATATTAGTGCACATAATGTTATGTTACTAAAGAAATTTTTAATTTGCAGTTTTTTTTTTAATTTCTATAATTACATAATTAAAATGTTATTAATTAAAGCAAAAAAAAAAACAGATTATGTTAGTAATTGGAGGGTTATTCATTTTTGAAATGCTTAATTCTTGGTAGATGTTTAATATTTTAACACAGGGAAAAAAATAAAAAAAATCTGATTTAAATTTAAAAAAAAAAAAAAAAAAATCTTTTTTTTAACACCCTGGTTGATAGTTACAATTGAATCTAGTAAAAATAAAAAAAATATTTAATGCATCTACATTTAAATATTGTAACAGGAAATCAAAAGGTATACTTATTATCTTCACCGTTAATACAATAAATATTTTTTTAGGGAGCTAGGCGTCAAATTTGACAACCGAGAATAATTTTGTAGTCTGTAGTCGTCAAATGCAATAATTTGGTTGCATTTGATGACTAACGACCACTAATTTCGAACACTGGTACTGAATTAATTTTAATAGTGTATATGTTACCGTGAAAGACCAAAATCTACCGAATGTCAGCATTCACATAGTCTCTTGGCATATGTCCGAAATATTTGCTATCCTTATCCTCCACTTACACGGGCAAATGTCTACATTCACCGTGCACTAATGATGAATGTTGAATATATAGATTTGCGTTTTCTTCTACATAATTTCAGGCACAATAAGTCATAAAAATGACCATTTTTTTTTTTTTTTTTTTTTTTTTTTTTTGCCTTTCTTGCTGAGAAGAGTTACCTTTCACTGTGTGATTAACCCTGGAGAATTTTAAGTGCTGCGTGAGATCGGTATTTTTGGACATGTGGCTTTAGTTTCTAGCGGGGGTGATTTTGTTCCAAAAAATTAAAGCAGTCATTTAAAAAAAGGTTTTCAACAAATGGTTGCAAAAAAAGAAGAAATTCCCGTCTTTCGTCAAAAAATTGAAGGTGAAAATGCAAATTTCGTCAAAGAATCATGAGTAACGGCAGATTTTGTCAAAAGATCATGAGAAAACAGCAAATTTTGTCAAAAGATTGTGGGGAAAACGGCAAATTTCGTCAAAGGGGCACGAAAAAAGCACAGTGCCAAGGGTGATTGTCTGTGTGTGTGTTGCAACCTTTCAGAAAATTTGATGTAAATTTGTTTTTGCTCAGAATCACCCCTGAATCAAACAACTCTTCTGATGTGTTGACAGTCACCAGTGGAAGTCGACATTCTCCAATTTCGGCCTTTCACATTAACGTATTTACAATTATAAAAATGAATAACAGTAATTCTATCAAACTTTAGATTCTGGTATACCTCGATGCGAGTAGGTGTTATGTTTTTTTGTGTAAATCGTCCAACAGGTGGCACTGCTATGCTGCATTTTCCATGATCACAACAGCTTTATGGTATACCTTGATGTGTGTAGATGCTGATTATCGAGGCGTCTACATAATCTGAAAATATAGGAATCAGGGGAAAATCGGGGAGCAAGGTTCATATGATCCTTAAAATGTTTACATTTTTCAAAAGAAATTTTTGGTGCTTAAAAGTACTTATTTTCATGCAAAAAGTCCTTAAAAGTGCTTACTTTTACTCTTGTATTATTTCTTAATCTGCAGTAAAACTTCTGCATTTCTTTGAATTTCTGATTTAAAAAAAAAAAAAAAAAAATCTTAATCCCCTGCCTTCTTTTCCGAAACTTCCCTTTCCCCTTTTGCACCCTCTCGACAATACCAAAGATTAAAATTTTTATTTTTTTAGACTTTATCATGAATAAATAAGCAATCTTAAAAACTCCATAGTTGTTTTTACTTATTTGTAAATTTTTAGTAAGGTAAATCGGGTTCATACTCATGAGGGGATAAATTTTGGGTTGTAAAAATCAGGGGATAATGCAAAAAAAAATCCCCAAACCTGACAAAACGACTAGTTACTCTGGAAAATGTAGGACAATTGCGATATTGGAAATTAATTCATGCAGCAAGCTACTGGGTTTTTAAGGACATCCCCACAAGGCATATAGACTTCATCTCTGTTTTTCGTTTAAAGTTCTTCTCATTGTTTATAAAGGTGATGTATAAACTTTATTTTTGAGATTGCCTTGATTTTATTCTATTTTGAGGAGGAGGTAGTGTCATGATACTGGTTTAAAAATTGTCGTTAATTGTTGACACGAAAAAATTGTACATCCCAAAGAATACATCAGGAAATTCTCAGGTGATTTTTTTCTTGGAAAATGAGTATGAACCCTGTAAATGAATAAGAATGAACTCCCTACCCCTCAACAAAAAATTTTAAAAATCTGCTTCCCTCTTTGCCCCCTCAGCTCATAAAGTTTAAAACCTCAAAAATCATTGCTTTTTTTAAAATTTTTCTGCTCTGTTACTTTATTCAGGGTTGCTACGCTACCTGGAAAAGTCAGGGAATTTCTATATTTTATCCAAAATATGGAAAGATCAGGGAATTAATACAATTTCATTGAGATCGCCAAATAAGTACAATCTTGAAAAAATCTTCCTATTTTCTGCGAATTCCAATTTTTAGAAGTTTTATTTAATTGCCTCTTAAAATTTCCTCTTCCCTTTTCTTCCTCTTTTCTTTTTTCCAACTGTCATCTTCCACACATACTTTAAAATTTTTAACTGTTTAATATAATCAGGGGTGGGGAAGTGCATCATTTTACTCGCCAGTGGCGAGTGGATTTCTGACAGGGTGAGTAAAATTTTAGCCAGTTTTTGAAAAACTGTAGCCTATAAAGATATACCAAAAACATTTTTTTTAACCTAGATATTGTAACTTTCCAAATTATTGCAATGTAAACATTGTACTAAGTTCTATTTTATATTAAGCTTTCCTCTGTTGCATTGCAGTAATAGTTATTATTTGTGCAGCCGCGTGTGATTTTGTCTTAACTATTTTCAACTGTATGTTGCATCTTGCTGGCCGGTAAAATAAATCCTTGACTGATAAGATTTTCTGAAAATTCCCTACCCCTGAATATAATTTTTGAAATTTTTCTGCAATATTTTTTTTATTGACAGTTAATGTAACTAATAGATCATTTCAAATCTGCTTAACCTCCACCCTGAAATGCTTGCTTCTCAACCCCCTTTGCCTAAAGTTGAACTTAAGTGAGATAGTGACGTGAATTATCATTCAATGTGAAAATATTGTATATATATATGTGGGAATAAAAGCTAAGACTCAATGGTTGAATGAACGTGATATCCCAAGCGAGACTCGTAAAAGGTGAACTCAAAATTGCAGAGCGAGATGTGGTTGTTCTATAGATATTCAGCATTGGAGTCGTTTGGTGGTTTTTAAAAGCAAGACTCAGGGAAGCTCTTGTGAGTTGTATGATGTTATTTTGAATATTAAGCTATGTTTGGTAATGTATTAAACCTTTCAAAACCTATTCTCAGTTTGTAGAGCATTAGTTCCAATTAAGCAATACAGTACTCACATTAAAACCCACAGTTTTGGGGGCTCGGGCCGAGATTTGGACTATTTGGAAGATTTGAATTTGAATAACGGAGCTATTTTGTACTTGAATCAAAAAAGAAAAGTATTTTTCTGAACTGATATTTATAATACAAAAAAAATGACCCGTTTGTCTGATGTATAATGAATAGAGATGATCCGTAATCAAGCCTACGAGATAGTGTAATATTTAATAGTTCAAGAATTGTTGACTTGATTAAGTTGGTGACTGAATCAAATGATTATGAAGAAAATTTTGTTAAAGCTCGACTTGAAGTCATTGCTGCTGAGAGAGCAGAAAGGGAATAAAGAAGGCTAGAAGCAGAAAGAAGATTAGAGGAAAAGAAATTAGCGATAGTCAGATAGAGAAGTAAAGGAATTGCAAATGGAATACGAATTAAGAAAAATTGAGCTTCAAGGCAATATGGCAGGTGTAAGTGACGGTTCGACAGTAACTGGTCCAGGTAAGCAACCAGATTTGTTCAAATTAATGCCACATTTTGACGGGAAGGGTGATAGTATCTATTTATCTTTGTTTGAACGACAAATTTCTAGGATGAATATAGTAAAAGAAAATTGGGTAATGCATTTATTAAGTTTAATTCCCTTAGAAATTGCTAATGTTATAACTAGAGAACCAGAAACATTAACAAATGACTACAATTTTTGTAAAAATCCTGCTTCTTAAAAGATCCAAAATGATACCAGAAGAGTTTAGGCAAAATTAATGTCGCATAAGAAAGAATATTCAGCCACTTGGCGCGATCTAGCATTTGAGTTAAGAAATTATTTGGAAGAATGGATTGGCGGTCTTGATGTATCTAATTTTGAAGCCCTGAAAGAATTAATAATAGTAGATCAAATCAAGCTAATATTACCTATAGAATTTTTGTGGTAGACCTTAAGCTATCCGGCAATGAACTATTAAAAGAACTAAACATTGAAGAAAATAATGTTTCTGTGGATAAACCAGAAAATGAAGATTTTGTTGAAATTGAAAATAACGAATTCACAGATAGCGATAGGGGTGAAAATGATAAATTATCCTTTGACAATGAAGTTTAAGAGAAGACAATGCTTGAAAAACAAACCCATAAAGATGAAAATTGGAAGTCAAATTTTGGAGCTAAAACTTGGAAGTTGCAATGTATGAAATAAAAGTAAATGGATTGGAAATATTTCGAAATTTTTTGAGACATGTGACAAAGACAAATTTATTATTATTCTATTAAACAAAACGAAATAAGTGTGTTATTCTTCTGTCTACGTTCCACGAATGTACAAACGTTAATCAAGAAAATAGAAAACCGGAAATGATTTTATAATTCCACAAAAGATGCCATAGACACATCTGATAAGATGTGTCCTTTAGTAAAAAAACACGCCGATGACATCTTTGTGTGTTTTATGGTATGATAAATATAAGTTTAGTGAATGCATATGTTATATAAGTGCATAGCATTGCTCAAAAATCCAAAAAATTATCCAGAAAAAATAGCGATAAAACTAAGTGAAGATCTCCTTGCTCCATAGATGAAGAAGCGTCCCAGTGTATCAATTATGCCCAGATCAACAAGGACACTTGTAAATGAACTTTTGAAATAGGATATGAAACATTCAACAACCCAGACAATCTGAATGTAAAAAAAAAAAAAAAAAAAATGTTCAATTTGCACAGAATGACGCACAACTTTTGTATGATGTGTTCCATATCAATGTGTGGTGAACATCATGCTAATATGTGTAAAGATTGCTTTAAATATAAATAAATCATGTTTTCTGGCTTACTTGAAGATTGAGAATGATAAACTCATCTGCAGGTAGCATACTTTTATCCTAATTAGCTTTTACAATTGATTTTAAACACGCCTGCTCCCATTTCGTCTAGAAGACGAATGGTTATCATTTCCGTAAGTTTTTCAAAGGGTAGCATTCTAGGGTTAATAGACCAATTGATAACAGAAGCAATAATAGATATGGCCAAAAATATGTTAAGCAGTCATTTAACCATGGAAGTTACAATAAATATAGATATGGGAAACAGTTCAGAGAATTCTTACCAAGATGAATTGGAGATTCCCCAAAATTTTGAGATTAACGATTCTTTGATACCTCAAGATATGACAAAGTGAAGGTTTGATGAATAGTTCATCGGATATGGTTGAACCTAATGATGCATTTGAAATGCTAGGAAGTGCATCACCTACTTCAAAAGCAAAGTATAATCCAAATTTTTCTCTTAGGTACAAAAATAGAGGCTACTACCATAATCAAAATAATTATAATTATGATGGTCGACGATCAGACAGAGCTAGCTATCAGGAGCAAAGAAATTCACAAGTATAGTGCACAGCGAACTGCAGATTCGTCTAGCAAATTTGAAAAAAGAGATATGAAAATGATCTTAGAGCTCAAACCCGCAAATTTCATGAAAAGATCGTGAAAAAACCGCAAATTTCGTCAAAGTATCGCAAAAAACCTGCAAATTTCGTTGAAAAATCGCAAATTTCATGAAAAGATAGCGGAAAACCGCAAATTTTGTCAAAAGTTCGCATTAAAACTGCAAATTTCGTCAAAAGTTCGCGAAAAAACACAAATTTCTTCAAAAGATCGCTAAAAAACCGCAAATTTCGTCAAAGTATCGCAAAAAAAACTGCAATTTTCGTCGAAAACCTCGTAAATTCCGCCTAAAGATCGCGAAAAATCCGCAAATTTCGTCAAAGTATCGAAAAAAACTGCAATTTTTGCTAAAAAATCGCGAAAAAGCCGTAAATTTCGCCAAAATATCGCGAAAAAAACGTAAATATCATGAAAAGTTCGCGAAAAAACCACAAATTTCGTCAAAGATCACGAAAAAACCACAAATTTCGTCAAAGATCACGAAAAAACCGCGAATTTTCGCCTAAGGATCGCAAAAAAAACGTAAATTTCGACTAAGGATATCGGAAAACCGCAAATTTTGTCAAGAGATCGCGGAATAAAATGCAAATTTTGTTGGACGATCGATGAATAAAATCCCAAATTTCAGGAAACGATCGTGGAAAACAAATCGCGAACTTTGCACAGAGATCGCGAAATAAATCTCAAATTTCGTCAAGCAATTGCAGAAATTAATTGCGAATTTCATCAAACTATCACAGAATAAAATCGGGAATTCCGTCGAACGATCGCGAAATAAAATTGCGAATTTCATCAAGAGGTCAAGTAAAAAATCGCAAATTTCATCAAACAAATACAGAAATTATTCATGAATGCCGTCGAACCATCGCAGAAAAAAATCGCGAATCCCGTCGAATCATCACAAGAAAAAAATCACAAATTCCATCGGACGATCGCAGAAAAAATCTTGAAAGTCATCAAGATGTCGCATAAAAAATTCGCAAATTTCGTCAGGCAGTTGCAGAAATTAATCTCGAGTTTCGTCAAACTATCACGGAATAAAATCAGGAATTCCGTCGAACGATCGCGAAATAAAATCACGAATTTCATCAAGAGATCAAGTAAAAAGTCGCAAATTTCGTCAAACAAGTACAGAAATTATTAATGAATCCCGTCGAACCATCGTGGAAAAAATCGCAAATTGCATTGAAGGATCGCGAAAAAAAAATCTTGAAAGTCATCACAAGATTGTGGGGAAAAAATCGCAAATTTTATCAGACAAGTGCTGAAATTAATCGTAAATTTTATTAATCAATCGTGGAAAAAATTGTAAATTTCGTCAATCGGTCAGAGAAAAAATCGCAAATTTCGTCAATCAATCACGGAATAAAATTGCGAATTCCATCGAACGATCGCTGAAAAAAATCGAAATTTGAAGGGGTCGGGTAAAAAATCGCAAATTTCCTCAAACAAGTGCAGAAATGAATCCCGAATTTTGTCAAACGATTGAATAATAAAATCGCGAATTTTGTCGAAAGATCATGGAAATAAAGTCGCGAATTTCGTCAATTGATCATGGAAAAAATCGCGAATTTCATCAAGAGATCACATAATAAAATCGTCACTTTCGTCTAACAATGGCGGGAAAAAATCGTGAATTCTGTCGAACGATCGTCGAAAAAAATGGTAAATTTTAGCAAAGAGGTTGCGTAAAATAATCGCAAATTTCTTAAAACAATTTCAAAAATTAATTGCGAATTTCATCGAACGGGAAATATTTTAGGCCTATTTTCAGAAAGAATTCTGGTCTTGGGCTACGTAGTGACATATTGGAGATGTGAACCAATCTTTGACCTCGGTCTTGTACGACATCGTTCGATAAATTCTCTCTTTTTTAAATGTAATAACTGTTAATTGTTTTTGTTGGGGTAAGTAAACTGACGCTGTGGATAGTTTTATTTTTATATATTTTAAAAGATGTCTTCATAACATTAATATTTGTAAAATATTACTTGCAAAACTATTTAAATCTACAAACTACGATAAGTGGCCGCTAACTGGACAGTAGTGGCTACTAAACATACAGCCTCTACCGGCCACTGGCTACTAAAGCAAATATTGAATTTTAACCTTTATTTGGTGATATATTAAACCTTTTTATACCTATTTACAGTTTGGAGAACATTAGTTTTGATTAAGCAATACATTGTTCACATTAAAACCCACATATCTATATATATATATATTTTTTTTTTCTAGGTGTGTATCTAATTAATTTGAAGAAAACTTGGGAGAAGCTGTTACTCGCAGCTAGAGCAATAGTATCTATTGAAAATCCAGCTGATGTCTGTGTAATATCATCTAGACCTTATGGGCAAAGAGCAGTTTTAAAGTTTGCTTCTGCTACTGGGGCTACTCCAATTGCTGGACGTTTCACTCCCGGAACTTTCACCAATCAAATTCAAGCTGCCTTCCGAGAACCTAGACTTCTTGTTGTTACTGATCCTAGAGTTGATCACCAACCTCTGACAGAAGCTTCTTATGTGAATATTCCTGTCATTGCTTTTACTAACACAGATTCTCCACTTCGTTATGTTGACATAGCTATTCCATGCAATAACAAGGTACTTTCAACTTCAGTCATTTATATTATACTTCCATTTATTTGCATTTATAATGCTTCACTTAGAACTTTAGATTGTAATTCAATTTCTATATTTTATTTATAGGGCACCCATTCTATTGGGTTAATGTGGTGGATGCTTGCTCGTGAAGTCCTTCGAATGAGAGGAACTATCAGTAGAGAGTTGAAATGGGATGTTATGGTGGATTTATATTTCTACAGGGATCCTGAAGATGTAAGATTTAAAGCTATTATTTTGAAAAGTGTTAAATTATGTAATTTTAATTATTGCATTGTTGCATAGATGTCAACATTTCCGAGGTTTCTCTGTAAATGTTGGAATAGTGCAGAAAATATGAAAATTTACAATTAACAAAAACAACTCTAATTTAGATTTTAGTTTCCTTGTGAATTAATTGTAAAAAAAGTAAAGTTAAATCATGTAATTTTTATATCAAATATGTTTGTATATTCTGTCTAGAAAGTTTAGGAACTAAAATGTAATAAAATTAGAAGGTGATTATGGAATAATTTCATATAAATATTCAATTAATTGAAATTAAACATAGTAGACATTAGAATGGTTACCTCAGCAGTATTCATTTTTTAAAATGCCTTTTTAGCTCACAGGGTATCAGAGCCTGAGAACTAATGTACCTGCAGAACATAACTCTCGATAGAAATATCTTATATGCTTTTTAAGAAAATTTCTAGATTTACTCTGATAAGGCGCTTCCCTGATTAGTTTTGGGGTTTCATTGGTTAAGTATAAAGGAGTGAATGGGCCTAAGTACCCCCCTTAATTTAGATGCACAATTATTCGATTTGCTTCAAATTTGGTATACCGGTTTATTCTGATAAGGCATATCTCACATTGAGACGACATGTAGCATAAAACCAGTCTAAACAAAAAACGGAGTTGTTTCAAACCAGTTTTTCCAGCGAATTCAAACGACATGTCTTATATGTCCCCTTAGTATGTGACTTGCCTAAAGTGAAACGGGGGTAGAGGTAATCCCCCTTAATTTATTTACGAAGGGCATTATTTTTTAGTATAATAAAATATATTAGCTGACCCGTCCGGCGTTGCTGGGGCCCGTAATAATATTCTTAAATGAATCTAAATTTTTATCGCAGGTCCATACTGAGGAGGGAGGGGGTGCAAATTACTAGGGCCCGACTCTGGTTCAGATCCAAAGTTGTGTAAAGTCACAGGTTAAGTTTTTTAATTTTTATGTCTCATATTTTTTTATTCCAAATTAATTGATGAATTCAATTAAAATTTAATATTTTCAATAATTTAATTTTTTATTTAAAATCTTTAGATGAAAAATCAATTACAAATATAACATAAACTGTACTGTAATACTGAAAAAGAAATAATAAAATTGTAAGCAAATATTACTATATAGATTTTTTAAAGATTAAAAGACATCCTGCAATAAAAAAGGGGGGCGGGAGTTCCAGGTTACCCCCTTCCCCTGAAAATACTATTATGCTTTGTTCATTTTTAATAACCTGCTAACGGAATTTATCACTGGTTGTTTTCGTTTCTGTCTAAGCAGGTTTTTATTAAATCTTGCTTCTGTTGTGCCCATAATAATATCAATTCAAAAAACCCTTAACGGGTTAAAAGTTTGTGACGCAGCACTTTATCTTATTGCTATAAGAATTTTAAATATGGAACTTAAAAATAATGATATCAAACTTTAAGTGGCGCTATATTATTTATTTCATCTTTGTATTTTTGTTTTATTTATAATTGCATGTGTAAGAATTATGTTAAATTTAAAAGGATGTATAAAATTTTATTCCTTGATGCTTTATCATTCACATTTCATAAATTCAAAATATGAGTGTTAAAAGATATGATATCAAAATTTAAGTGGCGCCTTGATGTAGCTTTAAACAATTTGTTTTAAAATTCAATTTTAATTGTTTCAGTTTGGTTATATATATATACACATCTAACCAAAACTTTTAATTTTCCAATACACAGTTAAAAATATCACTCTCACTGAACCTATACAATACACTGTAATGTATTTATATGGATTAAATTGATTTATCTTTTGTGCCATGCTATCCAAAATCAAAAGTAAAATTTATGTAAACGATTTCTTTGCGTCATAATATCCATTTGCATACATTCGCTTAGTTTGGATACAATGATGCAAAGAAATCATTTACATAAATTTTACTTTTGATTATATAAAATATTAATATATAAAATATATTATATTAAAGATATAAAATATATTAAATTTTGCTCTAAAAAATACTGCAAACAGCTTTTCAATCCTTCCTTTGTAACTCAGAAATTTTCAACTCTATCTTCACTGAAACTTTGTACTGAATGTTGTAGGATTGATTAGATGTCTGTTTACTTATCATTGTTTTGGAACTGAACATTTGTTAGCTTAATTTATTGAACATTTATTATTTGTATTAACCCATTAACCGCTGGTGTTGCGTTCACGCAGCAGTCAAAATAAATGCTTATAAAAAATTAGCTATCAAATGAATTTTATATTAATAGTAATTTTTGAGTAGGGTATATTTTGGTTTCTATTTAATAACAAGTTCGAAACTTAAAGCATTTTTAAACGAAAACTTTCACGTTGTCTTTTTTCGCAGATGAAATATAGTTAGACAAGCGTAAGCTTTACAGTAAATCTACTTTTAGATAAGGTCAAAGTACATCAGAACATTCAACGAATCAGTTGCTTTTGTTTTACTGGGGGAGGAAGAGACAATAGGTGTTGCGTTTACGGATCATCGGCGGGAAATGGGTAGTTCCAGTACTCACTCGTATCGTTTGACTCTGTGAATTTTTTTCTTATTAAGTGCTCATAGAAATGTTTCAAATAGATATCTTACGTTCTTGGAAGTTCTTCAAAGAATTTTTAATAAATATTCATATAATTATGACGGGAACGAAACAAACATTATCGTTATTTCATCAGAAATAGCAGAAATTATTGATGAAAAAGGAAATGATAATATATGAAAAAGTGATAATGATATTTTACCTTTCGATACTGCTGGCGAAATTGAAGTGTGCGTGAAAAAGTAGTTTGTACACTCTAAAAGTAGTGCAAGTCACACATACAAATAAAAAAAACTGGAGATTTGAAGAGGATAAAGGTAGAAAAAATGATTATGACTCAGCCAAAATATGAAGAAAAAATAAAACTTTAACCAATGCGAGAAGGTATAAAGATTATGTTTGAAAATAAAAACTCTCACTTGGATTTCAGTCATGAAGTTGCATTTACCTTTTGCACCCTTTGAAAGTAAAGAGTTAGCCATGAACAAATCAGCCAAAAGAAGTCATAGTAAGTTCTCCATGCAAAAGCCATTACAGACAGAACGCGGAAATTTAACCCTTTCCGGGGCAAAGCAACTAAATTTCTAAAATATTGAAATGAATTAATGGCATGGCACCGTTATTTACGAACAATTACATAATAAAGAACAATTACTTTACCACAATTCTGGTGCCATTGTGGCATTTGGGAAATAAAATTAATTGGTTTCATAAACATACTACCGCCCCTGAAAGGGTTAATTGTCAAGTCTGATGACAGCAGAAGAGACTGCATTGTAAACAATGCCATAGCCAGAAGGTTTATCGCTTCAGTACATTTGTGTACATCATAAGTGTAGCGAATATTTTGATACTTGAAACTGTTTTCTGGATATGATCAGTAATTTAGAATAAAAAAATTAAATTTTAATAATAAATTAATTACATTAAAGTAATTGCTTGCTGTCTAAATTCTAACAAAGGTAAAAAAATTCTTACAGTGTCCAAATATGCAAGAAAACCCTGCTGATGCTCAATTGAGCTCAATAAACATCAGTACTCTTATTCCACTGACGTTGCGTGAACACAACACTCCATTTTTCGTAAACTAACACAAATTTTGTTATTTCTACTATAAATTAATATTCTATATGTTCAAATGAATAACCAATATCATTTGTATAAAATTTTTTTAACCCCTTATAATTTTGGCGGTTAATGGGTTAAAGTATGTTAAAGCAATCTGCATTTAATCCTGATTGGACGGAATGGATAGAACCTGAAACTAAATGTTTAGCATGTAAAATGTTCAACTATTTGTAAATTTTGCAATAATTTAACTAGTCAGTAGTTGTTACTTCAAAGTCAGTTGCGAAAGTTCCACTCTCGTTGCAACTTTTAAAAGTTTTTGTGTATAACATCGCATCTCAATTAGAGATTGACCGAATAGTCGATTCGGTATTCGGTGGTTCAGCATGTAAACCGAATATTCGGCTTCGGCCGAATAATTGTGGATAAGTATTTTCTTTAGAAGTAGAATAGGCTAAACAATGAGTTTTAATATTGTGTGCATGAGTTCATAGTTCAGCTGCACAACAAAAAACAAGTCAAAAGCCATTTTTAATTTTAAAAAAAACTTTTTTCTTTCTAAAATAGTCTACATAGCGGTGAAATCAAAACAACTGTCTACATTAGAGAAAAAAAAGTAAGGAAGATGGGCATCTTTCCCTTAACATTTAATTTTAATTATTTCTACATTAGTTTCCTTAATTTAAATTTATTTAATGCACATTTTCTTTAATATACACATCAAATAAGTACATCAGAAATCATCTCTGTATATCTAAGGTGTATATTAAAGAAAATACACGCATCAAATAAGTATATCCCTATGCCTAAGCTATAGCTTTTATAATTGTTAACTCATATTAAATACTCACAAATACACAAAATAACAAAACTGCAGTGCACTGTTTTTTATTTAAATAATATCACAAGAGCTGCTCATGGCTACTTCTCTCACAACAAAACATTCTATAAACTCGCATAAACAAACGCAGACGATCAAAGTTATTGCCAAAAATGCAAAGCATAAAAACGACCGAACATACCGGCCCCCGTTGAATGATTTTCATTCAACCACAATTATAATACATTATTACACTTTGAATTTTAAATAAATAATACAGCATGTACTAGTAAACAATAAATTGACAAATTACAAAAGATAATCATTTTCCATAGGTAACAGACAAATTTTTGAAATTGGTCTCTTGAAAACACCTCTTTGTGTTTTTATGTTTACCACTCTAATGATTCCATCATTACCTGGAAATAACTCTACAATTCTACCTAGAGGCCAATTGCAAATAGCAACATTGTCCTCCTTTATAATTACTAAATCGTTTATTTTAACATTTTCTTTCTCAAACATCCACTTTACTCTTTGTTGTAAGGAGCTCAAATAATCTTTGGACCATTTTTTCCAAAAACACTGAATCATTTTTGTTGTTCTTTCCCATATTTTTAGTTTAGAATCAGGAACATTAGTTATTTCAGGTTCAACAATAGAATTGATTGGCCTACCAATAAGAAAGTGGCCAGGAGTCAAAGCGTTCAAATCATCTGGATCAGATGAGAAAGGCACAAGAGGACGTGAATTTAGGATTCCTTCAATTTGTGTTATTACAGTCAAAAAGCCCTCGTAGGTTAATTTTGAATTTCCCATCACACGCTTCAGATGATCCTGCTTCCCAAAGGCCTCCAAAGTTTGGAGCCCTTGGTGGAATAAATTTCCAGTTAACACCCTCACTGCTCAAGTAACCAGACAAATTATCGTCAGGAATTCTAACTAAATTATGTAACCGTTTGAGTTCATTATTACTGCCTACAAAATTTTGAGCATTATCAGAAAAAAGACAAGCAATTTTTCCTCTCCTAGCAAAAAACCTCTTTAAAGCTTCTATGAAAGCTTGCGAAGTTAATTCAGTAACAACCTCTAAATGGATTGCACGTGTTACAAAACAAATAAATATGGCTACATATACTTTATGATAAATTCCTTTACGTTGGTACTTATACTTTATGAGAAAAGACCCAGTGAAATCAACACCTGAACAATTAAATGGATAGTTCTCAGTTACTCTTTCTTTTGGTAAATTTCCCATGAACTGTTGACATGAGATGGGCTTCGCTTTAAAGCAAATAATACAATTATGAACTGTTTTTCTACATATTGCACGACCATTTAAAGGCCAAAACTTCTGCCTTAACTGAAAAAGTAAAGCTTGTGGACCTAAATGTAAATACCGTTTATGAAAGTATTCTACTATCCTTTGAGTAAGTTTACTTTTATTATGTAGTAAAATTGGAAATTTTTGGTTGGCATTTAAGTTACTGTTCGCTAATCTACCTCCTACTCTTAGAAGACCTTCTTTATCAAGAAATGGATGTAAGTTTTTTAACTGACTATCATGATTAATATTACCTGATTTTTGCAAGGATTTTATTTCCTTGTCAAAAAACTCATGTTGAACACTTTTTAACAAAAAACTTTTTGCTTTGTTGAGCTCTTTGAGGTCCAGAGGACCCTCCTTTTTTTCTTTTTTACAATTACTAAGGAACCTGAAAATAAATCCTAAAATACGAATTATTTTACAATAGTTATTACTTAAATCAATTATATCATGCACAAAAGAATTAATAGAAACTGTAAAAACAGATATGCTTTTAAAGTCACTTATATTAATATTTTTCAGTTCATTTGAAAAGTCATTGGAATTAACTGCTGCAGGAATATTTGTATTGGGATAGTCTTTTTCCTTTAGGAACAATGGACCACTCCACCATAACTCATTTGATAATAGTTTATCAGGATTAGCTCCTCTTGTTAGAAGGTCAGCAGGGTTATGCTGAGATGGAACATGTCGCCACTGCATCCCTTGAGTTAGTTCTTGTATTGTAGAAATCCTATTCGCAACAAAAGTTTTTAGAACGTATGGTTCTTTTTTAATCCAGGATAATACTATCATGGAATCGGACCACAAGAAGATTTTGTTTACACTAATTTTGAGCGAAGAAATCACTCGTTTCATAAGCTTTGTCAATAAAACTGCTGCACAAAGCTCAAGTTTTGGAACAGTTAATTGCTTTAAGGGAGAAACTCTAGATTTACTTGTCACTAATTTTACAGACACTTGACCTGATTCTGTCACTGATTTGCAGTAAATTACCGCACCATAGGCTGCTTCAGACGCGTCGCTGAAACCATGTAACTCGATCATAATTGCATCTTTCAATAAAATACACCTACTAATCTCAAATTTATTAATTAATTGTAAGGTATCAGAAAACTCTCTCCATTCCTTAGCCTCTTTCTCGGTTAGCAAATCATCCCAATTTAATTGTAATAACCATAACTTCTGCATAAATATTTTTGCTTTAATTATAACAGGAGATACTAAACCTAAGGGATCGAATATACTTGATATAGTTGATAACACTTGTCTCTTAGTAACATTTACATCATTATGAATTTTAACATTAAAACTTAAACAATCTTTCTTCGATTTCCACAAAACACCTAACGCTTTAGATTCTTCTGAATCACCAAAGGGGTATATTTCGACATTTGTTTTACAAAGTTGTGGAGCATTACTGCACCATTTATGTAATAACATTCCTGCACTGTTTAAAATTTCTATTAATTGATTTTGGAGTTCCAATGCAGAACATAAAGAATCAGCTCCAGATAGAATATCATCCATATACATGTCTTCTCTCAGTACGGGTGCTGCTAAAGGAAACTTGCTTCCTTCATCCTTAGACAATTGAAGTAGTGTTCTCATGGCCAAAAAAGGTGCGCTAACAGTACCATAAGTAACTGTCGTTAATTCAAAATTTTTAATTGGCTCGTTAAGACCTTCCTTCCATAAGACTTTTTGCAGCTTCCTCTGATCTGGATGAATAGAGATTGCTCTATACATTTTTTGAATGTCCGTAGTGAAAGCGACGATATATTTTCTAAATCTCAACATAATTGAGAATAAATCATCTTGTATTACACCTCCGTTATATTGAATAGAATTAAGTGAGTTTCCCTTAGTTGTTAAGGAAGACGCGTTAATATACTTTTTTCTATTCCTCTATACACTCCAAGATGGGGAATGTAATAGGATCCACTTTCTTCCTCGCTTTCGTTAACTTCAACCATATGGCCTAACTGTTGATATTCTTTTAAGAAATCTGAATATAATCTTAAGTACTCGGGATCTTTTTCTAGACGATTCCATAAAGAATTTAATTTTTTCGTAGCGATTTGTTTTGAGTTTCCTAAAATAGCTGGATCCTCTTTTAAGGGCATTTTAACAACATATTTACCGCTTTTGTCTTGTGTATAATTTTCTACGAAATGTTTCTCACAAATTAAAGTCTCTTTACTTTTTGGTTTTTCAACCTCGATATTTTCTATCTCCCAGAATTTCCTAAGTGTCTTGTCTAGGTTGGTTTCTTTCTTAATAAACCCACAATGAACTTTGTTTTCATTTTCTGACGGAAAACTTCCCGATACAACAAAACCGAAAACTGTGTCTTGCAAAATAAGATCAGAATTATTAACACGAATTTGTCCCGGTCTCAAAAGCTCATAAAAAATTCCTGCTCCTAAGAGCATGTCTACATGTTCTGGGATATTGAAACTAGCATCTGCTAATTTTACATTAGGTAAATCTTGTATTGAGATTTCAATTGGACGTGAAGGCGTTAAATCTGCAGTTATTTTCGGAACAACCAAGAAATCTAAATTTTTCACAAAACTTTCATCTCTATTGCATATTGATGCATTAACTTTATGATTTATTACTAAGGTAGCATCATTTAGACCTGACACTAAGATGTTTGTTCTCTCTTTTTTTAAATGCATTAGCTCTATTAAATGGCGGGATAAAAAATTAGACTCACTGCCTACATCTAATAAACACTTTACTCTATGTTTACATCCCGATTCATCAATTAGAAAACATATAACAGTTGAAAGTAAAACTTTGCTCTTTTTATTCGAATAGTTACTAATAAAGGTTTTCTGAACGAACTCTTCTGCATTAGCGTTCAAGACTGACGTGCCACGATTTGTTGGCCTAGAATCTGAACATTCTTCCACATTCACTTTTCCTTGTTTATTTTGTTCCGATGAAACATATTCTTTCACGTATGTGTTGTTATTTGTTTTTGGAAAATGTATAGTTTTATGATGACGTTTTTTACAAAAGCACGTGTACTTTGATGGACAATTTGCAACTGAATGTGAATTTAAACAATTAAAGCATAACTTGTTACATTTTATAACGTTCACCCTTTCATTGACAGACAATTTTAAATAATGCGGGCATTTTGAAAGAGTGTGATTTTCGTGTCAAAAAATACAACTTAATGTTTTAACATCTGATAAGAATACTTTAGATACACTTTTGGAGTTAGTATATTTACGATTAACACTAAAATTCTCAGTAAGAGATTTTCCGCGTGATGTGAAATATAAATCAATCTCTCGTCCCAACTCTTCTGGTAAAAACCACTTATCTCCTTGTCTCACACTAATGTGGGAAGCTGTTTCTCTATCTAATGTTTGATATAATTTATCCGATACTATAAGTTGTTTTAGACTCTCGAAATTGGAGACATTTCTTAAATTTAAATAATATTCCCAGTTTGTCATCAGACGTGAAGCAAACTGTACATGCGTCTCATTTAGTTGTTTAACAGCTTTTCTAAATTGCTCTAAGCAAAAATAAGGTGTAGGTTGAATTCTTTTAACACTAATTGTTTTATTTTTGCATAATTCTCGATATCACTATCATGTAAGTAAGTTAATATGTTAGATGCTTTATCCCCTAATAAATTTAACAGAATTTCTGCTTTATATTGTTCTGGAACATTTTTAGTCTTAAAAGCTCGTTCTAAAGAAGAAAAGTAAAACCCCCATCCTTCAGGACGTATAGGTATTTTTACAGTCAAAGTTCGAATACTTTTTATCAATTGATCTAATGATTCTAATTTTATTTCACTTTCACTAATATTAGATTTAGCTTCAGATTTAATTTTAGCTAGTTCTAATTCAAGTTTAATTTTTTCCAGATCATATTGCTTTTGCTCTTCATGTTTACGATTTTCAATTATATCGTTTGCTATATCTTTCACAAGATCTGGTTTATTTTTATACATTTCACTGTCTTCAATAATAACGCTTAAATCAGCAATTGTCATTTTTTCATTAACATTTAGATTTATTTCAGTGGCTATAAGCCTTAAATCTTCTTTTTTTGCACCTTTAAACATTGTTTAATATATGTATAAAACAGTAAAGATAAGAAAAAACACATTCACTTACTTTTCGAATAAGCTTTTGATGAATTTCGTAGCACGGAATTCTTAGCACTTATCATTCATGTCGGCGTTTCACTCAACTTAAAATTGGTTTTAGAAGCTCGTTGAATTTAATCCCAGGCTGCTTCTTCGTTGCTCGGCGGACCATTATGTTAACTCATATTAAATACTCACAAATACACAAAATAACAAAACTGCAGTGCACTGTTTTTTATTTAAATAATATCACAAGAGCCGCTCATGGCTACTTCTCTCACAACAAAACATTCTATAAACTCGCATAAACAAACGCAGACGATCAAAGTTATTGCCAAAAATGCAAAGCATAAAAATGACCGAACAATAATCATTAAATTAAAATCGCTCGAATTTGTTATCTTCATCATCACAATGTTAAAATATTAATCAAAATATAAATATGTATCGGTAATTTAACAGAAAATATAGTTAAGTGTACATATTGATATACCTTTTGTATTTGAAAACATTCCTATTCAATAAGTTTATAGCTAGACAATCAGTAATAATATTTTCATAGCTTATTTTACGTATTGACTAGTGATAAAATAATAAAAAATAAGTGATGGGTGAATTTGTAAGTGGAAAGAAGTCTTTTTTTTTTTTTTTTTTTTTTTTTTTTTTTTTTGTGTGTGTGTGTGTGTGTAGTTAGATTTAAGAATAAAAATGTAACTGAATTAAATTAGTAAGAGTTTAATGTTAATTAAAGTTTATTAAAAAAGCTAATATATGCAAAAATGTGTATTAAAAATTTTTAAGTATTCGGTTGCCGAATACCGAATATTCGGTGTACACTTTGACCGAAGCTTCGGTATTCTACAAAATTGCTGCTTCAGTCAATCCCTAATCTCAATACCTAGAAATTCTTCCCAGAACCTGCAAAAGTCATGGAAATTTGTTGTTGATCTGGAATAGACACCCTGGCAGAGTGAAATGTCATTTTTTACTGGCATAGCTGCAGATGATGCTGGTGGCATACCTTTTGAACAAGAAAATTTTTTGGTTGATACAGACAGACAGACATTTTGTAAACACATGTTTTTCGGAATATCTGATCCCTAAAACGTGTAAATCCGTCGAAAATTTTCCCGAATCCAATACTTTCTTCTTGTAAAGATAGAAGAAAGTATTGGATTCGGGAAAATTTTCGGCGGATTTACACGTTTTAGGGATCAGATATTCCGAAAAATATGTGTTTACAAAATGTCTGTCTGTATATGACACAAATTTTGTGGGTGCTCTATCTCAAAAACTAATGCACGAAATTTAATAAAAATTTATATTCAATTAGTCCGTGATATAAATTGGTGCTGATTAGTTTTGGTGTAAATCGCTCAACAGGTAGTGCTTGCTATGCAGCATTTTTCATGATTTCTACAATAGCTCAATCTCCAGAACTAATGCATGGATTTTAAACTTCAGATTCAGTTAGTCCTTTACATGAATTGGAGTTTTATACATTTTGGTGTAAATCGCTCAACAGGTATAGGTGAAAACTGGGAAATTGAGTTAGTAGCCAGTGGCTGGTAGACTCAGTTTCATTAGTGGCCACTTTTTAAAGTTAGTGGCCACTATAATGTTTAAAACTTTCTTGATATCTACATAAACTATAATCATTGTATATAGACATATTTTTCTGTAAGTCAGAGTTTTATACCAGCCAACTATTCATGATAAGAATAGGGAAACTGTCAAAATTCTAGAAAATTACTTTAAAACCACAGAATCTGTTACATTAATTTTTTTAGAATATATTTTTAGATTATTTGTATATGTTCATAAACACTATTATCAATTTAAATTACTATTACTTTCTTTATATAAAAAATAACTAAATCAAAATTCGAACAGTTAGGTGTATACAATAAAAAAAATAATCAAATAAAGCATAATAAAATTCCAACAGTTAGGTGTATACAATAAAAAAAATAATCAAATAAAGAACAATAAAATGTTATTTGGATTTTATGCAATAAGTAAATGTGTTATTAACAGGGTTCGTTGATATATATCAATGGATATATATCTTGATATATATCATGATATATATCCGATATTTATTTTCAAAATATCAAGATTTTTGATATTTTCGATATTTTCATTTTCATACATTTGATATTTATTTTTTAAATGTCGTATTTTTTGATATTTTCATATATCTAATATTTATTTTCAAAATATTTTCAGTCAAAAGAAGTGCAAATGAATTCTTCAACTGTTATTAAAAATTAGCCCATCTGTAAATAAATAACTAAAAAGAATAGCTCCCAAAATATTCCCCACACTCCAAAAACTAGTTTTGGACTGTACCTGCAGCTTTCCCATTACCATCATAAGAAATCTGTCTTTGAACAATACCTCCCTACCCTGTCTCAATTCTTTATGTAGACTGCACCTTCTGGAATGAGATAAAGAGGTTAATTGGTGATTGGATTTTAGCAAAAAAATCTCATATAAGCTTTATGTTTGAAACTGAATATTTAAATGTTGAACCAAAAATTTGGTGGGATAATATTAAATTAGAACAGCCCATGAAAGATAATTTAACTTATCATTTGTTTACAGATTCTCCTTCAATAGATGCATTAGAATCTTTTCTAATTTTGATTTACTTCAGTCTAAATTGTGCAGTAGGCTAGGGAATGAAAAACCAGACAAACTTACATTCATGTTCAAATTCTTCAACAGAAAAATTTTGTATTTTAGAATTTGTTGTGTAATTTTATTTATTTTTTAAACTGAATCCTGCATTTTGTGTTTTGATGAGTGAAAAAGCAACTTTTGCAGAAGATAGTTTTTTCAATTATTTGATCATAAATTTTATAAGAAAAATATAAAAAATGACATTTAGAATATTGTTTTATTATGTTTTCATGTTAAATGTAATACGTTTTAGATTCTAATTTATATTAAGTCTAAAAATCTTTATAATCAGCAGTAAGCTGACAATTGTGAAAATATCGGATATATATCGAAAATATCGGATATATATCAAAATATCGGATATTTTTGATATTTTCGAAAATATCACGATATTTACGAACCCTGGTTATTAACATACTACACACATTACATACAGCTGAAATCTAAACTGATGAGTGTATTCCGCAGGATTAAACAGTATCTCTTGAAGAAAAATAATCTAACTGGTGAGCATGTGGCAGGAGTCGAAATATTGAAAATACTGCAATGTCCTTAAAATCCACTTGCATCCGGTGGAAAAAAAAGGAATAAATTATTTGAAATGCATGTGGAATCAAAGCTGATGAATATATTTTGCAGAATAAAACTGTATTTCTTGACAAAATAATCCAACTGAACAGCAATGGTGAAAAGCTGAAATATTGAAAATACAACTAAATCATTGTAATCTGCTTGCATCCAGTAAGAAAAAGAATTAACCAGTTTGCTAATTAGATGTAACCAAAGTAGAGATGCATATTTCTATGAAAAAAGCTATATTTCACTTGGCGATCGATAACAGATTTTTTATCGCCACTTGGCAAGTGGCGACTAGGGTGGCGATCGATGGCCGATTTTTTAATCGCCACGTGGCGAGTGGCGACCGCCAGTTTTCACCTATATCAACAGGTGTGGCACTGCTATGCTACATTTTTCAGAATTTCCACTATAGCTTTATCTCAAGAACTGATGCACAAATTTTCATCAAATTTCAAATTCAGATATACTTTGATATGAATTGGTGCTAAATTGATGTAATTTCTTGTACTATTTAAATGATTTAATTGACGTGATTTATATTGAAGAAAGTTTTGTGATGGCCACAACATACTAGTTTAAGTTCCAAAATATGTTCAACATATTTTTTTTATTTTGTAAATAAACTAAAACTGTAACATTTCTGTACATAGTCTTATAAAATTGTAATATATATATATATCCAAAACAATACATAAATTTTTAAGATTGTAAGGATGAAGTTCCATTTCTTGCAAAATTCCGGTTTTGGGACATAACCAGTTTTGGAAATAGATGACTCTAATTGTTCAGTTCTGATTGATATATTTGTTGTGTTGAGCATGCCCTGTTAATTTGAAGTCTTTCTAAAAGAATTGTATTTATATATTTTAGGCTGAGAAAGAAGAACAAGCTGCTATGCAAGCAGAGAGGCCAGTTAAAGAAGCTACTGAATTTGCTTCAGAACCCTGGGGTGGTGCAGAAGTTGTTGCTGCACCCGAAGTTTCAGATGTAAGTTTATTTAATTTGAATTAACAAAACTGAAACTGCTTCAGTATTTAAGAAATATTTTATTTAAAAACTTATTTCTAATATTTTATTTGCTCTATAATAATGTTTCCCAAACTGTGGCATGTGTACCAGTAGAATGGTACGCAAAATTTTATATATTTATAATGGGATTTACGGAATATTATAAAATTGAAAATTATTTCATGTTTATAACCTTTAACGAAGAAAAATATTTCCATATGCAAATTTAATTTCTTAGTCTTTAGCCAGTCGTGCATCTTTACAGGCATTGGGAGGGAAAATAGATCTTCCTTGAAACAAGAAAGAGCACCTATACAATCCTGCAGGTCAGGCCTTTTTCTGTGTAAACATCATTACATTGTCCTTCACTTAAATTTACCCTCACTCAAAGTTTACTGTAGAAAGAAGTTGTCTTATCAACATTGTAAGTGGTTTTAAGACTGTATTCCAACTGTTTCCTGTTGTGCAAAATAGATACAATAACCTCTGACTAAAGCTGAATTGGGACAAAGAAAATTTTCCATGTTAGACAACCATCATATACCAAAGAGCTCCTCCTCCAAAAAGAAAATTTGCAAATCTCATAATTTTTACATTTGTAATCTTTACTACTGTTTTTCACAATTAAATTTTTAATGAAATTAGACTTGTTTATATTTGCATACTTGCCAACTTGTACGGATTAGCCGTACAATGTACGGATTTTGTTCTAAGTGTACGGATGAGCAGTAGGGGTTTTGCGTGCGGGAAAAAGGATCGCGGAAAATGCGAATTTCGTCAAAGATCGCGTTAAAAAATCTAATTTTGTCAAACGATCACGAAAAAACGCTAATAAAAAAAGTGCTAATTTTTGGGGGAAAAAACGCGAATTTCGTCAAAAATCGCGGGGGGGGGGGGGGGACTAATTTCGTCAAGGTATTGTGAAAAGTACGCAAATTTCGTCAAAAATCACGGGGATAAAGCGCGAATTTGTTCAAAGGATCATGAAATGAATGCGAATTTCATCAAAGTTCGCGGGGAAAAACGCGAATATCGTCAAAGATCGCAGGAAAAAAACACTAATTTTATCAAAGATATTTAAAAACGCAAATTTTGTCATGATATACAAAACCCTCTTTTCTCATCACTGTCCACTTATTTCCCTACTTTCACTTTTACTTTATTTCTTTATTTATGTTAGTAAAGTACTTTATTCAGTTTCTTTCACTTTACTTAAATCCATCTTTATTCAATTTAATATGTTGAAATAAACTTGCTTTCTGTTTTAAGATATCTTTTTATGTTTCTATCTTTTTAAATCCCCAGTTATTTCTTTATTAAATTTCTTTTCAATATCTCTTGAATTCAGCTAACATCGCTCATTTCACTTTCCATCCCAGCAGAAACTGACAAGTGTAAAACACCTTGTTCCTGTCTTGACACTGTCCAGAGATATCTCCTCTACATTTCATATATTTCTTTATTTAAATATCTTTTAACATTCTTTAAATATATTTTATTAATAATATAAAGTCAATCATTTCTTTACTTACCTTTTATCCACTTCAGTTATCCTGTTTGTAAAGTTCTTTAGTTTATTTACTTTCTTTCTCGGGTGTACTTTCGTTTTTCAATCAGTTTTCCAGCTGTCGGCTTTCATGCATTCAAGAGCACGCATCTCATTCGAATGACCGCCACGATATTAGTTCCACATCCGCCGCCAGATGGCGTGGTCCGTTTGAGTCTACGGCACATCGGCTGTGCGATCTTTCGTCGTGGTTTCGTCTGCTGCTGCTCCTTGAATTGCGTAATGAGATCTTATTTGAAAGCCCGGCTGATATAAATACGCATCCATTTTCTTTTCTCTTCACCTCCTCTTTCTAACAGTGTTTTATCTCTCTGGAGTTTCAATGGCTGAGGATGTCCGGTTGGAAGTTCTGTTGGTTTTTAACAAATCGTCATTTTACTTATTCTTGCTTTAACCTATGCCAAGCCATTTATGAGGTTACTGGTTGGAGTTCGATGGTTTTCAACTTCGACTCCTGTTTTGATGTATGGACTCTGTTTTATCTCGACAACAAGTAAACGGCGAGTCGTGAGTCATGAATGGCAGTTGTTAAAGTGAAGCTTGGAGTGAATTTATTTATCGACGGTTTAATACATCAACTTTAAGTGTTTTGTGATATTCTTCAGCAATGCAATTTCTTCTTTATAGAAATGTTTTCCTAGTGTTCTTCAGCATTGATATATATATATATGAATCGGGATAATTTAGTTTGTCGGCAGTTCACGGATATATCTAAACATGGACAGTCACTCAAGCGATTATTTTGTTATGTGTCACGAGGTCAGTTTTCCTTTTATTGTTAAATATGTTTTTCTAGATATGTATAATTTGATGCCAGAATGTACTTAATAGAATTTAAAGATTTGTTTACTGTTGGAAATGTATTTAATCATATTGTTTTATATTTTATTTAATAAACGTTTAGTTTGTTTTTAAACTTAATTTGTTTTCATTTCGTCACCATACATCTCTTATCTTTTTCATAACTATTTAAAACCCAAATGGGACATTTAGCTTTTGCTTTCATTGTGTATTACTTAAACTTTGCTAACTTAAATCCTTGTCGTTAATTTAATGACATCAGAAACAGCTTCGAGTTTCTCGCTGTTTTGACGTTGTTCTCTACTAGATGGCGTTGTGTGTCTGGAGTGTTTGCGATCATCGTCATAGTTACGAACTTCACATGGTTCTTTCTGGAACCCGGTTGGAGTGACATGCATGGATGCCGTATTTCGGTATATCCTTTTGATATAAATCGCGATGCTTTAGAGTTATATTTGCGAGCTGTAGTTGTTCTCTGTACCGAGAAGGTGAACAGATAGCTTCGTTATTCTTCATTATGGATTCGCTCGTTGTTAATAATTATTCATTCGTTTCTGAATTCCTGCAGTTACATTATCGTAATAATTTATGACAGATGGCCGTTTAAATTATTGTGAGTGCTCGCCTGAGAGACTGATTGTTGCGACCTTTTTAAAGTTATGATTGTTTTTGATGAGACTTCATATCCACGTGGCTGTGTTTCCGGAAGCGAGACTCTTATCCTGTCGTGATACCATCTTACGTGAAGCGGTGAAGTTAATTCCCATCTGCTGTGTTAGCCGGTAGTAATGCTTGGGTATTTTTAGCTAAGTTATGTCTGCATCTATTAAGATGACTTTGATATGTTTTGATGGTTTCTTCTTTTATGAATTGAAACATTTCTCTATCAAGTGTAACTGACTATGTCACGTCTTAGGAAGTTTAAGACTTAATCGCGTTTTCGAGCCCTACAGCACTACTGGAGTTTTATGGATGCCGGAGCTGAAATGACTTTTCACTTTGTCATGTTTGAAAGTAATTGTTTTCGATCCGATATTATGATGTTTTTCAAAGATATTAAAAGTATCTGATAAGTTGTTTTACTATTATACATTTGTTATTTAAAATGAGATGATAGTTGAGAGAGATTGTATTTTTACTTTTATGCTTTTATGTGTTATTTAAGTTTAATAAATTTAATTACGTTTTTAATACAGTTGTCTTTATTTTCCACCACTTATTAAAACTAATTTACTTTTCAGATGTTATAGTTTATGAAGTTTAGTTTAAATATAATATTTAATAGTCCATTTTTCTTTCGGGGTTTTAAATCAGCATTAGCGCTTCCATTGCTCACTAACGCACTCTGCTACCCAACTTAACCCCTAAACGTTATATATCTTTTTATAGTGTTTATCATGTCAAAGGATCGCGAAAGAAACGCGATTTTGTCACTAATCGCAGGCGAAACACTAATTTCAGGAAAGAATCGTGAAAAGAACGCGAATTTCGTCAGAAAACGCTAATTTCGCCAAAGGATCGCGAAAAAACGCGAATATCGTCAAAAATCGCGTGAAAAAACACATTGTATCAAAAATCTTTGAAACAAAGCTAATTTCATCAAAGATCGCGGGAAGTAACGCGAATTTCGTCAAAGATCGCGTAAAAAACGTGAATTTGTCAAGGGTTGCGTTAAAACATGCCTGTTTGTGTTCCGGGGAATCCCCGGAATTCCGGGGATTTGATAAAACGTGCCCCGGAAATTCCGGAGTTACACAGGCGTAAGATTCTTCCGCGATTTTCCGCTTTTTGTCGTTTTCCGTTTTTTCCGATTTTTTGCCGGTTCTGGCATTGATGATTTGTTCCGAAATTTAAAAAAAATCGGTCATCAGTCCGAAAATTCGGGCACAAAATACCACAAATTTCGTCAAGTGATCGCCAAAAAAAAAAACAATTTCGTCAATCGTTCGCAGAAATAAATAGCCAATTTCGAAAACTATCGCGGAAAAAACGCAATTTCGTCAAAGGATCGCGGAAAACCCCTGCTAATTTCGTCATAGAATCGTGAAAAAACAGCTGATTTCGTCAAAGGGTTGCGGGAAAATGGCAACTTTCGTCAAAGGATCGCGGAAAAACACGAATTTCGTCGAAACATCGCGAAAAAATACGAATTCTGCCAAAAGATCGCGAAAAAACGCAGATTTTGTCTAAGGATCACGAAAAAACTCGGAATTTCGCCAAAAGATCGCTTAAAAAACACTAATTTCGTCAAAAGATCGCAAAAAAGTGAATTCTATGTCAAAGAATCGCGTAAAAAACGCGAATTCTGTCGAAAGATCGTGAAAAAAACGCATATTTCGTCAAAGGATCGCGGTAAAACGCGAAATCTGTCAAACAATCGCGAATTCTGTCAAGGGACCGCAAAAAAATGCGAATTTCGTCAACAGATTTCGCAATAAACGCCTTTTCTCAAAAAAGATCGCAGAAACAACGGGAATTTTGTCTAAAGATCGCGAAAGAAACTGGAATTTCGTCAAAAGATCGCGGAAAAAAACTGACTTGCGTCAAAAGATCGAAGAAAAAAACGATTTGCGTCAAAAGATCGCAGAAGAAATGCGCATTTCGTCAAAAGATCGCAGAAAAAACCTGGAATTCCGTCAAATCGCGGGAAAAGGCAAATTTTGTCAAAGGATCGCAGAAAAAACGCTAATTTTCTTAAAAAAAAAAAAAAAGGCGTAAAAAACGCGAATTTTGTAAAAAAAAAAAAAAAAAAAAAAAAAAAAAAAAAAAAAAATCGCGGAAAAAACAGGAATTTTGTCAAAAGATCGCGGGAAAAACGGGAATTTCGTCAAACGATCGCCGAAAAACGCGAATTTTGTAAAAAAGATCGCCGAAAAACGCGAATTTTGTAAAAAAGATCGCCGAAAAAACCGCGAATTTTGTAAAAAAAATCGCCGAAAAAACGCGAGTTTTGTAATAAAAGATCGGCGAAAAAACGCGAATGTTGTAAAAAGATCGCCGAAAAACGCGAATTTTGTAAAAAAGATCGCCGAAATAACGCAAATTTTGTAAAAAAGATCGCGGAATAAAAGCAAATTTTATAAAAAAGATTGCGGAAAACTGCGAATTTTGTCAAAAGATCGCCGAAAAAACGCAAATTTCGTTTAAAGATCGCCGAAAAAAACGGTAATATTGTCTAAAGATTGTGGAAAAAACGGTAATTTCGTCAAAAGGTCCCGGTTGCGTGACGCCGTGAAAGTTCAGCCTTTTTTTTCAGGGGATTTTATCAAGTGTTGCAAACAGCCATGGTTAAAAAAAACCGCGAAATTTGTCAATGATCGTTTAAAAATGCAAATTTCGTCAAAAGATTGCGAGAAAAAGGCGTATTTCGTCAAAGATCGCAGAAAAGACTCTACTTTTCTCTAAAGATCGCGAAAAAACCGCGAATTTCGTCAAAAGGTCGCGGGAAAAATGAAAATTTTGTCAAAAGATAGCGAAAAAATGCAAATTTCGTCAAAGATCGCGGAAAAAAACGCAAATTTCGTCAAAAGATCGCAGAAAAAAAAACGCAAATTTCGTCAAAAGATCGCGGAAAAAACAGTAATTTCGTCAAAGGGCCTCGAAAAAACTTATAATTAGATCCGGCAGGTAACCCTCCTTTCCTCCCCAATCCCTTGGCTCTAACCTTTCAGAAAATTTGCTGTGAATTTGGATTTTTTTTTTTTTTTTACTTAGAATTTCCCATGCAAAAAAACTTTCTTATGAAATGTCACGTTTTTATTTTTTTTGGGGGGGGGGGGGGGGGAAACTATACATGAATATAGCATAGAAAATGTTATGAAATATTACTTTTTTCATTGCATGTGCATATGTTATGCATTTTTAAGCACGTAAGAATACGCCATAAAAATTGTAAGGATTTCAAAATTGACATGTTGGCAGGTATGTATTTGTTTTTAATTATTATTTGAACTCAAAAATAAATATTATAAATACTAAATTACATAAATTTTGAAATTTAAGGAAAATCATTTACTTTAACAAATACATAACATAGTAGTTTAGACAATCGAAAAATAATCTTTTATCAATGCTTGTTTTCTTTTGGTTTGCCATGCATTCTTCACTACATATTATCTGTTATTGGTATTATTTCTTAGTGCACACTGCATTATCGGCTGATACATAATCTGCACATAAATGTTTTTATCTTTTTCTCTGAAATCAAGCTTTTTTATGCCATTTTGGCTGTTTCTAAGACTGCTACAAAAACATGGAGAAATCATGACCTGAATGTTTTTGTGGGGATGAATAAATAAAATTGTAATGTACAATTTGTCTTTTATTTTTCTTGTAACATATAATATTAATAATATACTTGATAGTGCCCGTCAAGATTTGACGGTAAATAACTTGAATGTTTCATCAGAAAAATTCTTGAATTTTTAATTAGTTGTTTTTAATTAATTATTGAATGACGAATTTATTGCATAAGTGATTCCTATTTCTTTAAGGCGATAAATGGTGCTATCAGTCTAACCTATTCAATGAAGTGAAAGAATTTTAAGTTTATAATTTACAACCAATTATGCTTGCTTTTTATCAGATATTTACCTAAAAATGAATAGAGAGTAATAATGTAGAGAATTTATTTTTACTTACTACGGCTTCCTTTTTTTTTTGAAAAAATAACAATATTTATTTCCATTTATTTATTTTTAACTACACGACGATTAAAAGCTCCTGTGAATTTTATTTTTATCTGTTTCATTCATTAAAAACCTAAATTTGAAACTTGGTGCAGCTAACGATTTATAATATATGTTTTTTATTACTTTAATTTAATTTTACATTTTTTTAATTTTTTTAAATATTAAACCTGGATATCAAGGTAATTTCTTTTATAGCTCTTATATGAATATTTTTCTTTCTTTCTGTTTTATTTTTTTCGGAGAAGAATGACAAACTTTTTTTTCCTGACACACACACACACACACATATATATATATTCTTGATAATGGTGATGATGGTTAGAAAATATAACGAAAATTGCAGATCAGCTCAATTTATTTAATTGATAATTACATGCAAAATATTTTAGCTTAAATATTTTAAATATAAATCATTATTTTTTCAAAATATTGAGTGTTAAATTTTATTTATTATAAAGCATTCAAATAATAATAATAAAACTCAAATCCTAAAACTTTTGTTCTTAATAAAATATGTCAACAGAAATGAATTATCAACAAAAATATTACACATTTTACCAGGCTTGTGTTCGTACCTGCGTCCGCTATAAAAATTCTGAACTTTAGACTGTCGCGTTAACCCATTACGCTAGCGTGAACTCATTGTCGTTCCTTCTAAATTTAAGAGGTTTGAAAAACGACGCATACGCAATTGTCTCGAATTTGAGTTTTGATCATACAGAAATAGTTTTGCGTTTTAATATTTGATACCTTACTTTTTTAAAGAATCATCTATAATTTAACATGCTAATTTCCCAATCTTCATGTGTAACTATTGGCAATTCATAAGACGAATATAACTTTTAGCCTCAAATCACTGTGTTTATCTTTTGTATGTAATATGACCAAAACAGTATGACAATCGCGAAATAACCCGTATCTAGCTCTTAATATCGACACAGTAAATTTTTCAATTGTTAATAATGCTGAAAGAACCAAATAATATTAACTTTGTGAAAGAAAGAAAAGCTAGTTTACAGTAAGATCGAATAGCAGACAAACTTAAAACAGCTTCTACCTGTAATGTGACAGTTCAGCTGAGCGAGTCTTTGCGCATGTGCAGCGCATCACTCCAAGGGCAGACTTGTACTTATATACAATGCATGCGCAACTGTGGAATTTTAATTTAAAATTACGGCTAATTAATAAAATATTTGAACAAGCGAATGTACGATAACAAATCTGTGGCCAAATATCTTTCATTTAAAAAAAGATTTACACTGTTTTGCAATATGTTTTGCAATGTGTTTTGTAAACTGTTTTGGCCACTTTGGCCAATATGACGTAATTTCCTCCATTTACGACTTTTAACACATATCAATGAATTTTATTTAAAAATTTTCTTTTTCTTTTAATATTCACGTGTAAATATAATTTTTATGACGTAATTTTCAATGTTTTCCTTCTTTTAATGCGTAATCATTTAATTCTAATTTGAAAATAATTGATTATTTTATAATTTTCTTTCATTTTAAGTAAGCATGTGTAAAAACAATTTTTATGACGTAATGTTTAATATTTTCCTGCTTTTAACACGTTATCATTTAATTCTAATTTAAAAGGATTTTTTTCTGTTTATAATAGTCACGTGTGAATAAATTTTTAATTTAAAGGATATATTATTCTTTGCGCTGTTTTAATATTTGGCAACAATTTAAAAGAACCTTTTCTAAAATATGTAAAAAATATCTCTGGAAATTCTGAAAATTTTAATTTAAAATTGAAATAAACCGTCAAAAAATTAGGCAATAATAAATTGAATGAAATTGATTAAATTCCCATGTATATTTTTTTTTCCTATGAGACTTTTTTAATGAGACAATTTTATCCAGATTTAACATTAAATATCTCTTAAAATAATTCTTCGATTTAAAAACTGTCTACTTCAACATTTTTATCAAACATTTCTCTATAATACTACGCAATTGCGTCAAAAGATGGCTACACCAGAATTCTGATATGCTTATTATGTAAACTGTAAATATTGCAAAGAATTGTCTCTGGGTTATCAAACTTCATTGATATTTATAAATAAAACATTTCAACTAAATTATTTATTATAAAAGAATTATTACATCACAATAGCTTTTATGCAAGGAAAATAATAATTATAATAATAATATTATTATGGATGTCAGTGATTATATATTGATTGACCGTCATAATAATAAAAAATGATATTATAAAAAGAAGAGCTGAAATGAATTATTTTTTTACGTTTCTGATCGTGTGATTTATATTCAAATAATAATTATTAATGTATATTTTTTGTAAACTACTTGAAATTAAATATATTTATAAAATTTATGGTAATATTTTTATTGTTGAAAAATTGCCAAGAAATAATCATCATCAAATTGGCGTCATTATAATTGTAATTTTATTTAACTTAATAGCAATTATAAAAATTAGAAAGGAACTGAGAATAATGGTCAACTAGCAGACTAAAAAAAAAAAAAAAAAAACATTCACATGTGAAAACACGTACCAAAGAGTATCGAACTGTCTATCTTAAGGTCAGTAAACGATGGCCCTTAGCCACTCAGCCAGTGGGAAGACAAAATTTTTCTCCCCAAAAGTGGTTAAAAAGAAAGCGTGTGTATGAATACAGTGTCATGCATTTTCGGTGAAATTTCCATAGAATGGCGAAGAAATATAGTCCGATTTTTCGTGCGCATTATAAAACGAACAAGAGTCTTGCTGGAAACAAGTAAATTATTATTTGGTTCATCTGAAACATATTTATTTGATTTTTAAAAAATCGCCCGTGTCATTTTCGAGAGAAAAAAAAATCGAATTATTTAACGAACGAGAGTTTTCCCAGAAAAAAGAAAAGTGTTATTCACCTCGCCTTAATCACATTTATATTATGTATCAATTTAAAAATAATCGTTAGAACCGTTTTCGAGATTTTCAAATTAGGAACTTCCTCGATATTATACCAACGTTTTCACTTTAAAAATGGCTATTTAGATCTCAAAATATACTGCACGTAGAAATGCAAAAATTTCAGTATACGATTAGACTGCAGATATAAGACTGTTCTAGAAAATTCAGAACAATAAGGCATATATCTGCTGAGTTATTAAAAGGCGGCTTTTCGCGTTTTCTTTGATGTCGAGTTAGCTGTATATATGAGTTCCGCCATCTACGAATTCTATGATACGATACGATACGATTTTAGGCTTAAGGCTGCGTCACTCGAAATACTACCGTCTTCCATGATCACATGGTGAAGCTAAAATACTATGATTCTATTTAGTCTTGAAGATTAAGACATTATTCATTAATATTTAATGTCAATAATAATTTTTAATATTTGAAAGTTTAATAAGTTTTTCTGAGAGAGTTTAGTACCATACCTGTTAATATTTTAAACCCATGGTATCAACAGAAAATCATTAAAATTCACAGCAAAAACTTTCACTTCAAATTTCTTCAAAAGTAACTTTTGTTACTTAACCCCCTCACTGACAAGCCCGTGTTAATACGTTCACTAAGCTCCATGTTTCAATGCAATACAAGCAATATTTAAAGTAATATAATTCTATTGATTTAATGTATTTTTAATACATCATTGAACAATGATTAATACTTCCAAAGATTGCATTCATATTCGTTTTTAAGTTTTTTTATAAAATGTTCAAAGAATCATCTTTTTTAGCATTTAAAACAAAATGCAGAGAAAACATTACAATTTTGCCCTTTTCCAAGACAGTCGGAGGGTTAACATGTTCTTCCACTTAGCTCTTCAATTGCCAATTTTGTAAACAGATCGTGGCATAGTCTGAATTTTGTCAAACGATCGCGGAGGGGATGGGAATCGTTAATTTTGTCATTGAGGAAGTGGCAAATTTTGCCAAGAAGCCGGATAAACAAATTACGTAGTTGGTTGTGGAGAAAGTTGTAAGTTTTTAAATATAGTTATAGTTTTCTGTACATATAAAAATGATAGTTAACTATTTCATATTAATGTTATTTACTTCTAATTTAGAATACATGAAAATCAAATTCTACACTTATGTGAAAGAATGTGAATGTAGTATAAATCTACATGTTGACATGTGGTTGTTTTTCAAGTCAACTATGAAAATGCAGAAAATATGATTAATTTATAATATTAGTACTATAAAACATTTTAACATATTAAATTTATCAATGTACTTATTTTTATATTCAGTGGAATATAGTTCACAAATAAATGTTGGGTGGGGGGGGGGGTAGGCCTTAAATTTTACTTTCAAATGTAATTTCTTCTTTTTAATTTAATGTAATTTAAGTGGCATTCTTGTTTTCCACATAATTAAATTTTACTGCATATAATTTGTTTTTGTCTGAGTGGACATGGTGTGTGTGTGCATTTGGGGGGGGGGGGGGGGTATGGAGTTTAAAAAAAAATATTTTCAGTTTTCTCAATCGTTTTCTCAGCTTGCATCCATGGTTTAGAATAAGTAGCATTTTCGTTTAAAATTTTTTACTGAGTAGTGTATTTTACTTTAAAAGTTCCCTGGATGTCTTCTGCATGGCTGAAATTTTTGGACTCTGCCAGAGATAAAAGCATTTTTAATCAACATACCTTATTACATTTTAAAAATATTTACCTTCTGATTTTATTTCTTTTCAAAATCTTTTTGAAAAAAAAAAAGTTAGCCCCAATTCCAAGGAACAGTTGCTTGGAACTCATTAGTGCTGTCAATAAACTCTGTCAAATGACATTCAGTAGAAGAAAAAAAGATGTAAGCAAGAAAATCACCGTACCTTTACAAAGAGTCATCCCTTCTGAAAGTTTGTTAGAGTTATTACTTTGTGTATGTCCCAGTGGCAGAAACACCGTGACACGGCGACATAGTCGCAGACACAAAATATCTTTTGTGGACAATTGCCTGCACTAATGAAGTCAATTTAAACAATTGTCCGCAAATTTCGGACTATTTTTCCCCTGTAAAAAGTGCGAATTTCGGTTAAAAAGCGCGTAAAATCGTGAATTTTGACAAGACATCGGGTAAGAATCGTGAAGTTTGGCCAAAAGATTGCGTAAAAAGCACGAAAGGACCGCGGACACAATGTAGGATTTCATCAAAGGATCGCGGAAAAGTACGAATTTCGTCAATAGATTGCAGAACAAACACAAATTTCGCCATAGGATTGTGGAAAAAACACAAATATTTCAGAAGATCGCAAAAAAACCCCTGCAAATTTCGTCCAAAAATTGCAGGAAAAACACGAAATTTGTCTAAAAGCCATGGAGAAAACTTGATTTTCACCAAAGATTTACAAAAAATAATTTCCTCAAAAGGCCGCAGATTTCATTCAAGGGTTTTAGAAAAAACTCGGTGCTTTTCGCGCTTGAGGCTTCTGAAGGTTTTTAAAAGCATCATTATTGCCTATGTGTGGTGCTGCTTAACCTTCACACTTTCGAAATTCTACAAGAAGTTAGATGATGAAATGTTATAAGCAAAATTAATGAGAATGCATCACGCTTACCATATTTTATATAGAATACAGACCTGCCAACTGCTACGAAAAAGTCGTAGTTGCTACGATTTGGACCTATAAACTACGATGCTACGAAAATCTGTCTTAAACTACGATTTTTTGCAAAAAACACAAACTCATTTTTGTTTCTAGTTGCGATTTTTATCCCGCGCAGCATATTTTTCAGGAGTGATTCTGTTCCAAAATTTCAAACTATTAATTTCCGAAAGTTTTAAAAAATTCGCCATTAGTCCGAAAATTCGAACATTAAAAAATGCTCATGGGAAAAAAAAAAATCTGGGCTGCAAAACAAACTTCTTAACATAAAACACTCTTTATGTATATTAGCCATGAGTGAATTGTGTTTCTGAAAATATTTATAAAGTAATTCTCTTAGAAACAAGGGTGCCTTTTTAAGAATTTCTGGAGAGGGGGGGGGGGGGGGTCTTTGAGGGACAAAGTTTGAAATGTAGTGTGCAAAATCATACGTTTTGCGATAAACTATCGCGAATTTCGACAAATGACCGTGTAGAAAAATCAATTTTGTCAATTGGTTGCTGAAGAAAATAATAGGAGCGTGGTAAAAACGTGAATTTTGTCAAAATATCGCAGAGAGAAAACGCGAATTTCGTCAAAAGATCAGTAAGAAAATGCAAATTTCATCAAAAGATTAGTTAGAAAACGCAAATTTCACCGAAAGATCGCAGAAAGAAAACACTAATTTCGTCAAAGGATCGTGGTAAAAAACGCAAAATTCAACAAAGGATGGCGGTTAAAAATGTGAAATTCGTCAAAAGTTCGTAGTAAAAAGTGCGAATTTCAACGTAGAATCGCAATTAAAAAAATTACGATTGTGGGGAAAAAAATGTGACTATCCTGAAATAAAATGGCTGTGAAACCCGAAAAATCCAACCAACCAACCTGCAGATTCATTTAAATTTTTTGTTCTACGATTTCTCATTTTCAAAGGTTGGCAGGTCTGAGAATAGAATGATAAAAAATTCCTAGTTTAATTTATTATTTATTCATTAAAATTACATGCAAAATTTGTAGACAGATTATGAAATTTTAAAAGCTTGTTGCAGACAGCTAAAAAACTTTCTGCCACTGGGATGTATGTCACATCCCTACTATGCATCAAACAAAAATAGTTTTTTGTTTGATAACCCTTAGAATGCAACCCATTCATCTGAATGACATTTCTGTTATTTTTTAGTTTTGCTTTTTATTTCTGTGTGTTTTTTACAACTATAATTAGAAATTTTGGTTTCACTACAACTAAATTTATAATTTACTATCCAAACAAGAACTCTGGATTTGTGTAATTATATGCATTTTTTTTTTCTTTTTTTTTCAATGTTTTGGCTGTCTGAGATTGATGCAGGACATTGATAAATCATGACCTGAAAATTTTGTGGGGGATAAATAGATAAATTTGTAATGATGTACAAACTCTACAAATTTTCTAATGTATATAACATTTTTGATAAACAGTAATGATAAAAGCTTAAAAACTGGTTTTAAGTTGCATAATAAAATAACTGTGTTTACCTTTTTTTTTTCTTATTGTTTCCAGTTTCATCAAAGTAATAAACTAAAGTAAGGAAATAAAAATCCTCACTTTTAAAAGCACTAAAGTAAAATGCATTAATTTTATATATATTTGTACTGTTATTGTATGCACACAGAAGCTTTCTTGTTGCAATGGACCTTATGCACGCAGGCTGAGGTCAATGCTAAGATTTGTCTGCTGGCGGTCTATGGGGTGTGAGTTTTTAATGCTTAAGTCTGCAAATTTCCAATTAAAATGTATGCACTCAACCTGGGTTCAAGGCTAAAGCCGTAGCGGTGTTTGTGCTTGCGCATATTGGCATTCTGTCAGTGCAGTGGCTAGAATAACAGATCAGCATACCGCCAGTTCTTCTGTCTGACGTCACCTGCATAAAGTCCATATTGTTTGCTTCGGTATGAGTTAATGCCGAGATTTTAACATGGGGATAGATTTGAACTCATGATATTGTATAAATAAAAGGAAATAGTTGTGAATGAAAATAATGATTTATTTAATATCTTTTAATGTTTCAACTTTACTTGCATGCTATTTACCTAAATCAGTTACTTTTGTAATTTTCGCTGATAATATTTATTTCTGCCTGTTCGTGTATCATTTATATTGCAATAACTTTGCTTCATGCACATAGTTCAACTTCATGCCTGATTCTTAAATGAGTATTTTTCTATTTCCAGTGGGCTGCAGAGCCTACCACTGTAGCTTTTACTGATGCTGATGATTGGGCAGCACCTGCAAATGATTGGTCAGCTACAGCAACAACCATACCACCTGTTGGAGGTACAGCACCAGCTCCTACTATACCCCCATCCACTGATTGGGGTGCAGATGCCACATGGAGTTAAAATGTAAATTTATGAAAATAAAATAATGGACTATAATAGTGTTGTCTCAGTTAAGATCTCTTCACAGCCTTGAAAGAAATTTTTTCTCCTGATGGTGTTTGATTTTCAGTTTTCAAAGCTTCTTTCCAAGTCTCATGAGTTCAAGAATGCTTAATAACTGTCCGTAATTAAACTTGACAAACATTTTATTCATCTATCTACATAATATACGAATATTGCCTTCGACTTTAGTACAATTTAAATTCAGGTAATTTCCAAGTAGTCAAACAAAGTCATGGAAATTTCAAAACATATAGGAAAAGTGTGGGAATTTACAAATATTTTCTAAAAAGTCGTGGATGAAAAATGATACACAATTAAGCAAATAGTCTCGGGAGGGGGATCACAAAATTCGTCAAAGAATCGCAAAATTAAAAAAAAAAAAAAATTAAATTTGAAGAATGACTGCAGAAAAAAAGTGCTAATTTTGATAAAGGATTGTGAAAATAAGTAGCAAATCTTGTATGCCATTTGGTCGGGGAACTTTCCAGTCGTGTTTTGATGGAACCCTGTACTTTGTTTCGATTTAGAGGTCATTCCATATCAAATCAGCACAGCTAAAAACCTGACATCCTTAGAATTTAATGATATTAAGCTCATCTGTTAGGTTCATAGAGAAATGAATAAATACCAAATGATAAACCTCTATCTCATTCGGTTTCTGAGATAATTAGCTTTAAAGATGGACGAAAAACGTAAATTTTTGCATTTCATGCAATACAAATTTAGTCATAATTTGTTCCCTAATTATCACAAGGACTTACTTTTTGTGTCTTTGGAAAGTGTTTGAATTGGGATTTCATATGATATATCACATGAACATATTTTTTGAATTTTTAATTTCAAGGTCAAACATTTTGACCTTAACATTCATATCTCAAAATCGGACATTTTAATTTTTTTGAAAAAAATTGATATTTCTCTCACACTTGTTTACTAAAATATCTGAGCATATCATTTTGGGACAGCCATGGGATCCTGAGTTATAAATTAAAATGTAAAGTGCTATTTTAATTTTCCATTCAAAAGTCGCAAATTTAGGTGACTTACATACATACTATATATTTACATATATATATATATTACTGACAAAACTTTTTAAATTCTACAAACATGTTTATTTTCTTGGGGATTGGGGGTTAAGATGAGTCTCAGTCACATTTGCTGCATTTCAAGTAAAAAATGTAGTTTATCCATAATGTAAAAACAGTACTTATGTTATTAGTCCAACTTTAAATGTCTTAATACATTTCCCCTCTTATATTAAAAACATAGTTGAATTCAGTCCCCTGCCTCCCCCTCCCCCACCCCTGCCAAAAGGGGATAAAGTTTTTAACCTGCAAAATGTAAAGGCTATGGAGTTCTGCAATACATCAAAATATTTTTATAATTCTCTGCAAAACTATACTACGAGCATTCAAACATTGAAGTAGACTTGCAAGAAATGCATATTTATAATTTTATGTATTCAATTTTATAATTCTATATGAAATCAATGCACAATATGTAACATTTCAACCTGCTTTCTTCATATTTCAATAACATTTGAAATACTTAATAGTATAGTATAATTAAATAATAGAAATGTAATCACTACAAGTCATTTGGTAATCGTGTGATAGTGGAAGTAATATATTATCATATATGATTATTTGATCTTTAAATTATCATACAGATTCTAATTAAAGACTTAACTGAAAACCTAAAATTATAATTTTGTGTGCACAAATTACATTTCATAATTTATCCTTGAAAAGCAACTGAGCAAGTTATCATCAGAAACTCTGGTTACAGCTGAGTCACAAGCTCAGCAGAAAGAAGTCAGCAAGAGTTCTGTTTTATTCTTGGTCCAGCTTGCACTCAGTAATGTTCAGATGATTCTGCTGCTTGAAACTTAGCTAGCCAGAACAGAAAAAGAAGTTCTTTATTTGATATAGTATATAAGTCCTACTAAATGAAATTCAGCTGAATCTTCTATTGTCTTTAGAAGGAAATTTGCTATAAAATTTATAAAAGAGATTTTATTAAAGATTATTTAAAAATTAATAGAAAAGGTCTCCTTATGCGTCTATTAATGTTATTAAATGAATGTTTAACTCTTGATAATTACAAATTATGTGACATATCTGAAATAAATCTGAAAAAATCTTATTTTGATAATAAAAATCTTAAATTTTTAAAATTTGAAATTTAAGAAAATATTTTAAAAATGAGACTAAAACCAGCTTTTAAACTCAACTGGATTACTTGTTACAATTAGAAAAAAAAAAAAAAAAAAAAAATCAATGAATTTTTAACCAAAATTAGAAGTTTCAACTGATTGCAATTAAAGCCTCCTTAGGGTGCAAACTCAGAATATTAAAAAAAATAAATGCCAATGAAACTATTCATGCAATTTTACACTGTTTCACTGGCTGGATAAGTTTTAAGTGTATTTTAAAAGTAACTTCAATTAAGAAATCTCTCCTTGTACAATTTGATATTGAATAAATCGTTGTTTCCATGACAACAATACTATTCTCTTGGTTGTCTGCAACACTAACAATATTAAAGTCAAATGTCATAAATTGCCAAATAAGCAAAACTTTCATCATTTTTTTAAGGACGTTATTTCGTGGTTTTGTAGGGGAAAAAAAAAAAAAAAAAGAATTCTAAACCTGTATATCCTCATGAGAATATTCTGTAATTTATTTCAGATTTTTCTGAGTATGCACTAATGGAGACCTTCCTTGTAAGTTTGTATCCTGTAACCCCAGACTTTAAATTTTTAATCAAACCACGATACTATTAAGTATACATCAAATTTCATTGAAACAAAGAAGTTAGGTTGTCTGTGTTGATTTAATGTGGAATGGCTCAGAAATTTGTTTGCTAAGATACATAGATTCTAAGCTCCTTAGTTTAAACCTTCCTCACCCTCTCCCCTCCCCACCATCACCACAATCAATTTTGTGAACTTTACAATAAAAAAAGATTTTTATCATTAGTACTTACTTATAATATACAATACATATAATATACTTATAATATACAATGCAACTTACATATAAGTTATTCTTTACAATTTATATGTTAGTCACCTAAATTTGCGACTTCTGTATGGAAAATTAAAACAGCCCTTTACATTTTAATTCATAACTCAGGATCCCTTGGCTGTCCCAAAATGATATGCTCAGATATTATAGTAAACAAGTGTAAAAGAAATGTCATTTTTTTTTTCAAAAAAATTAAAATGTCAGATTTTGAGATATGAAAGGTCAAAATGTTTGACCTTGAAATTAAAAATTCAAAAAGTATGTTCATGTGATTTATCATATGAAAGCCCAATTCAAACACAAAAAGTATGTCCTTGTGACAATTAGGGAACAAATTATGACTAAATTTGTATTGCATGAAATGCAAAAATTCACGTTTTTTGTCCATCTTTAAAGCTAACTATCTCAGAAACCAAATGAGATAGGGGTTTATCGCTGAGTATTTATTCATTTCTCTATGAACCTAACAGTTGAGCTTAGTATCATAAAATTCTGAGGAGGTCAGGTAGAAAATGTCACTTTTTTGTGTTGATTTGACATGGAATGACCCTTAGAATACTTTCACTGCTAGTTCATTCATAAATGCCGAAGCCATATATCACTTCATTTCACTGGCTGTGAGTGCCATTTGACAGCGACACATGTTTTTTATTCCACAATTAATTTTGACATTCCCAACCCGATAATTTCTAAAATTATCACACTATAAAATGGAGTCTATTACATTGTAGACTTACGCCAGGTTAGTTACCTCGTTAGATTATGGCAGCTGGCTGCAGCAGGGTTGATAGATACTGTTATGCATCACTATTTTGGCGCAAACGTATTTTATGTTTATGTAAAATTAATAAATTCGTTTTCTTCCAAATCGACTGTTTTATTCGAATTGGAACAGATAAAAACAGGATATATTTTTGTTTACATCTTCCATATTTAATAAATGAATTCTACGCGCCTTATACACTACAAAAGTATCTCATAAAAGTTTTATGAGAAAAAGAAGATGATAAATGAATTTACGATTGATAAAACTTAGGAGGAAACTAATATTTAATCATATAGATATTTATTAATTGTACTGCTTTTATATATTATGAATATATTTTTAGCTATTTGAATTACTTATGAAAAAGTTTTCGCCATGCTCATATTAGATTGTGACACAATTTAATAGCAGTGAAAACTTATCAAATGATAATATTTTTACTTCAAAAAGTTGCTTGTTTATGGTACTGTTTGTGTAAAATAGGAATTGCTGTAAGGGGAACATGGGACAGAGAGAAATACTGAAAAATAATTTACAATTTTCTAAGTGAACAAATCAAAAATTTATATGAAATTTTACACTACAATTTATAAAATCCTTGCCGTATAAAATAAATTTTTTCAAATTTTTATTCTTGAACGTCTGTGATGTATTAAAGATGTAACATAATAGTCTAAACTTATCAACTTTGCTCTCAGGTATAGGGCAAAATTAAATATAAACAAGTTCATTTCTTTACCTGATTTTGGCAGTTCTGTGATAATTATGCTGCCACATAAGAAACGAATTTGTCCATGTCTGAATTCTTTCATTTTACACAATTTTCTTGTATTTCTGTATAGTATACAAGTGTATCACCAGTTGTAGGCCACACATAAACATTTTTTTTTTGTCTCTATGGCCGCATAAATTAACTGGAAGAAAATGGGTTCTATTTTGTGAGGTAAACAAAAAATTTTTACCAACAAACTTTTTCTTAGTACCTGGAACTTTATCTGAGTGTGACTCAAGAAAAAATTTTCTATTTATTTCACAGAATTCCACTTTTTCTGTAATAAGCTATGACAAGAATATGCACATGATTGGCTCTAGTCCATTCAACGAATTCTAAATTGCTAGTATGTGTCTTATGCACATCAATTATAAGTAAAACTGGTAGATATTTCGTTGGCTTACTATGTTCCACTAAATGATTAATCACTTTTTTTTTTCTTCAGATAAGCACAACGAAAAAAATTATTTTTAAGAATAAATGTTGTGTTCATATCCTGATAATATATTAATAAGTTATCCAAATCAATGCTTTAAATAGGGGAGAGTGGGGTGGAATGGGACACTAGGTTTTTCTCTTTATATATCATTCTAAAAATCTCATCAATCACACACTTTAGATGAAGCAATAGTAGCCCAATATTCAGTTGAAAATAGTATACTGATCTACATAAGCTTGCAACTGTATAAAGAAAAAGATCATTTTAAGAATCAAAAGTAAATTTGCTTCGTATACTACTTTTCATGCTTTCTGTATATTAATGACTTGTTTATGCGTAGATGCAATAGTTTCTCTGTTTATAGAACATTATACTGTATATTATCCATAATTTAATCTAAGCCTAAAAGTAGCATTTTTGTTTATACAAGAAGTTTAACATAAAAGAAGGTAGTTGGAAGGAATGGGATATGTCAACAAAGGGAGGAATGGGACAAGTCCATTTCCTCCTTTAAATAAGATAAATGTAAATTGCTAATATGCAGATATTTTAGAGGATAATATATTAATTATAACACTGATAATATATTCATTTGCTTCAAAATGTAAATAAATTGAACTGATGATTTTTTAATGTCATCTGTAAATAATTTTTACACTAGGATTCTTTAGAACGGTGTCAATTTTTTTAAAATATGCCCTTTATGGAAATTTAAGTTATGCAAATAGCTCTATCTTTACATGCTGTTTAATAAAATCTACATTTTGTAAATTTCAAGCAGTAATTGTTTGTTTTATAAAAAATCAGTTTTTTAAAAAGAAAAAGAAATGCTTCATTGATTAGAATAATAACACAAATTTGTGAAAAATTATATCTACAGATAGGTTGTCCTGAGATAAATGCTACATATTGAATATAAAAATTTCATAAGTGTTAATACCACTATTTTCTAATAGTAATTTCAACAAACATCTTAAATTCTTGCTTAAAACTGCCACTCTGTCAACTAATATATCTATGGATAGGCTGTTTAATGGAATTTCATTCAAATACATTTCTGTTAAGAAGAGAGTGCACTCCCTGGTGGTGGAATGTGGAATTAACAGAAAGCCATTGTCTTAAAATTAGAAAATCTAACAAGATGATCTGTTTGAAACTTTAAAATAGTTATAACAGGATAAAAATTTATAAAAAAGAATGCTGCGTCAAATACCACTATTTTCGAATATTAATTTCTGCACAAATCTTAAATTCTTGCTTTAACCCTTAACCGGAAATGTACATCTGTGAGATGTTTGCGTCTACATACCTGCCCTTAATATTTTCTCTCTCCGACTTTCACAACTTATTTTTATGCTGTTATATTAAAAAATTGGTCCTGTTAGTTAATGCATTACTATTAAAGATTAAATGTTTAAGTTCACTATTTGGTAAATTAAGTGTTCCGTTTGGGCACGGGTTTTTCACGTTTCCGTTTAAGGGTTAAATTGCCACCTCCCTCGACTAATATATCTACAAATAGGTTGTTTAACAGAGTTTTGTTAAGAATAGAGTGTGCTCCCTGGTGGTGGAATCATGGAATGTGGAACAACAGAATGTGATTCTGTTAAAATAAGATTCTTTAAAACACATGATACAAATTTATAAAAAAGAATGGCACGTAAAGTTTTGAGGGGGGGGGGGGTGAAGGGTGCGAACAAAATTAGAAAACATAACAAGGCAATGATCTGTTTGAAACTTTGAGATAGTTTATAACACATAATAAAAATTTAAAAGATGAGGGTGCGTGAAAAATTGGGGGGAGGAGTGGAGTGCATTTTGCCTAACCCGGGGGGAGGTGATATATTGTTAGAAAGCCCTGGGAAGTTGATCATAAGGCTTTCACACTGCTATGCTTTTGGTTTTCTGCTATATGCTTTTTAGGGTTTCGTTCATCTGACGAAACCCTATTCGTCTCGCTCCTCTGTCTGTCTGTCCGTCACAGAGCCCGTTCTCAGAAACTACACATGTTGGAGATTTGAAATTTTGCATACTTATAGATGACCACCACACATCATACGACAAATCATAAAATTTTGAAAACGTCGTACATTTAACCCTATGGGCTCCCACATGTGTATTTTAAACAATTCTTTCTAAGTGCGTCCCTAATTAGGTTGCAGGCGTGAAATTTTGCGTACTTATAGATGGACACCTGAGATGAAACAACAAATCATAAAATTTTGAAAAAGTCATACATTTAACCCTTTGGGCTCTCACATGTGTATTTTAAACAATTCTTTCTATGTGAACCTCTAATTAGATTGGAGGTGTGAAATTTTGCATACTTAAGCTGAATACCTCATATCAAACGACAAATCCTAAAATTTTGAAAAAGTCATACATTTAACCCTTTGGGCTCCCACATGTGTATTTTAAACAATTCTTTCTATGTGAACCTCTAATTAGATTGGAGGCGTGAAATTTTGCATACTTATAGCTGAATACCTCGCATCAAAGGACAAATCATAAAATTTTGAAAAAGTCGTACATTTAAACTTTTGGGCTCCCCCATGTGTATTTCAAACAATTCTTTCTATGTGAGCCCCTAATTAGGTTGGAGGCGTGAAATTTTACAAACTTATAGCAGAACACCTCACATCAAACGACAAACTATAAAATTTTGAAAAAGTCTTACATTTAACCCTTTGGGCTCCCACATGTGTATTTTAAACAATTCTTTCTATGTGAACCTCTAATTAGATTGGAGGCGTGAAATTTTGCATGCTTATAGCTGAATACCTCGCATCAAAGGACAAATCATAAAATTTTGAAAAAGTCGTACATTTAAACTTTTGGGCTCCCCCATGTGTATTTCAAACAATTCTTTCTATGTGAGCCTCTAATTAGGCTGGAGGCGTGAAATTTTACAAACTTATAGCTGAACACCTCTCATCAAACGACAAACTATAAAATTTTGAAAAAGTCGTACATTTAACCCTTTGGGCTCCCACGTGTGTATTTTAAACAATTCTTTCTAAGTGAACACTAATTAGCAGGGGTGATTGTGCTCCGGGTGTAGCCCGGATTTCCGGGTTTTTCGGTCAATCCTTCCGGGTTTATGAGATCGTTACGTTTAGCGGAAAATTCGGACATTTAAAAATATCGCGAATTTCGACAAATGGTCGCCGAAAAAAAATCAATTCCTCAATCGTTCGCTGAAAACAATCGACAGTTTCGTCAAAGGATTGCGGGAAAAAAAGTGAATTTCGTCAAAGAATCTCGAAATAAACACAAATTTCGTCAAAGAATCGCTAAAAAAGCGCGAATTTAGCAAAGGATCGCAATAAAACTAAGATTGTCGTCAAAACATCGCGGGAAAAACGCGACTTTCGTCAAAAGATCGCGGGAAAAACGGATATATCGTCAAAGGAACGCGGAAAAATGGATATCGTCAAAGGATCGCTGGAAAAACGCAAATTTCGTTAAAAGATCACGTAAAAAACAATTTCTGTCAAGAATCGCGGGAAAAACGCGAATTTTTCAAAAGACCGTAGAAAAAACGCATAATTAGAACCGGGAAGGATTTTCCCATCCTGGAATCGATGGGAAAAGCGATTTTTGTCAAAAGATTGCAGAGAAAAACGCGATTTTCGTCAATGGATCGCGGGAAAGACGAAAATATCGCCAAAGGATCGCTGGAAAAACGCGAACTTCGTTAAAGGATCGCGGAAAAAACTAATTTCTTTAAAAAATCGCGAAATAACCCGCAAATTTCACCAAACGATCGCGGAAAAAATGCGGATTTTGTCAAAGAATCTCGAAATAAAACAAATTTCATTTAATGATCGCTAAATAAACACAAATTTCGTCAAAAGATCGCAAAAAAAAAGTGCAAAATTCGCAAAGGATCGCGAAAAAAAAAAGTCAAATTTTCGTCAAAAGATCGCGGGAAAAACGGAAATGCCGCCAAAGGATCGCAAGAAGAACGCAAATTTCATTAAAGGATCTCGAAACAAAAAATTCTTAAAAGAATCGCGGAAAAAACGAGAATTTCGTCAAAAGATCGCGGGAAAAAACGCGATTTTCGTCAAAGAATCGCTAGAAAAACGGAAATATCGTCAAAGGATCGCAGAAAAAACGCAAATTTTGTTAAAGGATCACGGGGGGAAAAACATGAATTTCTTTAAAGAATCGCGAAAAAACACAAATTTCGCCGAAAAAATGCGAATTTCGTGAAAGGATCGCAAAAAAACCACATAATTAGAACCAGGATTGATTCTCTCCCCACCCTCTCTGCTGTAACCTTTCAGAAAAGTTGCTGTGAATTTCAGATACATTTTTTTTTTTTTTACTCAGAATCACCCCTGGTATTGTGTTATCCATCTCAATCTCGGTACAAAAATGTCCATAATTGCATAGCTATATCTGTAATGTGTAATACCCAAAAAGAAATTTACCTTGTGTAAGAGTAAAGCTTTAAAAAGAAAAAAAAAATCTATTTTTTTTTTCTAATATTTAGCCACTTAGAAGTAAAATTGGATTGGTTTTGACATTTTTTTTACTGTTTTCAAATAATTAGGTATGACTTGCATTAAATCTACTAAGAGATAACTCTTAACGCATAATTTGTACTTGTTTCACGAGTACTTAAAATAAATTCATTTACTGAATATAGAATTCAAACTTTGCATATTTAACAAGATAAATTGCACTCTCCATTTGATGAAGTCATTTAGCTTTCAGTAAAATTAACATAAGTTTGCCAAATTTTGTTTTTATGCAATTGTATATTTCAAACAATAGCAGAAATATGTCATTTGATTGTCATGCTGTTGCAGCATCAGTTGTTATGTAAATTGATATTGGTATATTTTGCATCGATAATTTTCAGGGTTTTTCACTTTGTATCGATTAATTTTCAGGGTTTTTCACTCTGAGTCACAATCACCCCTGAAACACGTGTATCATGTTTAATGTCCAGTGAATGTGATATTTACGATCATCCATTGTTGGCATTTAATCTTATAGTTTGATGACAGTTTTTTGGTGGACGGGATAATCAAGTGGTACCTTAATGTGTATGGGGTTGTACATGTATAATGTTAGCAATATTTAGGTAATTTTAGCCCCTTCCCCCTCACTTACAGTATCATATGTTATCATTCCTCACCCCCCCCCCCCCTCCCTCCATAATGATATCATTATCAATGTTTAAAAATCCTTTTTATTTTTATATGTTACTGCTATTGTTCTTTCCCACTCTTTTTTTTTTTTCTCTTTGAAGATTAAAGCGGCTTTTCTATGAAACCTTTAAACACATAAATGCTAAACTTATTTTGTTTGTTTCTGCTTTTCATGACATTGGTTTTTATTTGTCAGATATTGTATCACGCAAGGAGTAACAATTCTCCAAAACCCCTTTCAAATAAGTATATTGGCTGCACCACTGGTATAAGGAATATATACACACAAATAATAATTATGAAAAATTAGGCATAGATTATGAAATTCTCACCAACAAATCTAATAAGAACTTTATTTTTTTCATACAATGAAATGAAATATATTAATGAGCCATTTAAAAAAACATAACTGAATAAGTAAAAATCCATTTTCAGCACTTGTTGGTCGCATAACACTTTTTGATGAATTATATTTATTGAATTTTGCATTTAAATAGCACACAGCGGACCTCATTAACATTAAATAATTACATGGCGATCCCAGTATATTTACGAGAGTTAGAAAGTGGGGAAATAGACAAACCGAAACTATTCAACTTACTGAATAAACACTTTTCAACCATGTTGAAAGTGTTAAAAATGAGGGTATTTTCTCATTGTTTTATATCTTAGCCATTTTGTTATTAAAAATAGATAATTAAAAACATTTCTTACATGATAAACAAAGCAAGTAAATACTTGAAATACTTTTTATAATAAAATCATATAGTCAAATGAAAACAACAAATTTTTAATAAATTTCTTTTATTTGACAGTACAAGTTACAGAAACAAAATAAAACTTCTTTATATTATAAATATTATTACATAACAAAATTTATTATTGAATATAATGATTACTACATATAATAAATAAAATAACATTGACACAATGCTTTGCAGAAAACTTTATTGATCTGCAGAAACAGATATTTATATTTTAATTTGAAAGAAAGATAAAGCATTTGTAAAAATAGACGGCACTTTTCTGTTGTATGGACACCATTGTCGCCAAGTGTAATAGTTGACGCAAAATGAAAATCACATAAATTGAAACATTTGAAAAATAAAAGAAAAAACCTTGTCAATAGTAAAGTGAGCTTTTTTAAAAATATAACATTTGAAAATTACAAACTTTTAAGAACTATTTTATTAAATCACAAATATATACTTAAAATAAGTGAACAAATAACTGTTATACAATAAAGTAATAAAATAAAACTCATATTAAACTACTGGTATAAAATTAAAAATATCTTTTAGCATTGCAGTAAACAATTCATTGATCAAAGACCAGGATAGAAATAATTGGCGCATTAGCATACATTTTGGCATGGTGTCCATATAACGGAAAAGTACCAAATAGACTGTATAACTAGCGAAATTGTGAACTATTAAGACAGGTTTTTTTTTTTTTTTTTTTAATAAAGAAGTGGGATAATCAATAATTTTCAGTTCGTATAATAATTAAGAAGTAATAAATAGTACATCAAAATTAAAAAGCATGTTTCTTGACATACTTAAACCAAAAAAAAAAAAAAAAAAAAAAAAAAAAAAAAAGAGGAATGAAAGAAAATTTCAGTTGATTAATTGAAATAAACAATAATTGGTAAATAGTATTTAGTGAGACAAAATGAAGTAAGTCTCATTCAAACTGCTAAGAATATCAGCAGATTTGAAGACATCAGAAATGCAAGTGATTTACACTCCTGTTCTATTAAAAAGAAAACCTTTATGGTTTACACATCAAAATTTCTAAAAACATTTCAATAATACATTTAAAATACTGTATTTACTACTCATAAATAAGGAAAACTTACTGTGTGGGCAGAATATAGGTAAGACAAAATAGCTTTTGGACTATTGGCGCTAAATATTTATATAATTAGAAACATCTAAACAGAGCTTAAAATTATTCAATATCTGTATTTAGGGTGGAGTGGGGGAATAAATAACTTTTAACTTCAAACTAATTATAAATTCCACAGAGTTATATGTTATATACAATCATCCTACAGTGGTATCCCAGAGATGTAAAACGTTTAAGAAGATGACCTCAAGTAAGATGGAGTGATGAAATCAGAAAAGTAGCCGGTGTAAATTGGATGACTAAAGCACTAGACAGGAACGAAGAAACATTGGAAAAATCTGGGGGAGACCTACATCCAGTAGTGGATTGAAAACGGTTGATGATGATGATGATATCTCATTGTGTCACATATGCCAAGAGATAACAAAAAAGTATGATATATCTGAAAGTGTACCCGAAGATATCTGAAAATGTAATATAACCTGAAGATATCTGAAAGTGTAATATAACCTGAAGACATTTTTTTAAAAAATAAGAAGAAAGATAGAAGTAAATGTCTTGCATTTGTCCCCAGAACATTGTTTAAATGCATGTTGCACCTTTTTAAAGTAAAATTAAGAACACGCACTCTCATTTATTGTAATCAGAAAATTATTATAAAGTACAAATAAACAGTAAAAATTACAAATAAGTACAAATAAACAGTAAAAATTACAAATAAGTACAAATAAAAAGTAAAAATTATTTAAAAGTATTAACTGGTACAACTTACTTTTTTTTCAGGCAGTGGGGAGGTCATGAATAAAAAGAGGGCTACATCTGAATAAACAATGTAATGCAAATAAGAAAAGTCATAAGTGAGGCTAGTTTTCATGTTGAAATGGCTATGAGTCGACCTACAATAAGAGTTTATGATAGTAGTAACGTGAGAACACAAACTAAATGTTAAACCAATGGCAGTGTTCTTTTCAAAATTCTTATCTGCATTTCGATACTTTGAATTTTTTTTCTTTTTTTTAGGCCTAGGTTACCTGAGGCTAATGTCTAATCAAATATCTTTACTTTTTTTTTATATGCAGTTTTTTTTCTCTGAGGGCACTTTTAATTTTGGAACAGGATCTGAAACTGAAATTTTCCTCATAAAAACTGTACCTGAAATAAAGAGTAAAAAGATACCAAATTAGACATTGACCTCAAATATCCCATGCAAAACAAAAATCATTTAAAAATATTCAAATGTAAACAAGAAATTTATAAGAAAGTTGCCATTGGTTTAATATTAGTTTGCGAGCATCGTTGCATAACTAACATCATTCGCATTGCATCCATTTAATCTATTATATAGATATGAAATCCAAACAGAAATTTCGTTCCGAACGCCTAGATTTCGAGTTCTACTGCATGGAATTTTACAGAACTTATACTGTTAGATAGGTATCGTTTCAGGGAAGGTTTTAACATATCATTCTACCTATATTAGTTATAGAATTATGACGGAAAGTTCTGTTATTTTGGCGATAAGGTTTACCATTTTATTTCTTGGCGAAATTTATCTTTGATAAAAAAATTGAAACAGCTATTACACCTCGAAACATAAAAGAAAAAACTTACTAATTTTTTTAAAAAAAAGAAGGAAGAAAAAAATTTGTTTTAATGAGTGATAATATTAAAAAACGAAAATATTTAATTTAAACATGAAAGGGAATGTTAGTAATGCTTAAAAAATTACTCAGTTAAAATATTGCAATTGAAATAAGAGTTGGCTCTTTATCTTTTGCGTCAGGTTAAGAAAAATGCATCTGAAAAATTGATAGGATGATATCAAGGAAGTTTCGATAAGTGCATGCTCAGAAATATTTGAAAAAATTATATAATATCTTCTCATGAGGAATATATAGAATATTCTTCTCGTGACATATATGTTTATAGAAAAAAAAAATCCGCAGAACCTCGATTTAGCGTTTGTAAAAAAATAATGAAAATTTAATTTTTTTTGGCGATTTAATGCTGGTTGGCGGCACAATAAAATTTTGAATGATACTTTTTTTTATGATAAATAATTTTTAAGTAAAACCTTTTTCTACTCTTCATATGAAAATAGTTAGATTAAGTTTAACGTAATAAATACATTTTTATTACTACAGTTTTGTCATATACCTTTATATGTGTATATATTAAAATTTTATTATCGTAATTATACGGTTTAAAACAAAATTTCAGTTTATTAATTTTTTTCCAAATTCAAAATAAATGTCCGATTTGGAACATTGGTAATTTACATTGGTAATTGTAATAAAAATACAAATAAAGCATCGAATTAATGGTTTTAATGGCATTTAATCTTACAATTAATTAATGGCAATCATTATTGGCATTTAATCTTACAATTTGGCAACAGTAATTTGGTCAACGGGATAACTAAGAAGTACCAAATTTAATATTCCGTGCAACTTATTGCTATCTTTAACCTTCATAATATTTTGATAATTAATAATAAAACTTTAAATTGTTTGATTGCAAACACAATGTAAAACTATTCAGATGCAGAAACACACCAAAAAATCACAAAAACTAAGATATATTTTAGTACAGCATTTTATTATGTAACATGTTAAAAGCATTTAGAATTAGCCCCACCAAAACTTTCCAGAGCTTTATCTGACTCTGCTGAAGTCAGCAGAAAAAATTTAAGTCAGGACCTGATCCGGCACGACTCATCAAATCAAATGAAAAAAGAGCTCGGCAGCAGGCCAGGCCAGATCTGGGCACATGTAGGCATCTAAAATATGGTAGCCCCCTCCAAAGCATAATCCTGGATGCACCACTGCTGGATATGTATATTAATTCTAATTTGGGGAGACATTGAAAAGTAAATTACAAACATTGACTGAGCAAAACAAACAATGTCACTAAATTTTATTTTTGGGCTGAGATCTTTAAAAATTAATTACAATATTGATATTGATGCATTTTAACAGAATTCTAAAATACACATATGCTTCTGATAATTTCAATAACTTATGCTAATTAAATAAATAATTCATCTCACTTTAAAAAATTGTAAATAAACAACCCAAATTATAACCTTGATACAATACCTTGGCAATACATTTTAGCTTATTTCAACATTAGTAAATATTAAATCAAATGCATTATTAGGTACATATGCAGCTTAATAATTATTAAGCAAATGAAGTTATAATGTGGATAATATAGATAACACATTTTAGATTATTTCAATATTAAATAGATTTATATATGCAGCTTAATAATTATTAAGCAAATGAAATTATAACCTTGATATAATTATAATGCATTTCAGTATTAGTTATATTAAATGATTATTATATACAGTAGAAGATCTTTATAACGCAAACCTAAAAACACAAGGTTGTGCATTATATAGAATTTTGCGTTATATGGATCACATCATTAAATTCACCTTGTAAACATGGCCAAATATATCTGAAACACATCAAAATAATTTGAATATCTTTATACTGCATTCCTTGTTACCAAGAGTTATCCAAATTATAAATTTTTGCATAATATAGGTCAGACATTGTTAAATTTACTTTATAAACATGATCCAAATATAACTGACACAACCATCCCTTATATTAGACATTTTCAAAAATGTTTATTGTAATAATAGCATTTTTTCAGTAAAAAGGTCTTAAGTTAGAAGATAAAGTTGAACTAATATATCAAATTCAGTCCTCTAGAGAGTAGCAATATTTTACAATGTGAAAGAGCAGGTGCTTTTTAACTGCAAAAATCTTTGTTTACATCTGAGAAGTTGTGTGTTATATGGAGAATTGCGTTATATAGAATTGCGTTATAAAGATCTTCTACTGTATATGCAATCTAATAATTACTAAGCTGATATTAAATTATAATTATCCAGGGACACCATTTCAAAAGTTTCATTGAAATGAGGAGAGTTATAATTTAATGTTATAGTAGAAGATCTTTACAACGCAAACCTAAAAATGCAAGGTTGTGCGTTATATAGAATTTTGCGTTATATGGATCACATCATTAAATTCACCTTGTAAACATGGCCAAATATGTCTGAAACACATCAAAATACATTAGAATATCTTTATACTGCAGTTCCTTGTTACCAAGAGTTATCCAAATTATAAATTTTTGCATAATATAGGTCAGACATTGTTAAATTTACTCTATAAACATGATCCAAATATAACTGACACTACCATCCCTTATACAGTAGAAGATCTTTATAACGCAAACCTAAAAACGCAAGGTTGTGCGTTATAAAGAATTTTGCGTTATATGGATCACATTTCACAAATCATTAAATTTACCTCATTAATATGGCCAAATATGTCTGAAATATATCAAAATACATTAGAGTACCTTTATACTACATTCCTTATCCAGATTATAAATTTTTGCATTATACAGATCATTCCACATATTGTTAAATATACTTTATAAACATGGCCCAAATATACCTGGACCCAAATCATTCATTATATTGTTCATTTCCGAAAACATTTAATAGCAATTTCTAAAATAATAAAAAGTTCTAAAATACGGAGATAAAGTTGAACTAATGTATTAAATTTAATTTTTTAGAGAGTAACAATTTTTTACAATGTGGGAATTTAAGTGCTTCTTCGCTGCAAAATTCATTGTTTTCGTCTGAAAAGTTGTGCGTTATATGGAGAATTGCGTTATAACGATCTTCTACTGTATTAGACATTTTCAAAAATGTTCATTGTAATAATAGCATTTCTTTCAGTAAAAAGGTCTTAAATTAGAAGATAAAGTTGAACTAATGTATCAAATTTAGTCCTCTAGAGAGTAGCAATATTTTACCTGTGAAAGTGCAGGTGCTTTTTAACTGCAAAAATCATAGTTTACATCTGAGAAGTTGTGCATTATATGGAGAATTGCATTATATAGAATTGTGTTATAAAGATCTTCTACTGTAGTATACAACTAAGAAGCAATCTACATAATTATAGTCAAATATATTTTTTTAACTAGCCAAAGCAGCCATTAGATGATAAAAGCACCCGATTTTCAGAATATTGTTATATCAAGGGTTTATCAAATAATTTTCTGAGCTTAAACTTCTTATTTAATGCTACGATCTTATTTTAAACAAATCTGATATAAGTTATTTTAGCTTTAGTGTAATTTCAGAATATTTTTTTATAGTTTGAGTGATACATTTTTTGAAACATCAAATTCCTTGAAAAGTGTGTGTATGCACAGGGAGGGGGGAGAGAGGAAATTAACTGCTCCCCTCTAATGTAATACTCATACACTTAATTAAAGGTCAAAACTGGGAAATTTCATTACTGGCCAGTGGCCAGTAGTACCAGTTTTATAAGTGTCCACTTTCTTTAAACTAGCGGCCACTTTTTTATTTAAAAATACTAAACAGGAAACTTTTGTTAAAATTTCTATTAGTAATAATCTAAAATTGAATCGCACAAATAAATATGCTAATATAAACATACTGCAACCAGAAAAAATAGAATAACATGATGAAATGCAAAAAAAATTTACTCTCTCCTTGTAGGAAAGTGGCCATAAGGTGGCCGGTGGCTAGTGCTAATTTTGACCTTTACGACTTAATGTTTTTATAAAATATAGCTTGCTTATACATAACTACATGCTTAAAAAAAAAACATTTAACACAATTTTATAAATCTGAAAGCTAATGTGAAAGAAACCTTGGTTAAAAAATTAATTATAATAAATTATAATTCTTGTGTTACAAATTGAGTTAAGTGATTTTCTAAGATGCAGATCCATTTTATGGGAAAAGTGACTTTATAAAAAAACAACATGATTTTATGTAAAATAACGTTTATAAATATACAATGTAGTGTTTAGAAAAGTAACTTACTTACAAGCATCATACTTACAAGTACCTATTACTGAAAACTCATATCATCAAAAACAAGCATGAAAAAGTCCCTTAATAGGATATTTACAAAAGTGAAAGTGGGGTCAACAGGTAGTAATCAACGAGCATTCGCATAATTCTTGAAAAAGTCCCATTGAAAACATTCTATAATTTAAATAAATAAATAAATTATAAGAATCATAATAGACTGATTAAAACAACATAAACAATGTAGAATGCATTTTAAAATTCCCTTTTCTTATGCAACAGAAAATGTATTAAAAAATTACATACTTACAGTCAGTCATATAAGTTAATACTTACTGGTCGAGTAAACATTTAGAACTGTTCCTGATTGAAGAGTTTCAAAAGTAGCACATAGTTGAAGGGCATTAGAAAAAATTCCACTTTCTTGCAGAAGACCACAAATGGTAGTCGCTTATTATACAGAACTACACACCTGTGTTCCCCTGAGAGCAAAAAACATCGTAAAATGTGCATCTATCCTGACACCAGCAGATTCATCAGACACTCTCTATTAAAACTTTTATGGATTTTGAAAGTTTTTCAAACTCATTCTGAAAAAAAAAAAAAAAAATTATGAATTTTTCCAACTTAAGCCACCCTTGGTCTGGAAAAAGGCGGGGAGGGGTGAAAAAATTCATATTCTAGATTTTACAGTTTTAATTATACTACTACTGAACAATTATTAAAGAAAATTTCAGAAAAATAGCATCTCAAATTTTTAAAAAGAATAAGTGATGGTGTATTAATAGTACCTAATAATAACTAAAAGTAAAAACCGTTTATTTAAAAAACAGGTTTGTTCATTTTAACAAAAGTTAAATTTTATATCTCATCAAATTTTTTAAGGGGGGGGGGGAGGAGATAAGAAGCTAAATACAATTCAAAGTCTTCACAACACTTTAGATACCATATAAGGATTGATTCATTGTAAAAATTAATACATTTAAAATTTAAAACTGATGAACAACAATGCAAATCATGTACAGAGTGTTTAATATGATACGAGTTTGCTATGATCAATCGATATGTAACAGTAATGTAGAAAGCTGAGCAGTTAATTCAAAATTAATTTTATGGCTAAAAATTTGTTAATAGTTTTAGGATAAAGTTAAAAATTGCCAGTACTACAAATGCATTGAAATAGAATAATATGAAATAAATACCTGAAATAAGTTTACTCACAAAATGTCATTACCGTACGCGTACATTATAATACAATGACGACTGTATTATTCTAATTTGTTGAATGTCTGCTGTACGTTATTTCATAGTGACTTTTTCTAATCCCAGGAAAAGCAAAAAAAACCCATTATTTTCAGTATTATCATTATTATTACACCCAACAACTTTACAATACCTTACCATTGTTTAACCGAATACTTATCCGAATTTCATAACTCTTGAATAGTCTTCCACATCTGCCTTGAAAGGAGTCGAGAAATGCGATATTTACTAAAAACGCTGACAATATAACAATGACATTTAAGCCTGCGTAAAATGTGGATAAATTATAGCACACTTGGCAATGATATCAAGTGAGATAAAGAAGCCAATATGGTAAACAGAAATACACTAAAAAGATGCTAACAAGACGTCACAAGATGGGCAGTAGATTGCGCAGATAGGAGATTTTGGTGTCCATGTTTTTGACGTCATACCAAAATGCCCTATTGCAACTTTACATGCTGGGCCTTCTCTACTATCCCACGTCCTCAGACAGTCCTATTGGATCATTGGTGAGAAAAAGCAAAGCATCGAGTAACCCTGGAACGTCCATTTTTCACCAGCGGTGTTGATTACGCAGGCCCTATATCTATTAAATTTAGTAAGGGTCGGGGTGCAAAAACAACTAAGGGCTATATAGCGTTATTTATTTGTCTCGCTACAAAAGCTGTGCATATTGAAGCTGTGAGTGATTTAACAGCTGAGGCATTTATAGCCGCCCTTCGACGTTTTAGTGCAAGGCAAGGTGCCCCACGCCAGCTTTATAGTGACAATGGCACCATCTTTGTTGGTGCGTCCAGAAAACTTTATAAAATATACAAACTATGGCGTTCATTTCCGGAAAATGAAGGAATGGCGCATTACCCAAGAGAAAACTCTGGAATGGCATTTCATCCCTCTTTCTACCCTCATTTTGGCAGGATTTGGGAGGCTGCCATAAAATCCACGAAACATCACCTCAAACGAGTATTAGGAGAGGCATTGCTCACCTTTGAAGATATCATATATATTTGCAGATATATATTTGCTTCACCTATATTACTTGCCCAAATAGAGTCATTGCTCAATTCGCTCCCCCTTATGCATTTAAACGATAATGATACTGATTGCATAAATATCCTCACACCATCACATTTTCTTACAGGGGAGGTCTTGCATTCCATACATGAGGAGTCATCAACCACTACAGCGAATCTGAGGAATCGCTGCCAGTTGATACAGAATATCAAAAAGGGATTCTACAAACGTTGGTGCAAGGAATACCTGGTCTCTCTGCAACCAAGAACGAAGTGGAAGGTTGATATGCCTAGCCTCCAGGCTGGTCAGGTCGTGCTATTAATAGACGACAATCAACCGCCAGGATCTTGGCCGTTGGGCCGTATTATAGAGGTTCACCCCGGTAACGATGGGCTGATCCGGGTGGTGATTTTAAAATCTGGAAACTCTCTCCTGAAAAGACCCATCTCCAAAATCGCGTTACTCCCTCAATATCAGGACTAAGGCCCTGATAGGGGGAAGGGGAGTATGTTTACATAACATAAACATTTAAGTGAATAAATCATCATCAAACAGCATAATTTCAACTAGTATGTTTAGATAAACATTATTTAGTCTGGACAGCTCATGACTGAGGTCATCAATCATTGTAATCTAGTGAAAAAACCATTAACTGAATAATAATTATCAAGTAGGAGCTTGGTGCAATATAATAAAAGCGTAAAAAATAGCAACGTTAAAAGCACCAAAATTTTAAATTTTAAGCATACCGGTTTCGGTAGCATATAGCATACCTTCCTCAGTGCTAAGGATGGCAGAAATTTGCTCACATATATAGGAGTGATGGGAATTCCAGTTAAAGGTTTATTGACCAATAGGAAAACAGGATTGCAGGCAACAGCCAATAACAAAGGAAGGTATGCTATATGCTACCGAAACCGGTATGCTTAAAATTAAAAATTTTGTTGCTTTTAACGTAGCTATTTTTTACGCTTTTATTATATTGCACCCAGCTCCTACTTGGTAATTATTGTTTCAGCTATAACGGGCTTTGTATCATAGGATTTCTGCTCATTAGATTGCTGAGCAACCCAATCAGCAAAGCCTCATCAGAGGGGGAGATTGGGTCAGCAATTTCATTCCTCATATGGATGAAAAGTTAATTAATCGTTTCTTCTGCCTACGGGCCAAAAAGTTGAAGTTACTCAATCGGCTAAGATTCCTTCTCCGCTGTAAACGTCAACGTATCATCCCTAAATTCATAATTTTAAAATGCAGTATTTCTAGCTCGTTCTTCGTCAAATTCAGATCCCACTTCGCCATTCTTCGTGCCGTTATTAAAGATACTCGTCTCTCCATTTCCAAAATAGAAAAGGAATTATTTGATTACATTTAAATTTGGCAGCTAATCTTTCTAATTTCAAGTCCATAGATTTAAATTCATGGCATCTTGCTGAAAATCTTTCCAGCAAACACTCGCACAAACTCAATGCTAAATTTACCCGCCTGCTTGATTCATCAGTTTCCTTGCCACCCGCTGATCTTCCTATTGTCAATCAGAATGCTGTCATCGACCTTTCTAGTACAGATATTTCGGACACACAATATTCAGTTCTTAAGCTTAATTCTAATTTTGCAATCTCTAAAAAAGCTTCTTTCCCTGAGCTAATTGCTCCGGTTGAAAAAGCATTCAAAAATAGTCGTCTAACTGAAATACAAAAAGAAAATTTACATCATCTCATTATGGCCAATGTTAATTTTAATTCCAATATTAAATCTAATCTCACCTCTCTTGAAAAAACTGCCTTGAAAGATCTTAAATCAAATGAGAATATTGTAATTACAAAAGCTGATAAGGGTGGCCTGATTGTCATCCTCGATAAAAAGCAATATATTGACGGAGTGGAAAATCTTATTAAAAACGGTCCATATAAACTTCTATCTCGGGACCCTTCCGATAAAGAATTATCACAAATTAAATCCATTGTTAAGTCTTGTCCTCTTCTACCTAAGTCTACACATACCTATATTTGTCCTTCAGTCGCTAACTGCGCAAGATTTTATGCTCTTCCGAAAGTTCATAAACCCAATATACCTTTTCGTCCCATAGTTTCAAATATTGGCACGGCCTCTTACCGCCTAGCAAAATATCTAACAACTATATCTTCTCTTCTTCTGTCCGAAAATTTATACACTGTAAAGAATTCCATCACCTTTGCTAAAATGATTCAGAATTTATCCCCAACTAAATTTACTATGGTCTCCTTTGACGTCAAATCTCTATTCACGAATGTCCCGATAAGTGGCGCCCTCTCTTGTCTTGAACAGAGACTTCGTGAATTTCATTATTCATATTTTGAAATCCAAGAACTTATATCCCTTACTCGCATATTTTATAATAGCAAAATATTATCTGACTGGCAACTGTACTGGACTATTTCTACCAAAGGTCGTCAAACATATGATATCTTAAATAAAGTCAACCCAGAATTCATCTGCCCAGGCACCATCATCCCCAACTTCCTGAGTGGACATGGCAGCTTTCCATCATTCTTATATAAATTGAATAAACGTGACGACGACATCTGTCTGTGTAAGAAAGGCAGCGGTAATGTAGTCCATTATTTACTGCATAAATGCCCACTGTTGCCGCATCACTTTGTTTTTGATAAAAGGAAAACACTTCGACAAAATCTCCAAAAAAATTCTATTATCTCCAAGTAACTTTAACAAACTAAAAGAAAACTATCTAGTTCTTAATAAAAACTATTCATTCATCCTCTCAACAGACCATAGAAATTAACTTTAAAGGACATATTATATAATGTAACATTGCATCAAGAACTCTAATTAGTATAACTCACAAATTCTATAGAACTTTAAATGAAAATAAATCTAACGTCAACATGAGATGTGGGGAACATCGTTATTAAATTGTTAATTACAAAATCATAACATTTTCTAAGTAAAGTAATTTTATTTCAATTTCCTATTATTCCCTATTATTATCAAAATTTATCTCTTAATAATTAAAATATCCTAATTCTTTCTTAATTTGGTCTACGTTGACCCCCACATCCCATGGGGACTGTAATACTGTAAACTGAAAACATCAAATATTGGATATTGTCTCAATTAGGGCCCGCCCTGAAAGAATAGGGTGGTCCATTGTCAATTAAAGTTTATATAAATTATTTCTAATCCTTAAATAAATGTTCACCGACGGAACGGAGACTAACCACTGAACAAGCACCTCCGTGTGTCTCGGGAGCCGGACGGGCCATCCCGGGGTCTCCCTTCCCTGCATGTCCATCCAGTGGTTTCTCTGGGCCCACCTGGACGCTGGGGTTCCGCTGGCTAGTGGATATTAGAACTCAGCCTTAGTGGATATAGAGCTGTGCAAGGTGACGTCACGAACAGGTTTTTGCTGCTGCTGTAGGACAGGCATCGCTACCTTTATCAATGCTTTTTCTATTTGTGTGTCCTACAGCTACGTGCATTGTTCTCCGGTAAAAGTCACGTGGTGTGAACTGCTCTATTGGTTTTCCCCTGGTGGACAATTTGTTCCTATACCGAAAGGTTGGCTGTCCACCAGTGGGTGATTTCTGTCCCTATCTACTATATCTAAAATACCTATTAAAAAATTATATATCTGATAGAGAAAATGGCCTTCAATACGGAAGTGTCTTTCAATGGTTCCAGGCGTTTAGGGGGTGTCCACAAGGCTCTTGCTTGGGACCATTACTGTGGCTCCTAATTGCTGATTATCTTCTAAAATCTTTCACCCAACATTCTGAAGACATTACAACATATGCAGATGACATCGTTGTATTGGCAGAAGGAAATACCAGGCAAGCTCTGGAATTAGATGCTAACACCAAAATTCAAATCTTTGATAATTTATGCCAGCAACTGGGTCTAACTATTTCGACAGCAAAAACAACTGCAATGTTATTTGGACGTAATCTATTAGAAAATCGCAACCCAATATTTAAATTAAAAGGAAAATCAATTAAAATCAAGAAAAATATAACTTATCTCGGCGTAGTCTTCGACCAAAAATTAAAATTTACAGACCACATCATACACTTAAAAACAAAAGTACAGCAGTTCACTCAAGGATACAGTCGTCTCCATTTCGCAACTACAGGAATTAAATCATCAATTATAAAATTCTGGTACAAAACAGTCATCATTGCACAAATACAATATGCTTTTGAAGTCTGGTTACCAAATCTGAACTCACGCGGAAAAAGAAAATTACGATCTATTCAACGAATGGCATTGCTAGGTATCATCAAGACATATCGAAGCACTTCAACAGATGCTCTTTGTGTCATGACGGGCTCCGTCCCAATCGAAATTTTGTTTAACAACAAATTTGCCGAATCACAAGTTAAAAGAGGTAACCATCCACTCCAGATCAACCAAACCACAATAACTAACAAGAACATTATGCTAAAAGAAAAAACATACCACTTTCCTCAATATAATGAACCAAATAATCTGTGTGTAATAGACGACTCAGAAAAGCCACCTAAAATTACTGCAGAAGTTGAAATCTATACGGACGGCTCAGTAATTGAACAAAAGGATAATAAATCAACCACAGCATCATCCTTCACGGTAAAACTAGACGGTCATTACATATATGACTATTCCCTCCGTCACCACGAACTAAATACAATATACCAAGCCGAACTTTATGCTATCAAGAGTGCAATAGACTGGCTTATAAATTCATGTTATAATTCAGCACTAATCTTATCTGACAGCCACTCCTCAATAGACGCACTCAAAATCATCTTCCCTCGAAATAGTATCATCAAAGAAATATATCATCATTTAATAGCAAACTCAAATAAGCAAATATATATCCAATGGACGAAGGCACACGTGGGGACGGAGGGAAATGAACGAGCCGACTTACTCGCAAAGAATGCCGCATCAAGTGACTCATATAATGAACAAATCCAACTACCATTCCCAATCTCTGCAATAAAAAAATTTTATAATAGCAAAATATTATCTGACTGGCAACTGTACTGGACTATTTCTACCAAAGGTCGTCAAACATATGATATCTTAAATAAAGTCAACCCAGAATTCATCTGCCCAGGCACCATCATCCCCAACTTCCTGAGTGGACATGGCAGCTTTCCATCATTCTTATATAAATTGAATAAACGTGACGACGACATCTGTCTGTGTAAGAAAGGCAGCGGTAATGTAGTCCATTATTTACTGCATAAATGCCCACTGTTGCCGCATCACTTTGTTTTTGATAAAAGGAAAACACTTCGACAAAATCTCCAAAAAATTCTATTATCTCCAAGTAACTTTAACAAACTAAAAGAAAACTATCGAGTTCTCAATAAAAACTATTCATTCATCCTCTCAACAGACCATAGAAATTAACTTTAAAGGACATATTATATAATGTAACATTGCATCAAGAACTCTAATTAGTGTAACTCACAAATTCTATAGAACTTTAAATGAGAATAAATCTAACGTCAACATGAGATGTGGGGAACATCGTTATTAAATTGTTAATTACAAAATCATAACATTTTCTAAGTAAAGTAATTTTATTTCAATTTCCTATTATTCCCTATTATTATCAAAATTTATCTCTTAATAATTAAAATATCCTAATTCTTTCTTAATTTGGTCTACGTTGACCCCCACATCCCATGGGGACTGTAATACTGTAAACTGAAAACATCAAATATTGGATATTGTCTCAATTAGGGCCCGCCCTGAAAGAATAGGGTGGTCCATTGTCAATTAAAGTTTATATAAATTATTTCTAATCCTTAAATAAATGTTCACCGACGGAACGGAGACTAACCACTGAACAAGCACCTCCGTGTGTCTCGGGAGCCGGACGGGCCATCCCGGGGTCTCCCTTCCCTGCATGTCCATCCAGTGGTTTCTCTGGGCCCACCTGGACGCTGGGGTTCCGCTGGCTAGTGGATATGGGTTTTCCCCTGGTGGACAATTTGTTCCTATACCGAAAGTTTGGCTGTCCACCAGTGGGTGATTTCTGTCTATCTCAAACTACATTTTCATTCCAAGGTAATTTTTACAAACAATCTGAAGGTCTAGCCATGGGCTCTCGCCTGTCACCCATCCTCGCAGATATCTATTTGCATTATTTTGAATACTCCCTTTTCAATAAATTTTCTTTCCCTTTCTGGATTCGTTATGTTGATGACACATTCACCTTAATTGACACCTCCCTTCACAATATTGATAATATCCTTAACATTATGAACTGTATTGATAGCAATATTCAATTCACTTATGAAACTGAAAATAATAGTTCTCTCCCATTTTTGGATACCCTTGTCACTCGCACTGTAAACCGTTTTTACTACTTCTGTCTATCGCAAAAGCTTCGCTGTTGTTTTGCCACCCCATGCTCGTTCTTGTCATCCCCAAGCCAAAACATGTCCGCCTTTTATGCCTTTATAAATCGTGCCATACATATTTGCTCTGATTCTCAGTCATTTGATAGTGAAATTCAATACATTAAATCCATTGCGATTGACAGAGGTTACAACCGTTCTATAATTGATACTGCTCTATTTAAACTTCAGCATCCTCGTTCCTCAAACTCTCCTCAGTCTTCTACTCTTTCCAATATTAGCATTGTGTTACCCTTCTTTTCTAAATCAAGCTTTCACACTGCTAAAATTCTTAGACAATATGACTTCAATATAATTTTTGCCCCTACCAATAAACTCACCCTCTCCAAACTCAAAGATCCTATTGAATTATCCAATTCATGGGGTATCTACCGTATTAATTGCCAGTGTGGCCTTTCCTATATTGGACAAACCAAACGCTTCTTAAAATTTCGTATCAAAGAACATCAACAATATATTAAAAAACAAGAAATCAATAAATCCTCTATTGCAAAACATTGCTGGGAGATGAATCATACTTTTGACTTCAACTCGGTTAAAATAATCTCTAAACCTACTTCTATACACGAACTTAACTTCCTTGAAGCATTTCATATTTATAAAAATATAAAAATATTGTTAATTGTGAATTGTGAATTCGCTATTCCCCCATTATCAGACTGTTGGAAATATTACATAAAAACTTCTTTCTCTTAATTCCCCCCCCCCCCCCTTCACTACTTCGGTTCCATTTCCCATCTTTTTTCCTATTGGCTGTTGCCTGCAATCCTCTTTTTTCCTATTGGTCAATAAACCTTTAACTGAAATTCCCATCTCTCCTATATATGTGAGCAAATTTCCACCATCCTTAGCACTGAGGAAGGTATGCTATATGCTACCGAAACCGGTATGCTTAAAATTTAAAATTTTGGTCCTTTTAACGTTGCTATTTTTTACGCTTTCATTAAATGTATAATTTAGAGTTATTTATTGCTATAAACTATTTGTGTCAAATATACATTTCATATATATAATTACTGAAATTTAGGAAGTCATATATCACGTGTTTTAAACAGCTACTGAAGTGGAACATCATCTTTCATAAATCTTATTAAATATATCGGTCAAGAGCATTTTATTTTCAAGGCCAGTTCTTGGTTCAGATTGATCTCTGTTCACCTACGCTAGAGGATCCAGATGCAACGCAGGCTTTGCTGCAGTCAACATATAAACGCAACAACATTGGTATTTGCTGAGATCATTTTTTCACCGCACCAGAGGTCCACCTGTTTACAGTTAACTTACTTTCTATTTCTACACGAAACACACGGTCTACCTACAACAGACAACAAAAACTCCTCCCCGCTAGCCGCGGAAGGGCCCAGAGAAAGCGCAGATCGCTACGGGCTATTGTAAAATCAACATTCCGATCTCTCCCATCCTCTTTAACCCTATAAGTCAAACAGGTTCCAGAGCGTTCGATTTTACCTCTATGCACTTCACGATACTATCACTCAGAGGAAAGATAGGAGAAGGGCCCCCTTAAGACTTAGAAGTAGGGGAAGCACAAGGGGCCCTCTATTACTCTACCAACTGCTTTTTTATTTACTAAATCCATTTTTCGTATGCTTAAATAATTTGAAATTTTACCATCAAGATTTCGTGTAAATAACACTTTTAATATTAAATTAAAACTAACTGTCTATATACATATGAAAAGTATTTTATTACATGCATAATTATACATAACCAATTAATTTTGTAAATGACAAATATGGAACTTCTGTTGAGAATACAGTAAATACCCGATTATCCGAGTTATTTTCTCCTGATAGCTTCCATTATCATGAAACAGCCATTATAAATGAAATGTCAGGTAAAATAATTATGACCATTCCCCCCCCCCCCCCCCCCCGTTGTGACCAGAAAATCAGAGTTCTAACTTTTTACGGTTGCTCTTTCATCTTCACATAACACTTCATTTATAATGGCTGTTTCATAATAATGGAAGCCACCAGTCCATCAGAAGAAAATTATCCATTCCAAAGGTATAAGTAGTGATGGGCGATTCTCGAGAATTCGACAATCGAGAAAAATCGTCATCTCAAAAAATCACAATCGATACAGCCATCGATTAATTCCTAGAATCTACAATCGAGATGTTTTGCAATCGATTACAACGAGAGAAGATAAAAACAGTTGTTGGAAAACTTAGCTATTATTCTGGCCGGCAATTTCATAGTAGTGATGGGCGATTCATTCTCGAAATTTACCAAGCGAAAAAAATCGTCATCGTAAAATATACAATCGATACAGTCATCGATTACTTTCAAGAATCTACAAAAGAGATGTTCTACAATCGATTATTGAAATAGTTGTTTTTACATATAGGCAGATTTTATTAAATATAGGGTAACTGAAAACAGATGGAATAAAAAAACAACAAACCAAAGGGAGGCTAGAATGGAGCCACAAGACTTGAAAAGTCATATGAGGGCGCCCCCTGGTTGAAAAAAGTTGAAAAAACGCGAGTAGCTATGAAGCGCTAAGGTGAGTTTAAGTATCAAAAATTAGAATTTTTCGGCAATTAGCACCAAAATGGCCAAAGAAGTAAGAATCAAAAGCACCCCTAGTGGCAAAAACATGAACTAAAGGATGGCAAATGGGATCAATATTTTTTATTGTTTTTTCTACGTCAATTGAGATTGGATCTTTAATTTCCCCATTTTAGAAAGCCTTCGACTGGAATACATTAAACGAACCCCCACGGGGAGCAAAGTAGGGGGGAGGGGCAGGAAAAGTGCATAATATGAATTAGGGGTCACAGGACTTTCAACGATATGTCACATGAGGGGTGTCGGCTATATTTAGAAAAGTGCGTCCGCGCGGGGGCAAAGTAAGGGGAGGGGCGCGGGCGATATATAAAATGAAATAGTAGTCACAGAGCTTTCCAATGATATATCACATAAGGGGTGTCAGCAAAAGATAGAAAAGAGTCCCAACTCCCAAGATTCCAATTATATTGCCCCCCGAAATACACCCTGCCCATCCCTCTCTTTGAAATTTTCATATATTATAAATTATTTTTTGGAGGGCTCCGTAAAGAAATCCGATCTAAAATGTTTAAAAACACTACGATTTCAAAAAAGTTCGAAAAGTGCCTCTCTCGGGGCGCCAAACTAGGGAGGGAAGAAGAAAGGCTCATAATATGAAAGAGTGGATAATTAAGATGGGTCCGAAAACTTTCCAATGATATATCATATGACGGGTCCAAAAAAAGTTTGAAATCTACACCTCCCACGTGGGCTCACTCTTTCTTCCCAGAATAAAGCCGGAAATCACGCAGCCCCACTTATAAAATTTTATATTTAATAAATAATATTTATTGGATGGCTCTATCAAAAAACCTCATTTAATGATATTTTTTGTAGAAATCGCTACAATTTAAAAAAATTTACCCCCTTACCACTCCCTCCCCCGCCCCCCTCCCGGAATTCAACTCCGGGAGGAGAAAGGTTCATATATGAAAGAGTGGTCAAAGGACTTTCCGATGATATGTCACAGGAGAGGTTTGGTAAAAGTTTGAAAACTAACCCCAGCCCCTCGGTCCACTCTCGCGCACCCCGGAATTCACTCACCTTCCTCTTTTAACTTTTTATATTTCATAAATAATATTTATCCGAGAGCTCCAGGTATGGGGCAGCTTGCAGAGCTAAAATAAGAGAAACATTGAAAATTCGGGGCAAAATGACACTAAATTCAACAGTAAAGTTTGAAACTAGGACAATACAGAACTGAATACATAAACCACTATGCCTCATAACCCACATCGGTTAATAGCAATAAAAAGATAAGTGCCAGTTAAACTGATGGCATTGAGCTCACAGGTTATTCACACTAATTGTATATTATACATTTCAATGAATAATGCCCCACAAAAAATAAATGAAGGGGAAATATCCCTCGTTTCCCCCTCTTTATACTTAACCAATACCCTCCAAATCTAATCAGGGAAGCTCCTTAACATAATAAACCAGTATACCAAATTTGAAGCAAATCAGACAATCCTGCATGAAAAACAAAACATATCGCTAAATTAAGGGGGGTGGGGCTAACCCCCTTTAACCCCTTTATACTAAACTAATGAACCTCCAAATCTAATCAGGAAAGCTCCTTATCAGAATGAACATAGGAAAAATAAAAGTAAATTGGATAATTCTGCATGAAAATCCATTTATCTAAATTAAGGGGAGGGGACTTGCCCCTTTTCGTCCTTTTATACTTAACAAATGAACCTCCAAATCAAGTGAAGGAAGCGCCATATCGGAATAAACCGGTATATAAAATTTGAAGCAAATCGAATAATTTTCATGAAAAACCTTTTATCTAAATTAAGAGGGAGACTAGCCCCTCCCCTCTAAACCTAAGCCATAAACCTCCAAATCTAATCAAGGCAGCTTCTTAACATAATAAACCGGTATACCAAATTTGGAGCAAATCTAATAATTCTGCATGAAAAACCCATTTATCTAAATTAAGGAAGGGTCTACCCCCCCCTTTCCCCTTTATACTTAACTAATGAACCTCCAAATTTAATCAGGGAAGCTCCTTAACATAATAAACCGGTGTACCAAATTTGGAGCAAATCGAATAATTCTGCATGAAAAACCCATTTATCTAAATTAAGGTGGGGGTCTACCCCCCTTTCCCCCTTTATACTTAACTAATGAACCTCCAAATTTAATCAGGGAAGCTCCTTAACATAATAAACCAGTATACCAAAATTTGAAGCAAATCAGATAATTCTGCAGGAAAAAAAACGTATCGCTAAATTTAGGTGAGGGGGGTCTAACCCCCTTTAACCCCTTTAGACTTTACTAATGAACCTAAAAATCTAATCAAGAAAGCTCCTTATCAAAATGAACATAGAAAAAAAAATAAAGTAAATTGGATAATTCTGCATGAAAATCCATTTATCTAAATTAAGGGGAGGGGTCTTGCCCCCTTTTCGTCCTTTTATACTTAACCAATGAACTTCCAAATCTAAGGAAGGAAGCGCAGCGCCATATCGGAATAAACCGGTAAATTAAATTTGAAGCAAATTGAATAATTCTGCATGAAAAACTCTTTTATCTAAATTAACAGGGAGACTACCCCCCCCCCCCCTTCTAAACCTAACCCATAAACCTCCAAATCTAATAAAGCTTTTTATGATGAATGAAGCTAAATTCGAATTCTTAACATACTAAACCGGTATACCAAATTTGGAGCAAATCTAATACTGCATGAAAAACCCATTTATCTAAATTAAGGGGGCGGGGGGGTGACCAGCCCCCTTTTTCCTCTTTATCCTTAACCAATGAACCCCCAAAACTAATGAGGGGAACGCCTTATCAGAATTAACATAGAAAAAAATTTGAAGCAAATCGGACATTTCTATCAAGAGTTATCGCGTTACGTACATACATACGTACGTACGTACGTACATCGTACATACAGAACCGGCGAGTACATTAGCTCTCAGGCTTAGATAGCCTGTGAGCTAAAAAGAGATTGGATAAGCAGATGGACTCCTTTGAGAAATTATGACTTAAACCTGGAGTGCGGTAAGTTTGAGTCTGAAATCTTCATTTCTATCTCGCAAATCTCATCTCGATGACTTTTCTGTCATATCGGCGCTTCCCGAGGAGAAGGTGCTCGATGGTTTGTGTCTCTCGTGCGTTTCAACCCTTCCCGATGGTTTCTCTCGCCCTTTTCAACCTCGCCCGATGGGAAGCCTCTCGATGGTTTCTCTCGCCCTTTTCAACCTTGCCCGATGGGAAGCCTCTCGAGGATTTCTCTCGCGCTTTTCAACATTTCCCTATGAGAAGCTTCTCGAGGATTTTTCTCGCGCTTTTCAACATTTCCCTATGAGAAACTTCTCGAGGATTTCTATCGTCTTCGGCGGGGAAGAGATGAGAGAAGATTTATCGAGAAATACCAAGGGACGAGATAGAGAAAGAACCATGACAATGAGATGTGAAATGAAGCCCTAATTTTCAAAGTTTCTCTTATTTTAGCCCTACCAAGGTGTCACATCCCTGGAGCCCTCCGATAAAAATTATTTAATAAAAATAAAAATTTCAAAGAGGAAGGTGGGTCGGGTAAATTCGAGGGGGGAGGGGCGGGAGAATGGACCCATGCGAGGTGTAATTTAAAAAATTTTACCGAACCCTTCCTGTGGCATATCATCGAAAAGCCCTTTGACCACTCTTTCATATTATGAACCTTTCTTCGCCCGAAGGGGGATGGGGAAGGGGCGAACAAATTTTTAAAAGTTTGGTTTGGTTTGGTTTGTGTTTATGACGGCCGATTATCAACTCGTGGGATATAGGCCCTGGGGGGAGTGCCCTTCGTGGGAGTCTTTCTAAGGGAACCTAACCCGTATTTACGCATGGGAAACCACGGTTTCGAAGAAAACCACGGAAACTCCGAAACGGTTAGGCCGACGGGCGCGATTGGGTTCGAACCCAGCACCTCCCGTCTACCAGCAAATTTTTAAAAGCGTAGCCTATTTCTATAATAAATTTAAATATCATTTTAGATGTGGGTTTTTTATGCAGTCTTCCGGTAAATATCATTTATTGAACATGAAAATTTTAAAGTGGCGGCTGTGTGAATTCCGGGGCGAAAGAGTGGGCCCACGGGGTAGGGAGGGGGAGTAATTTTCAAACTTTTTTTGACCCGTCATGTGATATGTCATCGGAAAGCTCTCGGATGGCTCTTTCATATTATGAGACTTTCTTCCTCTCATCCCCAATTTGGCCCCCACTGCGGGGGTAGTTTTTTCCGTTTTTATCATTTTAGATCGGATTTTTTTATGGAGCCCTCCGATAAATATTATTTATAATATATGAAATTTCAGGACGCTTTTCTAAATTTAGCCAAGACCCCTCATGTGACATATCGTTGGAAAGGTTTGTGACTACTTATTGATGTTATGCACTTCCGGTGGCCGTCCCGCCACTTTGCCGCCCCCCGGGGGACACTTTTCCAAATTTAGCCAAGATCCCTCATGTGAAATATCATTGAAAAGGTCTGTGACTACTTATTAATGTTATGCACCTCCGGTGACAGCCGCCCCCCCACTTCCCCCCCCCCCGAGGACACTTTTTCAAATTTAGCCAAGACCCCTCATGTGAGATATCGTTGGAAAGGTCTGTGACTACTTATTGATTTTATGCACGTGCGGTGACAGTTCCCCCACTTTGACCCCCTCCCCCCGGGGGACACTTTTCCAAATTTAGCCAAGACCTCTCATGTGAGATATCGTTGGAAAGGTCTGTGACTATTTATTGTTGTTATGCACCTCCGGTGACAGTCACCCCACTTTGCCCCCCCGGGGGACACTTTTTCAAATTTAGCCAAGACCCCTCATGTGAGATATCGTTGGAAAGGTCTGTGACTAATTGATGTTATGCTCCTCCGGTGTCCGCCCCCCCTCCCCACTTTGCTGCTCCGGGTAGACACTTTTCCAAATTTAGTTATGACCCCACATGTGAGATATCGATGGAAAGGTCTGTGAGTACTTATTGATGTTATGCACTTCCCGTGACCGCCCCCCCCACACTTTCCCCTCACGTGGGTGTTTTTCTAAATTTAGCCGAGACCCCTCATGTGACATATTGTTGGAAAGCTCTATGACCACTTACTCATGTTACCCAACTTTCGCACCCCCCCTTTGCCTCCACGGGGAGGAATTTTTATAAATTCAGATCCAGACCCCTCATGTGACATATGGCTGGAAAGGCCTAAAGACTTGTGATGACTTATTCATATTATGCAGCTGCTGTGCCCCTCCGCTCACTTTGACCCCTCCCCCAAGAGAGCTGGTCCGAGGTTCATTTGTTTCGAGATTATATTTTTTTACAAGATTTTGTAGTGCGTGCACACCACGGTGCCGTATATAACGGGTAATCTGTTCGTGATTTCATATTACAAGATTACGTATAAATTAGAGGCCCTGGTTAAAGGAGGGGCCCGCTAGCGGGCGAAGTCACCTAGTCTTTATTAACATCGACTCATTCCAGTTCACCCGCAGACGATTCTTGATAAATGTATGACGTATATAATATATGATGTATAAAAGCAATTTGCAAACTGGAGTCATCGAGAAAAAATTTACACAATCGAATAATATCGAGATGTCCATATAATCGAAAAAATCGAGAAAAACATCTCATTATCGCCCATCACTAGGTATAAGTTCGATTGAAAAACAATTTAATACTTTGAGGAGGAAGAAGAGGCTACACCTGCAATTTTTATGATACTAATAGAATCACATAGCTGCCAATTTGTGCGGTTTTGTTACCTCTAAAATTTAGTATACTAGGGGGCTTTGCCCCCGACGAGCTAGGCTCGCCAACTCCCGTTCAGACACCGCAGACTCAAGCACGCTAATTTGATCGGCTTTAAAAAAATTTCGGGAGATTAATTTATAATTTAACTAGTCGGATGTACCAATCCCAAAACTTTCTTCTATCTCATGCATGTCAATACTTCAAAATTCGCTATCACTTTGCCAAAATTAAATGGCAGTCTATGCTCATTATAAGGATTCTAAAAAGATGAAATTCCGTGCATTAGTTCTTGAGATATGACTATAACTGAAATCATGTAAATCCAACAAAATGCAGCATAGCAGCGCTTTTATTAAATAAAAGCAATTTTCAAAATAAGCTAATATAAAATGAATTAAGTAAACAGAGTCTTTGTCTCCCGGTATTTTTTAACAAAGCGAAAAGTAAGTTCTTTTAAATAAGACATTTTAAATGTATCGTTTTTAATCTGACATAATTTACACCAAACTTTTCTTTCTGTTTTTAATATTCACGTGAAAATACTTTTGTTAGAAATGAAATATTATTTGCGCTGAAATAGTTAAAAAGATCATCTCAAAATATCAAATAAATGTCTCGCGCAATTTTTAAATTTAAACTGTTTTGCAATATTATTTTTCGTTCATTTTACGTAATAAGTGTAATGCGACGTAAATATGACGTAATTTCTCCTATTTAAGACTTCTAATACATGTTAATGAATTTATTATTTTACAATATCCTTTCTCTTTTAAAATTCACGTGTAAATATAGTTTTTATGACGTATTTTTCAATGAGTTCCTGCTTTTTATATCTAATTATTTAATTCTAATTTGAAGGGTTTATAATAGTCACGTGTAAATATTTTTTTTTATTTGAAGCAAACATTATTGTTTGTGCTGTTTAAACAGTTGGCAACAGTTTAAATTAATACCAATTTCTAAAATATGTAAAAAATATCTCTCGAAATGCTGAAAATTTGAATTTAAAATAGAAATAAAACCTCAAAAAATGAGTCAAATTAAAAAAATAAATGCAGTCTGCACACCGGGAACTTCTAACGAATAAAATGATTAAATTCCCATATACAGTTCTTGCTCCTATAAAACTTTTTTAATGGAACGATTTTGTCCAACTTTAGCATTAAATATCTCTTAAAATAATTCTTCGATTTGAAAACTGTCAGCATCAGCGTGTTTATCAAACATTTCTCTATAATACCACCGATTTTCATATTTTTTATGCAATAGTTTTCTTAATATTAACGAAGAAAGACCTCCGCTCACAAAAAATTAAAGACCGGCGGCGGCAGTGTTAGTTACTTTTTTTCAGAATAGAGATAATGTTAGAGAACTGCTCTTTTGTTTCAAGAACATTCCACCAGATGGCAGCACCAGACAATCCTCTTTGTTGTTTCTACTGGCACAGACACTCAGAATAAGTGTTACTCCATGGCTCATAGCAGTTGTGCAGCAAAATGCTGCTGGATTAAAAATCCAATAATATTCCAAAGGAATAACAATATATTAAAAACTGCAACAAACTATAGTTCAATACATAGTTCAAAGTATTTATATTTGTGTTTGTAAATAGTCTCAAGAATATTCATCTGTTTTGTTTTATTGTGAAGTGCGATCAGTATTGTGTCCAGCATATTATTCTAGTGTGTTTAATCTTCAAATAAATGTTTTTTGTTCATCCTAAGAAGAATATATTTCTACTGAATAATACATCAAAACATAAAGGTAAAACTTTTAACTTTTTTATTGTTTACTATTGAGGAATTTCGTATTCATGCCTTCCATATGGAATAACATTACAACAGTCGATTATAAGACTGAAATTATCTCAATTTTAAATATAATAATATGAAAGAAGAAAATATAATATAATTAAATTCAAAGAAATAATTATTTTCTGAATGTTGGTATTTTTCACAAGTGAATGATATAAAAGAAAATTCAAAGAATTGTTCTTATTTTGAAATCAAAAGTATTGTGTATTGATAAGAAAAGAAATTATTTTGAATTTTATTTTGCCAATTTCTTATTGAAATTTTATTATACAAGTTGAAAATGTAAATTTATGTTTTAAACAAAGAATTGAACAGTTAAGAACAGTTTTTCTGAAATCAAAAATAACTTCAAAAATTGTTCTCAAGAATTTTATTTTGTTCTTATTTCATCATTAGCATTATATTTGAGTTTATAATTGTTGTTTTGATGTATTAATAAGATAAAAGTTTTATTTTCTGTGAAATAAGCAAATATTATTATATCATAATGTCTAGTCTTAAAGAATCTCATTATGTTGATAAATTAACTGATGACAATTATTCAGTTTGGAAGTTCAAAATAGAACAATTGTTAATCAAAGAAGGTCTGTATAATGTTGTATTTGAACCTAAAAAGGAAAATGATGATAACTGGGCAAAAAATGATAGAAATGCTAGGGCATTAATTTGTTTAAATATCTCAGATTCACAAATTGTTCATGTCAGACATGCTAAAAGTGCTAAAGAAACATATGATCAGTTGAAATCTGTTCATGAAAGAGTAAATTTAACAAATAAACTTTATCTTAGAAAATCCTGAAGAGCGAATCTCAGATTTAATGCATTTCAATTTTTCAGAAGAAAATCTTGAAAATGATAGTGAAGTTATTTCAATAGAAAATACTGCAGAAGAAATAAAAATGGATGAAAAATCAGTAGATAGCCCAACAACAGAAGAAAGTGAAGATAATTCCCAGAGAAGAATATCTAACAGAGAGACTAAAGGAATTCCACCAGAAAGATATTCTTAGAAAACTGAAGATAGTTGTTCCAAAAATCAAGATCCTGAAACTTTTAAAGATGTTTTACAATTACCAGTAAAAGATCAAGAGAAATGGTTTCAAGCTATGAAGGAAGAATTTAACTCTTTAAAGGAAAATGAAGTATTTGAGCTTGTTACCTTACCCAAAGGTAAGCACGCCATTGGCTGTAAATGGGTTTACAAAACAAAACGTGATGAAAATGGAGAAGAAATAAAATGCAAAGCACGATTAGTTGCCAAAGGTTTCACTCAAAAATTAGGCACTGATTATGATGAAACCTTCTCTCCTGTCGTCAAACATACAGCCATTAGAGCTTTTCTGACCTGGTCAGCTTATCATAAAGCCAGAGTATTTCAAGTAGATGTTAAAACAGCCTTTCTACATGATAAACTAGATAATGAAGAATTATACATGCATCAACCAGAAGGCTTTCATGATGACGAAAATAAAGACAAAGTCTATAAATTAAAAAAGGCTATATATGGTCTTAAACAAGCCGCCAAGTGCTGGAATGAAGAAATAGAGAATACTCTAAAGGCATATGGATTTAAACAAAGTGAAGCTGATCCATGTTTGTTCATAAAAGAAAAATCAAAGAAGACAATTCATCTCATACTGTATCTAGATGATATACTGATGAGCTCAGAAGATGAAAATGAAGTTAATGAAGTAACAAATTATTTAAAGAAATCTTATCCCATAACATCGCTAGGAGAAGCAAAATACTTCTTAGGTATAGAAATTTACAGAAAAGAAGATGGAAGTTATCTACTTTCACAAAGAAGTAAAATAAATCAATTAGTTAAGGATTTTCAGCTTGAAGAAGCCAAACCAACTTATACCCCAATGGAAACTAACTATTATAGTTTAGATAAAGAAGAAAATCTTTTATCATCAAATGATAATTATAGACAAGCTATAGGAAGTCTTTTATATATTTCCTCATGCACAAGACCTGATATTACCGCTCCTACACACATACTAAGTCGAAGATGCAATAAGGACAAAAGGACTGGAATGCTGTTAAGAGGGTAATAAGGTACTTAAAAACAACGAAAGACCTTGATCTCCACATTTCTTCAAAAGAATATCCTAATATAGTTGCATACTCTGATGCAGACTGGAGTCAAGATGCTACAGACAGAAAATCCACCTCAGGAAATGTAATCTTCTTGGGCAATAGCTGCATTTCTTGGTTCTCGAGAAAACAAACATGTGTGACGTTATCATCAGCAGTAGCTGAATATGTGGCACTGTCACAAGGAACTCAAGAGGTGTTATGGATCTTAAAATTATCTAAAGATCTCAATTTACAACAACATTTTCCAATTAGAATTTTTGAGGATAACCAATCTACAATTAAAATGGTTGAAAGTGAAAAATTTAAATCTCGCACTAAACATATAGATAGTATCATTACATACGAGATTTTAAAACGAAAAATGTTATAGATGTTAAATATCTATCAACAAATGAAATGATAGCAGACATAATGACGAAGTCGGTGCCAAAGGCCAAATTTGAACTTTGTAGAAACCTTATCCACCTGGTGTCAGATTCTATCACAAAACGGGAGAGATGTTAGAGAATTGCTCTTTTGTTTCAAGAACATTCCACCAGATGGCAGCATCGGACAATCCTCTTTGTTGTTTCTACTGGCACAGACACTCAGAACAGTTAGTGTTACTCCATGGCTCATAGCAGCTGTGCAGCGAAATGCTGTTGGATTAAAAATCTCATAATATTCCAAAGGAATAACAATATATTAAAAACTGCAACAAAACTATAGTTAAATACATAGCTCAAAGTATTTATATTTGTGTTTGTAAATAGTCTCAAGAATATTCATCTGTTTTGTTTTATTGTGAAGTGTGATCAGTATTGTGTCCAGCATATTATTCTAGTGTATTTAATCTTCAAATAAATGTTTTTTGTTCATCCTAAGAAGAATATATTTTTACTGAATAATACATCAAAACATAAAGGTAAAACTTTTAACTTTTTTATTGTTTACTATTGAGGAATTTCGTATTCATGCCTTCCATATGGAATAACATTCCAACAGATAAATTTTTGCCATATTTAATCGTTGACAATTGTTAGATTTTTGGCGATTGAATTAGGCAAAATTTACTAGCAAGTTTTAGTGATAAGAAAAAATCTTAGAAATTGGTAGTTATGCAGTAGCATGATACTGCAGCAAAATTGACAATCAACAAACAAAAAAATATCAAGGGCTTTTTCAAATAAACCATTTCATTCCCCGTTATTCTTAAAAGTAACGGAAATGTACACCAAAGAAATGCTACTAGTACCATAAAAATGAATGAATTAAGTGAAAATTTATATTCCATCTCCTTAGTTGATGACGATTTGTGTAAATCCGATTTATCCGAGATGAGCTTGGTCTATATTAACTCGGATAATCGGGACCCTACTGTATTTGAACTCCAAAATACCTTTTGTGATTTACAAATTGCCACATAGTAAGAAAAAAGTTTTATAAGAAAAGAAATTTATTTTTTACCCTGATTGAAATTTATCTCCTAAAAATTAGTTTTGAAAAGTAAATTTGGAGGGCCCTTTGCATTCCCATCAGGGGCGGACTGGCCCAGTTTTTCCTTTTCAATAAAACTATAAAAAAAAGTTTCTCAACTCAGAAACTCATTTTTTTTTTTTTTGCTTGGACAAGTCCTAATTTCTCTTTTCCCTCTATTTACCCATTTATGCCTAGCGTCTCATTTTTGGGATGCTTCGAATTTTAACAAATTTTTATAATTTTCTTCTTCTTTATAAAAGAAAATTATGTAAAATAATTAACTATAAATGCCTTTATCTGTGATCGAAAGATGATAGCATAAGATGGATATTTATTTGCTTAAATGAAGCTTTTTTAGGAGTTTATAGATTTTTTATTTTTCAAGATGGCGAAATGTAAAAAGTAATTAGCTAGTAGACTTCTTTGAAATACGTATTTTATTAAAATTGTGAAATTATATGTTCAAGTCTATTTTTTCTGCATTTTTGTAACATACAAAATATAGGGCGCTAGGCACAAATGAGCACATATTTTTATTACCCATTTAAGGGACAGTTATCTATGTAAAGTCAGGATGATTATGAAACAAATTGTTTTTAAACCTCAAATACGATTATTCTTAGTATATTATTACTAATACTTATAATGTTATTAGTCTCTGTAAAAAAATAAATATATATTTTTAGTAGTTCATAAAAATACTAATTATAGTATATCATATACAATTTAAAACCTTATTTTATATAAATTTAAACAAAACATATAATTATGCATATTATATTATTACAAATATTATGCATATTCCCATATTTAGTGTGTTTACATTTTATCAAATAAATACAAACAAAATTAACGTAATTTTTGTTAGCATTTTTTCAGTTCATTTTGCAACATTTTAAAGTGACTTTATCAACAAATTTGAGAAAACAAAAATTCAGGTACAAATAGGTTAACAACAATGTATGCAAATTACTCATTTTGTATAGAAGCCGAGAGATAGGGGATAAAGTAAAAAGTATATATGGTCAGTGAAGTGTAGGAAGTTGTTCAGTAGGATGGGTCTGCCTGCGGACATTTGCCTAGTAACAAAATATAGGCAAGGATTAGCTTACATATCAAGAGATGATCTATAGATCAAGGATCTTGGGAGGCAAGGATGAGCATATAAAAAAAAGAGAGGAGGCAGTGGCAGACTTGAGTAATAGAGACGTTAAAAACGACAATTTTTTAGAATTGGTAATGCTGCTGTGTAAATATGATCAAATTTTGCACTGTTATGTAGCACAGGCTAATCAAGAGAAGCCAAGAAAGAAGATCTTCATAAAGCATGAAGAAAGCTAGAATAGAGCAGAATAAAGAACAAAATTAAAATCCTAAACGGCGTGGAAGAGGTTCAAGGATTACATTCCTGTCCAAGTCATTTATAAGTAAGTTAATAGCTCATCTCTCCATTAAGATCCAAATAAACATTGCCGATGAAGTAAAATAGTCAGGTTCATCCAGTATACTGAAGTAGATTTCGCACAAGGTATATCGGTCATTGAGCAGTTGGCACTTTGTATATGTTATGTGCTGCATGGTAAAGTGAAGGTTAGTTTTTAAAATTGGTCGATACCTCCAAAACAACAGGGGAAGCCCTCTATCTCCAAGTAAAAATTTAAACTCCCTTCTTCACAAATAGTTGGCACTTATTTTGATGGTGCAGCAAATATGAGTGGGAGGTCTGCAGGCACAACTGAAAAAGGATAATCCAAATATACAGCATGTGCATCGATATTCACATGTTCTAAATTTGCTCCTGACAAATGCAATAGAATGTTGCAAATTGACAACGGACTTATTGGACTTAATGCAAGCTATAACCGTGTTTAGCTCAGAGTGATATAAGCTAATGAAAGCATGGATTTTAATGAATAAGGAGTCTGTAGGTGGAAATGAACTTCGGAGATTGCAAAAAGTAAACGCTACTAGGTGGTGAAGTAATGATCGAGCACTTAATAGCATGTTTGACGAGTCTTCAAAACTGTTTAAAGATCGACATAAGTTTTTAACATTGCTTAAGTGCCCACAAAGTATCACCGAAATGGACAATTTCTCGACATTAATAATTGGTGCAAGTTTCAATATATAGGGTAACTCTAGGATAGATGGCCATAGTTTTTAAAGATTGAAATAAAAATTCTTAAAATGCAAATACAAGTAATATTGATGCATATTTAAAATTCTTATACATATACTCATAATACTTTATGCAAAAAATATTTAAACATTGAAAACAAAAAGTGTTAAACAAAATTGAATTTTAAATGGCAGGTAGCCATCAATCCTTAAAACCGAGGAGAGATGGTCGTCCAATACAAGAAAGAAAAAGTTAATTTAAATAGCAAAAAATAACACATTTCATATAGTTAATAATGAAAAAACATATAACAATTTATAAAGCACCAAATATATGACGGAAAAAGAGTGAAGAAAACTCGAATAAACAAAATTTGAAGTATAATTTCAATACTTCACTTTTCGTAAAATCTTACCACATGCTTGGCAAAGGTCTTGATAATTTGTACACGTTTCATGAAACTACTTCAGGTACCTTATGCATTGTATCCAGACATTCTTTTTGGATGTGATACTATATTGTTTTGCACAACCAGCACAGTGATCCTAATCCAATTCTATACACTCGAAATCTAGAATCTGATAATTTAAATGTATTTTGTTTCTTCGCTACTGGAATTGTCGTGTTTTCTTTCTCCCGTTAATTGTAGGTTTATTACGTTAATTTAGTTTACTAGGGGGCTCGGCCCCCTACGAGCTACGCTCGCCAACCCCCCGTTCAGACACTGCAGTCTCTAAAAGCACGCTAATTTGATCGGCTTTAATTGAATTTTTTTGGAAGATTGAATTATAATTTAAAAAACAAAGGCGATCTCCTTATAAACGGGTTTCTATTCATTTCTCTTTGATTGGGGAATTTTACGGAAAAATCCGCTGCTGTTAAAAGATACAATGGCATTTCAAAATCATCTAATATAAAATGAATTAAGTAAACAGAGTCTTTGTCTCCCGGTATTTTTTAACAAAGCGTTCATTTTCCAACAACAAAGCGTCACGTTTTCATTTCTTTCCCTTTTTAATATTCACGTGAAAATGCTTTTATTAGAAATGAAATATTATTTGCGCTGTCTAAAAAAAAAATTAGTTGAAAAGTTCATCTCAAAATATCAAGTAAATATCTCGCGCTATTTTTAAATTTAAACTACTATTTTGCAATATTATTTTTTGTTCATTTTACGTAATAAGTGTAATGTGACGTAAATGTGATGTAATTTCTCCTATTTAAGACTTCTAATGCATGTTAATGAATTTATTACTTTACAATATCCTTTCTCTGTTAAAATTCACGTGTAATTATAGATGAAGTAATTTTCAATAAGTTCCTGCTTTTTATACGTAATTATTTAATTCTAATTTGAAAGTTTTTCTTTTCTGTTTATAATAGTCACGTGTAAATATTTTTTTAATTTGAAGCAAACATTATTGTTTCCGTTGTTTATACAGTTTGGCAACAGATTAAATTAGTACAATTTTCTGAAATAAGTAAAAAATATCTCTCGAAATGCTGAAAATTTGAATTTAAAATAGAAATGAAACCTCGAAAAATGAGTCAAATTAAAAAAATAAATTAATTCTGCACACCGGGAAATTATAACGTATAAAATGATCTAAAAATTATTAAATTCCGATGTATAGTTTTTGCTCCTATAAAACTTTTTTAATGGAACGATTTTGTCCAACTTTAGCATTAAATATCTCTTAAAATAATTCGTCGATTTGAAAACTGTCTACATCAGCGTGTTTATCAAACATTTCTGTATAGTACTACCAATTTTCATATTTTTGTATGCATTATTTTTCTTAATATTAACGAAGAAAGACCTCCGGTCACAAAAAATTCAAAACCGGCGGCGCGGCGGCGGTGACAGCGGTAGTTACTTTTTTTTAGAATAGAGAGATTTATCAACTTTATCAGTTTCTGTTATGAAAGTGTCCGACGTTTTTCAGTATTTTCTGAAACAAATAAATCGTTAGGTCTTATTATATTATCATTATTACTATTAAAATATTTATATTAGTTAAAATTTAAATAATTATATAAATTAATATATTTATAAACGTAAACGTTATATATTTATTTTAAATTTAATTAATTTAGTCAAAATCATCACTAAATATAATTTTGAAATATTGATTAAAGGTGGCCATCTCTCCTGAAATTGAAGGACTGATGGTCGCCCAATTTAAAGCATCAATAGCCATTGTACGTCTTAGAAGTAAAGATTAGATTATATACGTGTCTTAAAAGTCCATATAGTTAAAAATATATATAACGTACGTACTGCAAAACATTCAGATGCCTAAGTCAAAAAAAATATTGAACCATCTATTTAATTGACATTAAAGTTACACTTACTTTTTATAATCGAAAAACACAACTGCACGTCGCAATAAATAAACTCGTTGAAATATTTCATACGAACATTTTTTATATTGCAATCTATGATCAAGTTTTGGAGATATTTAGACTGGCCATCTCTCCTCTATGGCCATCTATCCTAGAGTTACCCTATTAATAGGAACCATTTCCAGAAACCTACCTATTCAATGTACCTACGCCCACATCAAAGTATCTGCAGATAAGCGGCCTGGACTACTTAAATACTACTACCAAAATCCGACCCCTGAAATCCAATCTGCTACACAAAAGAAATAATTTTAATATGGTTCTGAAAAATGGTTCTAAATTTGCAGAACAACTTCAGAAGCAACTAATATAAAAAGAGTACACCATTGAAATTGAGAGTTTCCTATCAGAAAAGAGAATATATATAGCGAAACTTCAGTATGGTGAATATTCTCACGATGAGGAAAGAACTATTATGTCATCTTAGACACAGCTATTCAGCAGTTTTATACACGATTTACTGGGAATGACTTGCTCATGAAAGATATTGCCTGGTTCGATCTTTTTCGCTTCGGTGAGGTTAAATTGTTAAATGAACTTGTTGATGAAGCTCTTAGTACTCTGTTTGGCTTGGCGAAACTCAAGAAAAATCATGTCAAAAAAGAGTTGCTGCAATTTTCCCGACACTATGCTGATTATAATCAGTCGCTATTGCAGCAAAAATCTCGAAGTAATGAACTCTCAGCCACTTACAGCAAAGAAACGATCGATTCAGAAGAACTCATTAAAGATTGTGTAAAGTTAATAAGAAATGTAAAAAATGCCTAGCTTAAGCATTAGAATTATTGTGCGAGTTGAATGCCTACGGTCGTATACTCATGTCCAAAATTAAGGTCACAAACATAAAATCTGTGAAAACTGATGAACTATTCACTGTGTTTCCAAATTTGGCACAGATGTATATTACAATGAGAGAAAGAATATAGCAACATAACAATATGGAAAAGATTTTAATTTTGAATTAAGATACAGGATATATCAAAAAGTGTTAAATACCTTTTGATATATCCTGTGAGATAATATATTTGAGTATTCAGAGATAAAGCATTTTTCTCGGGAAAAGTCTGTCTAATATGAAGTGACCATCGTGCATTGCTACACAAGCCTCACAACGAGCTCTCATACTGTTTATGAGGGTGTCAATAAATGTTTGTGGCAACAAAGACCATTCTTAAAAAAGGGCGGCTTTTAACTCCTGGCGGGTCCTGGGAGGGGGGTTACGTTGTGCAATGGCTCTTTCTAGACCATCTCAAACATGTTCAATAGGATTGAGGCCCGGAGACCTCGAGGGTCAATTCATACGGCGAATATCCTATTCTTCAAGAAAATCATCAACAATGTGAGCTCTGTGTGGCTTTGCATTATCGTCCGTAAACACGAAGTCCGGGCCAACAGTACCCCGGAACAACCTCACATAGGCTTCATGGATCACATCCCTATAGCGCTGTGCGTTGATAGTACCCGTATCGAAGGCGTGCAGTGGTGTACGACTGCCCAACATTCTGCCGCCCCAGACAGGGATTCATTAGCCAAAAAATCTATCGATTTCTTTTACTTAGGAAGGATGATAGCAAGCTCCACGTTCTCTCCAGATGAAGATTTGACGAGAATCACTCTGCGTGGTGAATCTCGACTCATCACTGAAAAGAACACGCCCCATCCTTGTTGTGTCCAAGACTGATGTCTTCGGCTCCACAACAACCGTGCTCTCCTGTTGTATACAGTGAAAGGGACACACACGACTGGACACCGATCGTTAGGGATGAGGTCCTTGAAGACTATGCAAAGTTGTTCCGGTGTGCTGTAGGCTCGGACTTCATGTTTATGGGCGATAATTCGAAGCCACACAGAGCTCACGTTGTTGACGATTTTATTGAAGAAGAGGATATTCGGCGTATGAATTGGCCCTCGTGGTCTCCGAACCTCAATCCTATTGAACACATTTGGGATGGTCTAGGAAGAGTCACTGCACAGCGTAATCCCCTTCACAGGACCCGCCAGGGGTTAAAAGCCGGGCTTTTGGAAGAATGGGCTTTGTTGCCACGAACATTTATTGACACCTTCATAAATAGTATTAGAGCTAGTTTTGAGGATTGTATAGCAGTGCACGATGGTCACACTCCATATTAGACAGACTTTTCCCGAGATAAATGCTTTATCTCTGATTCATGATTTTGCATATTCCTGTATTTTAATTCACAGTTAAAATCTTTTCCATACTGTTATGTTGACATATTCTTTCTCCCATTGTAATATACATCTGTGCCAAATTTCGTTGCAACACAGTGAATAGTTCATCAGTTTTCAGAGATTTTATGTTTGTGACCTTAATTTTGGACATGAGTGTATTTTGCCAACCTTGTACATAGCTTATAAGTACACAAGGACTTTATCATGCACTCAAGTGTCTTATGAACGTGTGTTCTCAGTCACAAAACTTAAAATTATAAAGAACTGCTTGCGTTCATCTCTAGGACAACAACCCTTAAAGGATTTTATTCTGTTCAGTGTTGAATGATCTTTCGATTACAATTATGACGATAATAGGTGGAGTTGCCTCAAGTTCCAAACAATTGTCCAGATATCTGGCATTCTAATTAATTAGCAGTGAAAGTATAAAACGAACTATACATTTTCAGGTACTATATTGATATTTGAAACAAACATTAATCAATCTACAAAGTGTATATAAGTTGATAATTTCAGATGGCAAAATAAAATGTACAAATGAGTATAACAATATTTCAAATAACAAATTAATCAATGTTTGTGTGTCCATTTTAATAGTTAGTACTAACTTTTTTCCGGTCAATACTAACACTTTCCAGTATGAAATTTACAATGTAGTGTACAGACAAACCTAAGGTTCTTTTTACGGCATAGTGATTAGCCAGTTAGCCTTCCACGCAAACGGACCTGAGTCCAAATTCCGGGTGAGGGATGAATGTTCCTAAGTGTTGTCAATGTGCATAGGATTAGGATAAGGTCAGCGGTGCTCTATTCCCGTTGGAAACCCCTTTACAAGTAGCCATCACCTATTCTAACGATATCGTTGGGTTATGCTGACAGCGCAATTGACCCGCCGTTGGACCAAACATTTTTTTAAAAAATACAATTAATAAAAATACATGATCAGAATTCCCATAAGAAATATAAAACGTTTTTATTTATTACGTGTATACCTTTTAATTGTTTAAAGTTTACACATTCAAAAAATAAATAAAAATTAAGCAAGTTAACCTCACTCCACCACAAGATTTTTTCACTATGAAATTACTGTCAACCGAAAAAAAAAAAACGATTACAAAGATGCTAATATGTCTCGAAATGGACTTAATTCATCCTCGTAGAGTTAGAGCAAAGGGTCGTGTTGATAGTCAGCATTCAAACATTTTAACAATGGGGTTGTCGATTGATGGGCCAATGCATAAGTCTAGCGGGGTGGGACAAACTATACCAGTCCGCCCCTGGTAAGCACGGTCTTCACGAGCCTATTCGGCAAACAGGCCCTATCCATGGATAGGAGTAGAGTCCAAACTCCATTGTTCTTTCAACCAGATTTTGAATTCAACATGTTTCCGCTCTTTCGTCGCCAAAAGGATGTTTTTTTGGCAATGATCCCTTTATTGGCAACTTTCGGATTTCATTCTCGTTCAACTCAAGATCCGAAGAGAGATTCCGAGAAGCTTTTGACGGGAATAAAACCGGTTTAGCGCGCATCTCTGCCTCCATTACGTAAAGGAAGGCAGAGATGTAGGCTTCAAGAAAAGGTTACCAAATTGGAGTCTACTTATATGAGAAGTCTGTGTACTATCAGCTAAAGAGGATAAGATTCTAATTCACATCAATATCGATTTTACATGCATGATGTTTCCTTTTATTTTATTTTTTTTGTACGACCGGAATGAGCACGGCTAATCGAGAGTATACTGTATATCACATTGAAGTAGTGATGGGCGATTCTCGAAAATTTACCAATCGGAAAAAATCGTCATCATAAAAAACACAATCGATACAGTCATCGATTACTTTCGAGAATCCACAATCGAGATGTTCTACAATCGATTATTAAAATCATTGTTTTTACACTTTTTACATATTTATAAGGCAGATTTTATTAAATATATGGTAACTGAAAACAGATGGAATTAAAAAACAACAAACCAAAGGGAGGCTATAATGGAGCCACAAGACTGGAAAAGTCATATGAGGGCGCCCCCTGGTTGAAAAAACGCGAATAGGTATGAAGCAGTAAGGGGATTTTAAGTATCAAAAATTAGAATTTTTCGGCAATTAGCACCAAAAAGGCCAAAGAAATAAGAATCAAAAGCACCCCTAGCGGAAAAAACATGAACTAAAAGGTTGGTAAATGGGATCAATATTTTTTTATTGATTTTTCTACGTCATTTGAGGTCAGATCTTTAATTTCCTCATTTTTAGGAAACCTTCTACTGGAAAACATTAAACGAACCCCCGCGGAAAGCAAAGTGGGAGGGGGCAAGGAAAGTGCATAATATGAATAAGTGGTCACAGGACTTTCCAACTATATATCACATGGGGGTGTCGGCTAAAATTAGAAAAGTGCCCCGCGCGGGGGCAAACTAGAGGGAGGGGCGCGGGCGATATATAAATTGAAATAGTAGTCACAGAGCTTTCCAATGATATATCAAATGAGGGGTGTCGGCAAAAGATAGAAAAGAGTACCATTACCAAGCTCCAGGATTCTAACTGTCATGTCCCCCGAAATACACCCTGCCCATTCCTCTCTTTGAAATTTTCATATATTATAAATTATTTATCGGAGGGCTCCGCAAAAAAATCCGATCTAAAATGTTAAAAACGCTACGATTTCAAAAAAAAGTTCGAAAAGTGCCTCTCCCGGGGCGCCAAACTAGGGAGAGGAAAAGAAAAGTTCATAATATGAAAGAGTGGTCCGAAAACTTTCCGATGATATATCACATGACGGGTCCAAAAAAAGTCTGAAATCTACCCCTCCCACTTGGGTTCACTCTTTCTTCCCAGAATCACGCAGCCACCCACTTTTAAATTTTTATATTTAATAAATAATATTTACCGGAGTGCTCCACCAAAAAACCTCATCTAAAATGATATTTATTGTAGAAATCGCTACAATTTAAAAAATTCACTCTCCCACCCGCCCCCCTCACAAAATTCAACTCCGGGAGGAGAAAGGTTCACAATATGAAAGAGTGGTCAAAGGACTTTCCGATGATATGTCACAGGAGAGGAAATTAATCCCCCCCCCGGTCCATTTTCGCGCCACCCGGAATTCACTGACCTTCCTCTTTGAAATTTTTATATTTAATAAATAATATTTATCTGAAGGCTCCAGGTATGGGGCAGCTTGACAGAGCTAAAATAAGAGAAACATTGAAAATTCGGGGCAAAATGACACTAAATCCAACAGTAAAGTTTGAAACTAGGACTATACAGAACTGAATACATTAACCACTATGCCTCACAACCCATATCAGTTAATAACAATAAAAAGAAAAGTGCCCAGTTAAACTGATGACATCGAGCTCACAGGATAATCACATTAATTGTATATTATACCCTTATTTCAAAGAATAATGCCCCTCAAAAAATAAATGAAGGGGAAATATCCCCCGTTTTCGCCCTTTATACTTAACCAATGAACCTCCAAATCTAATCAGGGAAGCTCCTTAACATAATAAACCAGTATACTAAATTTGAAGCAAATCAGATAATTCTGCATGAAAAAAAATCATATCGCTAAATTAGGGGGGTCTAACCCCCTTATACTTAACTAATGAACCTCCAAATCTAATCAGGAAACTCCAGATTTAATACTAATTTCGTCAAAGTGCTGTGGAAAAACTCAATTTTCGTCAAAGGATTGATGAAAAAAGCAAGAAATTCACCAAAGGATCGCGAAAAAAACGGAAATTTCATTCAAAAATCGCGCAAAAGCCGTCAAAGGATAGTGTATAAAGCGCGGATTTCGTCAAAAGATCGGGACGAAAACGCGAATTTCATCCAATGATTTGATAGAATGTGAATTCCTTCAAAGGACAGCGGAAAAACGTGTAAATTTCGTCAAAGGATCACAAAAAAACGCAACTTTCATCAAAGAATCGCGGAGAAAACGGCAATTTCGTCAAAGAATCAAGAAAAAATGCATATTTGTGAAACGATTGCGGAAAAGTCACGAATTTCGACAAAAAGTCGCCGAAAAAACGCAAATTTCGTCAAAAGATCGCGGAAAATATGCGATTTTCGCCAAAAGACCCCGGAAAAGACGCAAATTCATAAAAGGGCCGCAGAAAAAAGGGGAATTTTATCAAAGAGCCACAGAAAAGACGCGATTTAAAAGACGCGTAAGATAGTCTTGGAAAAAAAACGGGAAATTTATGAGAGCGACAGAAAGACGCGATTTTCATCAAAGGACGAGAAAAAGACACGAAATTCGTCAAAGGATCGCAAAAAAACGCGAAATTAGTCGAAGGACCGCGAAAGAAACGTGAACTTCGTCAAACAATCTCGGAAAAGGCGCGAATTTCGCTAAAGTATCGTGGAAAAAACAAGAATTTCGACAAAAGGCCCCGGAAAAAGCACTAATTTCGTGAAAGGATCGGGTAAAACATTCAATTTTCATCAAAAGACTCAAATTTCACAAAAGGGCTGCAGAAAAACGGGAATTTTGTAAAGGAACAACAGAAAAAATACGATTTTGGTCAAATAGCCTCTGAAAAGACGCGAATTTCGCCAAGGGATCTATGGAAAAAGCGCGAATTTCGCCAAAGAATCTATGGAAAAAACGCAGTATTTTTCAAAGGATCACGGGAAAAACGCGATTTTTGTGGAAGGGCCGCTGAAAAAAAACCTGAAAATGGGTCTAAGTGTTCGATAGTGTTGTAATACAAACAAGTTGAAATTTTTGAAAGTTCTTTTATTTTTTTGCAATTTTTGGTGTTTTTTCTCATTCTGTGGCTTATTATTTTTGACATTCATAAAAGAAATTCAGTCTCGAATCAAAGAATCTAGAATTATTTTTTTTTATTTTGACTCGGATGAAATTTAACTTTTCAGCATTGTTATTTCATGATATAGGAAACAATTTCGCATTCTTCTAACTTGTTTTTAATCACCAAAAACAGATTCAAACCACCCCAAAACAAAATCTGAAAACTGCATAAAATTAACAGAACACAGACGTACATGCAAGCTTCTTTTCTAATAATTATAGATTGACTTAACACTTAAAGAAAAATTTTGTTTAAGAGTAATTTATATGTCAATTAATTATCTTAAATGTATTTTTTTTTCTTTCAATATGTTTATTCCTATTTTTTGAAACAAAATTTTCCTATTTGATAATTTTTTCCTACTTTATCGATTTTTTCCTGCTTTTTGGGCGGGAAAAGGCGCTACGGGATCTGAATAGAGTGTGTAAATTAAATTTTGATTGTTTTGTTACGTTTCTGGACAATTTATATTCGATAAAAGAGGAAGACCGATATCGGAATGTCTTAAAACAGAATATTTACATTTTTTTTTTTCCAGTGAGTAATAAAGATAAAAAGTGGATCTCACATGTTTTTTTGTGTTTTACTCTTATATGCTAGGCTTCGGAAGAAAAAAAGTATCTTCAATTTGGATCACCCATGCTGTGGAGAGAAGCTTCAAATCACGAAAATGACTTTTTTTCTTTTACAAAAGCTGCAGGCACATAAAATTTAATATTCTGACATTCCATCAGTCTCAAAACCGATATCACATTCGGAAACTCGGCCACATGCCGTATGCCCAGGTTAGTGACGATCTCTTTATCGAGGATGAAAATGATGACGAGTTCGTCATCGAAGATGATAAAAAGCCACATTTAATAAACCAAAATGAGTTGAACGACCTTGTGCGAGACTTGCAACTATCTAGATCTAAGGCAGAGGCCTCTCGTCTACAACAGTGGAACTTATTCAAACCAAAAGTAAATTATTACCGAAAACGAAGTCAAATTTTCAGCAGTTATTTCACCAAAAAGGATGATTTTTGTTTTTGCCATGATATTCCCATACTTTTTTTTTTTAATGCGATGAATCAAAATTATGATCCAAATGCATGATGTTCATTTATCGATACATCTAAATATAGCTTGAAAGTTGCATTACTTCATAACGTAATACAAAACCATCTTTACCGATTGGCCATGCCGAAAACAGTAAAGAAACCTATCAAACAATGTCTCTTTGAAAATGATACAATATGAACAGCACAATTGGAAAATATGTGGCGATTTAAAATCAGTTATATACTGGGCTTACAGGGCGTGTATACCAAATATTCATGTTTTTGTGCCTGTAGGATGCTCAAGAACATCATTACATCAAAAAATATTGACCTGTCTGATGTCTGAAATGTATTTACTCCAGGAAAAAAGAATGAAATATACATCTTTAGTGGATCCGCAAAATATAATTTTGCCACCATTATACACTAAATTGGGACTAATAAAAAATTTCGTCAAAACCATGGATAAAAACAGTGCTGCTTTTAAATATTTACACAAAATTTTTCCAAGTATTTCAGTCGCAAAATTAAAAGAGGGAATTTTTGTCTGCCCACAGATACGTAAACTGATGCAAGATAAGGGCTTTGAAAAAACTTATCTACTAATGAAAAAAATGCTTGGTATTCCTTTAAAACTGTCGTCTATTCAATCTTAAGAAATCAAAGATGAAAATTAGGATAAAAATATTGCTGTTTTATTAATTATTTATATCATGCAATGGGTGTGAACATGACTCTCAAGATACATTTTCTCCATTCACACCTGGATTTTCCCCCTGAAAACTTGGGCGCCTTGAGTGACGAGCAGGGCAAGTGTTTTCACCAAGACCTTAAACTTTTTAAAGACAGATACAAAGGTTTTTGGGACGGAAGTATGTTAGGGGTCTACTGCCAGTCTATTTTAAAAGAAACAGATCAAGAAAATTATAAAAAAAAGAAGAGAAAAATCAATAATCTCTATTTTTTTCTTTTTATATTTCATATTATTTTGTTTAAGTATTTAATAAATATTTTTTAAACTAGGCGTGACAGATTTTTTACAATAATCTTCCTGTACTCAGTGCACTAAAACTATGAAAAAATACACATTTCGGTGAAAGTATATAAACCGTGTAAACCAGTGTCACTGATACTGCTAGGTGGCCGGGGCATCCCCCAGAAGAAATTTCGTGTTTTCAATGGTCACAAGGGGAAATGACCCCCCCCCCCCCTCCCCGGAGCCACAGAAATCCCTCCCGAAGAAAAGCGTATGAATTCAACTACATACAGCCATCCTCGTTCCTCAAGTTTAAACTGCAGTCTTCTTCTTTTCGCAATATTAGCATTGTTTTAAATATAGGTTTGTGTGTGTGTGCTGTTTTTTGAAGAGACTACACGCAGAGTTACAACATTTGCAGTGGTAGTACTCATCCTAGGTGATATTTCAGGACATACTTTTTTCGATGTTTCAGGGCACATTTACCCAGCATATATTTTTTTTTTTTTTTTTTTTCTTTGCGATCGTTTGCCGATTCGCGATTTTCCCCAAAATTCGCAATCGTTTTCTGAAATTCGAGATTTGTTTTCGCGATCGTTTGCCAAAGTTCAAGATTTTTTCCTCGATCGTTTGATGGGATTCGCGACCACTTAGCAAAATCACGATGTTTTCCGCAATTTTTCGACGATTTTCGCAATTAATTCCAGCAATTGTTTGACGAAATTCATTTTTCCCCCTCCATGGCCGAATGATAAAATTCGCGAGTTTTTGCGCAACTGTTTGATGAAAGTCACGATTTTTTGCTCGAATGATTGGCCCGAAATTGCGATTTTATTTATGGACTGTTTGATTAAATTCTCGGCGTAGATCAGTGTAGTTTCTTTTTTCTTATTTTTTTTTTTTTTTTAACGATTCTGCGGAAATCATTGACCAATTTTTAAAAAAGGAAAAAAGTGGAAATTCGCCTCCGGATTTCAGTGAATGATTGATGACATTCCCGATTTTTTTCAACGATCGATTAACGAAATTCGCAATTTTCCTTCCTGTTCGTCTGATAAATTCCCGAATTTTTTTCCGAGATCATTTGACGAAATTTGAGGTTTTCATCATCAGATGACAAAATGTTTCGGCTCGCCTATGGACCTATTAATTCCAAAATATTGATTTTGTGGAATATTGCAAAAATAAACGATTTGCGGAATTCCACGGAAAAATCATGACTTAGTGCTATAGTACAAAACTCGCGAAATTTCAGGACAATTACGACCCCTGCATTTGGCAAGAAGGTACCTGTATTCCTCAATATGCATATCCAAGTCAGTTTTTCAAATTTTTTATGCATTTTTTCGCAGCAAATTTTCTATATATTAGCTAAAGGATTCTGGCTTCAATGTTCTAGACCAATATATAAAATTTTGTCCACTTTCAAATTATTATGAATTCCTACAGCTATTTTTGAATTTTCTTCAAACTTTTTATGCCATTTTTGAGTTTTTTCGTATTTTTCATACAGATTTTTTGACCTTGTAAAATGAATCCAATTTCAATTCTTCAGTTCAATATCGCAAATTTTATTAGATCTTTAGCATTTATCCTTGTTTCGTGACGATCTGTTGACTTTCGTACAAGGAACCCGATTTCAATTTTCTTCTTTGTGATTTTTTGCGTCTTTAATATTTTTTTCTGAAACAGAAAGAATTCTCCATTAAACAAATCATGTCAACACGAACTTGAAACAAAGTCGACCCGACCGACAACGGGAAAAAGAAAAAAAAAAAAAAAAAAAAAAAAAGCAATCAACCAACTTATGTAATGATTCTGAGACAAAAGGATCTGAAATTGTATGGATTTTAAATCATAGCCTGAAGAGAAAGACCAAATCATTATTGAGAATATTTATTTACAAAAAATCAATGAAACATTACTTATCCGTATACAGGAAAACATTTGCAAGTTTCGTAACCTATTGATGATGTTTGTGTGCTGATAAGAACATGCTCGATTGAATTTCATAAAATTTTCTGCGACCACTTAATGAGATTAGCATGTTTTTCACGATCCTTTTACGAAATTCGCGGGTTTATACTTTTAACGAAATCACGTTTTTTTTTAGATCATTTGACCGCATTTTGACGAAGTTAGCTATCTTCTGCAAAATTCACGTTTTTTTCGCGACTTTTTGATGAAATTTGCGGATTTTTCTCAATCGTTTAACTAAATTAGCGATAGTTTGACAAAAATCACGTTTTTTTCGCGATCCTTTGACGCAATTCGCGATCTTTTAACAAAATTTGCGTTTTATTAGTCTTTGACGAAATTTTCCTTTGACATGTTTTTTTTTCGTGATCATTTGACAAATATCGCGATCTTTTGACCAAATTCGCATGTTTTGGCGAAATTTGAGTTTTTCGAGATCTTTTGACCGCGCTTTTTTTTTTTGACGAAATTAGCGGACTAGAAAAAGTTAAATGGATTTTTTTCCCGGATTGACGAAATCGCGGTAAATTTCATTTTGCACAAAGTACGGTTTTGGGGCAAAATTGAATATATATATAGCTGTTTCGTATCAGCTTGGCGCAGGCAAGTTTGGTGCCGTCTGGTGCAATTGGCGCAGGTCTTACATCCCTGAGTGTGTTATCTGCAGAGACTACTCATAATCCTAATAAAGTGGGTAATCTAATTGAACTAAAACCTTCATCGAAATTAACTTTAACATCCCTTATAAACTCCTATTCGTTTGATAATCTAATTAGTCATAGTATTATTAGAATTAATTAGGATACTAGCATTCTTTATTCTAATCTGAAAAGGCATTTTTTGCAGACTATAGCAAATTTCTACGTGAAAAACAAAAAATTAACCATAATTTTCAGGGTTCCCACACTGTTAAAAATTTGTAGCATTCTGGCAGGTCATTTGACCGTTTTTTCCGAAAACGGTTACACAATCGTGAATTAACACTATTCTGACAATATTATTGACCATTTTATGGTCAGAATATAGTTAAATTATGGTTATGAAACCGTTTTTTCAAAAAACGGTCGAATGACCTGCCAGAATGCTGCACAATTTTTAACAGTGCAGCAAAACATGTCTGACAACTTCCCTGACCAAATGGGCATACAACAAAATTGGCTATTTAATTCAGACAGTCCTTTGACAAAATTAAGACCCCCCCCCCCCCTCCCTTGCAATCGCTCTTCGAGGTAATTTTTCTGCGGTTACGAATTTTTATCCCCCGCCCGGACTTTTTAGAAAATATTTTTAAATTTCCCCGACTACTTTGATGACTTTTTACTATTCCCCTTAACTTCCATGTCGCTGGAAATTCTGATATATCAGTTATATCCACAAATTCGCAAATATAATCATAAGAATAGCCAATTATTTCCTTATTTGCTGTGTATGAGATCAAAAGTTAACATTTTCTAATCCTCTACTGAAAAATCTCTTGCTTTGCATAACATTTTGTTAATAATTAGCTCTTTTTATACTATGTATTCTTTCACAATAGCTGTGAAAGTACACATTCTTTAAATCTCCTTTAGCTCAAATTTGTAATTATATCTAAATATTTATTTGTAAAAAGAGAATGAGAAAAGATAATTGCTACTAATTGTTTTACCAACAATTTATATGATGCTTGTTATGCTTATTTTACATAAATGATTGAATAACTTGATTACACAAAGAAAGTTATTACAAGATTGCCGCTTGCGACTATTTCAAGAAAAAAGGAGACTTTTTAAACTGAAAATAATGGATCTTTTTCGTCAAAGTGCTTGCATAAAGTATTTTCCAAAACGAACTCGGTCGGTTGCTTCCAATGGCAAAATAGGGGAGGCAACTCCTGTTCTGATGGGATCCTTTCAGAATTACAAAGCAATGCTTCGTTTTTCAGTTGAATTGCACGCCTTTAATGTCCCACCTAGATATGGGTATTGTGACAGGAGTATATTTGGGGGAGGCTATGGAGTGCAATTGACGAAATGATGGGTATCTGCATTTGTTTCGCCGACCTTTAATAAAATTCAATATACTTTTACACTGTTGTTTTAGGAGATTCACGATTTTTTTCGCCGATTGCAAAATTTGAGATTTCCTTCTGCGTTCTTCTACTACTACCATTGAACATTTAGTGATTTATTTCACGGAACTCACGATTTTTTCCCTGCAATCCTTTGCCAAGTTTCACAAATTTTTACGAGACAGATTGACGAAAGTTTTTTTCCCCGCCACCACTTGTCAAAATTCATGGTATATATGTTTCCGCGGCCAATTGATGGAAGTCGTAATTTGTTTCAGGGATCTTTTGTCAAAATTTGTGGTTTTCATTTCACACAGGGGTGATCATGTTCTGCAATTAAAAATCTGTCAGACCGAAAATTCGGACAATTACACAAAAAAATATCAGAGAGGAGCATCGCGAATTTCGATAAATGGTTGCTTAAAATTAAAACTATTTTTGTATAAAGAAAAAAATTATTTCTTCAAAGGATAGTGGAAAAAACGCCAATTTCGTCAAAGGATCACGTGAAAAATGCTAATTTTGGTCAGAGGCTCACAGAAAAATGCAAATTTCTTAAAAATGCTGTAGAAAAAAAGCAAATTTTGTCAAAAGATCGCTTAAAAAAAACAAAAAAAAAACACTTATCTTGCCAAAGGGCTGCGGAAAAGTGTTTATCACTAATTTGGTGAACGTTTTGCACTTATTGCAACATATTTCCAGTTTTGATTCTTTCCCTCCCCACCCCCCGGAAATCCGGGGTATCACTGAAGCACAATCACCACTGGTTCTTTTATTTTTTGACAATACAGGAAAGGTAAAAAATGCGATCCAAATTCACTCTTTATACCCAATATATGAAATTATTTCCTATTTTACTGTAAACTACATTTTATAGGAGTTTTACAGAATAGAGACTTACGCCACCCGGAAGTTAGTTACCGTCACGTGACATCCTCAGTAACTAACTTGGCGATATTTTCGTCTTGGCAAGATTATTATTGCTCAGAGCTCAGCCAGTTTTTTCACTCATACTCATCTCATCAGCCCATCCATGACCGATTGCTCCTGTGTTAGTTATTAGCTTTTTGATTTTTTTCAATTTATCAATTATATTTAGCAATACTTTTTTTTCTCTAGTTTCAAGTAAGATTGATCAACGTAATTTTTTCCTGTATTTATAATATATATTTTATTATTTCTTCATCAAGGCTGCACGTGCTAATTGTTTTAATTTTGTTAACCCTATCTCTAATTATTTATTGTTCTTTATCTTTATTATTATTATTAATTATCTAGTAGATTTTGAATAAAATTTCTACCTTTTTTTTTACTATTAGATTTTTATGTGTTTCTGATATTTTAATGTGTGTTACAAAATAAAAAAAAAACTAGCCAACACGTTTTGTCATTTTTTCATAATAAAGTTATGTTCTTATATCCAGTTTTTTTTCTTTCATTGAGAATTTTATATTTCCTTTATTGTGTCTGCATGTGCCAATTAGCTTAATATGCCTACTTAATTATGTAATTTATTGTTTAGCTTATTATTATTATTTTTTCTTAAACCTCGAGCCTCTATAGGCTGTTTTGTTTATTTTTATCAAATCTTTCTCCTGCTTTTATGCATGCTGTTAAATATTTTGCACTATTGTTGACACTCTCAACCAAACCAATCGGGAAGCAAAAAATAATGTTTCGAAGTTCCACTGTTTTTTATTGAAAATCTTAATGAACATGCTAAGTGCTGACTTCATTTAATAAATTTATATATTCTTTATTTTCTTCCAAAATTTGCAACTTTTTGTTTTGGTAGTAGTAGAAAACTTTGATTTTATATACTAATAGCCATTCATAAAATTTCATTTATTTTTAAGGTTTTAAGAGAGGTGTCCATTACTGAGATGCTTAAATAATCATTTTCTAGTAATGGACACCCCATGTAGGCATTGCTAAAAATGTAATAACACCAAAACTTTTATAAGTAGCTTATTTTAATGTGATTAATAAAATTTAAATATTTTATTAATTTATTATATTATTATTCGGTACTTTTCGGTTAGCCGGGCGCCAGTGTTATATATACATGTATGTATTATATGCTTATTTATGTGCATATATATGTATGTGTACATATACAACATATGCATGTATATACATATATATGTATGTATAACACTGGTGCCCAGCTAACCGAAAAGTACCTATTATTTTAAATGGATATAAACTCTGCCTTGTATATTTTATAATCTGGCAATCAAACCAGTCAGGAATCTGGAAATATTGTGTAAGGACACAGTCAAAGAGGAACTCATAAACGGGGTTGGCTATATGATACTGTATTAGAAGCATTTTTGTGTAAAATTTTACACAGTCGATGGTTATTAATTCTGCTGTTACACTTTTAATTTATCAATCTGAAGTTCTCAGTATCAATTTAAAAGAGCATAAATTTGAATTTTATGACCCATTAAATTCGAATTTCAGTAATTTTTCTTTTAATAATGTTATTTGGGACTGGTGCAGTGTCTTAAATATTAATTATTAATTCATTTGGTAAATGGCCAATATATTATCCTCCACATGTTTTACAAGCAGATAATATGACTTGTGGTGTTTTCATATGCTATTACGCTTATCAAAAAGTACAAAAACTTAATTTAGACTCTCCTTTTGAGACTGACATTTTTGGAAAATTTATTTTTGAAAATCTAATATAAAGACTAATATTTAAATAAATACTATCTAAACATCATTTAAACATGCTTATGTTTTATGAGCATGTTTAAACTATGTCACCAGTTATTCATTCATTTTTATTTTATTTTTATATATTGTAGATACATTTTATATTCTTAATCAATGTTTAAGTATTAAATAAAAGCAATTCTGTGAGCATACTTTCCAATTTTTGCACATTAGCCGTGAAATTTTCTCCAAATGTCATCCCCTACCCCTTAAATTTTGAATTGTTTTTAGATAAAGTCAGTTTCTTAATGAGTTTGTGTTTTTCATATCAAAATATCTTTATAGTCATTACCAGTACATCATTAAACAGAATTCATCTATCATCTACTTTTAAAAACCTTTAAGATCTTCATTTATTTGTTACATAAAAACGAGATCATATTATTTAAAAAAAGGTTAAACATATTCTACATTTTTCAATAGTATAATATAAATATTTTTCAATACTATTGAAAAATATTAAGGCATACAAAATGTGGTTTACGTAGGACTGAGATCAGATAAGTGAAAGTATGCAAACTTTATTAAAAATTTATTTTTGGATGTCTCTAGCTTTTTAATTTTACAAAATTTATTAAGTTTATTTTAGCACTAACGATGTGAGATTGACAAAATTAATCTTATTAATTTTCTTAATGATAGAATATATACCACTTTGTATTTTTTTTTTCTATAGTGGTATCATTTGGCATTGGTATCTGTATTTTCTTGTATAGTGTTAAATCTTCAGGTATATAAAGATAAACATGTTTCAGAATTTTAATAACATAAATTAATAAACCTAAATTAAATAATACTGTACAAGCCAAATGTACAAAATTGATTCAAAAATGTATATTTGATATAAAGTAATTTTTAGATGTCAAAGTTATCTTTAAAAATTACTATGCACACATTTTGGAATAAAACAATTTATAACATTTGATTCCATATTTATTTGGACTTTTAATTCTAATTTTGCAAAAAGCTGCTTAATTTGTTAAAATCAGGGTTGGAAAAAACCCACCTACCCAACAAAACCCGAATGGGTTTTTTCTTTTTTTTTGTAAAACCCACATCAAAGTGGGTTTTATTGTGTTTTTTACAATCCATGATATTATTATTTATATTCAGTAACTTTTATATTAGTATTTTAACCTTTTGTGTTTAAAGAGTTACACTGTCCTATTGAAACATATTGTGGGTGTACTGCCAAATCGGAATGTGACAAAGTCAAAATGAAATAATGTGATTAGGCCTTTTAAAAGCCTGTTAATATTATGAGAAAAAAAAAAGCCAAAATCAATATACATAGCTAATAATATTTTCGAACAGATAAAAAATGACAAGGTGTTTTATATCAAGATTTAACAAAATAAAACTTCATAATTTCCCAACTGGATACAAATTTGACTTATTCACTTTTGGCCATGTCCCCCTCCCCCCCCCCCCTAAAAAAAATCGTTTGTTTGAACCTGGGTTTTTTAAATATTTCCTATTACATACAGATGCATATTTGTTAATAAAAATAAACATTGTTGAATATTATATTATAAGTATTTTAACTTCATTTCAAAATATTCGAATTAAATAATTACAATCAGTTATGTAGATAACTGAAATCATTTCTAATTTAAATATTTTTAAGTAACAGCTATGTATTATGCTCAAAGAATAAACTGTTCTATATAGCGAACCATAGATATCTTGAAAATATTATCAAGCATTATTTGATTAATAAATAATAAAAGATTAAATATTTGTTTCAAAAATGTGTTCTTAGTGGGGAATACATATAAAAAGTAATTTATTAAAGTAACTTTTAAATATGTAACATGTGGTTATTACATAATATTATATGATGTCAGAAGTAAAAGCTTTTTTACAGACTTTTACACTGATTTATGTATGTTATTTCAATTCAAATTACTTGTATAGTAAGTTGATGAATAAAAGTTTAATAAGATTTCTTAACTTAATACCCTATACTTTAAAAAAGTAAGGGACTCTCCCTGCCCCCACTTCTTAAAAAAACAAAAAACCCAACCGGGTTGGGTTTTTAATGTGGTTATAATTAGAACTTCAGTATAATTCATTTATAACTGTCAAGGTATCACTTCATGAAAGGTTTTACAGTTTTCAAGAACGTATGTAAACAAGTTGGAAATTGCTCGTCAAACGTGGCAAATGAGGTGCGTTCGTACTATAACTAGATTTATTATTATTTTTTACATCCCATATTGTACTGAATGTATAATTTTTTGCACTTCATAAAGTGCATAGTCTGCAGCATCATTAAAATGCACTTGCAATAACTTTTTTCCCATTCCCCGTAATGTAACGGAACACTTTTGACTGTCCCTGTAATTAAACTATACATCCGATTTTCCTAAAATTGGAAATGGCTCGACAAAATTTTGCACCAATTATATATTTAAAATTTCAGACCATTCGGAAGGCTGTAATATCATTAAAATGCACTTGCAATAATTTTTCCCATTGGCCGTAATGTAAAGAAAAACTTTTGACTGTCCCTGTCATTAAGCTATACATCCGATTTTCATAAAATTTGAAATGGCTCGACAAAATTTTGCAACAATCATATATTTAAAATTTCAGACCATTCGGTTGGGTAGTTTTTGCTCTGTTATATGCGGACAGACAGACAGGCAGACAGACGGACTGAACGATGACTATAGGTGCTACGTATTTATATAACTACGAACGCACCTAAAAACAAATCTGGACTGACTCCACTTGACTTTTCGAATAATTTACACATTATGAATTCAAATAAATAAAAATTAGATTTTTTTTTTTTTTCTTTCAAGTTGAAATGGCTTCACTTAAGAAAACCTCATATTCCAAATAACACCATTTTCACTCATAAAGTGTTACCTTTATTCTAAAATTATCACATAATTTTCAATGGATTTATATTTACCTGTGTAAAAATTATTATTTTTTCCAGATGCTGCTTGTAGAAAATTTTCTGTGTTCTAATTGAAAATGTGAAATTATAATTTATTGGTGCATTTTCTAACATTAAAATGCTAAAAGTTATAAAATATGTACTTGCTATTTGTACAGGATTCAGGGGGCTGTTAAAGATAGCCATACCCATTGTTCAGCCAGATAATTTGCATTTTTAAACTTTATTGTGTTTTAAACCCCATCACTTTTTATGTGATGCAGTTTGTATTTTTGTGCTTTTTATTGTTTTTTAAATAAAGTTTGTTGAATTCACAAGGTTCTGAGATAAAGAACCACAGACTGACTTAGGCCACACGGACACACACTTTTTATAAGTATGCTTAATGTAAATATCAGACCCACATGATTTAACATTTTTCGTAATTTCCCATGACAATGGAAGGATGAAGTAGGGAGAATAAAGATGTCCTTGAGAAGCCTATTGGAATTATATGGAGTATAGATGGGTCATAGATGCTGGATTATCAAATTTAATTAACCAAGTTTTCTTTTACTCATGATTTTGGAAAGAAAAGGAGAAACATTTATTCTTGAGCCATTTAAAATTAATAACACTAAGACAATAAGAAACTAAGAATTTTTCCTGAAAACACTGTGGAAGACAATTTTTAGTTTTGATTTCCTTTATATTAGAAAGGGAAGCAGCAGACAGACAATCACCTCATCGAATTCACGGCTGAAATTCCAGAATTAGTTAAAACCATCGTGAAGAACTCTCCACAACTGATGAGTTGTTGAATGGCGTGCACGAAAACCGAATTGCTCCGGTATAAGCACGTCATTAGAATTTAAGAACTCCTTAAGACGGTTGACAAGAACATACTCATAAATTTTAGATAGACAAGATAATAAAGATAGAGGTCGAAAGCTGGCAGGATCATGTTTGTCGGCCGCCCCACTTTTGGGTAGGGGGACAACAATGGCCCTTTTCCAGCAATCGGGAAAAATTTTAAGATTCATCATGCAGTTAATTAAAATTACAATACAGTACAGAACCATTTATCCGGAATGCTTGGGGTCAGATATATTCTAGATAACTGGTTTTTCCGGTTAACTGGTTGTGCATTAAAGCAGCATCCATTTGATACATTTTGTGGAATATGTGTGGTTGTGACATTATTTCTGATTTTAAATTATTAGATTACTTGGATTAATAATCAGTGCAAGAAAGATCAAAAGTTAACCAGAGTTTAAAAGGTAATTTATGGGAATCCCTTAGGAACAAAAATTCTCCTGTTTCCTCTGCATAAAAATTAAAACATCTAAAATACAACTAAATATGTTTTCATTTCAAATATTAGATGTCATCAAATTATACAATTGTTTCAAACAAAACCTATGTCAAACTGGCAATATATGACACCTTTTTCTGCAAATATTCTGAAATCGGTTTATCAGAAATATCATTCCGAATAACTTGTTTCCAGATAAATGGTTCCATACTGTATATAGAATGAAATTATGAGGTAGGTTAATTAACATATTAGTAGAGATGCGGTCCTCACCCGGAGACTTATTCTTTTTTAAGCCTGAAATATACTCCGGAACCTCAGAAGGTGTGGCCGGGGGTAGTGTGTTAGGTGTGTCTGTGTTTAAAAAATTTTGAACTGTGGTCTCCAACCAGGCCCGTAGCTAGACGATGCTTCCAGGTCGGGCAAATGTTTTTCCAAGAGGGGCAAAATTACTTCTTCATTTTTTTAGACTTTTACGATCCTTTAAAAATATATATTACGTATTCATATTCAGTATAAGTTTGTAGCTCTTTCCAAAGTAGTTGAAAAGTGACATTCTGTCATCTTGCTGTCAATCCATAAATTAATTTTTGTAAATATGGTTAAGATAATATGGATTTCCACAAAAATGTTGGATGTTGTTGAGGATTGCCACAACATTGTTGAGGATGCCCCACCGTTGTCCGTAGAGAAATCTGGATACTTGAATTTTTATGCTTTATTAATAAACTAATAATACAATATTCCAAGAAATTCATTTACAGTAAAAACTGTAAAAAATGGATTCGGAAAGGATAGAAAAAATATTCCGTTTTAGAAAGTTTCCATCTTATGAGGTATAACTGCTGTGTTGAATTTAGGCACTTTTCTCCGGGAGAAATTACTGATGCTCCCGGAGTGGTAAATAGAATGGAGCTTTTAGGGTGGGAATTGCACTTTTACAACTTTAATAAGCACAAAATTAGAAAGCTTCCGGGAGTGACATTTCGATGCTCAGGGGAGAACCCTCCTCCCGGGTACCTGAATTGCTTACTTATTGTATGGTATTCCTTTCAACGGGACCACGAGATGCTCCCATGTAAGACAGCATTTTGTTATAGACAGGTTCTATTTACACAGGTTTTACAGTATTTATGGAATTTTATATGATTTAAAATTTAATATAAAGAACGCCTTGGTAATTACGTTTATAGATCCGTCACTTATTTAAAAAGCAGGTAACCCTCTCGCAACTAAATATTAAAATATATTTTCACGGATTTTTTACACATGCTTTAAAACCATAATATGCGTTTATAACTCATAACATTTTCAAACAGTTTGGACAATAGAAAAAAAAAAATCACTGCCGGCTAGGCCTGCAAGCACAGATAGATTTCGAAGCTAAGTACTATAATTTCACCAACAAAAACTAAATCAAGATGAAAGATAAACCCAGTTTAACAATTTTATCTGGTCGCTTTTGACGAGTTTTTAATTTCATTTTTCAGTAAGAGTTGGTTTTATCAGAATCATGTCAATACGATAATTTTTTCTTCAACCACGATTTTTTTCACCCTTTGAGAATATTTTTAGTAATATCACCCATTAGTAGATTTTCATCTTATCAGAAACTTGTAACTACAAAAGTTATAGATAATATTAAGAAGATTTATATAATAAATTTACACCGTGTGGTGATTGTTTCATTAAATTAACCATACACTGGGTTTTAAATTCTGACGTTCTATTTATTGATGCACGCGCACGTTTAATAATACAACCCTTTATACAGGCACCTCTAAGGGTTCTCAAAAATGTTCATCACGCCAATGATACTTTTTTTGTTGCCTTAGTGGTAGATTAGCGGAGATGTGAATTTTTTTCTTCTACAACACCCCCCTTTTTATTTATTTTTTTTTCTATTATTATTGTGTGTGTGTGTGTGTGTGTGTGTGTGTGTGTAAGAGTTGGTCCTATCATACACTTGTCAATACAAAATTGTAGATAATATAAAGAAGATTTATAATAAATTAAAGCGGATTGGCTACCTTGTGAATTGACGAAGTTATGAATTTTTTTCTTCTTCACCCCCCCCCCCCTCCCTCTCCTCTTTTTTTTTTTGTGCTGTAAGAGTCTTATCAAAAACTTGTCAATATAAAAGTTGTAGACAATATTAAGAAGATTTATAATAAATTTAAGTAGATTTCGTATCTTGTGAATTGACGAAGTTAGGATTTTTTTCTTCTTAAAATCCTATTTTTTTTTTCGCTTCTTGAGGCCATTTTTAATGATATAAAAAATCTGCCATACATAAATTTTTGGCCCTTTTCCTAGAAGTAATAATAAGTTTAAACGGATTCGATCTGTATCCTAATTAAGAAATCATGTTTTTACTTTCTTCTATCTTCAATAGAAGAAAGTATTGTAATCGAAATTTTTTTCGACTTCCGGTTTTCGACGGATTTGCATGTTTTAGGGGTCAGAGATTCCAAAAAACATGTTTATAGAAAATGTCTGTCTGTCTGTGTGTCCGTCTGTCCGTCTGTCCGTCTGTCCGTCCGTCCGTCTGTCCGTCCGTCCGTCTGTCCGTCTGTCCGTCTGTCTGTCGCCATTGTACCATCAAAAAGTGTATGAAGTTACATATAGAATTAAACCAAAATTTTATTATAAGTTTTTGGCTATGGCAAGCAGGTCCTCCCGGAACTTGGAAAAAATTCGCCGGTAGGGGGCGCTGATATAACAATTTTTGTGCGATTTTGAATATTGTACCATCCAAAAGTGTATGAAGTTATGCATAGAATTGAACCAAATTGTTAGTTTAAGTTTTTGGATATGACAAGAAGGTCCTCCCTGAATTTGGAAAAAATTCGCCGGTAGGGGGCGCTGTAAATGCGTTCTTTGTGCGATTTTGAATATTGTACCATCGAAAAGTGTATAAAGTTATGCATAGAATTGAACCAAATTTTTAGTTTAAGTTTTTGGCTATGGCAAGCAGGTCCTCCCTGAATTTGGAAAAAATTCGCCGGTAGGGGGCGCTGTAATAGCGATTTTTGTGCGATTTTGAATATTGTACCGTCCAAAAGTGTATGAAGTTATGCATAGAATTAAACCAAATTTTTATTTTAAGTTTTTGGATATGGCAAGCAGGTCCTCCATGAATTTGCAAAAAATTCGCCGTTAGAGGGCGCTGTAATAGCGATTTTTGTGCGATTTTGAATATTGCACCATCGAAAAGTGTATGAAATTATGCATAGAATTGAACCAAAAAAAAAAAAAATTAAGTTCTTGGCTATGGCAAGGAGGTCCTCCCTTAATTTGTAAAAAAATCGCTCGTAGAGGGCGCTGTAATAGCGATTTTTGTACAATTTTTGTGCCATTTTGAATATTGTACCGCCGAAAAGTGTATGAAGTTATGCATAGAATTGAACCAAATTTTATGTGTTTATTTTTGGTCATGTCACGAAGGTCCTCCCTGAATTTGGAAAAATTCTGCCGGAAGGGGGCACTATAATTGCGATGTCTGTACCATTTTTATTATTGTACCATCGAAAAGTGTATAAAATTATCCATATAATTGAACCAAATTTTTTATGCATGTTTCTGGCTATGGCAAACAAGTCCTCCCTGAACTTGAAAAAATTCCGAAAGAAGGGGGCGCTATAATTCCGATCTCTGTGCCATTTTCATTATTGTACCATCGAACAGCGTATAAAATTATGCATATAATTGAACCAAAATGTTTGTGCTTGTTTTTGGCTTTGGCCAACAGGTTCTCCTTGAATTTGGAAATATTGCGCGGTAAAGGGGCTCCGTGCTAGCGATTTTGGTATACTTTTCTTGATTTTCGTAGTTCTATTGTGCATCGGCGGTTCATGCAGCGGCGGGAACTCGCTTCCTGCTATGACGGCTATTCGCAAACAGCTGATAACGACAGAATAAGGAAAAATTAATAATTTTAACAAATATCATGATATAGATTAACTCGTTTTTAGTCCGTTTAATTGACTTGAGCAGAAATTTAAGAATTTAAGATGAAAATCAAAGTTGGTATAGTATTGAACTAATAATATTGAAGTATTAACATGTGTAACTAGGTTTTGAAATATTAAGATGTATAAGATAGAAGAAAGTTTTGGGATTGGCACATCCAACTAGTTTTTTTTTCTGTTTTCACAAAAATCCTTTCCATTTTCTGCCCCTTGATTTCACGTATCAGTTCAGAAGAGATTTGTGCAGAATTATGGAAGTTATCGTGTCTATAAAAAAGTGATATATATAGGTAGGTAGATACTAGATAGATAGATAAAGTTTTCAACTCTGTGGTGGTTTTGGGTTCTAGGGATCATGATCGGTATAGATCTGCAAAAAGTTTTCAGAAATTCCGACATAGTGGAGAATGTAATAGATAGTGTTTCTTATGAAATCTACCTAAAATAGGGGTGCACAACCTTTTTTAGAGAAGGAACAAAAATGTCTGAGTTGTCGAGGGCCACATAAGTAACACAGAGAGAATTTTATTTTAATGAGGTGGGAGGGAATCTGTGGCTTATAATCAGATAAAAATGAGGATTTCAGAAGGAGGACCCCTCTAGGTTCCCCCACCTAGTCAACATACCCAATTCAGTTGGCAATTTTTCCGCGACCGATCAATGAAATTCTCGATTCTTTCACACCTGATTACCAAAATTCTGAGTTTGCCATCCCCCGCCCCCCCATTTAACGAAATTCGATATTCTTAACTGAATCTGATGAAATATAGAATTTCTTGCCGGTAAATTGTCGAAATTCGCGATTCTTAACTGCCTGACGAAATTTGCAATACAGTAGAACCTCGATTATCCTAAGTAATTGGGATCGACCATTTTTCGGAAAATCGAAATTTTCGGATAATCGAGAATGCTTCCATTTTAAGATTAAGGGAAAATATGTGCAATATTTCTTATTATGGTTATAAGTGCTTAATAAAAATAAAGCAATAGCAAAATAGAAACAAGAATAAATTACCTGAATTTTAATTTTTAAATTAAGTACCTCTTACATATATCACAAGGGTTTGAAATAATGTTCTGTTTGTCACAGTTTCGATTGCCTTTACTTTGAAACTCTATCACGGAGATTTATAATATTATTAGTTCACCAGTACCACAGCCTTTCTGCTGCTCCAGCCATGCCAAACATTTTGCAAAGCATTCAAAAGCTTCAGAATTGCTACTTTTTTCGGTTTTTTTCGTTCCACTCCGCAGCTTACGGGAGCTCAAGTTAAATTCAAAGGAACTCTAACAAAGGGGATCGAAAATATTTACATGTACTCGTAGTTCGGGAAGGACCACTTGCACACAAGGAATATGATAGTTAAAAAGAAAAATAAATAAAAGCTTTCAAAATGGACTTGCACACAAAGAATGTGATAGTAGAAAAAAAAGCTTTAAAAATGGATTTTGGTTAACCGAAAGATTCGGTTAAAAGAGTTTCGGATAAAAGAGGTTCTACTGTATTTTTAAACGGCAAATTGGTGAAATTTGCACTTTTTTCCCGCGGCAAATTGACAAAATTTGTGATTTTTTCTCGTAGTAAACTGACGAAACTCCTGATTTTTCCAAAGCCGATCAACGAAATTTGCAATTTTTCTGCGCCTCATCGGCAAAATTCATGATTTTTCCGTGCACGATCAACGAAATTCGCGATTTTCCGCTCCCGATCGACAAAATTCGCGATTTTTCCGTTCCCGATCGACGAGACTCGCGACTTTTCAAGTCCCGATCGGCAAGACTCGCGATTTTTCCGTTCCCAATCGGCGAAAATCGCGATTTACCAGTCTCGATCAAGGAAACTCGCAATTTTTCCGTGCCCGATCAACGAAACTCGATTTTTCCATGCTTGATCCACGAAATACAACTTTTTTTCATGCTCGATTGGCGAAATTCGAGTTATTTTTCGTTTAGCGACTGATGGAATATGCAACTTGGGAATTTTTTATGCTGATATTTATAATATCGGTCGGCCGCTTAACGAAGTTCGCAATTTTTAATTGACTGACAAAATTTGCCCGCGAAAAAATTGATGAAATTCACGGGTTCATTCGGTAACAATATTACGGAGCCACCGATATGAGGTTCGTTTTGAGGTTTTTTTTTTCAGTATAAATTTTAAAAAAATCTGATTAAAGATATAAACTAATACAAATTTAAGGTCAATATTATCACATCACAGGCGACAACGGGCTGGTCAGCAAGTATCACACAAATAAAAACTATCATGATAATGTATGTCAATATAATTCCCTATTACGGTTTCCATTCGAACTCTCCATTCTCTAACACAAGCACGAAAACATTTTTATGCTTAAGTTCCATAAAGTTACAATTATTTTTATTCTGACCCCACGATAGCAAATAGCGTTTTCTGTTTTCTATAAAGACAAAGTATATTTCAGAAAAAAAAAAAAAAAAAAAAAAAAAATGGAAAATGGTGTTATAAACCAATTTTTGAGACTGGGAAAGGTCGTCTGAGACACTATAGCTTAAAGTTCAAGATTCCATGCATTTGTCAAAAAATGAAAAATGCTATTCTTTTCTAAACTACTTCAATAATCTTGCCTGCGAATGTCATGCCTTTACATTTAAAAATAGATCCGCAAACGCATTATAAAGTTTCGCAAAGTCGAGTGAACAAAAATATTTTTTACAAACAGCCGTACGTGATTATTGTTTGCAAACAGCAGCTATAAATTAGGGAAATACCAAAATAAAAATGAGTATTTCATAGCTTAAAAATATTAATGCTCGCTTAGTATTTCTTAATTTTTCAGTTTATCTTACCGCTTAGCAATCTTTCATTTATTTCTCCTTTTTCACACAGAAACTATGTAATATTTGGATATTTATATCACATATATAGGAAGAAAGGAAGAAAACAACAAAAAAGTATAATAAATAAAGTGATATCTTTGTTAAAAGTAAAGGGTTGGGGGAAGCACCATAAAAGAAAACACTTTCCGCTTCGCAATTTTACATTTATTTCCCTTTTTCATACAGAAACTATGTAATATTTGGATATTTATATCGCATATATAGGAAGAAAGGAAGGAAACAACTAAAAAGTAGAATAAATAAGGTGATATCTTCGTTAAAAATAAAGGGTTGGGGGAAGCACCATAAAAAAAGCACTTTTTGTACTCATAAAAATAATAATTTAATTCAGTAATATTCGCATTGCTAAGTTACATTTAAATCATTTAATTAATATAAAAATATTATATTCAAATAGTTATATATGACATTTATAATGATTATAAAACCCCTTTACTCTGAAAAACCCTTCCTAGATATTGCAGTTCTGTGTGATAATGATTTTACAAACTTTTATGAGTTGCAACAGTGTCAAGAAAGCTGTCTCAAAGAACATTTCTCACTGCCCCTAAAAGCAATATAGTGAAGTTAACGATGACAAAACCACATGATTGTAACACATGATAGTCGCCTGTTTTGTGGAACTGAAAATCCAAGCATTTGGTTTCAACCTTACCTGATTTCAATAAATTTCACGTATGACAGTTACGTATACAAAGAAAACGATTTTCGCGGACATCCGAACCAGTTTGAGAAGAGGATAATCTCTAAACCCCATTATTCTTGCAGTTTGACTCTTTGGGGAGGCGGTAATGTAAATTTCTACAAAGAAGCAAAACGAAAAATTTCCTACAGATCTTGGAATGAAAGGAAAAAAATGTCTTTACAAGTGAATTTTTTGTTTAAATTTTAATGTTTGAATTGAAAAGTTTTAGAGATGGGTGTCTGTTAGGTTATGGTATATTCTGAAGAAAAAATTTTTTCTTTTTTTTTAAATGAGGCAAAAAAAAAGTTTGTAAATTTAATGTGTCGATCAGGAATTAGGATGTCCAATCAATTGTGCTAGGTCGGGCAAATATTTTTCCAGGTCGGGCAACATCGGTCGGGCATCCAGGTCGGGCATTGCCCGACCTCGCCCCCACCTAGCTACGGGCCTGTCTCCAACACAGCGGCAACCCGTGGGTTGTCCATTCCAGAATTGGGTGTAAACTGATTTCTAAGACTTTCAGCGATAGCTTCAGCCTTTTGCGTGTTAATATATGCCATGCCATTAGGGCTAGTAATAGCCGGAATGTGTGTTCGTGTCCTACGAATGCGGGAAGCAGCCTTCCAAATTGTGTTGTCTTCTGTTGAAAGTGATTCATCAAAAGTGTTCCAGCGTTCACTTCTAAACTTGGAGATAGCAGCCTTGACTCTCCTGTGCAGTTGATTTAAATGGGTCCTAAAATATTGAGAACGATAGACCTGCCACATCCTGCGAGCACGATTTCGTTCAGTAATCAATAGTCTGATCTCCAACGGTAGACGGAGAGTGTCGACAGTAGTGGTTCTTGGTTGAGAACACTGTTCAAACACATCTCTGAGAATGTCACCGAGTTGACTGATGGCTTCCTCCGCCTCCTCTTTTGTCTCAGGGACGAGGGACGGAGTTTCCCGCTGCTCGAGCAGGAAGGTGAAATCCTCCCACCTTGTGTGAAGAAGCCGACCTAAATCTAGGTTGTACGAGTCAACTCGATACCGAAGGATTACTGGCAAATGAACTGAATTTAAATCATTCAGCGTTTGAATGCTGTAAGGATAAGGGAAATTGCGGGTGATTGCAAGGTCAAGATAATTATTTGATAGTGGAAAAGTGGGTGAGGAGGGCGCTATAATTTGCGCAAAATTTTGATCCACCCACCTCCAGAGTTTGCAACCAAACCCATTCGTAGACCTACAGTGCCAAGAAGGATGAGTAGCATTAAAATCGAGTCATTCCAGATGTACTTAACCCTCAACCGGAAACATACGTCTGTGAGCTGTGTGTGTCTACATATCTGCCCTTAATATTGTCTCTCTCCGACATTCCAAACTTATTTTTATTCTGTTATATTAAAAAATTGGCCCTGTTAATGCATTACTATTAAAGATTAAATGTTTAAGTTCACTATTTGGTAAATTATTAAGTGTTCTGTTTGTGCACAGGATTTTCATGTTTCCGGTTAAGGGTTGATATTGGGTACCCTACTGCTATCGAGGTCCAGAACATGGACATAAACTTTGCTCGTCTAGACAGTGGGCTTCCAAAAGACACTTATATTAAATCTCAATCACTCAGGTCTAAAGATCATCCTCTAAGGACCTGGCAGATTCTCAGGTATATGGTTTTGCCTCTCATCTCCCTGAAGTAATGTTATGTAGTATATATCAATGCAAAAACCCTTGACGGGTTAAAAGTTTCTGACGCAGCACTTTATCTTATGCTCTAAGAATTTTAAATATGGAACTTAAAAATACTGATATCAAATTTTGAGTGACGTTATGCTATTTCTTAAAAAATATATTTGTATTTATTTCACCATTTTATTTTTGTTTTATTTATAATCGCATGTGCAAAAGTTATGTTCAACATGAAAAGCTGCATAAAATTTTATTCGCTGTTGCTTTATCATTTACATCTCTCATAAATTCAAAATATGTGTTTTAAAAGATATGATATAAAATTTAAGTGACGCCTTGATGTGACTTTAAAAGGTTTGTTTTTTAAAATTCAATTTAAATTATTTTTGACTTGGTTAAAATATTTTTTTTACATCTACACAATACTTTTAATTTTCCAATTCACTGTTAAATATATCACTTTCATTGAATCTATACTATGCATTGAAATGTATTTATTTCAATAAATTGATTTATCTTTTGTGTCACGCTATTCAAAATTGTGAGTAAGATTTATGTAAATGGTTTATTTGCGTCAAACTATCCTTTTTCATACATTTCATGTAGTTTGGACACAATGACGCAAAGAAACCATTTACATAAATCTTACTCACAATTTTGAATAGCGTGACACAAAAGATAAATCAATTTATTGAAATAAATACATTTCAATGCATAGTATAGATTCAATGAAAGTGATATATTTAACAGTGAATTGGAAAATTAAAACTATTGTGTAGATGTAAAAAAAAATATTTTAACCAAGTCAAAAATAATTTAAATTGAATTTTAAAAAACAAACCTTTTAAAGTCACATCAAGGCGTCACTTAAATTTTATATCATATCTTTTAAAACACATATTTTGAATTTATGAGAGATGTAAATGATAAAGTAACAGCGAATAAAATTTTATGCAGCTTTTCATGTTGAACATAACTTTTGCACATGCGATTATAAATAAAACAAAAATAAAATGGTGAAATAAATACAAATATATTTTTTAAGAAATAGCATAACGTCACTCAAAATTTGATATCAGTATTTTTAAGTTCCATATTTAAAATTCTTAGAGCATAAGATAAAGTGCTGCGTCAGAAACTTTTAACCCGTCAAGGGTTTTTGCATTGATATCATTACTTTTTTGAGGTTAGTGATAAAATGATTAAAAAAAAGATACTTATGGAATTTAATGCAGATTTAATTTTTACTATTTTATTACAATTTTCCTTATAGCAGTTTGTATATAAAAACAACTGGGTAAGTATAATCGCAGATCGCACAGAGGGTTTCATTTGATATTCCTTTAAAAACACTTTATCCTTAAATTAATAAATCCAAAATGTTAATTTATAATTATTAAATCCTTACATAGATGTAGCACCAATATTTCCAATTTTCATGGGGCAGGGAACGCACTCTTTTAAACAAACCACCTTCCAATTGAAGTCATCAAAAACCAAGTTGAATAAGCCAGATCCCGTTGTGTTGTTTGACAAACAGCAGTCTCATGTCCCCTCCTTCCCCCCTTTTTCAAAATTTTTCAGACCAGTACCTAAGAATGGAACCGAAATAATTTTTTCTCTTCAGAAATTACGATAAAAAAATAGTATGCAGTACTCATAAATTTACTTTAATGCTATATAGGGTGATTATTAAGTTAATTATAACGTTTGGAATCTGTTGCATTGATGTCCGAAAGGTAGTTTCTGAGTTATGGAAGCTGGACCCATAAGGCGCCATAGAGGGGCGAAGCCCGCTAGTGTCTATCATAATTATATCTGCCATGTAGACTAATTGCGATATTTAATCAAAATAGCCCCCCCCTCCTCATCCCCGGAAATATAACAAATACAAAATGTGTCTTTATAAACCTATCGTCAAATAGGTTTTTATTTCTTTTTCCCTAAAAAAAAAAACATGATTTTTATATCCGTAACGTAAATAGCGGACGAAGCCCGCTAGTTCCTATCATAATATATATTTTTAATAATTTTATATAGTCTATAATAAAAATCAGACTGAAAATAGTCTAGTTCCATGAGTACTTGTAGTGTCAGTTACATGCTACGATTTTTGGATACCAGTATTTTAGAACGGGAAAATGTGACTTATTTTATCGGAGATATCTCATTAATTGAATAAGGTGAAGCAAACTTTTTGAAAAAAAGGTGGCCAACAAGCATGGCAGTTATCAGCTATGTGACTTTGTGCTAAAGTCCATTAATTTGATCTGCTTTAAAAAGATTACGGAAGATTGAATTATACTAGAACCTGGATTAACCGAGCTTCGATTAATCGAGGTTTCTGTTAACCGAGCCGATAACAAAGTCTGATTTTTTTCCCCCCTTTTGAATGAGCCTTAAAAATAACCACACTCTTTAGCTCACTGCCCGTGCTATACAGGCCCTTCTGCCCCCAAAAGCACTCAACTCCAAAGAAACATTGGACCCTGAGAAGTCAATAGCGAACAATGCTTTGTTTCCAGTGGCTGTGTGAACTTTCGTAAATTTTTCAATTTGCATTTTAAAATTTACTACTGGTAGTTGATTTTCTTTTTAAATTTGTTAAGCTGTGAAACAGAACTTTACATATATTTACTTTTATTATTTAAAAAACGTTCTATATATTTTTTTAAAAGAGATGTTAAATTCGCAAGCACGGCGAGTTTTTACACACAGTTTCTATTAACCGAGATTTCCGATTCCGATTTACTAACAGTCCCAATTAGCTCGGATAATCGAGGCTGCTCTGTATAATTAAAAAATCAATGGCGATCTTACTGTAAACGGGTTTCCCTTTTACTGAGGGATTTCAAAACCGAATCAGCTGATGTTAGTTGCTGTTTCCCTGCTTGATTAAATAAGATTAGTTAAACATTTGAAAATTACCAAATATAAAAGGAACTAAGTCAACAGAGTCTTTGCTTTATGGTATTTTTTAACAACGCTATAAGAAAATGATTTTAAATAAGAGATTTTAAATGTAACGTTTTAAATCTGACATAATTTTCACCAAACTTTCCTTTCTCTTTGTAACATTCAACTGAAAATATTTTTATTATTAGAAAGATAATATTATTATTTGCGCTACCTTAAAATTAGCAACTATAGTTAAAAATATCATCTCGAAATTTGAAATAAATCTCTCATATAAATATATTTTTTTATTTACACTGTTTTGCAATATGTTTTGCAATGTGTTTTGTAAACTGTTTTGGCCACTTTGGCCAATATGACGTAATTTCCTCCATTTACGACTTTTAACACATATCAATGAATTTATTATTTAAAAATTTTCTTTTTCTTTTAATATTCACGTGTAAATATAATTTTTATGACGTAATTTTCAATGTTTTCCTTCTTTTAATGCGTAATCATTTAATTCTAATTTGAAAATAATTGATTATTTTATAATTTTCTTTCATTTTAAGTAAGCATGTGTAAAAACAATTTTTATGACGTAATGTTTAATATTTTCCTGCTTTTAACACGTTATCATTTAATTCTAATTTAAAAGGATTTTTTTCTGTTTATAATAGTCACGTGTGAATAAATTTTTAATTTAAAGGATATATTATTCTTTGCGCTGTTTTAACAATTGGCAACAATTTAAAATAACCTTTTCTAAAATATGTAAAAAATATCTCTGGAAATTCTGAAAATTTTAATTTAAAATTGAAATAAACCGTCAAAAAATTAGGCAAGTTAAGAATAATAAATGCACTCTGCATACTTCGAGTTTCTATTGAATGATTAAATTGAATGAAAATGATTAAATTCCCATGTATATTTTTTTTCCTATGAGACTTTTTTAATGAGACAATTTTATCCAGATTTAACATTAAATATCTCTTAAAATAATTCTTCGATTTAAAAACTGTCTACTTCAACATTTTTATCAAACATTTCTCTATAATACTACGCAATTGCGTCAAAAGATGGCGACACCAGAATTCTGATATGCTCATTATGCAAACTGTAAATATTGTAAAGAATTGTCTCGGGGTTATCAAACTTCATTGATATTTATAAATAAAACATTTCAACTAAATTATTTATTATAAAAGAATTATTACATCACAATAGCTTTTATGCAAGGAAAATAATAATAATATTATGGATGTCTGATTATATATTGATTGACCGTCATAATAATAAAAAATGATATTATAAAAAGAAGAGCTGAAATGAATTATTTTTTTACGTTTCTGATCGTGTGATTTATATTCAAATAATAATTATTAATGTATATTTTTGTAAAGTGATTGAAATTAAATATATTTATAAAATTTATGGTAATATTTTTATTGTTGAAAAATTGCCAAGAAATAATCATCATCAAATTGGCGTCATTATAATTGTAATTTTATTTAACTTAATAGCAATTAAAAAAATTACAAAGGAACTGAGAATAATGGTCAACTAGCAGACTTAAAAAAAAAAAAAAACATTCACATGTGAAAACACGTACCAAAGAGTATCGAACTGCCTATCTTAAGGTTAGTAAACGATGGCCCTTAGCCACTCAGCCAGTGGGAAGACAAAATTTTTCTCCCCAAAAGTGGTTAAAAAGAAAGCGTGTGTATGAATACAGTGTCATGCATTTTCGGTGAAATTTCCATAGAATGGCGAAGAAATATAGTCCGATTTTTCATGCGCATTATAAAACGAACAAGAGTCTTGCTGGAAACAAGTAAATTGTTATTTGGTTCATCTGAAATTTATTTATTTGATTTTTAAAAAATCGCCCGTGTCATTTTCGAGAGAAAAAACAATCGAATTATTTAACGAACGAGAGTTTTCCCAGAAAAAAGAAAAGTGTTATTCACCTCGCCTTAATCACATTTATATTATGTATCAATTTAAAAATAATCGTTAGAACCGTTTTCGAGATTTTCAAATTAGGAACTTCCTCGATATTATACCAACGTTTTCACTTAAAAAATGGCTATTTAGATCTCAAAATATACTGCACGTAGATATGCAAAAATTTCAGTATACGATTAGACTGCAGATATAAGACTGTTCTAGAAAATTCAGAACAATAAGACATATATCTGCTGAGTTATTAAAAGGCGGCTTTTCGCGTTTTCTTTGATGTCGAGTTAGCTGTATATATGAGTTCCGCCATCTACGAATTCTATGATACGATACGATACGATTTTAACGATACGATACGATACGATTTTAGGCTTAAGGCTGCGTCACTCGAAATACTACCGTCTTCCGGGGATACATTGAAATTTGAACCTCTTTCTCATTTGATATCAGGATGGAAATAAAGAAGAAACAGGTCTCATGCTTTGTGCCGCATGTCTCTCTGCTATGTAGCCAGTCTAAGTCAAAAAATGTGCCATATGACAAATGATGTCACATTAAAGTAGGTTATAATAAATATTCTGTGGCATAACTCCATTCTCTTAAATTAGGAGTGAAATTGAAGATGGCCCTTTCGTGTTCCCACTGGAACCCCCAACATAGCCGCTGTCAGGTCTCTGGTGTTAATGAGTAGTATGCTTAATGTAAATTACTGTTTAATTAATTTTATTTTCTTTATGTATTGTGTTTATCTGATATCATTATATACATACTTGACTTATGTAGACATTCTTTTTTCTATGATATTAAGATGAGTGAATTGTATAAAAGGAGATTATTCCAAAAGAGGGGCTACTATTGTCCAGTAGAACAAAGATAGTACAATCGCCGTCTCTCATACCTGAGATAATACAATAGCCATGTATTAGGCAATGAAAGGGAGAGTTGTGAACAAAAAATAATCTCTTGTGACGAACTGTCGGTAGGCAAGCGAGCCTGTAGATCACGTGGGGTGCTCTTGAAAATACAGGTGTAAGCCCCAAAGTCTGGAAGGAAGAGAGCAGAAGAGAATCAGTTTTTTATGTTGAAAGTCTGAAGTGGAGGTTGAAGGTATTTCCTTGTGCTGTGTGCACAAAGTGTTTTTTGAGATGTGCGTATGATGAGAATTCAGGCAGATCTGTGTGGTCTTATCATTGGATAAGCCTAGCGTAGTACACTTAAAAGACACGAGACTAGTGCATTTATAGTGAGATAATCTAGTGCAGAGCTGTCCAACCTTTTAGTGAGCGCGGGCGCACCTCGTATAGTGGCAAACATTGAAGGGTTTGAAGAATTTTTACTTTATTTTACCTGGCAGAAGAATTTTTACTTTAAGTAATTATAAAATGCCTCTCATTAAATAAAGTAAAAATTTCTATTCCGAATTTCTGGTATGAATTCGGACATTCTGCAACTATGCCATATAGACCGGGCGGCGGCGACACAAATGACTACGTCATCGAGTTACGAGATGAAATCATGATGCAGGTCAAGATTATTAAGCGTAGATTAAGGAATGACTGGTCTGCTTCGGCATTTCTTGGTATGATTTGAGCAGCAGCGGGCGCCAACTCGCATTTTGGCGTCACTATCACGTCATCGAGTTACGAACGAGATGAAATTGGTGCCAAATTAAAGGTAAAATAAAGTAATTTAAGAATATTTTGGTCTACCTGCGCATATCCTGGCAGAAGCCCTCGGCAGACTAAAATTTATAAAAAAAAAAAAAAAAAAAAAAAAAAGAGAGACATCATAATGTACAATTCAAACCATATAAACATAATATTTTGCATTACATTGCCATATATATTGCTTCGCCATCTACTTTCAAGATGAATTAATGGTTTAAGAAAAGCTTATTAACAGTAAGCGAGGAAATGACTGATTAGGCACAACTTGATACAAGGCGAGAAGAATATGGCGTCAATTCCCTATTTTGACAGTACTATCACGTCATCAAGTTACGGCTTGAAATTTTGGAACTTTAGAGATACCAATTAGCACAATACGAATATTTCAGTCTGCCTCGTCATATCTTGGTACGAGACGAGCGAAGCGGGGCGCCAATTCCATATTTTGGCGTATCATCACGTCATCGAGTTACGGCTTGAAATCCTGATGTAGGACTAGATTATTAGGAGTAGATTAAGGAATGACTGATCTGCTTCGGCATTTCTTAGTACGATTTGTGCAGCAGCGGGCGCCAACTCTTAATTTGGCGTCACTATCACGTCAACGAGTTACGAGACGAAATTGGTGCCAAATTAAAGGTAAAATAAAGTAATTTAAGAATATTTTGGTCTGCCTGCAAATGTTATGTAAAGTATTATGTTTATAGGGTTTGAATTGTACATTATGCCCCCCCCCCCTTTTTTTTAATAAATTTCAGTCTGCCCAGGGTTTCTATCAGGATATTCGCAGTCAGACCAAAATGTTCTTAAATTACTTTATTTTACCTTTAATTTGGCACCAATTTCCTCTCGTAACTCGATGACGTGATAGTGACGCCAAAATGCGATTTGGCGACCACTGCTGCTTATATCGTATCAAGAAATGCCAAGGCGGACCAGTCATTCCTTAATCTACTCCTAATAATCTTGCCCTGCATCATGATTTCATCTCGTAACTCGATGACGTAGTCATTTGTGTCGCCGCCGCCCGCTCTAATATATATTATTATATGCTATACTAGCAATTCTGGTAGGGAGTCACGATATGCAAACGTTTTATACGATGCACCTTACAATATGAGCCGTAAGGCCTATGCAGAGTTCGATGTGAAATATAATTGAAATAGAAAGCACAAATCATAGTAAGTTTAGAATTACGTTTTACTGAGAGAGAGAGAGAGAGATAGGCCTATAAAAGTATTTTTTTATTAATGAAGCTGACAAATTAACGTAAAATCATATAGAACAGTAATGATTTTAAAGAAGCATCATAAAAAAGGGTTTTTATTTAAAAAAAATCATAGTAACAGGAATCATTCAAAAGAGTGCCATGGAGCCCACGAGCGCCGTGTTGGACAGTCCTGACCTAGTGCATAGATAATATCCCAAATTGTTATTACTTTCTTCATCTTTACAAGAAGAAACTATTGGAATCGTGAAAGTTTTCGACGTATTTACACGTTTTAGGGGTCAGAGAACCCGAAAAATATATTTTGGAGAATGTCAGTCTGTATGTACGTGACACAAATTTTGTGGGTGCTCTATCTCAAGAACTAATGAACGAAATTAAATAAAACTTTAGATTGAGTTAGTCCCTGATATAAACTGGCGCTGATTACTTTTTGCTGCAAATCGCCGAACATGTGGCGCTTCTGTGCTGCCTTTTTCACGATTTCAGAACTAATCTCCAGAACTAATGAACGGATTTTCATAAAACTTCAGATTCCGTTAGTCTTTGATATAATATGATGCTGATTACTTTTTGGTATAAATCGCTCAACAGGTGGAGCTGCTTTCCGGCATTATTCATGATTATCGCAATAGATCTATCACAAAAACTAATGCACGAATTTTCATCAAGCTTCAGTTGCAGTTTGTTCGTGATATTAATCAGTGCTGTTTAGTTTTTGGAGTAAATCGCTCAACAGGTGGCGCTTCTATCCAGATTTTTTTACGATTTCCACAATGGCTCTATCCCAAAAACTAATGCACGTATTTTCATCAAACTTCAGATTCAGTTAGAACTTGACATAAGTTGTTGCTAATTAGATTTTGGTGCAAATCACCTAACCAGTGGTGATGCTATGCTTCATTTTTCAGGAAGTATTAACAGGGCCGAAACAAGCCTTTTTGGCGCCCGGGGCAAACATAGATTTTGGCGCCCCCCGCTCTCCACCACAAAGTAAATTTACAAAAAGAATTTTACTAAGTATCTAATAGACAAATTATTTTTAAATTTAAAATATATAAAACTGAACTACGTAATCAGCTTTGTCAAACATTGATTCATTAAAACCTTGAAAACGGAATCAAAAGGAACCTAATTGCATTTTAATCTTTTTAAACATTTTTTTTTTGTATAGGCTAAATGAGGTTGATATCTAGAAAAAAAAAGGTTTTATTTGTGCATTCCCCCTCCCGTTTGTTTTTATCGTCCCGGGCAGTGTTGATTTCAGGGGGTGGCCCGGGGGGTGGACATTCCCCTTGCAGCAATGAGATGACCCCCCCGGAAGATTTCAGATTTTGTGTTTTCAATGGTCAAAAAGTGCAATCCCCCCCCCCCCCCCTAGAACTCTATAATGTCCCCCGCCGGAGCCACAGAAATCCCTCCCGGAGACAAGTGTCTGAATTCAACACTGGTCCCGGACAGTCATCGCCCATGGCAAGACGGAAAAAAAGGAAGCTCAACGCTGCTCAGCGGAAAAACAAAAACAAATTTCATAGAATTTTTTTATCTAATAGAAAAATCTGACTGAGGGGTCGCTTTATGTTTGGTAGTGGACAATGTCTCACAATAGACTGACCTTGAAAAACGGTAGTGATTCTTCTACGCAGGATGTGATTTAAAAGATAGAAGGCTAAGGCATAGACATGATACTTTTGGAATGGGAGAATGATAAAAGCCTAAGAGAACAGTTCTTTTTTTCTTATTCATTTACAATTTTGTATTGCACACGAATATTTTTATCTATTTGTAAAGTTTAATGCATTTGGTTCAGTTTTCCTTTTAAATTTTCCGGCTGCGAGGCATTTTTATACAAATTTCGTATATATATATATATATATACATTCTTGTATCAAATGTCAACAAAATCTTCATTTTGGCGTCCCCTTCAACTTCTGTTAAAGCGGCGCCCGGGGCACATGCCCCTCTGCCCCCACCCCTAGTTTCGGCCCTGAGTATTAACATGTATGAGATAGAAGAAAGTTTTCGGATTGCCATATTCGACGAGTTTAACTTAAGGCAAGATCTGCTGTATCTGGGCCTATAAATGAAAATATTGTGTTTTATAATGTGAAAATTTAAGTATTTTACAAAGAAATCTTCCATTTAATATTATTTGAAGTATTCTAGGAATTAATTCCCAACCTTCTTACATCTTGTCCAGCACCTATACCAGTGGTGGCAGTTCAAATAAGGAGTATATATTTATATTTTCATATGTGTGTTGAATTAAAATTTGAGGGATAATGGCTGCAGAGGTATACAATAGTTGAACTAGACATCTTCAAGCTACACTTTTTCTTGCTAACTCAGAATGCCAGAATGGGTCTGTCTTCTTTTCTGGGCTTGAGCTTTTTTCTCCCACCCTCTGAAGTCCAAGTTGAGCTAACATTTATTGCTGTAAAAATAAAAGTGTGAGGTTTAATTTAACACTCTCTCCTCCCCAACTTTCAAATATTGAAATTTCAAAAAGGCCAATAAATAGGAAAGTTGCAATCAGCTGATGACGATTATATCAGCCAATCACAACTGCCCGGTTGACATCCAGCCGCACCCATAACCCTCTCAACCACCAATCACAACTGCTCTTCAATGGTTGTTTGACCTCCAATGGTTGATTTATTCTCCAGTTCTCTCTTATCAAGCTACTTTAAACGATAAAAATATTTTATAACTGTGCCAGAGAAAGAGAGCATCAGTTGGTGTATTTTAGTAAGAGTAACTAGAATAGGAACAAGAGAGTGCTCTTTTTGCGACAAATTTTATTGTTATCCACATTCAATATATTTTATGTTCTCGCTAATAAATAAGTGTTAGCCTCATATCTACAGAGCATATATACTCAGACTGGAAGTTTTTGTTAAAAATATGACAAATTCCACAACTTTGCAGTACTTGCATGGGCAAGAATGATTAAACAAGAGATTTTACCATGTCACGTCAGCTGAGAATATATAGAAATAACACCAATAGGCTGAAGGAAGGGCATTTAAATTCTGCTTCCCTGATGACCAAATGGCTCTTGAGTGAAGTCCAGTGAGCCTAGGGTGCTTCTATATTAGTGTGCGGTACATGGGATATACAATTTGATTGATTGAAATGACTTTGGACGAAAAATTAATAGCCAAACATCTTAGAGACCATTTTCACCAAACCAAACTAATAGATTAATTATTCTCACTCGTCTAATCGAACTCATCCGCTCTAGTTTGGATAAAAATTTTAAAACATGTGCTCTGCGCATACGTCCCTATACTCTCATATAGATCTTCACCAATCGCACATTTTGCCCAACTGTGGTTAGGAGGTCATGATGGGGACTATGAGAAATAAAACTTGATTATGTAAAGACGATTTTGGACAAACACTAATCACCAATACCTTAGTGCGCGTGGCAATTGCTAAGTTAATGTTTATTGACTTGGAGAACTCGTTCCACGTTCCGACGAGTTTTGCCAGATTCTAAAATATTGTTTAGCATAGTTTGGACAAAACAGTTAGTCTGAGCAGCCGCCCTATGCGTATATCGCCACTGTTTTATAAATGTTTGTATTGTTTATGACGGCCGATGGACTTTACCCACGAATGGCAACAGCCACGCCTCTTCGGGTATAAACCCTCCGAAAAAGACTGCTTATTGGACGAAGGGGAACCAGTGTTAAAATGTTCTTCACGCCTATTTGTGTTTTCCTTCTGTATACCCGCGCCTGACGTCACATGGGTCGAGTCCATTATGGATTATCTACACGAGAGATGTAGGCCCAAGGGAGGAGTGCCTTTCGTAAGGGAACCTAGCCCGTATTTACATAAGATTAGAAGAAAACCACGGGCAACTTCGAGCGATTAGACCGACGAGCGTGATTGGGTTTGAACGCAGCACCTCATGTCTATCAGCTTTGAAATTAGAACATCTCTCTTGCAATTTACACACCAGATGTGTAAAGTGCGCTGGTGAGCACAAGACTAGAAAATGTGTAAAATATTTTAATATACCCTGTCGGTGTCTGCAGTGTGGGGCTGACTGCTTTGCGAACTATTTCTTTGTCCAAAGTTTTCCCAAAACAAATGCCCTACTAAAGCAAAATCCGAAAGCTAAAGCTAATAACTAGAAAAAAAAATGTCAATGGACTTTAACCACGAGTGGCAACCACCACACTTCTGCGGGTATATCGAAGGTGGATCAGTTTTTAAATGTTTTTCACGCCTATATACGTTTTCCCTCTATATAACTGCAGCTGACGTGACATTGATAAAGTCCTTATAAATTCTACCGGACATTGTTCCCTAGAAAGATTTACCTATCCCAGACATACAAGCGAACATAAAATTGTGGCCCCAAATCCCTCTCTTTGCTTTCAAAATTCTACTAGTTTGGTCCGGTCACAGTTCAGGACACATTTTTGGTCACCGAATTAAGTTCAGTCTCTTAAAATGTTTGAGCAGGTGAAGCCTAATTCCGGATTGTCTATAGAACTTAGTGGCCTAAGCACAGGTTAAGCATACGCTCTATCACTGTTAAAAATATCGTGAAAGATTACCTCTGTTTTTAAAGGCTATCTATTTTCTGACCAATGAGAACGCTCGATGGGTGTCTATGTAACGTTCTCATTGGTCAGAAAATAGATAGCCTTTAAAAACAGAGGTAATTTTTCACGATATTTTTAACAGTGTACATATGCATATGTCTCCACTTTCTTATAGATGCACCGAATAAAGATCTGAATGCGTGCTCAGAATAAGTTTTGTTCACACTATGTTAAACAATAAATCAGAACATCGTAATAAACCCCGTGTAAATTCGATTGACGACTGATACCATGATGTCCCCATGTGAGAGTAGTGACATAAAATTCGATTGATTGAGACGATTTTCGAAAAAATCCAGTCGCCAAGCAACTTTGAGAGAGTCCCAAAATAATGCTTGTTAACATGTCTCACTAGGATCCTTCTATATGAGATTTCCGACATACGCAGAGGACGCAAACACAGACAGACCTTTTTGTCCAAATTATGGCAAAACCATATTTCAAAACTATGCGATTCTCAACTGGACAAGTGGGACAACCTTGGCGATTCTTTTTTGTCCAAGATCGTCTCAACCCATGACGTTATGCTTGGAAACTGACTCCAGACAAACGGTTGCTACGTTGTACTTTCTATTTCATCTGTATATTATACCTATAATTCATAGTATGCATTACGCAGCATGTTCTTATTTATAAAGGTAGCCTACTAGCAGCAACGTAGATTAAACTGAATGTGCATACCGTTGTCATAAAACTGTGCTTTGCAAAAATACACTCGTAAAGTACGAAAGTTGCATGTAGTAGGTAAGAAAAAGGCAATATTAATAACATGAATGGTTCTGAACATTTGTAATCATATCATGAACTAAAAACGCTCAACTGAAGTGACTTTTTTTTTTTTTTTTTTTTTTTTTTTTGAAAATTACTTATTCGAAAATAAAATCAATATGCAGTAATAAAAATAAAAAGAGCACCTTCAAAAAAAATATTTTTTTCTTCCACTCGGCTTCTTACAACGGCCGCAGGCATGCCTGTGGCCTGCAAAAATTTAAAAAGTACTCCTCTCCGGGGAAAAGTAGGGGGGTGGGGGGCATCGCAGGTACATTACTTCAGTAAGTGGTCACAGAACTTTCCAATGATGTATCACACGAAAAGTATCGGCAAATTTTTAAAAAAGTGCACCCCTTTTGGTGGTCAAAAGGGGGATGGAGGGGGGCACCGAAGGTGCATAACATGAATAAACGGTCACATACTTTTTCAAAGATATGTCACATGATGGGTGCCGGAAAAATATAGGGGGGAAGGGCACCGGAGGAGAATAAAATGATTAAGCGGTCACAGGTCTTTCCAACAATATGCCACACGAAAGGTGTTTGCCAAAGTTAGAAAAGTGCCCCCTGGGGGAGGGGTGCTTGGTGCAAAATGAGTTAAAAGGGGGGGGGGAGCTTAATAATGTACAGTCAAAAAGCTTTAAAACGATATGTCACATAAAAAATCCATTTTTTTCCTCCAGGGGTCAAAATAGACCCCAATAATAGAATCCCCGTGGGGAATATCAAATTCGGTTAAGCTTTCAAATGAGGTCAAATCTTGCTGTAGCTTAATAAGGAGCTGAGTCAGAAAACTGCCCTTCTATAGCCCCCCTAGGGGGGCAATGGGAGGAGGGGTAAAGAAAGGTTTCTAATATGAAAGAGTGGTCCGAGGGCTTTCTGATGATAGATCATGAGAGGTTTGAAAATTGACCCCTCCTGTTGGTCCACTCTCGCGCCCCCTGAATAGACCCGAAATTCACCCCAGGGGTGATTGTGACTCAGAGTGAAAAACCATGAAAATTAATTGATACAAAGTGAAAAACCCTGAAAATTATCGATGCAAAATATACCAATATCAATTTATATAACAACTGATTCTGCAACAGCATGACAATCGAATGACATATTTCTGCTATTGTTTGAAATATACAAATTGCAGAAAAACATAATTCGGTAAACTTACATTAATTTCACTGAAAGCTAAATGACTTCATCAAATGGAGAGTCAGGGGAGATTCCGAGTGAAATTTTTTTTTTCGGAAATTAACATCACATTTTCGGAAATACATCGGCGGCAGCGGGGAATTACGGTTTTTCGCGATCTTTTGACGAAATTTGCCGTTTTTTCGCGATCCTTTTAACGAAATTTACCGTTTTTTCGCGATCCTTTTTACGAAATTTGCCGTTTTTTCGCGATTCTTTTTACGAAATTTGCCGCTTTTTCGTTATCTTTTGTAGGAAATTTGCCGCTTTTTCGATCTTTTGATAGAAATTTACCGTTTTTCGCGATTTTTTGGTGAAATTTCCTATTTTTTTCACGATCTTTTGACGAAATTTGCCGTTTTTTCGCGATCCCTTTTTACGAAATTTACTGTTTTTCGCGATTTTTTTATGAAATTTGCCGCTTTTTCGCGATCTTTTGACGAAATTTTCTATTTTTTTCACGATCTTTTGACGAAATTTGCCGTTATTTCGTGATCTTGTGGGGGAAAATTGGCCGTTTTTTCGCGAAAATGCAATTTTACTTCTAAGCGGCTAAGTATTAGAGAAAAAAAAGAAAAAAGAAAGAAAATAGAAATTTTGTTTGTTTTCTTAGCTTTACTCTTACACAAGGTAAATTTATTTTTCCTGCTTTCTTCCTGGGTATGCAATTCTAAACATTGTTGTACTGAGATTGAGATGGATAACACTTCCCAGCAACTTCTCTGAAAGGAGAGGGGCAGCAGAGAGGGAGGGGGAGAGATTCACTCCTGGCTCTAATTATGTGTTTTTTCAGCGATCCTTTCACGAAATTCGCTTTTTTCTGCGATCTTTCGCGAAATTTGCATTTTTTCGCGATTCTTTGACGAAAATCGCGTTTTTTCCCCCCGTGATTCTTTAACAGAGTTTGCATTTTTCTTGCGATCCTTCGACGATATTTCCGTTTTTCTAGCGATCCTTTGACGAAAAAAGCGTTTTCCAGCGATCCCCGAAATGGGGGGGGGGGGGTTAATCCCTCCCGGTTTTAATTATGCGTTATTGCTACGAAATTCGTGTTTTTTCGCGATTCTTTAAAGAAATTGTTTTTTTTTTTGTGATCTTTTAATGAAATTTGCGTTTCCCCCTCGATCCTTTGACGACATTTCCGTTTTTCCAGCGATCTTTGGACGAAAATCACGTTTTCCCCCCGATCTGTTGACGAAAATCTTGTTTTTTTCTTTCGCAATCCTTTGCAAATTTTGCACTTTTTCGCGATCTTTTGACGAAATTTGTGTTTATTTCGCGATAATTAGACGAAATTAGTTTTATTTCGAGATCCTTTGACATAATTCGCGTTTTTTACGCGATTCTTTGGTGAAATGTGTTTTTTTTTTCGCGATTCTTTAAACAAATTCGTGTTTTTTCCGCGATTCTTTAACGAAATTTACGCTTTTCCCACGATCCTTTGACGAAAATCGCGTTTTTCCCATGACCTTTTAACGAAAATCGCATTTTCCCCGTGATTCCGGAATGGGGTAAATCCTTCCCGGTTCTAATTATGTGTTTTTTTCTGCGGTCCTTTGACAAAATTCGCGTTTTTCCGCGATTCTTTAAAGAAATTCATGTTTTTTTCCCCGTGATCCTTTAACGAAATTCGCGTTTTTCCCGCGATCCTTTGACGAGATGTCTATTTTCCCCGCGTTCCTTTGACGATATGTCTGTTTTTCCGGCGTTTCTTTGACGTATGTCCGTTTTTCCCGCGATGTTTTTACGAAAATCTTAGTTTTTTTTGGGGATCCTTTGCAAAATTCGTGTTTATTTCGAGATTTTTAAACGAAATTTCCGTTTTCCCGCAATCCTTTGACGAAATTGTCAATTTTTTTCTCGGCGATCATGTCGAAATTCGCGATATTTTTTTATGTCCGAATTTTCCACTAAACGTAACGATCTCATAAACCCGGAAGGATAGATCGAAAAACCCGGAAATCCGGGCTACACCCTGAACACAATCACCCCTGGTGTTTGTTATGTCATCAAGTGATTTTTAATTCTACTTTTTTTTGTTTTTTTATTAATGTTTTACTAATTTATTTTTTCTTTCGTTATATTTTTTCTTTCGTTATTTAAAATAAAATTATGTAAATTTGTATAATTTGGTGAAATTGGTCGACGGGACAATCAAGTAGTACCCACATTAATAACACATTGATAATTACTCCTCACATTAGCCATATACTGCTCTTAACTTTTTCTTTCATTAAATTTGTGTTGAAATAAAGATTCCTTTTATAAAGCCTTGAAACAAATGATAAACGTTTTGTGCTACTTGTACTTTTCTTTACATTGGTTTTTACATATTTCTATCGTAACATAAGGTATTTTAATACATCTTATCAGTTTTTTAAATACTCTGGGAGAAATTTTAATTTTGAAATGCAACCCCTTTTTGCTGCTGCAGTGTTTATACAAATCTACATATTTTGGCTGATTTGCATGAAACTTGATATAAAGGCTGTGCATATATAATCATTTTAGCGTGGGGGAGAAGTCTGACACTTGGTTGTCATAAGATATTTCTGGGGAAAAGGGGTATTGTTTTTTGAAATTGTTATTTATTTATCCAAACAATATATTTTTTTGTTATTTATTTTTTTTTTTTCGTTACATCAAAATATTCGTACCTTTTAAATAGTAACTATCTCTTTTAGATGTTAATTGATATAAAGTTATTTAAATGCAAAACCATATCTTTATATCGCTGCAAACGTACAAAAGTAAAAAGGAAAGTTTAAAGTAATTGTTGAACACTTAAATCAAAAAGAAAAATCGTCTCTGCCCTCCTGGACACCCGTTTAAAGTAATTTTTGCACACAAAAAGAAAAAGCAAATTTTATTTTTTGGAAAGGAGGGATCATATCCCTCCCCAGTCAATAAAAAAGTAGTTTGGTTTTTCTCAGTGTTTCACTATTTTAAATATTGTTTTTTTTCACAGTCAGAGAAAAAGAAAATTTAGCTAATAAAATTTTGAAAATTCAGGGGACGGCAATTGCATTTTCTTGTTTTCCTTGTGAACAATCATGCTTGAAAAACGCTTTATTTGTATTAATTTACACGTAATTAATGTCAATGCAAAAGAAATTACTGTGCAAACAAAACTGGTACATTCATTTCGATACAAATACGAATGTAAACAATCAAACATGACTGTTCCCCACCCTCCAACCTGCAAATATACGCAGGAGCAAGCCAAGTTCATATGTGATGCCGTAGTGTAAACGCAATTTTTTTCGATCCTTGGGCCTGAAAGACCCAAAGGACCTGACAGGCCATATAGTGTAAATGCAGCATAAGTGTACAGCCTCATCCAAAACAGTATGTGTACATGACATATCAAGGTCTCGACTGAGTTCATTAGCCAGCTTCATTCATCATCTTGTTTCAAAATGATGTCCATTTCAATAAAATTTAAAAAAACAAAAGAGCTCAAAAAATTAGAAATTTTAAAAGTCTTTTCTTTTAAGTATACCCTGAATCCCTGATACAAAGATTCTGTCAAATTTTTTCATCTTTATCTTAAAAAATATCTCAGACATAGCAGTTTGAAATTTTAGGGTGGTTGAAATTTTGACATAACTAGTTTCGTGAGGTAGCAGCATTTGTATATATAGTGTTGACTCTAAGCCGCTTTGATATTGAAATAAAATGTCTTGATTTATAGTATTATTTTTCTTTTTTTAGGGTTACATACTTAAAAAGTAGAAACAGAACCATTATAAGATCACTCGTGTGTCTGTCTATCCATCTGTCACAGACATTTTACTCGTAAACTATAGAACATGGAAAGTTCAAATAGGGGTCAAGTAATAAAGACTATTGTTGACCCAGATATTTTCATATTATTAAACATTTACAAATATTTTTATTAAAAAATGTAGAGGGACTAACAAAGTTACTTGAAAAAAAAAAAAAAATCTTTTCTTTGTATATCGTGTGTAAGCTTCCGTAATGCTGAACCCAAAAATACATTTCTTTTAATTTTAGGTATTATATTTTCAGAGATATAGTCGCAAATGTAGTGTAAAAATATGTTTCCTCCCCCTCCCTTTATTTCCGAATCTACTAAAACTAAAATTATGAGAAAATTTGATGTGGTACACGGTAATATAAACCTTGCAGGAAAATTATAGCGATTACCCTAGGTCACATAGTTTTTGAGAAAAGCGTATTTTACCGTTACACACAAATTTCAACTTGTGGGCATTCAGCAAAGTTGTTGAGGAGAACTGAAGGTACCTATCGTAGCAGAAGTATAAAAGCATTGTTGATAATAATTTTTTTAAAAAATCATCGGTAATTAGTCAAGATATTAACCCTTAAAGAGACACTTTGGACACATAATGACAGTCGTGGCGTGCTTCTATGTACCATCGGCTTTTAAAGTCTAGATAACAACTTTTAATGATACATTTGTGTAATACAATCTCCAGTAGCAGTATAAAAGAAATAAACGTTAAATTGTTAAAAACAGACTAATTTAATTAGATTTAACCACATAAATACTATGGGATTCACCAGTAGTTTGCATTGAGTAGATCTCTCAATACGCTTCCCGTGCCTTTAAAAGTTAATTAAAAACCTATCTGGAAAAACGCGGCACGGACCAAGGCAGCATTCCTACTTTGCAATCTCCTTTCGAAATTGAACTTTTACAGTATACCCATTCATACTTTTCTAGTATATATACCACTATACCAAACTCTACGTTGTATAGTTTTTTACAAAGCCTTATTTTTCTTTTAGTAACGATTTTTTTAACAATAGAGTTAATGATTCATAGATTTATTGTACGGAATCCTCTGAGCATGAGTAGTACTCGCACTTGACCATTTATTTTTGAATAAAATAAGTGTAATATTTATATTTTAAATGAAATGAATGCAGTACAAACAAATGATTGTGACAAGAACACTATTTGTCAATTTATCAACTGTGCCTGACTAACAAAAAATACAGTTTTTCTCAAAGAACTATTATTATAGTAATAAAATACAGTCAAGGATCTATAATCTGCAATTTTCTATAATTCGCATTGCTTAATGAATGTAAACAAATTTACAAATTCTTGGTCCAAAAATGATTTTTTAAAAGAAATATCTAAAAATTTAAATATAAAAGTAAATATAATCAATTTTTTAATAAAAGAGTTTGAAAAATGCATTTTTTGAGATAGCATATTAAATTAATTATATTTAACATTTTTATTTTCATGTTATACTGAATATTGAATTAAAACAGTGTCCAGAAAAAAGAAAATGACATATAATCCATAATACTCCATAATCTGCACAACCCTTGGTCCCGCAGATTAAAGAACTTTGCCTGTACATCAGAAGGAAGTGCTAGGGATTTTTAAAAAGTTGTGCTTTAGATATTAATTTAAGCATGTATAATGTTATGGTATTATTTTCGTTGGGGTTTGTGATATTCTTTCATTAGTGCAGGATTTCGGTAAAGACAGTCCTTTCATTACATACAAAAATTTCATTGTTCTGGTGAAAGAAATACCATATAATTATATTTGCTGAGTGAAATGTATCTAAAATGAAAATTTCCCTTCGTCCCTAGCGATTTTGTCTTAACAAATTTTAGTACATCAGTTTTCTATTAACTTAACAATTAATAATGAACTTTAAAGTAAAATAAATCTGTGAAAACACAACAAACATAATCTGTAAAAAGTTTCAAAACATTTTTCAGAGTTTCAAATGTGCCATCAGATTTATTTTAAGAAACATATCTACAGCACACATTCAATTTGTTCATGTTAATTAATATTAAAAGAATGCTTAATTTTAGAGCAGTGATAAGTGCTATAAAGGGAAAGCTAAAAGGCTGACATTTTATGACTTGTGAATATTGTTAATGAATATTAATGTATGCTCAATTTCTTGAATTATATCATTTATTTTAAGTATTGATTTTACATTAGTATTTAATTAGTTTTGTAATTTGATAAATTCTAATACAGAAAAATAAAGAAATAACAAGAAATTTAAATATAATAATGAGAAAAACAATTTTTGTAGAAACGAAGAAATTGCAAAGGAAGCAAAATTTACGAATAAGTTGTGATAATTTCTAAAATAATCCTTTCATGCTTTTATTAATAATAATTTTTTTTTAAAAATGCATCCTGGTTTGACATTACAGCCTAGTATATTAAAATACGGTTATATATATATATATATATATATATATATATAAAATACATATATACAATAGGCGTTACGATTGAGATATTTAATAAATATGGAAGTTTCCGTTCGCAATATGTCAATCGATCGTTATATTTTTTGTAACTACAAATTTTCATTTACTTCATAATAAATAATCTTGAGTGAAAAATCATTTTTTTATTATATGATTATAGCTGCTAATGGAACCTTTTTATCCACCGTATATTTAATAAATATTTAGGTGATAACTTGTAACACTGATTTTATTAATATTCTTAAATATATTATCTAATATAATGTTTTTTATAAGCTATTATCCTGGTTAATAAATAATAATAGCTTTTTGTTTACAATTTAAGTATGTCAACAAATGTATACGAGGTTGCCAGAAAATCGCCAAGAAAATCACCAAATCTCCCGCTCCATTAGCGGTGATGACGTCAAAAACATGGAAAAATATGGACATCACGTGACTCGTTGCCACCTAACGAATTGGTCTATAGGGTCATTCCATGCAAAATGAGCAAATCTGTGGCAGACATGTCACAAATTTTAATGAAAATCCGTCTATATGTAGATCATATCTCTTTATGAGTAAATTAAAATAATAGATTTCAGAATTGTTTATTTAAGTATTAAAATATACATTAAAAATGGATGCAAAATCGAGGTATTGTCTACATGCTTAAAATTTCAATTCTGATTATCTAATGCCTTAGGAATGCAAAGATTATATTAAAAATTATTTATAATTAGGAATGAATAATAATTAGCAGATTGGCGTAAGTTAGTAATTGTATTTTTATTCCGTAATGAGATAAAAATTATTTTTGAAAAATTTTGAGGTAAAAATGCAATATTTCTATTCCTCCTTTACACACGAAGGACAGCACTGACAACTTGAAAATTGCTTGACCTTATAGCTAAAAGTATATATTTTAAATATCGAAAGTTTCATTCTTCCCATTTTATTCCTTAATGAATAAAAAATTAATAGTAAAAAATGTTGAGGGTATAATGCAATATTTCTATCACTTCTTTTTAAGTGAAGGAAAGCTTTATTAAACTTTTAAATTATTTGACATTATAGATAAAAGTGTATATTTTCAAGATATAAACTTTTATTCTTGCTTTCAGTTTATTTTTGGCTATTAATATATTTATTTTAAACTACAGTACTTTTCCTTTTGAAATCGTGCAATATAGTAAAAAAACGTGCGCGGATTCAAAGAAAAGCTCTTGGAATGCAACAAATATTATTTTATTAATCCAGTTTTGTGACGTTGGGAATCAAAAGGCAATCATGAATTTTTTTTTAGCATATCATGGACTTATTGATCTTTATGTCTGTGCAATAACTGTAATGTCAGACATTTCCTTCATTATTTTTTTGCCTATCAATAAGGGGAAAAATTACGATTTTGTCATTTTTTTTAAGTTTCTAAATTTTTTTAAAGGTGAAGGAAATACATGGCAACTTAAAAACTTTAGCAATTCGACCTTAATATGTAACACTACATCAGGCATCAATTTCACAGATGTTTTTGAATTCCTTTAATTTTTATAACGTTTTTAATTTTCTCAAAATTGACAAATTTTACAACAAATTTAAGATTAATCATGACGTTACCAAATTATTATTACTAAATAAATATGAAGATAATTTTCCAGAGATTACAATATAACAAAAAGATTTAATTTGTGTTAAATCGTTTTCAAGATACGGAACTTCAAACTTGCAACTCTGAACGATTATACACATGCCATTCTATGTCACAAGTTTTTTTAAATGTCCAGAACTTCCAAAATTTTTTATTTATTTATTTATTTTATTTTTTTTTGTCGAGATATTTTGCAATGCTCTATTTGAATATGAATTGAATCTGTGTATCAAATTTTATTAAAATCAGTTACTATGCAGCCACGACTTTTTTTAAATTTTTGCTCATTTTGTGTGGAATGACCTAATATGTTGTTGTTTATTAATAACTCAGTCATTTTATGCTGTGAGGGCAATATTATAGGATCTTTGCGATTTGTCTCGGTGGAGACATTGGTATGTACTATGTACAGACCAAGTTACATCCAAATCGGTTCATAAATACGCCTGTTATCGCGTGACAAAAATCAGGTCGTTTTAAAATGTCAGCCACAATAGAAATTCAAAATGCTATAAATCAGCCATTTTTTTAGATATAGACGAAAAAAAAAACTGTTCCGGAATCTTTGTATTAAGGTCAAACACATACGAAAAAAATCTTTTTCATTTTCCAATTTTTTGGTATCTCATTTAAATTTTAAATTTTTTAAATTTCTACAATGGCCGCCATTTTGAAACAAGATGACGGATGAAGCTGGTCAACGAACTCGGTCGAGATATTTGTATGTACTATGTACACACCAAGGTATATCTAAATCGATTCATAAATAAGCCTGTTATCACGTGACAAAAATCAGGACGTTTCAAAATGTCAGCCACGCTAGAAATTCACAATGCTATAACTCAGCCATTTTTTAAGATATAGACGAAACAAAAACTGCTCCCGAATCTTTTTTCAAGGTCAAACACATAAGAAAAAAATATTTTTTCAATTTTCAATTTTTTGGTACCACATTCCAAATTTTTAAACAAGATGGCGGATGAAGCTGGCCAACGAACTCGGTCGAGACATTGGTATGTACTATGTATAAACGAAGTTACATCCAAATCGGTTCATAAATACGCCTTTTATCGCGTGACAAAATTCAGGACGTTTCAAAATATCAGCCACGTTAGAAATTCAAAATGCTATAACTCAGCCATTTTGTAAGATATAGACGAAACAAAAACTGCTCCAGAATCTTTGTATAAAGGTCAAATACATAAGAAAAAAATATTTTTCCATTTTCAATTTTTTGGTACCACATTTCAAATTTTTAAATGGCCGCCATTTTGAAACAAAACGACGGATGAAGCTGGCCAACGAACGCGGTCGAGACATTGGTATGTACTATGTACACACCGAATTACATCGAAATCGGTTCATAAATCGAGAGTTACAGTATGACAAAGGTAAGATATATATAAATTTGTAGAAGTTATTGTTTGTAAAATGTTAATATATAGATGATTTGAATAAGTAGACGTTTGAATCACAACACATACACTTTAATACAATTCTATAAGGGTAACTTTACATCACTTCGTTGATACTTTTCTAAATACAGCACTTTTCTCACTTAAAACTTACAACATATTTCTTACGAATAATTTGATTAGGCTTAACAATACCTTCCTTGGCATCTGATAAGCCGATGCTTCATGTACAACATTATTTTATAGACTGACTCTTTTCTAATTTTTGAATATGTCCAAATTTTGATCTCGTGATCGTAAATTTTCATTACTCGTGCTTTCAAATTATGGATAATAAAAATACCAGAGCATCAGTTAATTTGTTGATAAATCACGTCATAAAGAAATTAAGTATGTTTAAATTCAAATCCTACAAATCGGTCATCCTGACATGATGGCGTCCCGACATCATCATCTTGGCTTATTATTTTTCTTTCACATAAAATTTTGATTATTGGTTCAATACACATACACGTATACTTAATCTATACGACTCGTCCAGGAGTTTAACCCATAGACCACGGCTTCATGTATTCAGCCCCGGTTGACGTCTTCCCTGGACCTTCATGATCTCCTACTTTCTTTACTTCATACCGATCATGATTCTTGGCTGCAGTTATCTCATATGGCGCCAAATATTTTTCTTTAAGTTTGATAGTATTGCCAAATTGCGTCCTCTTTATGGCGACGATATCTCCTATTTTGTATTTTCGTGGCTGTTTTCTTTTCTTATCAAACTGCACCTTGTTTTCTTCTTGTATTTTGAGTATATTTTTCTTTGCTTCTTCTCTCATGGCTTCGCGTTCTTCCATCATACATTCGGTAAATTCTTCTTCCAAAATTTTCTTGATGTTCTGCATGTCACTGTCCTTCATTTTAACTCCTGTCATTAATTCAAAAGGACTATACTTGGTGCTTCGTGTTACTGTGCTATTGATAATTCTTTGGAATTTTGGTACATACTTATACCACTTGGATTCATCATTATATGCTTCAGGTTGAACTAAAATTTCGCCTGTAGATCTTTTTGCGTTATTGTATTCTTTTTCTTTAACATTTTTTGTATTATTTTCAATAGGATTATCTGTTATTTTCTGATCAGAATTGTTTTTGGACTTTTTCTTTCTAACCGTTTTCCTTTTAGGTCTTTTTCTACTCTTTTTGTGTTTAAAATTATTAGTATCTCCACAAATAGTAATTGAACAGGTATTATTTTCTGTTTTCTTCTCAGTATCTTTACCTTCGGATCTCTCCTGCCAATTTGAGGTGCTCCATCTGATAATATCATTACCTAAATACTGTCGTACTTGTTTGTTGATGATTTCCTGCTCAACTAAAGAGAATCTTTTTGGACGTTCGCAGATAGGTTTTTTATCTTCCGTTAGTATTTTCATGTTAAATCCATTATCTTTCGTTTTGCAGGATTTTATTAATCCTCGTATTTCTTCTCTGTTAGCTGAATTTGTAATATGAGTTAAATCTATTCCGCCATTTTCGCAGTCGATATTAACCGTATCTTCGTAACCTCGATTATCGTTACTTATATTTGATGTGGCTACTTCATCTGTTTTGAAAGGAACTTTATTAATTTTAATGTAACCTACTCGTACTGTATTGTCGTTTATTATTCTAACAACATCTTTTTCTACTCTTAACGTCAGGCCTTCGATTGCTTTTCTACCTATTATTAAATCATAGTCAGTTTCTTGTACCACGTAAAATTTATCTTGTATTTCTATACCATCTACATAAACTTTATGCAAGAAAAAACCCGTTGTCTTAATCTCTTCTCCACCTAAGCCCGATATAGATATATTGTCGCTGGTTAACTTTGGCGCGTTTATTTCAGTATGATATCTTGACTTGGCAATTGAAATATCACTCCTTGTATCAATTATTATGTTTGTTTTTATTCCTTGAATATCAAGAATTATCCCTTTCTTACCATTTAACGTGCCCATATTAACTACTTTTCTTTGCATGTTTTGGCTCCAATCTTGGTATTTCGTTTCTCGCCAATTTTGATTACGTTGCGGGTTATAATTTGAATAATTTTGTTGCGTTTTACTTCCCATGGTACAATTCTTACTCACGTGATCAGGTCTGCCACAATTATAACATATTATATGTGCCTCGTTTCTTCCATGGTTCACATTGTGCCTATTGTCAACTTGGCGCCTTTTCGAATTGGCGTAGTCAGCCACTCTCGATCGTTTATCCTCAAAACTCCCACTTGTATTCCTTATAGCTTGTTTATTGCAAACCCTTCGTGCCGTTTCATAAATATCTAATTTGTTTACTAAGTCGTCTATCTTTTTTATTTCTAGCAATTCCTCTGCAAAATGTGTCTTTGTTTCCGCAGGTAAATTATGCCTAATTTGATTAACTACAATTAATTCCGATAATTCCTCAAAGCTATCTATTTCAAGGCCGTCGGTCCATTGTTTGAAATATACCTTGATCTCATAAGCGAAATCGCGCCAATTTGCCAATGGCTCTTTTTTTGAGTGAGAAAAATTTCAGCTTAAACTCTTCTGGCGATAGTTTGTACCGTTTTAAAAGAATACTTTTTATGCAATCATAATCATGCACTTCAGGTTCACTCTCTCTGGTTATTATATTAATCGCATCTAATGGCATTAGGTTAATTAAATAGCTGACCCACTCTTTTAGGTAGCTTTCTTTACAAAAAGCTACCTATTGCAGCCGTTCGGAGGAAAGCGATTTCAAAAAATTTTGGTATATTTTCATCGATCATGACCCCTAGATCCCGAAACCACCCTCCGTTCAAAATTGATATATATATATATATATATATATATATATATATGACCTATGTCACACTGTAACTCTCGTATTTATGAACCGATTTGGATGTAATTCGGTGTGTACATAGTACATACCAATGTCTCGACCGAGTTCGTTGGCCAGCTTCATCCGCCATTTTGTTTCAAAATGGCGTCCATTTAAAAATTTAAAATTTGAAATGTGGTACCAAAAAATTGAAAATGGTAAAATATTTTTTCTTATGTATTTGACCTTTATACAAAGACTCCGTAGCAGTTTTTGTTTCGTCTATATCTTAAAAAATGGCTGAGTTATAGCATTTTGAATTTCTAGCGAAGCTGACATTTTGAAACGTCCTGAATTTTGTCACGCGATAAAAGGCGTATTTATGAACCGATTTGGATGTAACTTCGTTTATACATAGTACAGACCAATGTCTCGACCGAGTTCGTTGGCCAGCTTCATCCGCCATTTTGTTTAAAAATGGCAGCCATTTAAAATTTTAAGAAAAATTTAAATTTAAATGTGGTACCAAAAAATTGAAAATTGAAAAAATATTTTTTTCTTATGTGTTTGACCTCGATAAAAAGATGCGGGAGCAGTTTTTGTTTCGTCTATATCTTAAAAAATGGCTGAGTTATAGCATTTTGAATTTCTAGTGTGGCTGACATTTTGAAACGCCCTGATTTTTGCCACGTGATAACAGACGTATTTATGAACCGATTTGGATGTACCTTGGTGTGTACATAGTACATACAAATAACTCAACCGAGTTCGTTGGCCAGCTTCATCCGCCATCTTGTTTCAAAATGGCGGCCATTTAAAAAAATTAAATTTAAAATGAGATACCAAAAAATTGGAAAATGAAAAAGTGTTTTCTTCGTATGTGTTTGACCTTAATACAAAGATTCCGGAACAGGTTTTGTTTCGTCTATATCTAAAAAAATGGCTGAGTTATAACATTTTGAATTTCTATTGTGGCTGACATTTTAAAACGACCTGATTTTTGTCACGCGATAACAGGCGTATTTATGAGCCGATTTGAATATAACTTGGTCTGTACATAGTACATACCAATGTCTCGACCGAGTTCGTTGGCCAGCTTCATTCGCCATCTTGTTTCAAAAGGGTTGTCATTTAAAAAAAAAAAATGTAATTTAAAATTTAAAATGAAGTCTTAAAAAATTGGAAAATGAAAAAGATTTTTTTTATGTGTTTGGCATTGATACAAAGATTCTGGAGCAGTTTTTGTTTCTGAAAATTTGTTCTTTTGTTTATATCTTAAAAAGTGGTTGAATTATAGCACTTTGAATTTCTATCATGGCTAACACTTTGAAACGATCTTGTATTTGTCTCACAATACCACACGTATTCGCCTATTTCGATGGAAGAAGGCATGTGGATAGTATACATCAATATCTCGACCAAATTCGCTGGCCAGCTTCATCAGCCATCTTGTTTCAAAATGGCGGCCATTAAATTAAAATATATATATATTTAAAATGAGGTGCAAAAAAATTAGAAATTGAAAAAGGTTTCTTTCTTAAGTATTTGACCTTGATATAAGGATTCAGGAGCATTTTTTGTTTGTCTTTATCTTAAAAAATGGCTCAGATATAGCAGCTTCAATTTCTAACGTGGGTGACATTTTGAAAAATCTGATTTTTTGCCTGCGACAGCACTCGTATATATCAACCGATTCCGATGTGAGTGAGCATGTGCACAGCAATTACTAAGGTCTCGACCAAGTTCACTGGTTAGCCTCATCCACCATGTTGTCTTCTCACCAAATATAAGTTACTTTAAATAAAAGCATTTTGGATAAAGCTGACTAATTTCGCGAAATTTTCATTCATAATGATTTAGTATTGATAAAAATTAGTATTGAATCTCCTACATTCGGTTTCCACTTAATTGAGCTTCGTGTGTTTGAATAATATAAGTTGGCTTTTTTAAAATAAGGAATATGAAAGCTACCTCTTCCTCCCGGCACTGGCCGGAAGGACTTTTTTATCAATGCCCGTTTGCGCCATTTGCCTTTCATACATAGCCAAGTATAAACTAATATCATTCGTACTATCATATTTTGTTAATAATCTAAGCAATTCATATTGCTTACCTGGATTTGTCCTTGTGTTCACATCGATGTGTTGTCTTCAATTTTCTTGCAGTTGCATTTTCTTAATTTCAAATTCTCTTTCGCGATCTTTTTCTTCCAATTCTATTTTCCATTTTCAGTTTCTTTTCTTCGATCTCTGCACGTAATTTCTTTTCTTCAAGTTCCGATTCCGCTTGTGCTTTTCTAGCTGCCACAATTACTTCTAGGCGGTCCTTTATAAAATCTTCATCGTAATCTTCCCAGTTTTTAATTAGCTTTATTAGGACATGGATTGTCGGTTTTTCTGGTGGTTGAATTCTGCATTCCTTGCAGAGATCTATTAGATCAATTCTTTTAGCTTTATTTAAGGATACCATGTTTTTCAAAGTTGTACTTGGATAAATATGACTACGGTTTTTACACACTTGTCTTGTTCATTCACAATCCATTTTTTGACACTGGCGATTGTCAACAATTTCTCTTCGATTAATATTTTACTATCTATTCCACTAATAGTTGCTTAACATCCCGGCACCGAGACCCCAAATTTGTAGAAGTTATTGTTTGTAAAATGTTAATATATACCGGGTGTCCCAAAAAGGACTGACTGATTTTAAAATTCCATAACTTCCAAACGGTGACAGGTATTAAAAAAATTCTTGCAGGAGAGTTATGCATAAAGTCAAAAGTTTTTTTACAGTGATTTTCGATTTTAGTTCGAATTACAAACAATAGATGGCGCTGCGATGAATAGAGGCTAAATTCAGGCTCGATTTTTGGTACTTCATGGCCCGGATAATACATTTCCATCTCCTTTTTCTGCATGGAACAGAAATGACCAAAAATCGAGCCTGTATTTAGCGACTATTGCTTACAGCGCCATCTATTGTTTGTAATTCGAACTAAAATAGAAAATCACTGTAATAAAACTTTTGACTTTATGCATAACCCTCCTGCAAGAATTTTTTTAATATCTGTCACCGTTTGGAAGTTATTGAATTTTAAAATCAGTCAGTCCTTTTTGGGACACCTGGTAGATGATTTGAATTAGACGTTTGAATCACAACACATACACTTTAATACAATTCTATAAGGGCAACTTTACATCACTTCGATGATACTTTTCTAAATACAGCACCTTTCTCACTTAAAACTTACAACATATTTCTTACGAATAATTTGATTAGGCTTAACAATACCTTCCTTGGCATCTGATAAGCCGATGCTTCATGTACAACATTATTTTATAGACTGACTCTTTTCTAATTTTTGAATATGTCCAAATTTTGATCTCGTGATCGTGAATTTTCATTACTCGTGCTTTCAAATTATGGATAATAAAAATACCAGAGCATCAGTTAATTTGTTGATCAATCACGTCATAAAGAAAATAAAGTATGTTTAAATTCAAATCCTACACACACACACATATATATATATATATACATATATATATATATATATATATATATATGGATATATATATATATGTCATATGCTAATTGAGAAATCCGGCTCTTTGCAAAAAGCCGGGCTAATTTGAGAATCCATCTCCCTTTTTCCAATTAGCCTGATATTTTTCAGGCTTATTGCAAAGAGCCTAGAAAGCATTAGGCTAATTGAAAAATGACCACTTATTATCCGATCAGGGTGATATTTTTAGCTCACAGGCTACCAAAGGCTGAGAGCTTATGTGACCGCCGATTCTGTATGTACGTGTGTACGTACGTAACGCGATAACTCTTGATAGAAATATCCGATTTGCTTCAAAAAAATTTTTCTAGGTTCATTCTGATAAGGTGCTTCCCTGATTAGTTTTTGGGGTTCATTGGTTAAGGATAAAGGGGGAAAAGGAGGGCTAGTTCCCTCCCCTTAATTTATATAAATGGGTTTTTCATGCAGAAATATGCGATTTGCTATAAATTTGGTATATCGGTTAATTATGTTAAGCAGCTTCCCTGATTACATTTGGAAGATCATTATTATGTATAAAAGGGGCAATTGCTTTTCCCCTTAATTTAGATAAATGCGTTTTTCATGTAGAATTATTCGATTAGCTCAAATTTGGTATACTGGTTTATTAAGTTAAGGAGCTGCCTTGATTAGATTTCGAGGTTCATTAGTTACATATAAAGGGAGGAAAGGGGGGGGGCTATCGCCCTTCCCGTAATTTAGATAAAAGGATTTTTCATGCAGAAATATGCGATTTGCAATAAATTTGGTATACCGGTTTATTATGTTGAGCTTCCCTGATTAGATTTGGAGGTTCATTAGTTAAGTATAAAGGGAGGAAAGGGGGCTAGACACCCTCCCCCGTTAATTTAGATAAATGGGTTTTTCATGCAGAGTTGTTCGATTTGCTCCAAATTTCGTATACCGGTTTATTATGTTAAGGTGCTTCCCTGATTAGATTTGGGGATTTATTGGTTAAGTATAAAGGATGGACAGGGGCTAGTGTCATCTTAATTTAGATAAATGGGTTTTTCATACAGAATTATTAGATTTGCTTCAAATTTGATATACCAGTTTATTACGATGTGGCTTCCTTCATTTGATTTGGAGGTTCATTGGTTAAGTATAAAAGGGGAGAAAGGGGGGCAATTGCCCCTCCCCTTAATTTAGATAAATGGGTTTTCATGCAGAATTATCTAATTTAGTTTCATTTTTTTTTCTAGGTTCATTCTAATAAGGAGCTTTTCTGATTAGATTTGAAAGTTCATTGGTTCAGAATAAAGGGAGAAATGGGGGAGCTAATACCCCCCCCCCCTTAATTTAGTGAAATGGTTTTTTTATGCAGAATTATCTGATTTGCTTCAAATTTGGTATACCAGTTTATTACGTTAAGTAGCTTCCCTGATTAGATTTGGAGGTTCTTTGGTTAAACAGAAAGGGGGGCAACGGGGACTAATCCCTTCATTTATTTTTCTAGGGGCATTATTCTTTGAAATAAGAGTATAATATACAATTAGTGTGAATAGCCTGTGAACTCAATGCCATCAGTTTAACTGGGCAATTTTCTTTTTATTAGGTTTATTAACGCATAACCCTACCCAAACCCGAAAATTAAATTACAACAGACCGTACCCGATCCGAGCAAGACAAAATAATTTCAGTCTACATGCAACCCGACCCGAACCTGAGAGTTCCATTGGAAAAAACCCGAAATCCCGAACCAAATCTGATAACCGACAAAAATATTCCAAAGATCCATAACCGGATCCGAACAAGACAAATTAGTTTCCATGGACACGCAACGCTACCAGAACCTAAAAATTCCATTCAAAGTCAACCTGAAACCCGTCCCGAACCAAATCTTAACCGACAAAAATATTCCAAAGAACTATAACCCGATGCAAGCCAGACAAAATAATCTCCGTCCACCGGCAATCCGATCCGAACCTGAAAGTTCTAATTGAACTCAATCTGAAACCTGGTTGTGGTCGGTTTTCGGGTTGACTTCAAATGGAACCTTCAAGTTCGGATCCGGTTGAAAAAAAAATAAACTAAATTAGATAATTCTGCATGAAAACCCATTTATCTAAATTAAGGGGAGGGGCAATTGCCCCCCTTTTATGCTTAACCAATGAACCTCCAAATCAAATGAAGGAAGCCATATCGTAATAAACTGGTATATCAAATTTGAAGCAAATCGAATAATTCTGTATGAAAAACCCATTTATCTAAATTAAGGGGACACTAACCCCTGTTCCCCCTTTATACTTAACCAATAAATCTCTAAATCTAATCAAGGCAGCTCCTTAACATAATAAACCGGTATACGAAATTCGGAGCAAATCGAATAACTCTGCATGAAAAACCCATTTATCTAAATTAAGGGGGGGGGGGCTAGCCCTCCTTTCCTCCCTTTACACTTAACTAATGAACCTGCAAATCTAATCAGGGAAGCTCCTTAACATAATAAACCGGTATACCAAATTTGGAGCAAATCGAATAATTTTGCATTAAAAACCCATTTACCTAAATTAAGGGGGGGGGGGGTAGCCCTCCCCTTTCCTCCCTTTATACCTAACTAATGAACCTCCAAATCTAATCAAGCCATCTCCTTAACGTAATAAACCAGTATACCAAATTTGAGCTAATCGAATAATTCAACATGAAAAACGCATTTATCTAAATTAAGGGGAGAGGAAATTGTCCCCCTTTATACATAATAATGATCTTCCAAATGTAATCAGGGAAGCTGCTTAACATAATTAACCGGTATACCAGTGGCCGCCCCTCCGGGTGGTTCCGACCCGACCCCTTGAGTGGGGGAGGTGACCGGAAGCTCGGCAGAGTTCGTTGTGTACGAATGCGAGGGGGCCGGATGGGGACGAATCGCCACCTCCTCGAGAGACTTGCGGTCGACAGGCTAAGAGTCCGGTGGCCACGGTAACGGACGTCGTGCATAGGTGGGAGCGGTTTGGGATGTTGACGTAAACACCTCCGGTACCCGGGTTCTCTGGGCAAGCCGGGTAGCGACGCTCCATAGTCCGATCCCAGAGCCGGTCATTGACCGTGTGGTGACTATGGGCAAAGGATAGCTAAGGCGATAGGATCCAGTGGCGTACCCAGGATTTTATTTCGGGGGGGGCGGGGGGGGCTGACTTAAATTTCCATAATGTTCTAAATCTTACGAAACACGTTGAATTGTGTTATAAAGAGAAATCTTTTTTGCCAATAAGTCCGTAGCCAGGGGGGGAGGGGAGGGGCAAGGGTGACTTTGTTCCGAAAATTTGAAAAGTTTGGTCCAGTCCGAAAATTTGGACTTAAAAAATATCGCGATTTTTGAATTGGTCGCCGAAAAAAATCAATTTCATCAATCGTTCGCAGAAAAAAAATCTCCAATTTTTTTAAAGTATCCGAAAAGGAAAAAAACCGAAATTTTGTCATAGGGCCACGGATAAAATGCGAAGTTTGTCAAAGGATTGCGAAAAAAAAAAAGTCAAATTTCGTCAAATACTCGCGGAGGAAACGCTAATTTCGTCAAATGAGTACAGAAAAAACCCGAATTTAGTCATAAGGCCGCAGAAAAAACGCGAATTATGAAAAAAGATCGCTAAAAACACGCATTACGTCGAAGGGCTGAGAAAAAAAGAGCTAATTTCGTAAAGGATCGCAAAAAGCTAATTTCGTCAAAGGGAGATGGAAAAACGAAAATTCCATCAAAAGGGCGCAGAAAAGCGCAAATTTCATCAAAAAGACGAGAAAAAAAAACGCTAATTTTGACAAAAAGCCGCGGAAAAACGCAAATTTTGTCAAAGGGCCGCAGAAAAAATGCAAATTTCGACAAAAGATCGCTAAAAAAACACTCATTCCGTCAAAGGGAAGCGGAAAAAACGCGAATTTCGTCAAAGGGTCACAGAAAAAACGTGAATTTCGTCAAAAGGCCGCAGAAAAACGGAAATTTCATCAAAAAGACGAGAAAAAAGCAAATTTCGTCAAAAAGCCGCAGAAAAAACGCAAATTTCGACGAAGGATTGCCTTAAAAATGCGAATTTCGGCAAATGACCACAGAAAAAACGCGAATTTTGTCAAAGGGCTGCAGAAAAAACGCAAATTTCGACAAAGGGTCGCTAAAAAAACATCATTCCGTCAAAGGGAAGCGGAAAAAACACGAATTTCGTTAAAGGATCGCCAAAAAAAAGAAAAGCAGGGTCACAAAGAAAGGCCACAGAAAAGCGTGTATTTCGTCAAAAGGCTGCGGAAAAAAAGCGAATTTCGTCAAAAAGTTGCGGAAAACATAAATTTCAACGGATTGCGAAAAAACGCGAATTTCGCCAAATGGCCACCGAAAAAGCGCGAATTTCGTCAAATGACCGCAGAAAATACGCGAATTTCGTCAAAAGGCCGCAGAAAAAAATGTAAATTTCGACAAAGGACCGCTAAAAAAACACGCATTCCGTCAAAGGGAAGCGGAAAAAACGCGAAGTTTGTCAAAGGCTCACAGAAATTTTATCACGTGATTTTTTTTAAAAGGCCGCAGAAAAACGCAAATATTTCATCAAAAAGACGAGCAAAAAAGCAAATTTCGTGAAAAAGTCGTGGAAAAAACACAAATTTCGACGAAGGATTGCCTAAAAAACGCGAATTTCGGCAAATGACCACAGAAAAAACGCAAATTTCGTTAAAGGATCACAAAAGAAAAAGCAGGGAGACAAAGAAAGGCCACAGAAAAGCGTGAATTTCGTCAAAAGGCTGCGGAAAAAAGCGAATTTCGTCAAAAAGCCGCGGAAAAAAGCAAATTTCGACAAAGGATAAAAAAAAAACGTAAATTTCGTCAAACGGCCGCAGAAAAAATGCGAATTTCATCAAAAGGTCGCGGAAAAAACGCCAATTTCGAAAAAAAGATCGCTTAAAACACGCATTCCGTCAAAGGGTAGCGAAAAAAAAGCTAATTTCGTAAAGGATCGCAAAAAAATGCGAATGTCATCAAAAAGATGAGAAAAAAACGCAAATTTCGACAAAGGATCTAAAAAAACGCAAATTATTCAAAGGGCCGCAGAAAAAACGCGAATTTCATCAAAAGGTCGCGGTAAAAACGCGAAATTCGAAAAAAATATCGCTTAAAACACGCATTTCGTCAAAGGGCTGCGAAAAAAAAGCTAATTTCGTAAAAGATCGCAAAAAAAACGCGAATTTCATCAAAAAGGAGAAAAAAACGCAAATTTCGTCAAAAATCCGCGAAAAAGACGCAAATTTTGACGAAGGATTGCGTAAAAAACGCGCATTTCGGCAAATGACCTCGGAAAAAACGCGAATTTTGTCAAAGGGCCGCAGAAAAAACGCGAATTTCGTTAAAAAAAAGAAAAAGCAGGGTCACAAAGAAGGGCCGCAGAAAAACGTGAATTTCGTTAAAAGATTGCGGAAAAAAGCAAATTTCGTCAAACAGCCGCAAAAAATGGTACTTTTGCCAAAGAGCTGCAGGAAAAAAAGCAAATTTCATCAAAAAGACGAGAAAAAAAACGCGAATTTCGTCAAAAGAGCCGCGGGAAAGAAGCAAATTTCGACGAAAAAAACTTGAATTTCATCAAAAACCCGCCGAAAAAACACAAATTTCGACAGGATCACGAAAAAAAAACGCAAATTTCGTCACAGATCCGCGGAAAAAACGCAAATTTCGACGAAGGAGTGCATAAAAAAAAAAAAAAAAAAAACGCGAACTTCGGCAAAAAGGCCTCAGAAAAAGCGAATTTCTTCAAATGACTGCGGCGAAAATTCAAATTTTGTCAAAAAACCGTGGAAAAAACACAAATTTTTGGCAGAGAGATGCGACTGAAAAATCAAAGTTAATAAGCTACTTCTACAGCTGTGATATACGCTCGAAATTCGCCAACTATCCCAGGTGTGTAATCCTTCGGTTAATTTATCACTAGTTTTCTTCACAACACTAAATTATAGTTTATTTATAAGAATACATAAAGACATGGAAGACAAAACATTTGAACGTCACACTATATACACATAATTATATTTTTCACATAGCTGCGGACCACCTTCACATTTCACTCCGAAACAACACTTCACTATATTGCTAAATTATTTCACAAAAAACTCAAATTAATATACTTCCGTTTTTATTACAATCTTTCGGTTTCTCATAAAAAATACCCGCGCACGCTCACATGCCGGCTTACACAACACTTCTACCTTCCACACTCTGAATAAACAGTGCCCCCCCCCCCCCCCCTACCTCTCTCCGCGCACCCACGTATCACGTGTCAAATGGCGCCAGAGAAATCAAAGGAAAATTATCCAGACGCCTCCAGACATCACAACAGCCATCTCTTAGGCACCGGATTTCCGATTTAGCAGAAATCGACTTGTGATTAGCTGCAGTGTTACTGTGCATTAACATACTTCCGCATTGACACTCTTGGCGCCCGTCGACTGTGAGAGAAATTAAAAAACTCCTTAAATTAAACTACTTTTTGATTTGTCGAATTTACTTGTAGGTCTCTTGAACTGACCATATACGTTATCATTTATCCAGTAAAACAGGTATGGAGCTATTCTTCAGTCATCTGAAAATTTATTTTGTGGTTTCAAGTAAATTTGGTCCCAGGACTGAGGAGAATATTGGATTAATAAGAAAAACAAATTCGCGGCATGCCAGAAAATAAAACAAATTTATCTGAAAAAGAAGGAATATCAGCCCTTTTTTCATTTCACTGCGATCTCTTCGGAGGTGGAATGGAGCTGTAACCTCATAACCCCCGTCCCCATCGACTTTTTTGGGTGTATGCGGGGGCATTACTGTTCACTAGTATATGGGACCAACCAGACTAGCTGCGCCGCAGAAAAAAAATTAAATTTTATCTCAAAAGAAGAAAAAAACAGGAGTTTTTTCTTCATTTTTGATTACTTCGAAAGGGGGCCCTATAACCCCATCAACTCCCTTCCCCTCATTGGGTATACTGTGGTGTAACTGTGCACTGATATGAGACTAGCCAGAAAGCCTAGTTCGTTGTATTGCAGAAAACAATTGCATTACAAATTTATCTCAAACAAAAAGAAAAAAAAATCAGCACTTTTTTCATTTCATTTTCAACTATTTTGGGTGAGGTCTGTAACCCCATCACTCCCTTTCTACTTCTTTTTCTTTGGGTATAATGTGGTGTCACTGCGCAATAATATGGAACTAAACAGAAGAGTGTAGCTAGTCTCTTGAATGATAGGAGAAAAAGAATGCAAATTTATCTCAAACAGAAAGAAAAAAAGCATTTTTTTTTTCGATTATTTCGGGAGGAGGGGGCTGTAAGCCCATCAGCCGCCTCCCCTTCTTTAGGTATACTGTGATGTCAATGTGGACTAATATGGATTTAACGAGAATGGCTATTTCGCTGTATGGCAGAAGAAAAATTACAAATTTATCTCAAACAAGAAGATAAATATCAGCCCTTTTACTTTCTTCTATCTTTACAAGAAGAAAGTATTGGTTTCATGAAAATTTTCGAATTTCAGTTTTCGACGGATTTACACGTTTTATGGGTCAGAGATTCCAAAAAACATGTTTTTACAAAATGTCTGTCTGTGAGTCTGTCTGTCTGTCCGTATGTGACACAAATTTTGTGGGCGCTCTATCTCAAGAACTAATGCACGGAATTTAATAAAAATTTATATTCAGTTAGTCCCTGAAATAAATTGGTGCTGATTAGTTTTTGGTGTAAATCTCTCAACAGGTAGCGCCGCTATGCAGCCTTTTTCACGATTTCAGCAGTAGCTCAATCTCCAGAACTAATGCACGGATTTTCATCAAACTTCAGATTCAGTTAGTCCTTGACATGAATTGAAGTTTTGAACATTTTGGTGTAAATCGCTCAACAGGTGGCGCTGCTATACTGCATTTTTTACAATTTCCGCAATAGCTCTATCTCAACAACTAATGCTTGGAAAATCAACAAACTTCAGATTCAAGTATACTTTGATATAAATTAGTGCTGTTTGTGTTTTGGTGCAAATCGCTCAACAGGTGGCGCTGCTATGCTGCACTTTTCAGAATTTCCATTATAGCTGTATCTCAAAAACTAATGCAACAATTTTCACCAAACTTCAGAATCAGTTAATCCTTGATATGAATTGACATTTTGTACATTTTGGTGTAAATTACTCAACAGGTGGCGCTGCTATACAGCATTTTTCCGGATTTCTGCAATAGCTATATCTCAAGAACTAATGGACACATTTTCATCAAACTTCAGATTCAGTTACTCTTTGATATAAAGTGATGCTGACTACGTGTTTGTGAATATCGTCCAATAGGTGGCGCTGCTGTGCTGCATTTTGCACTATTTCCTCAATAGCTCTATCTCAAGAACTAATGCACGAATTTTCATCAAACTTCAGATTCAAGTACACCTTGATAAATGTTGATGCTGATTATGTGGTTGTGTAAATCGCTCAACAGGTGGCGCTGTTATACTGCATTTGTCATCATTTGCGCAATAACTCTATCTCAAGAACTAATGCACAGATTTTCCCCAAACTTCATATTCAGTTAGACATTGACATAAGTTGATGATAATTAGGTTCTGGTGTAAATCACCCAAAAGGTGGCGCTGCTATGCTGCATTTTGATGGATTTATACGATTTAAGGGACAGTAATATCTCAAGAACTAATGCACGGAATTTCATCTTTTTAGAATTCTCATGATGAGCATAGATGCACTGTGATAATGAATTTTGAAGTATTGACAAGTATGAGATAGAAGAAAGTTTTGTGATGGCCACAACATACTAGTTTTCATTTCATTTTCGACTATTTAGGAAGGGGACACCCCATTAGCCCCTTTCACCTCTTTGGGTATAATGTGGTGCCACTGTGCACTAGTATGGAACTAAAGAGAAGAGAGCGGCTAGTCTGTTGAATGATAGGGGGAAAATACAAATTTATCTCAAACAAAAAGAAAAATATCAACACTTTTTCATTTCATGTTCGACTTTTTGAGAAGAGGACTGTAACCCCATTAGTCCCCTTCTACCTTTTTGGGTATAACGTGGTGTCACTGTACACTAATATGGAATTACAGCGAAGGGAATGGCTAGTCTGTTGAATGATACGGGAGAAAATGCAAATTTATCTCAAACAGACAGAAAAAAATCAGCACTATTTTTTCATTCCATTTTCTACTATTTCGAGAGGAGGGGGGCTGTAATTCCAACAGCCCCCTCCCCATCTTTGGGTGTGTTGTGATGCCAATGTGGACTAATATGGAGTTAACGAGAATGGCTATTTTGCTGTATGACAGAAGAAAAAATTACAGATTTATCTTTAAAAAGTAAAGAAAAAACATTTTTTTCATTTAATTTTTTGACTATTTCTGGGTTTTTTTTTGGGGGGGGGGGCGGCTGTAACCCCGTCAGCCCCCCTTTCTCTTCTTTTGTGTCAATATGGACTACTATGGAACTAAAGCGAAGGAAGAGCATAGTCTGTTGAACGATAGGGGGGAAAATGCAAATTTATCTTAAACAGGCAGAAAAAAATCAGCACTATTTTATTGTTTCATTTTCGACCATTTCGAGAGGAGGGGGCTGAAATTCCATCAGCCCCCTCCCCATCTTTGAGTATGCTGTGATGTCAATGTGGACTAATATTGTGTTAACGAGAATGTCTATTTTGCTATATGAGAGAAGAAAATATTACAGAATTATCTTAAAAATGTAAGGAAAAATTACTTTTTCATTTAATTTTTCGACTATTTCGGGAGGGGGGGGGGCTGTAACCCCGTCTGCCCCCTTTCTCTTCTTCGTTGTCAATGTGAACTAATGGAAATGACTAGTCCGCTGTATGATTGAAAAAAAATTAATTTTTTTTCCAAAAAAGAAAGACGTAAAAACAACATTTTTTCATATCACTTTCGAAAATTTGGGGGGGGGGGGGCTGTAGCCCCATCAGCCCCCCCTTTGGATACGCCCATGATAGGACCCCATCCACCAATTGACTAAGAGGGAGCCCGAGGTGTGAGTGAGGGCTTTGTAGTGGAAAGTCCTCGGTGCTCGCTAGTGACGACGGGGCTCGCGGGAACGCCATGCAGGGACTCCCGGAGCAACCGAAGGGCGAGGGTTTCGGACAGCGCCCAGGTTACTTTTTGACTTGGGTGGCTCATCCCTCCGAGGACCGCAGCTGAAGCAGTTGTGAGCCGACCCTAAGGTGGGTAGGGTTTGGCGGTGCCCCCGTTGACCAAGGAGCGGTCGCGTGGGAAGGCCAGTATGGCTCTGGTTGCTCCATGTCGTGCCGTGACCCATGGGAGGGGGTCGGCCGGCAGGTCCACCATCGAACACTGTCCCCGCGGGGAAACGGGCCGGAGGCTCGCCGGTAACGCGGCGGCTCATCGTGCCTCAGAGGAACTCTTGGTCCGATCTAGGTCCTTCGTGTCTATGCGATACTGGAGTTTGCCTCGCCCAGTGATGAGGACCTAGAGGTGTCTACACCTAATTTTCGAACGCACTAACAAAGGAAGCGGTCGGTCACTGCACGGGGTCAGGGGTCTTCGGGCCTGGGTATCCTCGACGGCCGTGAGGTAAGGTAGTGGTGGGCGGGCTTCTGTCGGCCTCCGCTGGCTTCTCTGTCTTTGGGCGGGGGCGGGCGGGACTCCGTTCCATCCAACTCCCTAGCGAGGCGGAGTCTATTCCGTCTAGGTGGAGCTTTCCGTGCCCGCCTGGGGTCGCTAACGGCACCTAGTCTGGGCCAACTGGTTCCCGGCGTGATCCACGAGGGGTTCCGTCGGTCGAGCCGGGTGGTCTGGGTGAAAAGACCGGAGCTGGGTCGCTTTACGGCCGGAGGGATTTTTCCCGTCCTCCCGGGTTTTCAAGGTAGGGGCCCTTCATAACCTTCCTATCGGCTGGCCCACATAAATGTCTTTGCCGGAAAATGGTATTTGATCTTGGGGGCCTTCCGTAAAATAACTCCGGGTTGGGAAGCCTCGGTTCAGTTCGTGGGCCCGGCGTCTTTATAGGCGTCCGGTTCCTGCAGGGCTTGCGGGGTCTACCGGCTCGGGAACCAAGTTTAGGGACCACTTGGTTTTTCTACCTGGGTGGTGAGGACTGTCGTAGCGGCCGTTCATCTCTGATTTGGGAGCAGCCGTCGTTGTGTGCGCTGGGCAGCACTCCGGCTTTCGCCGGAACGCGCGTGGGGTTCCGCTCTGTCGGGCTGGGGCGGATCCAGAGAATCTTTTTTTTTGGGGGGGGGGGGGGCGATACCGAGCGACCTATAATCAACGTAGTCATAATTCCTGTTGCTCAAATCCTTCCTTGCAGTTAATTATTAAATAAATATGAAATAATTAATGCGTTTTAAAAATATTACAAACTCTCGATTATCCGACATCCGATTAACCGAAACACTCGGTTATCGAACACGCTTATTATATAATTCCGCCCTCTCCTCAAAATATCGTTTATTGTTACTTATTAGGTCGTAAAATTAAAAATGTTATAACAGAATTTATTTATTAAATTTTTTTTTCTTTTTACTCTTGTGCTATGGTAATTATTTATCTTATTTTTCATTCTTTTAGTTATAGTGAACAACGTTAATAACACAACCCTGCGGTGATTGTGTTTTTTAACTTTTGATAATTGATTTTGATTTACTTTTTAGCACTGAATCCGAAAATGTCCTACATTTTTAACCACTACGTCACGAGTTTCGCAAATCGTAAATTTCAAAGTTAAAAAGTAAAAAATAGCGAAAATCTCTCAAAGCAATTTTCAAAGCCTTAACAAAGGAAGGTCAATGTTTTAACCCTTCTCTGCACGACGAGCCATATCTGGCACATACCTAAAAACCTTATAATTTTCATTATGTGCCATGAATTTGGCTAATATGATCACTGTAACTGATCAAGAACAATCCAAAGCATGTAACAACACTTATTTTGTCCATGTCAAACGGCTGCACTATACAAAAATTAGAATTTGTTCTTCAGAAACAAAAAAATTTCAATCAAGTTATTAGTGTAAGATTTACCTTCATTATTTTTACTGAATACTTAAAAATATTAATATAACTAGCAGGCTGAGCCCGCTGCGCTGGACCATTTTTCAAATTAGCCTTCAATCAAACGAAATGGAAAATCCGACCCTGTATTTTAAATTAATATGGACCTTCACCTTGAAGATCCTTCCGCATTTTCTGAATACGCATCGGACGCAATTGCGCTATTATATTATCTGATGCCTTAGACGAAATACGGGCAATTCAGAAGCAACTCTTTAGTATATCATGTAGAATTTGGGAGGGAAATGCGGCCATTATGATCATATCACCACACTACTAAAAAAGAGAGAATTGCAATGGCTGCAGAGATTGACCATTTAACTTAAAGAATGTTCGGGTTATTCACTTTCGTTTGTTAGGTCTTTTACTCCGGGCTTCTCAGCTTGGTACTTTGGGCTGATCTGATAACATAAATAAAATCTCTCTCTATGTTACATTATATTTGGTAATATACGTCTTCTTTTGGCAGGTTATCTCTACAGTTTCTTATCTTCGATTTCCAATAGAGTAAATACAATCAAAACAGTATTTAACTTTTATATTTTAAAATATGTGAATCATGTAAAAGTGGATATTTAAAGCGGAATTGTGTGAATAAAATTAAAATAATGTCATTTTAACTGCCCTTTCTTTTTACATACCAGTTTTAATCATGCAACTATTAACCTAGGAAAATAACCTCGATAACTAATTCAAATAGAAAACTAAACCTCTAGTTTTCATTCAATAAAATCTTCCAAATTATCCGTAATCGGATCCACAAACAAGTCTATGTGAAATGGTAGAAAGGTTCGTAACGGTATGTCTAAAAATGCACCAGGGTTAGCTACAAAACAGGGTTAATTACGCTCCAAACTACATTCCATTAAATAATGTCAAATTGATGTTGATTGATTTTTAGATCTTTCACTATCAAAACTCTTTGCAAATGATAAGTAAAGTTAGTTATGCAAAACTTTTAGTAGTGATCTTTTTGGCAAACCGAAGATTTTTTTCGCATTTCTCTAATGAGTGTAATAAAACGGAGAAATAAGCATGCTTTTATTTTCAAGACGCCATTATTCATCAGTTTGTTGCCTAAATAAAACTAAAAACGTTAATTTGTGACTATGATCAGCTGCTCGGGCTATGCATCAGCCAAAATTTCTTTATAATGATTGAAATTTTATTTGAATCTGAGGTACTTTTTTTTTAAACCTAGAGAAAATGATCAAATATTGTTCCATTGGTCACCTTTGGCATCTGAAATTTTTTTTTTTTTTTTTTTTTTTTTTTTTTTTTTTTTTGTACATTCAAAGTAATGCTTTTTTAGTGATAGTAAAATAAACCTAAAATTTGTTTATACGATCAGCTGCTCGGACTGTGCATCAGCCAAAATTTTATAATGATTGAAATTTTAATTGAATTTGAGGTATTTAAAAAAAAAAAAACCTAGGCTAAATGAACAAATATTGTTCCATTGGCCACCTTTGGCATTTGAAAAACTTTTTTTGTACATTCAAATTAATGCTTTTTAATGATAGTAAAATAACTGCACATGAAAACATCTATTAGTAAATCTTCTTTTGTCCGTTTGCTCCATACTAAAAAAACATAAATATACTAATCGCTAATTACTAAAAGCACAAATTTCGCGTAATCTTCTGAAATCTGATTTACCGTTCACGGCTCCTTTCAAATATAAACGAATATTCCAACACTATACAGTAAATTCGCCAATAGTAAGGTGGCTGATTATGGAAGATTCATCCAGTATCTTTTTATAACATTTCTAAAAGAAGGAAAGATATGAAAAAAATGACGAATGGAATGGAATATCGAAAAGTGATTTCAGAAAGCAATTTTTATTGCAAAATGTCTTTTTTCATGATAGAAATAACACATAATTGCTTACATTTTCTTAAGAATAATCTTTACTACCTAACATTGCAAGCATTGAACGTTTGTATAAGGGAAATTGGCGATATGTTTTTTTTTATTAAAAAAAAGAATGGACAATATTAGCTAATCTGGCTTCGAGGTTATAAAAGTCACAAATTTGGGGAAAACAAACCGACATGCTTTCGCAGTAAAGTATGATGAGAAATTTTTTAAATGTCTAAAATTAAATTATTTTACAGTATGTACGTGCATGTGTGGGAGACATTTATACTAAAATTAAAATATCTGACTCCATTTTTAAAATATTAATTGCTATTTATACATTGTACATTTAAATTTTAAAAAATACTCAAAAAATGCTTTCGTACACTTGCAAAATCACCTTTATCGTAAACATCGCTTGAACCCAATTCACGCTTACATCTTTTTGGCTTAAAATCAGATTGTTTGGCGACAAAATTGAACTCAAAAATCACAAATAAACATATAACATGTAAATCATAAGTACGATCATTTTTACAATTACATCTGCTAGTTTCGTCTGTAAGTCACATGATGGAAGAGTTAGAAATAAAAAAGAACAAATCAAAAACAAAATTGTTACCACAAGGAAGGTCTTCGTAAAGAGCATACTCAAATTATTTTGAAAAGAAAAATGCTTTTAAAACTGCTCATGTGTGTAATAAAACATCAGTCAAATTTGGCGGCAGAATCCCAGTAAAAATCTGAAAAAAATCTATATATATTCGAGTATTTGGCGCAAAAAAGACGAACGTTCCACGCTATTTGGCTAGCCAACACATTTCCATCCCAAATGCAAGATATTTAAATGCATTTGAAAATTGCTTGTTAAATAAGTGTTTAAATGCCTAAAACTCAATGAATTTAAACTTAAACGAAGGATTAGCGTATTATTTTTCTTATCTTTAAGCGTATATAATATATACAAATTGCGTGTTGCAGTAGTTATTTAATTTTACATGGCTTCACCGGCTGGAAATGTTTTAAGGGTACTATTTGATTATTCATTCAACCAATTTCGCCAAATTATATAAATTGACAAACGCTTCGCCAAATTATATAAATAGCCAAACTGCTCGCCAAATTATACAAATTGTCAAAATTTTTATTTTAAACAACGAAAGAATAAATAAATTTGTAAACAATAAATAAATTTGTAAATAAATTAGTAAAATTACAAATAGAATTGAAATTAAAAATCACTTGATGACGCAACAAACACGTGTACCGTGTTTAATGTCAAGTGAATGTAAAATTTACGATCAGCTATTATTGGCATTTATCTTATAGTTTGGCGATAGTTATTTTGTCGGCGGGATAATCAAGTAGTACCGTTTTAAATTTGTTTTAAAAGTAGCTGGCTTATTAAATATGCTACCATTAAACATTTTATATTAAATATTTGTTTCCATAGCAACAGTAACCTTCATTTCTTGTTTCTGACACTAACAATATCGAAGTCAAATTGCCAATGTTCCGAATCGGACATTAATTTTTTTGGAAAAAAATTAATAAACTGAAATTTTGTTTTAAACCGTATAATTACGATAATAAAATTTTAATATATACACCTATAAAGGTATATGACAAAACTGTAGTAATAAAAATGCATTTATTTAAGCTAAACTTAATCTAACTATCTTCGTATGAAGAGTATTAGAAAAAGGTTTTACTTAAAAATTATTTATCATAAAAAAAAGTATCATTCAAAATGTTATTGTGCCGCTAACCAGCATTAAATCGCCGAAATTAAATTTTCATTATTTTTTTACAAACACTAAATCGAGGTTCTGCGGATTTTTTTCATAAACGTATTATATGTCACAAGAAGAATATTCTATATATTACTCATGAGAAGAATATTATATAATTTTTTCAATTATTTCTGAGCATGCGCTTATGGAAACTTCCTTGATATCATCCTGTCAATTCTTCAGATGCATTTTTCTTAACCTGACGCAAAAGATAAAGATGTGTTATAGCTTAAAACCTTCCCTGAAACGATACCTATCTAACGGTATAAGTTTCGTAAAAATCCATGCAATCCATTCGAAATCTAGGCGTTCGGAACGAAATTTCCGTTTGGATTTTATATATATAATGGATAATTGTTGCAGAGTGTTAAGCAGATAAAATTAATTAAATTAAGCTCATTTAGTTGCAAAATATAGCAATACAATATTTTAAACCTTAAATGTGTACATATGGCAGACACCATAAAATATCAAATTTTAGCTGAAATTTTGAAATTTAATTTTTTTTTTTACTGTTTTTCCTGTTATTAGACCAATATATAGATTTCAAATAAAAAATTTCGTAAAAATAGAAAAACTCGTGCAGTGAAGGGTTAAATACATCTGCGACAAATTTTCCAGCCTTATTAACCGCCAAAATAAAAGAGGATACCGATATGAACCCCATACAGAAGATTAAAAGAAAAGCACGAAGCAGAGCATGAGCGGTTCAAAGAAACTAACACGCATGGAATAAAATTATAAGGATTTTAAATACACAATATTTTACTTGTTTAGCAGTAAAAATCCACAGTATAAGCAAAAAAATGAATAAATTATTATGAAAAAAGTTACGTCTATTTTATAGTAGCAGATTTTCGCAATATTTCGACTTTTTAAAAATTTGCGATTTGTGAAAAATCCTGACGCGATGGTATGGTAAAAAATGAAGGTAATTTTTGGATTCAACACTAAAAAATACATAAGATCGAATTATCGAAAGCGGAAAAACATAACCATCACATCCATTTTTTTAAATATCAGATTTTTGAAAGAGGATAATCTCTGAAAAAGGATCCCCTTCAGAAATCTGAAGAGCCCTTAACATCCTTGAAAGCCAAAATGTGTCATCTAAGTGGTGTATATACCTCTTCACGGGCGTGGATCCAAGTAAGGGGGGAGATCACCCCGATCGCCCCCCCCTTGGATAAAAAAATGTAAATCCACCGATCATCGCGAATTTCGTCAAAGGATCGCGCAAAACACGTGAATTTCGTCAAAGGATCGCGCAAAAACGCGAATTTCGTCAAAGGATCATGCAAAAATGCGAATTTCGTCAAAAGATCGCGCAAAATCATGAATTTCGTCAAAGAAGCGCCGAAAAAACGTGAATTTCGCCAAAAAAATCGGGCATTTTGTCAAAGGACGATGGAAAAAAAATGCGAATTTCGTCAAAGGATCGCAGAAAAAATGCGAATTTCGCCAAAGGATCGCAGAAAGAAAAGCTAATTTCGCTAAGGATTGCACAAAAAAATCAAATTTCGCCAATTTCCGAAAAAACGCTAATTTCGGAAGGAATTGCGCAAAAAACGCTAATTTTGCGAAAGAATCGCACAAAAAATGCGAATTTCGTCAACAAATTTCGAAAAAATGCGAATTTCATCAAAGAATCGCGAAAACAAATACACGAATTTCGTCAAACGGTCGCGGAAAAAACGCACAATTAGCACCAGGAGGAGATTCCCTAGGCGCGCATCCACGGGAGGGGGGGGGGGGGATCGATCGGGACGGTCGCCCCCCCAAGATATAAATTCAATGCTTTTAACGGCAGTTTTTGCGGAACAGACAGACAAGCAAATGAAAATCAAGCACTTTTCTGGTATCAATGGTAAACCTCACTGACGTTTCGGCAGTTTGTGAACAAAATAGGATTATCTCCTGTCAAGAGGCATATGGCGCTATAATTTTTGACACTAATGGGTTGAAGTGGGGGACGATGCCACTTCATGTACAGTCGTGGAAAAAAAGAAGTAAACACCCCCTACTAACTCCTCAACAAATTATCGTAGACGAAAGTTACTGGTACCTGACGATTGGAAATAAAGTCTAGTTTTAAATGGTGTGTATAAAATTTGCTTAGGGGGCCATATACATATTAAAACGAATCCAAACTTCATTTTTTTTCAATGGCAGTACCCAAATTTAACGCGATATTTCAAATCTTCGGTTCAAAATATGCCTAGAAACTAAATTTCAAGTCATTCGAATGATAAGTTTTTGAATTATAGACATACAGAATTGAGTACTTCTAATGTTAAATTACATTTTCATATTTTTATTTATATCTCCTGAAATTATGCAACTAATGAGCTAATTCTTTGTGTAGCAATAATACTAATATACCCAGACATAAATACGTTGAATTTGCAATTTTTATAATTTTATGATACGAAATATGAAAATAATATTCGAAAAAATTATGAATTGCAACATACAATTTTTTTTATGGATTTAGATTTATTAAGTCCTGCTTTATGGAAATCCAAAATTTCACATTTTTCTTCCAAGTAGTTTTCAAATGATGCTTAAAAAACGGCAAAATGATGGTTTAAGGGGCCGTCTATGATAGAAGTGAGTAAATTTTTGAAATTTATTCTGCTATCCTGTAACAAAACAGGTTTCATTGACACTTAAACGTGCCTTGATCAAGAAGGCGGCTCCCTCGGAATCCAGTACGGAACTTCAATTTGGATACAGTCCTTAAAACACGCTCGTTTTAAAATAATTAATTTCTCGGAAACTTATGGCACGAATTGCATAAAAATTTGTTTATATGCTAATTGAAAGGTATAGAGTTCATTTATGCTGTCAGAATATTGTACTGCTATTGAAAAAACACAAAGTTATGGTTTGTTTTAATATGTAGATGGCCCCCTAAGCAAATTTTATATACATCATTTAAAAGTAGATGTTATTTCCAACGATAATTTGTTGAGAAGTTAGTAGGGGGTGTTTACTTTTTTTTTCCACGACTGTACCTTTTGTTGAATCTCTACAACAGAATTTGACAATGTTATGCGGATCCCTTTAAAGTGTTGAAACTTTTTCGTTCTTTCAAAGAAGCTGCAATTCTAATTTTTATATAACGATATTTTTGAGGAGTGCTTTATTGTTTGAGAAAAGAATGGGATTCATAGCAATTTCCAAAGAAAGAAAGAAAGAAGAAAAAGAGAGGTCCTTTGAAAAATTCATGCATCTTAATGTTTTGTGAAAAAAACCACTAATGTGTACAAAATATACTGTTATTGCCACCCACATTGGTAAATTTCAAGGGGTATTTGATGAATGAAAAAAAGGATTATGTCCTAATCCTAGTCAGTTAAAAGCTAAAATGCGTATGGTATGTTGATTTCTTAAAAACCAACTTGGTAAATTTCTTCTTCCCTTCTTTGCCCTATTGACCGCCCCACCCCCCCCCTCCCCTGTGGATGCGCTCCTAAGGGAATCTCCTCCCGTTGCGTTTTTTCCGCGGTCCTTTGACGAAATTCGCGTTTTTTCAGTGATTCTTTGGCGAAATTTGTGTATTTTTTCGCGATTCTTTGAAAAAATTCGCATTTTTTCAAAGATCTGCTGACGAAATTAGCGTTTTGCGCTATTCTTTCGCGAAATTAGGGTTTTTGCGCGATTCTTTCGTGAAATTAGCGTTTTTCCGCAATTCTTTGACGAAATTCGCGATCCCTTGATGAAATTGGCGTTTTTTGCGCGATCCTTTGACGAAATTCGCGTTTCTTTTGCGATTTTTTGACCTGCGAACGATTGACGAAATTGATTTTTTTCGACGACCATTTGTCGATATTCCCGACAATCGGTGGACTTATATATTTTTTTTTTGGGGGGGGGGGGGGGGCGATCGCCCCGATCGCTCCCCCCCCCCGTGGATCCGCGCCTGCGGTCGGGGCTAATCTGGCGGTGACCTTCGGGACGCGCCGCGGTGCTGGTCTTGCGGGTGGTTCCCTGCGTGTGTGTATGGGCCTGTAAGGGCCTGGGACCGGGAGATGGGAACCCCGTCTTAACCGGTGTACCAAATTTATTACAAATCGCATATTTCTGCATGAAAAACCCATTTATCTAAATTACGGGGGGATAGCTCCCCTTTCCTCCCTTTATATGTAACTAATGAACCTCCAAATCTAATCAAGGCAGCTCCTTAACTTAATAAAACGGTATACCAAATTTGGAGCAAATCGAATAATTCATCATGAAAAACCGATTTATCTAAATTAAGGGGGGTAGCCCCCCCTTTATACTTAAATAACGAGCTTCCAAATCTAATCAGGGAAGCTCCTTAACACAATAAACTGGTATACCAAATTTGGAGCAAATCGAATATTTCTGCATGAAAAACCCATTTATATAAATTAAGCGGGGTGGGGGACTAGCCCCCCTTTATCCTTAACCAATGAACCCCAAAAACTAATCAGGGAAGCACCTTATCAGAATGAACCAAGAAAAAAAAAATTTGAAGCAAATCGGATATTTCTATCAAGAGTTATCGCGTTACGTACATACAGAATCTTCGGGAACATAAGCTCTCTGGCTTTGATAGCCTGTGAGCTAAAAATATCACCCTGATCGGATAATAAGTGGTCATTTTTCAATTAGCCTAACGCTTTCTAGGCTCTTTGCAATAAGCCTGAAAAATATCAGGTAATTGGAAAAAGGGAGATGGATTCTCCAATACCACTTTGGTACAATCGATTATTTCAAAAGCTACTACTGGCAGTGTTTCACAGCTCATGAGTTGTCCATTTGGTACACAAAATGATTTAGGCCCTTTTGTCACTCCATCTATGTGCTGAAACAGGTGGCGGAATGCAAACTCAATGAAATGGAGCAAACAGATGGCCCATTGCAATGGACAGCCAAACTAGGCTTGACGAATCACTCCAGTATTGGTGTTAGTAGCATCGCAGTCAATATCTAGTTATTCTAGTGAAAATTCATTTTATTCAGGAAGGACGGCCTGTTACATGCGATGTCATTGTCTGATCTGGAGTGTGGAGACACATGCCCAACATAAATAGAATCAGATTCTTTAATTATAGAGAAATGCTCCTCCTTTATCTTGCTTCTTAACTGTTTTATTCCATTGTTTTTATAACTAAGGTTTTATTTTTTTTCCTTTGAAATAAATACAGAGAAGTTGTTAGGACTTTTTGTTAAGAGTGATGTAACTGCACATTACATTTCATTACGCCATTTGGTTTAGATTCTATCGCGTCATTACTTCACATAAAACTGATTGGTTCTCTTATTAGCAGTTTCTATTGGCTGTCTTATTAAAGGGCGCTATTGGCCTTCCTAGAATCCTTTCAAAATGTTATAAATATAAGTTACTTTCTTTTATGCCTTACTGTATTCTCTGATTTTCATGTGTGATTGATTCTCTGTAAATAAAACCAACAGCCTTGTCTTTTAATGCAACAGCATATGCACATGGATTTTTAACACTTTCCACTTTGGTTTCATAGTTGCCACTTTTTCCACTTCAAATTTTAATTAGGTCAATAACTTGAGAAGAACCTTTTTCGGTTATTAAGCCACAAGTCCTCAAGCACACTTAATGCAATAGCAGCAGTTGCCCATTCTGATTCTCGTAACGATCGCTATGTAATGGCTGTTTCTTGTAACTTCATTTTCATCTGCCATATAGTGCATTTCTTTATACAGAGTTATGTGGCTGATATTCACCATCATTTACTTCTTCTTTTAAAGAATCAGTTTCTATACTTATGGCTAGAGTTGAAACTGAATTACTGCTACCACGTACTTTGTTAAAAGCTCTAAATCAGTAAATATTGAATAATTATGTGAGTTTCAGTATTCTATACTGCTTCAAGGACTTTCTGATATATAAAAAACTGTAACAGGGCTCCAGATAAATATTAGATTTTAATTTGTTTTTTCTCAAAAATTTTTTATTTTTTAAGTATTTTTGCGATCTGAGTATGTTACCCGATTTAAAAAAATCTATTTTATATATTTTCAATGTCATTCGCAAATTTCCCATGCTAATGTGTGAAAATGTAACAGAAGTTATTTTTCTTTTAAATACAAAAAAAAAAAAAACCTAGAAATTCGTCAATTTTCAGAACTTTTCAGACGTATGCACGATCGGAAGATATTGTCTGATATTATCAATATCATAGGCAGTGGCGTAGCTAGAGCATTTCGCTTGGGGGGGGGGTGTGGAGATCGGATTTACCGAATGTTCATAGTAAATTTTGTATTTTTTTGTATTTTTTATTTTTTCGCATTATTTTCTTTTGGGGGAGGGGGGGGAGGGGTAGACATTTATTTATTATTTCAGCAATATATAAATAAACAGACCAAAAATTTTAACAAAGAACTAAATAATTTCAACCATTTAAAATTTTACAAACTGGAGGGAGCGAGGGTAGTAAAAATTATGAATGGAGGGAGTGAAGTAGATAACTGCTGATTTATTTATCGTAATGCACAATTACGAATAAAGCAGAGGAAAAAAGTAATTTTAAAGATTTTAACCCTTAACTGATCAGGTGAGGTGTTTTCCAACCCAAAGAAATTTCAATTAGGAAGAAAAATTTTTTGTGTTATTTAGATACGTATATTTATATGTATGTACACTTACAGTACTTTTTCAGTTGTTTTTATTCAAGCAAATAATGCAAAATTCACAGGAGATTTTCTTATTTTAATTCGCTAAATTTTGTGGAGTGCACAAGACAAGAAATCAAACTTTGGGGTTGCATACACACCATCTCACTACGTTATATATATATATATATATAAAAATCACCTCATCACTTAAGGTTTAAGCTTTTCGTGCTCGATACTCCAGTGAGGGGGGAGGGGGCAAAGGTAAAAGCAGTAATTTGGGGTGAGGTGTAAAATGGCAGGTTTAGATTGATTACTTATTATTACAATAAAAAATAAATTCAATAGAAAATATTTAAAAAATTATTCTTTTATTTATAACTCAAAGTTTGAAATTTGCAATTCTTTTTAAATTTTAAGTTAGAAGTCTGTACGGATAGAAATTTTCAGGCCCGGGCCAGACCGACCCATAGAAAAAATTCGACCCGGCCCATTCTAAAAGGTAGGCTTGAACTCGGCCAGGCCTGACGAAAAAAATTATTGGCATGGCCCGGTGTTATAGCAGCTAAAAGTTCAGCCTGAGACCATCCTGGCCGGGGAAAAAATGAAGTCCGAGCCTGGCACGGCCCAAATGAATTTTTACAAAACACTGACTTTTACGTCGATTTGGTTAAAAATTTGTCTGTACGAGGAATTCTGATCAAAAATACTTAATCTCAGCTTTTCAATTTCTTTCTTTCTTTTTTTTTTTTCTTTTGTAATCTTTATTTTTATAGAAATGCCGTAGGCTGCGATATTTATTTTTTTAGGGTTCCGTACTTAAAAAGTAAAAACGGAACCATTATAAGTTCACTCCCGTGTCTGTCTGTCTGTCAGTCACAGCCATTTTACTCGTAAACTATGGAACGTGGAAAGTTCAAATTCGGGGAAGTAATAAAGACCATTGACCCACATATTTTCAGATTAATAAACATTCATAAATATATTTAGTAAAAATGTAGCAGGGCCGAAACTAAGGGGGGGGGGGCAGAGGGGGCATGTGCCCCGAGCACCAGAACGAAGGGGCGCGGCAGAGGGGGCATGTGCCCCGAGCACCAGAACGAAGGGGCGCCAAATGAAGGATTTATACCTTTGGAATGGATCATTTTCTTATGATGGATCCATTTTTTTCCCCCATTCTGACCAGAAAATCAGAGTTCTAACTTTTTACGGCTGCTCTTTCAGCTTCATCTAACCTTTCATTTGTAATGGCTGTTTCATAACAATGGAAGCCATCACTCTATTAGAAGAAAATAACTTGGTGAAAGCGGGATTCGGATAATCGGGGCTCTACTGTATATTTCATTTTAAAAATGATTTTTAGAATATTTTTGTTGGTGTTCAGAGGGGAGTCATGACCTCCGTGACCTCCCCCTTGGATCCGCCATTGTATATTACGTAGTTCAGTATTACATATTTTACGATTAGATATTTTAAAATTTAAAATAAATCGGCTATTTGAAATTAGTAAAATTCTCTTTGTAAATATATTTTGCGGAAGAAGGGAGGGGGCGCCAAAATCCATGTTTGCTCCGGCTGCAATAAAGGCCAGTTTCGGCCCTGGTAGAGGGGCTTGAAATGGTATGGTACTTGAAAAAAAAAATCTTTTCTTTGCATATCGTGTGGGGTATCGTGGGAAAGCTTTCGTAACGCTGAACTCAAAAATACATTCCTTTTAATTTTAGGTATTATATTTTCAAAGATATTGTCGAAAATGTAGCGCAAAAATATATCCCCCCCCCCCATCTAATTCCGAATCTACTGAAACTAAAATTATGAAAAAATTGGAGGTAGTAGACGTTAATTTAAACCTTGCCGGAAAATTATAGCGATCACCATAGGTCACATAGTTTTTGAGAAAATTGCATTTTTCTGTTACACACAAATTTCGATTTATGGGCATTCAGAAAAATTGTTGAGCATCGCTGGATGTACCTATCGTAGCAGAAGTAAAAAAGCATTGTTGATAATGAATTTCGAAAAAAATCATCGGTAATTAGCTGAAATATTATCCCTTAAAGATACGGCCAGTTTGGACATACACAATGACAGGAGCGGCGTACTCTATGCCTAGTTAACAACTTTTAATGGTATATATGGGTGATGTAATGTCCAGTAACAGTATAAAAGCAATAAATGTCAAACTGTTAAAAACATACAAACTTCAGGGGTCTCAAGACTCTAAAAATTGGAAAAAAAAAAAAAAAAAACGTTTTCAACATTTAATGTCTTAAAATGTATATCATTTTAAAACACAATTTTAATTGGGATGTTCTTTCATTTCATGTATTTAAAAAATTGCAAGATGCAGAATTAGTATTTATAGAGGGCTCGAAACTGTTAGACATTTGCCGAACAGAAAATTGGCATAACAGTTTGCAAGGTTACAAAATAAATATTGCAACTAGAATGAAAATTTTAGTGCTTACATATACTTCATATTGTTATAATTACTCTGAACTTAAATAAATTTGTATTTAAAGCATTTTTATATTTTTAATGCAATGTTACATTTAGCTAATACAAAATTTTGAAAATTTCAACAGTATAATCACCTAAAAAATATTTTTTTGAAAATAAAAAGGAATTTTTCGGTTCAGTTTATACAGACTAACATGAAATATATGTTTTGATAATTTCATGAAAAAATATTCAGAAGTTTTTGAGTTATCCTGCGCCTTATGCCCAAAAAACGACATTTGGAGAAAAAATTTCTTCAAAGTTTCAGAAACGCTGCTTCAGCTATTGTGCGAGTATAATTCTAAAAGCCATAACTTCTGTTCTAATGGGAATTTCAAGGAAACAAGTATATCAAAATGTTCAGAAAAGATAGGAGTTTAACATCTAAAAAAAATAAAATTTCTAAAATTTTTAAGCTTTAAGAGTCCTGCGACCGCTTGTCGCAGGACCCGCGCCCTTTCCGGCGCGGAGTAATTCTGTATATAAACTTATGAAATAATGGACTGACATCAGAATTTATAAACGAATTTATTAGAAAATATAAACTTGCTTATTTTCAAGTACATGATAAAAGGAAATTTTTAATTAAATATTCTTGGTGCCGTTTGTCTGTTTTGGAATTAAAATTAGGTGTCCTTTTTTTAAGGTCACATTCCTCGCAAGGTTTAATTAGTTTAATTGAATCACATAAATACTGTGGGATTCGCGACTAGTTTGCATTGAGTGTATCTCTCAATACGCCTCGAGTGACTTTAAAAGTTAATTAAAAACCTATCTGGTAAAACGCGGCACTGACCAAGGCGGCGTTGCAACTTTGCGACCTCCTTTCGAGGCGCGCTTAGCACAATGCCAAATTTAAACTTTGAACAAATGTTTTGTTTCAGCTACACTGTAGAAATAAAGGTTATTTCTAGGCTGAATTTAGTTTTATGAAATGCTAAATGAAGTTTAAATATGCACTGCTTTTATTGTCAGTACTGAATTAAGTTCATCATAAACAGATTAGGATAATATTAAAAAATGAGTTATACAGAAAAGCTATATTTGATATTATTTAGGTTCCATATCTCTTTGAATTTTCATGATAGATCCATTTGCACTTTTCTAATATATACTGTTATACCCAACACTATATTGTATAATTTTTTACAAAGTATTATTTTAGCAACGGTTTTTTTTTATGATACGATTACAAATTCATATATTTATTCTACGGAACCCTCTGTACGCGAGTAATACTCGCACTTGACCGTTTATTTTAAATAAATCTCTATTTGTTATATGGAAATGTTTCGATTATCATTAATTTTGTTAATCCATATTCCATGTATTGGAGACTTAAAAATCTAAAAAATGCTATATAGTAAAATCTTCTAAGACGGAATCGCACAGTAAAGTAAAAAAATGCATTATAGACAAGTTCCCTTTTAAATAGGTGTAAATGTATTACTGTCAAACCTCGTTAACACGCTTAACGTGAATTACTTTTAGCACGAACTGTTTCCGATTGTCTCATCGAAGTTGTATGTAATGCATTTAAGTTCGGATAACACGAACAAAAAAAGTTTCCCCTTGAGTGTTTGCGTTAACGAGCATTCACTGTATATATTCTTTTCTCACATACTATTATATTAATTTTGCATGGATCAACACATTTTTCAGTGGCCTGTAGCAAAATACAGCAAAATTAAAATATAGTGATACGTGTTAAAAAGAATGATGGAATCCTGTTTTAAACAGGATTCCGTCACTTTTTAACATGTATCACTATATTTTAATGTGTTAAAAAGAATGACGGAATCCTGTTTTAAACAGGATTCCGTCATTCTTTTTAACACGTATCACTATATTTTAATTTTGCTGTATTTTGCTACAGGCCACGCTGAGACAATGATTTTCATACGGGTTAGGTGAAAACCGGGACTGAAAATTTTGGCTCGTGAAGACTTGGAAGAATGAAACCAGTCCCGGCTCGGTACAGAAAACATTAATTAGGCCTGGTAAGGCCTAATTTATGTTTTGCCAAAATGGTGCCAAAGCTGATGTTTGTAACAGATTTTTTTAAAACGTGTCAATCGGCAAAAGATCATTATGAGGTAGAAATTGATTATAATTTTGTATACAATACCTTTATCAGAAAATTTAAAAAGGCTATTTGATTTCAAAGCACTTCATGCCTCAGCATCCCTGCAGATTTCATGCTTCTGGATTAAAAAAATGTCTACTTAAATGTGTCAGAAAATTTAACATTCCTGAGAGGAGTAAATATACTTTTTAAGAACAAGTGTTTTTTCTTCATAAACGTGGCATTTAATTCGGAGTTAGAAAATTGTTTAGTTATTTCAAATCTTAATCCGTGTATGGTATATTTGATAATTTTGGATCATATGTGACAGAAAAATGCAGAATATAAGAATAGGAGGATTTGGATTTTATTTTTTATTTTCTTTTATTTATTTCTCTTTTTCCATAATTATTTATCCAAGTAAAAACGTAAGAAAAAATAAGAAAATTAATAAAGATTAAATAAAAATATATGAGAGAATTGGTTGATTAGTAGTTTTTATTTTCTCTGGTAATTAGAATAAGGATAATTGTTGCAGATTACTTCAATGAGAAAATTTCAACTGTCTGCCCCCCAAAGCAGATCAAAGGACCAAAACAAACTTCAGAGGACGACGGAAACATTTAGTAGACAATGTTGCATAAAGCCAGACAGAAGAATTTTTTTACTTGGAACTTTTTTACAGAACGTTTTATTAGATTTATAGAATATATAGAATTAATAGAAAAAAGAGAAAGAAATAAAAGAAAAAAAAATCTAAACCCTCCTATTCTTATATTGTGCATTTTTCTGTCACATATGATCAAAATTATCAAATACACCCGTGCACGGATTCAGATTTGAAATAACTAAACAGTTTTCTAACTTCGTATTAAATGCCACGTTTATAAAAACAAAAAAAAAAAAAAAAAACCACTTGTTCTTAAAAAAATATTTTTACTCCTCTCAAGAATGTTAAATTTTCTGACACATTTAAGCAGACATTTTATCCAGAAGCATGTAATCAGCAGGCATGAGGCATGAAGTGCTTTGAAATCAAATAACACTTTTAAATTTTCTGATAAATGTATTACTACATATTAAGTTATAATCAATTGCTACCTCATAATGATCTTTCGCCGATTGTCACGTTTTAATAAAATCTGTATCAAACGTCAACTTTGGCACCATTTTCTGAAAGACCAGTTACCTTTATAGGAAAAAAGAGAAACGCTAATTCCTTTACGAATAAGAAAGGATATCTGCAAATTTCCTGCATTTAAAAATGAAAATTTCTTCACGAAAGTGTAAAAAAAGATGCATGTTACGATTTCAGAACAGCTTTAAATAGTTTTTAAAAAACCACAAAATGTGGCTAATCAAAGCTGCACTTTATTTGTAGGATATTTTTTCTGTTGAATTTTTAAGTTGGAACTCGTAACATAGAAATAGAAAGTATTCAGTATTGAAATAGACAAATATCATGTTGAGCAATTAAGCATAAGTATAAAAAAATTAAATATTGTTATTTTGATTTGCAATAATAAAAAAAAGAGTGTTGAACACAAAAAGATTTTTTTTTCGATAGAGAAGGGGAAGGGGAGAGAGGGTAGACAGTGTGGAAAATTATTTTATTTTCTAGAAAATTACTTTGCTTGCATTTTTTTGTTGAGGTGTAGCTTTGATTTGTTACATGAATTAGCCTGGTTCAAGTCAAAGGATTTTTTTCATTAATTTAAATTAACTTTGAGATCTCTTCATTTCAGAAAACAAAGAAAAAAATTGATTTCAGTTTTTGCAGCAGAAAGTAATTGTATGTCTCAAAACGCCAATTAGAAGAAAGATTAATGCATATCACCAATGCACTTGTCTTTATATATCAATACAACTGATGATTTTAAAACAAGTTTAAAAACATAAATAAAAAATATCTTTTCGAACTGAATGACAAAGACCAGTGTTGCAGTCGTAAAAAAAACAAAGGGTATAGGCTAAAGTTATGAACATTCATGGATACAGTATACGCTAATGCTAAGAAGCTCCGCAGAAGGTATGCGGAGCTTCTTAAAAAAATCCAGAGAAAGGGTGTATGGCATATATCTACGTATACTCTCCACTACCCCGTGACAAGAACAGATCCAGATCTTAAAACATATCGTCGGTTTATATTAAGTTACAAAGGAAAAAAATCCATTGTATTATAGTTCTCTATCTTATTATTATTTTTCTTTAAAGCGGTTCTCGAGCTTCCTACAGAACAACGCAAAATTGTCTGTCTCATTTTTAAGCATATTGGTAGGCCTGACTGTTGAAGCGGAATACAATGGAAACTAGTTTTACATTTTTTGATAAAATTACTTATCGCGTTATAAGCGATTGTGGTCACTTGACGACAAGTTTTTTGCCTTTCTTGAGCTGCCGTGTCCGAAATTCGGTTCAAAACGCCAACTTTGACAATATTTTCTGAAAAATCATCGGCGTTTACCAAAAAATGGAAAACGTCTTTTGACTATATAGTTTCTGAATAGCAACACCTGCCAATTTCCGAACAAAAATGAATTCAGAAATGTCTCAGAAAGTAGCTGTTTTAATTTGAAAACACCCTTAAGGATTTTTTCCCCGCATTTTTAAAAAATAATTTTTTCAAGAAACTTTTAATTTTTCGAAGATACAATATACCATTGCATATAGTAGCTAATAGGGATGCACCGAATATTCGGTGTCTATTCTGTAATCGGCCTTTTCGGTTATGTTACCGAATATTCGGTTAGGCCGAATATAAGATATTCGGCCAAACCAAATACTTAAAAAACAGTTTTAAAAATCTTACACAATTTCAGTTTTTAACTGTCAACTTATAAAGATATTCATAATAATTAGAAACAGAATCATATTTAAGAGTTAATCATATTAAGAGAATGTTTTTACATTATTTGCTTTTTGTAAAGTATTACTTAAGAAAACTAACCATTAATGGGGATTTTCATAGGAATTAACAATGTAAAATTGCAAGTTCCTGAACCTTTTCTAGTAAATAATCTGTTTCTTGCTTTTTCACAAAAAAAGGGAGCTTCTAATCAAAACAGAAAAACTTTCAGGGTTGATAATACACATCTAGAAAGACAAATTTTGCTCAGAAAAAACCATAATCGCAATCCACTTATACAGTTATAAATAAAGTGTATCTCATCTCATTCGAAGTCAAACTTGGATTTTCATTTGTTAACCCTAAGGAAGATATCACAGCTATACGTTTAAGAAACTTGCTTTGATTTCTGTCAAATACAGTCGGACCTCTATTTAACGAACCTCTATTTTGCGAATTTCTCTATTTTGCGAATTTTTCCTTGGAACCAAGAACATTTTGCGAATTTCTTCGTAAAATAACCTCCAACTAGCGAAGTGCATTCTCTATTTAACGAACTTTTTCTTGTGATCAAAATTTTTTTTTCTCCCCATTTCTCAAAATATTTCTAGACATTTCAAACTTATTCTTTCTTTAAACACGTTTTATGATGTTCAGTGGCCTTGAACAGGTTTTACCAGGCGCCTTCTTTGTCAGCAATGAGAATTCGGTAAGTATGGAGGACGAAGACAATAATCCCTTAGAGTAACTTAAAAAAATGTGGACACAGTGAGGGAAAAAAAAAGAAGAAATTAACCATGATGTGCTGATTGATGACTGTATTTCACTTAATTCTGAAATTGAGACCTTGGAAACACTATCCGAATTGGATATTTTCGAATGTGAAAAATAAAAATAATACAGCAATGAATTGCGATGAAGACGAATATGATGATGATGGAAATGAACATTAAGCAGGAATTAACAAAACTTCGTATGATGAAATGCTAAAATCATTTGAAATAATCCGACGCGGATTATAGTTAGAAAAAATATGCATGAAGGGGCTTTTGGTGCATTGCAAAGATGCGAGACATATTATGAGAGAAAGCCCTTTTTTAAATAAAAAAACTCAGGCAAAATTAACAGAGTTTTTCAGAAATTAAATCTAAGGACGCATATGTTAATGTATGGTTAAAATTATTTGTTATAACTATAATAAATACGATAATGTCATTAAAATTCGTTAATTTTAATGTAAAAGTATTTACTTTAAACAGAAAATACAGTGTATTCCTGGACAATGTTTCGTTTTCCTTGCAGATTTCAAAGATTTAAACACATCGAAAAAATGAATTGATGATGGATATTGGTGGGTAAAATAAATAAAACAAATCGATATAATTTATTTAAAAAAATGTGATTAATTACTTTTAATAAAAATATTTAGTATTTATGAATTTAAAATCTGTTTTATGTACTTTAAAGTATTTTAAAAGGTGAATCTCTATTTAACGAATTTTCCATATAACGAACTTTTTTCCGGGATTTAGCGACTTCGTTAAATAGAGGTTCGACTGTATAATATCATGCTGGAAATTGCCACTTTTCATATTTAAACAACTATGAGGTAGACATTCCTTTATTCAGAATGCAATTTATAGTATTTATACTGTGTCACAGACCAAAATTCAGTCATTTTCAATGATATCATCACATTTAATACGAACTAAATTAATATGAAACAAATCTTGCAAAAATATCTTCATTTACTGATAAAGCTGTGAACGAAAATTCAGTTTCGGCTTGTACTTGCACATGCACACCCAGAATTTTTGACTGAATATACTGTAATTTTGATGGAATAAATGGAGTGAGGTGTTGTTTCTTGTTCAAAATTTTTTTGTCTTGACCACGTTATCTCTGTTGAAAGTTTGTTACAATTTTTTTAGGAACAATGTGTATGTTTACAATTTCTAAAAATAATCGCCCATTCGAAACACTGATCTAAGATGCATTTAAAAACTTCCCTGCTAAATCAAAGACAGTAGAAAAGTTATTTTTGCTGAGTTGTTTGATTTAGAATTAAAAAAAATATATTCACTAGGTTTAATTCAACAGAAGAACCTATGAAATATCAAAATTTTTTAATTAATAAAATTTTAAACTTCTCTTCTTAAATACCTCAAAGCAGATTTTTTTCATGTATAAACTTTACTTGTAAAACGTTCTTGTTTATCAAGATGTAAGTTTCTACATTAAATATTATGTAAAATTATTTTAAAATTTAACATTTTAATGTCTTTAATCTTTGAAATATAAAAATATTCGACCAGCCGAGTACTTGGTATTTGCAGGGCAGAAACTAAGGGGGGGGGGGGGGGGGGCAGAGGGGGCATGTGCCCCGGGCGCCAGAACAAAGGGGCGTCAAATGAAGGATTATACCTTTGGAAATAGTTTCTACATTAAATATTATGTAAAATTATTTTAAAATTTAACATTTTAATGTCTTTAATCTTTGAAATATAAAAATATTCGACCAGCCGAGTACTTGGTATTTGCAGGGCAGAAACTAAGGGGGGGGGGGGCAGAGGGGGCATGTGCCCCGGGCGCCAGAACAAAGGGGCGTCAAATGAAGGATTATACCTTTGGAATCGATCATTTTCTTCTGATGGACTGATGGCTTTCATTATTATGAAACAGCCATTATAAATGAAGTTTTAGGTGAAGATGAAAGAGCAGCCGTAAAAAGTTTGAACTCTGATTTTCTGGTCTGAATGGAAACAAAAATGGCCATTTCCCCCCCCCCCCCCCCATTCAGACCAGAAAATCAGAGTTCAAACTTTTTACGGCTGCTCTTTCATCGTCACCTAACACTTCATTTATAATGACTGTTTCATAATAATGAAAGCCATCAGTCCATCAGAAGAAAATAACTCGGTTAAAGCGGAAACTCGGTTAAGCGGGACTCGGATAATCGGAACTCTACTGTATAAGCAAACACTGCAAATAGCCGGTAATACATGCGAATTCTTTTATGTGAACGAACCATAATTGCAACAAACGTCACATTCAATTTATGTAGTTCAGTATTACATATTTTTAATTTTAAAATAAGCCGGCCATTAGAAAATTAGTAAAATTCTCTTTGTAAATATACTTTGAGGAAGAAAGGGCGGGGGCGCCAAAATTCATGTTTGCCCCGGGCGCACAAAAGGCTAGTTTCGGCTATTTGGCCGAATAGATACTACTCGGCTGGCCGAATAATCGGTATTCGGCCTAACAGTTAATTCGGCTAGCCGAATATTCGGTATACGGTTCGCCTGTAGGCCAAATATTCGGTAGAAAAGTTATTTTTGCTGAGTTGTTTGTTTTAGAATTTAAAAAATATATATATTTACTTGGTTTAATTCACCAGAAGAAGCCATGAAATATGAAACTTTTTTAATTAATAAAATTTCAAAATATTCGACCAACCGAATATTTGGTATTTGGCCGAATAGTTACTACTCGCCTAGTCGAATATTCGGTATCCGGTTCGCCTGTAGGCCAAATATTCGGTATTCGGTCATAATCACTATTTGGTTCATCCTTAGTAGCTGATGTAATTTTATTACACCGTTTTAATTTTTGATAAGAAAAATTCCCGGTTCTCTCTTATTTTTTGCTTTGAAAAACAGACAATACAACAGTAAACATCTGGCGACATCCTGTTCCCCGAAAAACCCGCGAAATATCCACCCCCCATAGCTTTCAGAGTCCAGCAAAACGAATTTTAACGAACAAGAAGTCTGGCCTTCTAATTTCATTTGCATTGGTCAAGGAGTGTACGCATTTACCCTCAAGGCCTTTTTCTCCAGATTCCTTTCTTGAATGAAGGGAAGATGCGAAGATATTCTCTACCCCTAGCTTACAGGGATACTGCATAGAAATAGGAAGAAGGTATATTTAATCTTCTAAAGGGATACTGTATCATGGACCCCTCCCCTTCTTACACCCATGGAGCAAAGAGAAAGGAAGTTTCTAATTAGAAAATGTTTAATAATTTTAAATACGTTTTGACATTGTTTTCTGTTTTGTAATAAATTTTGTAATATGTTTTTAAAAATTCTTAAAAAAAAAAAGAAAAAAATCAGAGCCGAAGGAGGCAGTTTTTGAACGAAAGTGAAATTACCGAATGTATATGAGTTTACCGAAGTGTGTGTGTGTGTGTGTGTGTGGGGGGGGGGGTGCCGCACCCCCCCACACCCCCCCTGTAGCTACGTCCCTGATCATAGGGAACTTTTTCGTGCTATAGCGAATGGGATATTGATATTTTCACACCCCTCTAATGAGGTTGTCAAAAGAGACTGGAATTAGTGTTTTGCTAGCAAAGATAAGAAGTTTTATGAGTGTGGAATCATGCAACTGCCAGAAAGATGGCAAAAGATATCGGACTAAAATGGAGAATATCAAAAAAATATTTATACACTATAAGAAAATAGTCTTTCATTTTTACAAAAAAAAAAAAAAAAAAATTACTTTCTGAACAACGCAATACTTTTTTTAAATTCAAAAACAGTACAAAAGAGCTTTTTTCCAAATCCTCTATAAAATATATGTATTTATTCTTTTAAAATATCCTTAATTTATCTGTTAAATATAGATTCAATAAAGTTATACATAAAAATTTGTGATGATTGGATGAGTGATTTAGCAGAAGAGAAACATTTAGTTAACATGTAAAAACACCTTAATAGGTCACCCTGTTAATAAATATACAGGATGATTATAATTAAAGTCCCACTTTCAAAATGCTCTAAAAAAAGAAACACTGGTCAGAATGACTTCAAATTTGAACTGACTATACTGAAACAAGGGGGAAATGGGATGGCATAAGAAAAAAAAAGTGCCAAAGTGTATCAATAGATGGCACCATAAGCGGCATATATGCAAATTAAAAGACACTCATGAGCACGACACATTGCATGTGGTACAAAAACACATGGTGTGTGGCATTCCCCTCATATTGCATCTGAGCAGCTTGTCATGAGTCTCTCAATGAAGGATCGTGCTCTGCTGGCGAAGCTCTTTTACAAGAATGGCAACTGTGCGATTGCAGCTTTAAAGAAATTCTAGTTATTAAAGGGTATGAAAAAAGGCTGTGGTCCGATGTCTGTCATGATATCTTTACAAAGCCTCTGTTCTCATCATTGTCACCTTTCTACTATGCTTTACCCTACTTTCATCTTTATTTCATTTCCTTATTTATTTTAATAAATACTTTATTTCGTTAAAACTTACTTTCCTCTTTTCTTTAAAGTCTCTTAAATTCAGTTTCTAACTTCGTACATTTCCCTTTTTCATTCGTGTAAAACAGCTTCAAGTTCTCGTAGTAAACAGGAGATGGTGCCGTATGTCCAGAGCGTCGGCGATCGTTGTTATGGTTACACCTTCACGTGCTTCCTCCTGGAAGCCTGTTGGGAGTTCAACAAACATGTGTGGATGTTGTATTTCGGTTCATTCATTTCGATTAAATCGCTGTGCTTTCGAGTCATTTTATCCAGTTGTCTTTGCTCTTCATACTGGGAAGGTGGAAAACATTTTTCACAATGCTTCATCATAGTATCATTTGTTTGAATAGTTTTAATTCATCTGCTTTTACGATAGTCCATTTCAACTGTAATTTGCTTTAGAGGAGAGTCATCTAGATTATGTTTGTTTTCCGAGAAGCTGAAATGGTGTATTTTAAAGTTGTTTTTGTATTATACAAGACATCGTGTTAACGCAGCAGTATTTCCGGAAACTACCTTTCTACATTTTTGATGATGTCGTCCTCAGAATAACTGTTTTTCATCTTAAAGCTCGGGCATTTTAAAATAAAGTAATGCCAGTCTTTTTAGTGACGTTTTCGACAGTTTTTCAATGGTTTCTTTGTAAGAGAAAAGAGACATTTTTCATGACGAATACGAATTGACTTGGTGTCATGTCTTCGACAGGACATACTTACATTTTCAAGCCCTCGCTACACTATTGGGATTATATGGATGTCGTGATTGATATATCGTGTAGTATTGTTATAATTGAGAGTAAAAGCCTTTATTATTTTGCCATGATGTTTGTATTTCAAGTTTCAGATAAGTGTCTTTTCCATTTTACATTTGCTGACAAGCTGATGTTTAAGAGATGTTATAATTTGTTTCTATATTAATGTGTCTTTTAAATTTAATAAATTATTTGTGTTTTTAAAATATCTGCCCTTATTCTCCACCACATTTTTAGAATTAACTTTTACTTTTCAGATGCTCAAGTTTATCTAGCTTAATTTTAATACAATTCTTAATAGATCAATTTTCCTTGGGGTTTACACCAGCGTTACGTTTCACTGCATACTTAATATCCTCTGCTACCCATTTTAACCGCTAAGCACTATTTTATAGTGCTTATCATGTCAAAGGTCTGAAGAATAAGATTCAGAAATTCGGAAAGAAATTCGGATTTGTTTTGAAGTGAAATCAGAAAGACGGAGGAAATAAATTGCTTCGACGTCAGTAGAAAATGTGGCCACAGCATTAGAGGAAGGGGGACGAGCAGTGATGTGCAAACGTGCAGTGCACGGGGAATTGCCCGATCTTTAGACATGCCTGTGAGCATGATGCATAAAATTATACACAATATCCTGCATTGCTATCCTTACAAAATTACCAAAGTTCAGGAGTTGCTTCCTGCTGACCTGCCATGAAGACAGACGTTTGCTCTGGAATTTCTCGCTCGCATGGAAGTGGACAATGAATAGCCATGGAACATTTTGTGGACAGACGAAGCCCATCTCCAAGGTTTTGTCAACAAACAAACTTGCAGGATATGGGCAAAAGAAAAACCATTCACAATTCAAACAGTACCGATGCCTTCATCAAAGGTAACTGTGTGGTGTGGGTTGACGGCTGAAAAAACTTTAATCATTTATTTAATTATTGATGTTCTGGAACAATTAATTATCGGCATATCCAATTTTTCGTCCGTCACAATTAGCAGTGACATCCAGTAAATTATGCACTGAAAGTATTCATAATGATCTGTAGTAACAGAATTTCTTGTAATTACTCGTGTAAAATTTCTAGATCGAGAGATGTTCTAATTAACGTGTTCAAACTTGCTTAATTGTGTCATTAAATTGGTGTTATTTAATCGAGGGCTAATTTCTCATATTTTTTTGATTTATTTAACGACACAGCAAACACGACATATAACATTTAAATTAATTACATCACAAATTCCGAGAATGCGATAAATACGCATCTCAGCCGAGCACAAAAAATCTGATCCTTCTAGTTACAGCAATTCAAGCAAAAGAATGAGTTTCAAAGCTGGCTAAATTTAGCTTCGCACCCACGCACAGTAGCGGTATGCTTCTGGCTATTTTCTGCTCTCAGCATACATCTACACCACAGGTGCAATCCGTAACGGCATTGTGTATGGTAGGACCATTTTTTTCCCGAGGAGATGGGTCCTGCAGGTCCCATTACCTGTACTGTGAATGGTAAACAGTATGAGAGTCTTTTGCACAACCAAGGCATTCCAACACTTCAACAGCTTGCATGTCTGGATAGAATCCTTTTTATACAAGATGGCGCTCCTCCGCACATTGCAAAGCCAGTCATGCAACTGCTCAAGAGGCATTTCGGAAAAGATAGACTTCTCAGCCATCATTGTCCAACAGCCTGGCCTCCAAGATCACCAGACCTCAATCCTTGTGACTTCTGGCTGTAGGATCATCTTAAAAATGTTGTGTAGAGTGGCCCGATTGTAAATTTAGCTGAATTGAAGGCACGGATTACACAACACATTCACAACATCACATCTGAGACACTCCGGTCTGTTGTGGAACATACAGTTTATCGGTTTCAACTTGTGGTGGACAATGGTGGACACCACATAGAACCTGTCTGCCGCATGCCTAGCGATAATTAAAAACCGAATCATATTGTGCTTTTTATGCAGTTTTTGGCCTAAGGACAATTAAAAACTGATTTTTCTCATCCAATGTGGCACGACTTTGCCGTGGTGGATGGGCTTTCCACTAACGATACCACAACTGTTAACTGATTTGGAAGTCATTTTTTCCGTCAAACAATCGAAACACCCATGCACATTGAACAGTACGGTTGGTGTACTTTGCAACTCATGCCAAAGCCGTTGTATTTCAATTAAAAATGTCACTTGTAGCTGAATCTACTTTCGTTATGATGCTTACAGTGCCATCTATTGATACACTTTGGAACTTCCCCCTTCTTCTAGTATATTCGGTTCATATTTGAAGTTATTCTTACCAGTGGTTCCTTTTTTACAGCATTTTGAAAGTGGGACTTTAATTATAATCACCCTGTATAAAACCCATTACCTATTAATAAAAAATATTTAAGTTATATCCATGATTTGATCAAAAGTTAAACAATTTTAATCAAAATATGATCAGCAATCTAATATATGGTAGAATTACATTACAAACAAAATAAATAAATCAATGAATGAACAATCGCATTTAGAGTCAATAGAACTTAGCATAATAATAGTTAATAGTTTAAAATGGCATTTCATTGTATAATAAACTACCTCTCTAATTGCCAGTCTCAATTTTCTTGTCATCAATGGCAACCAGAAATTTTGCTCGCCAAGTTAAGATTATTTGTTAAAGAGTTTTAAAAATATTTTATTAACAATTTTAATGCTGACATAACTAATGGCTTAAAAAAATTTAGTTGCTATCAATATTAATATTGATATTGAAACTAAAAAATAATCACAACAAAAATTTTAAACAGAAAATTTAAAAATATCAAAAAGAAAACAAATAGTAATAGCTGATTAATCTTTTAAAAAAAAAACCCTCATTTCTTTTCTCAAATCTGACTAAATTGGCATTCATTGCATCTCTAATAAATACATCATGAAACAACAGAATCAATGCAAACTTCACTCATTTAAATATTTATAACTTGAAACTTTTAATTGATAATAAAATATGCAAAGTATATACATAAAAATATATTTATTGCTGGCTTAAAATGGGATGAATAAAATTATTACATTTATAGATTATGATGTATTAGAAACATAATTTGTAACAATATTCTGAACTTGCGTAACTAAATCCATTTCTTCTTCAATATCACTTTCAAATTGGGCTTTATTTATTTTTTCTAAAGCCTCTCTTGTTGCTTTATTAAGATATCTTGCATAACCACTTGTACAAAACTAAATAGGGAAAAAAAAGATATTTACTAAGTAAAATAATTTGAGTACTCTAATTTCTTGCTTATAATCCGCAAGTGTCAATTTCATGATATTTTGGAAAAAAAAAACACTGTATAACCAGCAGCAGCGTATAATCTGCAAGTGAAATTTTCACTTAAAAAAAATTCCCAATATCCACAGGACTAACATTGAGCCACAAGGGAAAAAATATTGAATCTAGAGTAAAATATTTTCATTTTTAACGTTTGTATTTAATATACCACTTGATAAATAAATAAATAAAAAATAGAAAATTCAGTACAAAGATATTTGCAATTTTATTAAGTATACACAGGCAAGAATAAATTTGGAAGGATTACATTACTACTTAGCATAAAAACTATAATTAAATAAGTTAATTACATATGTTTAAAAATTCCTTAAACTAGTTTTTTCCATCTTATTTTTATTTTAATATAATTTGGCCTTAATGAGTCTATATGATATGCTTTTAACATCTGCAGTGATGGCGCCATCTACCGAACAATGAGAAAAATATTAAAAATCAAGCAAGCATTATCCCAGAATACACTAATACAGTTAACTCTCTGTTTAACGGCTTTTAAGAAACCTCGAAAAATCGTCCTTAAACAGAATTTGTGGAAAAATAATATTTGAAAGACATTTCCCTTCACACTTTACAGGCTTATGACTGTCAGTACTTTTCTCAATATATTGATGTGTTTAGAAATGTTTTATATATTTATTTAAATTTATTTTATGTTTTCTTTCTTTCTTTTTTTTTTATTGATACAGATATAACATTACATATTTTTATTCCACAAATACAAATTGCATTAATTAGACTGCATACAAGAACAACATACAATGTTACTTACAGCACAATAAAACTATTTATAATACGTTTAATTAAACAAATTAAGTTTTAAAAAAATCAAAAACTGTAGATTGTTTCAATGGTGGTCTAGTTTTTAGTACCCTTGCTTTAAGTTTCTCAAGAAGATTGAATAGGTCATCTCTCATATTTGATGAAACAATGTACTGGCGAAGAATATCCAGGGCAGAATTCGCATCTGAGTAAGAGGAGGTGGTGTCTCACTTTCTGTATCATCAGCTTCATCACTATCTTCTGCATCTGAAAATGCATTTTAATTTGTGATGTCTTCATAAATTTGATCTAAATTTATGAAGTCGATTGTTAAAACATCTTTGTCAAAAGCGACAAAAATTTTTAGGGGTGGAGGGAGAAAACTAATCATCACATTCCATCAACTGCACCCTTCTCCTTCATCTGTACTCATTTGAATTGCAACAAACCTTGTTTTTCTATCAGAGGAAGTTTCCTCTTTTAACGTGTTTAAAGGGATCGAAAAAAAAAAAATATGTGAAAATCATCGTTAAATAGAAACAATTTCATCTTTAAATAGAGATTTTTTTACTTAAAGGAGCTGGGACCGCAAAATATAGTCTTTAAATAGAGATCGTTGTTAAGTAGAACGACGTTAAACAGAGAGACGACTGCATTATATTTCCTGATAAAAAATAAATAAAAGACATATGAAATGAAAAGATGTTTTAATTTAATCAAAGGTCCTCATTTAAAAATTAACAGATTAATAAGTTGCACTGTTTTTAACGCTTATTCAAAAATTATAATAATGAAAATAGAAACTTACCCATTGTGTTACATCACAAACTTGTACGCAAAAATATAAACAATACTTAATAATTTATTTAAATGAAATATAAATTCCTTAAACTATTTTTATTTTGTCTTATTTTTATTTTAATACGATTCTGTCTTAATGAGTCTATATACTTTTAACATCTGCAGTGATGGCGTCATCTACCGAACTACGAGAAAAATATTAAAAATCAAGCAAGCATTATCCCAGAATTCACTAATATTATATTTCCCGATAAAAAATAAATAAAAAACACATGAAATGAAAAGATGTTTTAATTTAATCAAAGGACTTCATTTGAAAATTAATGCAGATTTAATAAGTTGCACTGTTTTTAATATTTATTCAAAAATTATAATAATGAAAATAGAAACTTACCCATTATGTTACATCCTAAACTTGTACGGCAAAAATATAAGCAATACTTAATAATTTATTATATAGACGTAAAAAATCGGATACTCTTAATAATAAAATAATTTAATTAAATCCATCAAAATCAAGAGAATCAGAATACGAAAGAGATTATTTTCATCACCAGGTGAATATGAATCAGGTAGCGCCATCTGTTGATTATTAAGAAAGATATTTGTAAATTTGCTTAAAAAATTATATTTATTAACATTTAGGAAGGTATCGCATAAGAAAAAAACTTGCAGATAATCCGCGGCAGCGTATAATCCACATTACAAGAAAAATAAAGTTTTTAAATGTATAATCCGCAGATTATAGGCAGGAAATTAGGGTAGTAAATTAACTGAATATAACAAATTGTAATTATTAATTACTGGTAAAATGCAATTATGTGGTATATTATTTTTCATTATGGTATGATATATTATTGCATTTTACTGCTTAATTATAAAGTGCTCCTATTAAGATGTGTAACGTGCTTAATTTTTTAAACAAATTTTCCTAAAGTGTTAAATAATATTTTGGTTTTAGAAGTCTTCCATATCGTTTCATAAGAATATATATATATATATATATATACTAGGGGACTCTGCCCCCTGCGAGCTACGCACGCTAACACCCGTTCAGGGTTCACAGTCTCTCACATGTTTCCCTACACATGAGCAGAAACAAAAACTCCGCTAAAAAAGTTCTAATGGGAAACAATACCTTTAAAGACGCTGAGAGGGAAAGAAAGATGAAAAAAAGCTGGTGAATTCCCGAAATTATTTCCAGAAAATGATTTTTTTAAATAGTAAATAGCAAATTTTTTTAAACCATGACAGTTAGAAACAGAAAGGTTCCATGAATAGGGAGAGATTTATTTATTTATTTATTTTTTTTTTTTGTATTTTAATTGGAAAATGGATGAGGAATTTTAAAGCTGCAGGAAAAACTAATAAACATGAAATTGGCATTTAGAATTTATTTTTATTTTTTTTAAACAGTAAATATTACTATTTTTTAAACAAAATGCAATGTTACAACTGGGAAAGTACCCAAAGTAAGTTTTTTTTTTTATTTACTTTGATCTGGAAAGTGGATGCAGAATTTTAAATATGCAGAAAAAATTAAAAACATCAAATCAGCATTCAGATTTTTTTTCTGTGGTAACAGTAAATATTAATACATGTTTTAACAAAAGATAGTTAGAACTGGAAAAGTATCACAAATATACGGGTTTTTTTGGGGGGTGGGGATTTTGATCTAAAAAATAAGATACGACAGTTTCAAAATTCATAAAAAAACAGAACTTTTTCCATGTTTCACTTCTTTCTGCTTGAAGAACCTTGGAAATACTTTTTTGGGCAGCTGTAATAATGTGCCATTTTGAGAGTTCATTATGGTTTTTAATTAATATAGGCTAATTATGAAAATATCTAAGGTTCAGGTGCATTCGGACTTGCCTTTGTCAATCGTATCGAAATTTTCAAATTTCTATGTGTGATAGATTTCCCAAGCATCGCCAACAGACAGACAGACACACACCTTTCTTTTATTAATATAAATTGTTAGCAGAAGTATATTGTCTCACACTTATTTTCTGTTGTAAATAACACTACACAGACAATAAGAGCCTTACCGAATAAGTTAAAGTTAAAGCAATTACTTGACACTATGTTTTATGTTCCACTAAAATTCTTAAATGGAGAAAAGCAAGGAATAGTAAGCAGAAAAAAAAAGATATAGCAATACATTTCAATATTTCCCTTTTCAAACTATGTATTATATCATTAATTAAATTATAATAACAAAACATAAAATGCGACTCACTTTATTAATGCAGATTTTTTCTATATCAGAAATGGCTTCAATGCTTTGAAGTTTATTCGCAAATTGTTGTATAACTCCAATTAAAGATATATTCACTTTATTGAAACTTAACCACTAGAAACAAAAATTACACATCTTTAAGTGTTTTAATGTGTTGAGCTGCATAAACAATAGAATGCAAAATGATATATATATATATATATGGTTACAGAACTTAACTTTTATAAATTCAATGATAACTCATACTTTTAACCACTTCACCGTTTGCCCCGAGATAAGTCGTGGGTAAAAGCACTGTTTCCCCATACCTGTCGCCGGTGAAGTGGTTAATACAAATATTCAATACTAAATCAGCACTTAGTGTAATAAAAATTATTTCAAAGTTGATCAAAAGCCTAACTACAAACATACACACACACACATTTACATTTAATATGTCTTTTGTGCTTGATCTTGTATGCTGTACTTGCATTGTAAAAAATGCTGATTAATCATGGCAATTATTTCTAACCTGAAAATCCCAATTAAAAATACTTCAGGTTTAAAAATATAACTATATGCATAAAAAAAAAAAAGTTAAAATTGCAAATTCTAAAACTGAATACCATATATTTCAGTGTATTTTTGCTGAATTTCAGTTTGCTGATTCAAGCTGAGTACACGACTTTTCAATGAAAAATCGTCCAAAATCAGAAACCCGTATATAATATGCCTATGTTAAAAAAAGGTGATCAAAAATTCACCGACCAAAAAATTAGCCCTTTTCTGAGCATAGCTAATACAAAAAAAAATGTGCTCTTTGAAATTATTGATTTTTCCTATTCTGTCTTTGCGCGCTGCTAAATATGTTTACAATTGGGTTTCGCCAACCCTGTTATGACTTGGTCATTCATAAAAACTAAACTTCCTATTTTTGTAAATGGGAAAACCTTTCTCTACTTTGCGTGAATGGTAACTGTTTGACTTAAGGAAAGATGGCTGGACAAAAGTACACAGCTTATAATGTGGGTTTTAAATCAAAATAATTAATTTTGCTGAGCAATTGAATAACTCAGTGGTTGCTCATCATTTCACACTCAATGAAAAACAAGTGCGAGAATGGAGAAATAAAAAAGACGAAATTTCAAATATTCCAAATCTAATGAAAGCTACACATAAACGCAAAGATGGCGTTAAGGATGATGATGAATTATTCACTAAGGATATTCATCCTGATGTACCATTCACTAAGGATATTCATCCTGATGTACCAATGAGAGAAAGCGATTTTAAGGAGTTGCTTGAAAATCGTGATGTTAAGTTCGATAGTGAATAATGATTGGTGACTTTTGCATTGTAAAAGAGTGGAGTATTTACATGTGTTTTTAGAAATTAAGTATCTTTTAGGTTTTTTATACACAGTAAACTCTCGCTACAACGATATCCAATACAACAATAACCCCTCTACTACAATAATATTTTGTGGTCCTGGTGAATTTGCATATAAACTAATGTTAACCTCCTCTCAATATTATGATATTCTCTAGAGCAACAAACCCTTGTGAAACAATTTTTATTTTGAAATTTCAACATTAATCTCTCCCTTTATAATAATATTTTTGTTTTCAAATACTGAAATTTTTTTTTTATCATCTTTTGCCATTTTTCCGTCCATGGAGGATATTCCATCTACGTCATGATCACATGGTCAAGGCAAAAAGTCTAGCATAAAGAAGGGAAGGCTCCGTGGACATAATGTAAATCCCTGCTAGCCAATGAAACAGTTCATGGGAGAAAGCAGTAGTAGCCTCCCTTCTTCTCCGTTAGAAGTTCTGTGGGTAAATTAACGGTACCACGTGACTTTTTTCAGCCTCAAACCTATATTTGGAATATAGTCTATTTTGATAACAGAAGACTCACTGTTGATTTTCAACTTATCCCTTTAATGTAAGAGTGGCTATTATTCTGATTTCAAAACAGGCGGAGACCACCTAAAGACCTTCTAGGAAATGGATAGGGGGAAGTCTGATGGGGAAGTTGAAATGTACGTGTAGTCTCGCTTCTCAGCACTGAGCTCCAGAATCCATATAAGGATGGAGAGTGAATGTCTTCCATCAGGAGAAGATTGACATGTCTGGTCAAACATCACCCTTGTCACGGAACAGGTGGCAAATCGTTTGGTTTGGTCATCTTCCCTTTGCTAGAAGGAAAGTGGGAGGAGGGTGCTGATAAGTGATATACTGAAAAGTGAGTTTGAAGCTTTTAGATGGCATGTGGAGTTCTAAATGAAACATTTGACTTTTGATTGTCTTCCTTTCACGAGTTTATTTTTCCCTATGATGGCAGGGCGAAAGCAACTATCCTTTCGAGATAAACTAAATTTTTTCAACGATATTGATGAGGGTATGAAGCAGGTTTATGCAGCTAAGAAATATGAATTATTGCAATCAACGAGTACAGTTGCAACGTTTCTAAAGAGGAAGCAGATCGAAGATGTTGTGAGTTCAAATGCAATTAACACACAGCAAAAACAGCAAATGAAAACATTGATGCTGTTGTACTAAAATGGTTTCAAGAGATGAGGGCAACAAATGTCCCAATAAATGGACCCTTGTTATGTGTGCAAGCACAAACATTTGCAGTAGTTCTAGGGAACAAAACTTTTAAAGCTAGCAAGGGTCAGCTAATAAGTTTTCGGGATCGTCACGGAATAACTTTCCAGGAACTTCATGGAGAGAAAAAGTTTGCCCCGATGAATGACGCAAATGAATGGCAGCAAAACAAGATGGAAGAAATCTTTAAAAAGTATGTCCAGAAGACGTTTATAATGCAGATGAAGGTGGGCTGTTTTTTCAACTCAAATTTTCAAAGGTGAAAAGTGTTATGAAGGGAAGAAATCGAAACAGAGACTGACTGTTCTTCTGTGTACAAGTAGCACAGACAAACATAAAATCCAACCTCTCGTTATCGGTCATTCATTGAAGTCAAGGAGCTTTAAGAACGTGAAAAGTCTTCCCGTGGAATATAAAGCCAATAAAAAGGCTTGGATGAATTCTAAATTTTCTTTTGAATGGTTACAAAAGTTAGAGAAAGAAAAAATCGTTTTGTTGATAGATAACTGCGGTGCTCACGCCTCATTTCCAAAACTACAAAATGTCGAAACTGCTTTTCTTTCTTGCCAAGTGTACTTCAATTTTGCAGCCTCTAGATATGGGTATAATTAAGTATTATAAAGGATATTGCAGAAAACGTCTGGTAGAGTTGGAACTTGTAAACATTGAAAATAAAGTAGAAGACCCTTTTAAAGCTGTCAGTGTGAACGAAGCAAAAAAAAATTTTTTCAAAGCAAAAAAAGAAATTTCAGTGGACATTTTAAATTATTTTTTATTCATCTAAAGTATGCAGTTCAGAATTTGACCCATCACACACATGAGATTCTCGCTAACAGATGGCAGCACCAAATAATTTGCAGAGCCTTACGTTATAATTCTAATTTTGAGGATTCTAATTCAAGCTTAGTGAACGCATTTGTTATATTTAAATTCATAAAAGAGCCAAACCATGATGTGAAAAATATAAAGGATTTCCGTTTATCAGTTATTGAAGGCTTAATGTCAATAGCCGGTGAAAAGGAAAACACAAAGAAATTTTCTCCAGTTCAAATAAAGAGCAAAAAACCCTACGTTTCCCCTGAGAAAAGACTGAAAAATGTTGGACACATTCCAGTAAGAAGTAATAGAAGGAGATGTGCATATTGCAGCACATCTAAAAAAGAGCATCGCACATTTTGGATGTGCGAAACATGTGAAGTTCCGCTTTGCCTCCAAAAATCAGAAGCATCCTGTTTCACAAAATTTCATAAAAAATAGAATTTTTGCTTTTTTTATCAACAAAATTCCAAATATCAAAAAAATGCCCAAAATTTCTCGGCTTATACACGGAAATATAGGGTAATCTATTGCTTGAGGAAAAAGAAAGTTTTGTTAAAATACCAATTATGTAACGAATATTGCAATTTCTTTCCAGCCAAATGCTACACATTTTATACAATTTAATATTATTTCCTTTTGAAAAATACCTTTATCATAATACTTTCTTACTTTTCAATTCATTAAAGATAAATTAATTTGCCATTTCTTAAAGTAAGAGTTTAAATTATTTTTATTATTTACCTTATCAAGCAATTTCCAAGTCACAGAATCTAGCTTTTCTAACCTGGACTCCATCAAGATTTTTATCCATGGTTGTAACATTATATGACTTTCTAAGGTTAAAAAATAATTATCTAAGCAAAAATATGCAAGACAATAATATATATATATATATATGCATATAAAATGAATTAAGTTGAATGAGATTATAATCCTTCTCCAACCCTGTATGTTATAAAAATGACACGATAAATTTCAAACTAGAACTACTGTTTCTATCTCATAAAAAAATTAAACCTGTGGCTATACGATCCAAGAAGGATCAGAGGCTACAGTGACTGACCCATTTTAGTTGACACTGGACCTCAAGGTGCTATACAGCATATGCCCCGGCCAGCTGGTCAGCCTAATGTGAGACCCTCGATGTTTAGTTCCCAAGCAAGCTTGGTACTCATTTTATTGACCCTGAAGGGATGAAAGAATGAGTGAACCTTGCCCAGCCGGGAGCTGAACTCGCAACCTGCAGCATGCAAGTCTAATGGGATTGCGAAAGGTGATGTTATGCCTGATTAAAGAATTTGCTGTTTCTTTTCTTTTTTATTTGAATTTGAAGATGAGTATTGAAGATTTCCTGGTATTTAAAATTCCACTGGGATTTATCAAAGTAATTCAGTATTATTTTAAGAAGCATGGCCAAGAGGAATAATTTTTCTTCCAATTTCAAGATTAAAATAAGAAGAAGAATTTTAATTTACAAAGTGTTGTCTTCATTTCAGTGTCTTTAATTTACTGTGTTCCACAATTCAAGTACAAGCTTTTTATTCTACTTTCTATCTGACTTTCAAGAACTGCAGATTAGAGGTGAGACATCTACATGATGTCTGAGCCCGGACTTAATTTTTTCAGCTGACATGGGCCAGTTCAGAATCAGACTTACAGCTTATTCTACCTACTCAGGCAGAGTCAGAACTAGATTTATTTGTTCTTAGGATGTGTTTGACAAGCAATTTGTTTCGAAAAATAGCACTAGCGATAATAGACTTCTATTAACAGAATCTTTAGAAATATACTTTAATTAGTTACAGAGAAATATTTTCAAAAATCTACTTTTAAAAAAAATTATACAGTTTCAAAAGTTATGATGTTTTAACCATCTTTTGTTATTTTTTATTTTAATAGTCTAAGTGATCATTATGGTACTATTCTGTATTCAATGCTTGTGAACATATAGTAATCTAAAATATACTGTAAAGTTTTCCATAAATATGTATACAATATTCATTAACAGAATCTTAACTGTATGTTAAGAAAAATCTCAATTTTTTTGTAGAGTTGGGTTGGGTCGGTCCTGATTTCACTGATTTTTGAACAGGCTAGGACAGGGCCGCGAACCTTTTTGTTGCTGCGTGCCAAGTTTAGTCAAAAAATATTTTACGTGATCATGACGTTCCAATTAAAAAACAAATTTAGCAGGTGGAAAAATAATGGATTAAAATTGCTTAAAATTTTCTATTAAGATTTGAAAAATATGAGGAACATACATGTAGTTATTATCAATGCAAAAACCCTTGACGGGTTAAAAGTTTCTGACGCAGCAATTTATCTGATGCTCTAAGAATTTTAAATATGGAACTTAAAAATACTGATATCAAATTTTGAGTGACGTTATGCTATTTCTTAAAAAATATATTTGTATTTATTTCATCATTTTATTTTTGTTTTATTTATAATCGCATGTGCAAAAGTTATGTTCAACATGAAAAGCTGCATAAAATTTTATTCGCTGTTGCTTTATCATTTACATCTCTCATAAATTCAAAATATGAGTTTTAAAAGATATGATATAAAATTTAAGTGACGCCTTGATGTGACTTTAAAAGGTTTGTTTTAAAATTCAATTTAAATTATTTTTGACTTGGTTAAAATATTTTTTTACATCTATACAATACTTTTAATTTTCCAATTCACTGTTAAATATATCACTTTCATTGAATCTATACTATGCATTGAAATGTATTTATTTCAATAAATTGATTTATCTTTTGTGTCACGCTATTCAAAATTGTGAGTAAGATTTATGTAAATGGTTTATTTGCGTCAAACTATCCTTTTTCATACATTTCATGTAGTTTGGACACAATGACGCAAAGAAACCAATTACATAAATCTTACTCACAATTTTGAATAGCGTGACACAAAAGATAAATCAATTTATTGAAATAAATACATTTCAATGCATAGTATAGATTCAATGAAAGTGATATATTTAACAGTGAATTGGAAAATTAAAAGTATTGTATAGATGTAAAAAAATATTTTAACCAAGTCAAAAATAATTTAAATTGAATTTTAAAACAAACCTTTTAAAGTCACATCAAGGCGTCACTTAAATTTTATATCATATCTTTTAAAACTCATATTTTGAATTTATGAGAGATGTAAATGATAAAGCAACAGCGAATAAAATTTTATGCAGCTTTTCATGTTGAACATAACTTTTGCACATGCGATTATAAATAAAACAAAAATAAAATGATGAAATAAATACAAATATATTTTTTAAGAAATAGCATAACGTCACTCAAAATTTGATATCAGTATTTTTAAGTTCCATATTTAAAATTCTTAGAGCATCAGATATATTGCTGCGTCAGAAACTTTTAACCCGTCAAGGGTTTTTGCATTGATATCATTACTTTTTTGAGGTTAGTGATAAAATTATTAAAAAAAAGATACTTATGGAATTTAATGCAGATTTAATTTTTACTATTTTATTACAATTTTCCTTATAGCAGTTTGTATATAAAAACAAATGGGTAAGTATAATCGCAGATCGCACAGAGGGTTTCATTTGATATTCCTTTAAAAACACTTTATCCTTAAATTAATAAATCCAAAATGTTAATTTATAATTATTAAATCCTTACATAGATGGTGCACCAATAGTTCCAATTTTCATGGGGCAGGGAACGCATTCTTTTAAACAAACCACCTTCCAATTGAAGTCACCAAAAACCAAGTTGAATAAGCCAGACCCCGTTGTGTTGTTTCACAAACAGCAGTCTCATGTCCCCTCCTTCCCCCCTTTTTCAAAATTTTTCAGACCAGTACCTAAGAATGGAACCGAAATAATTTTTTCTCTTCAGAAATTACGATAAAAAAATAGTATTGAGTACTCATAAATTTACTTTAATGCTATATAGGGTGATTATTAAGTTAATTATAACGTTTGGAATCTGTTGCATTGATGTCCGAAAGGTGGTTTCTGAGTTATGGAAGCTGGACCCATAAGGCGCCATAGAGGGGCGAAGCAAACTAGTGTCTATCATAATTATATCTGCCATGTGGACTAATTGCGATATTTAATCAAAATAGTCCCCCCCCCCCCTCCTCATCCCCGGAAATATAACAAATACAAAATGTGTCTTTATAAACCTATCGTCAAATTGGTTTTTATTTCTTTTTCCCTAAAAAAAAAAAAAAAACATGATTTTTATATCTGTAACGTAAATAGCGGACGAAGCCCGTAGTTCCTATCATAATATATATTTTTAATAATTTTATATAGTCTATAATAAAAATCAGACTTAAAATAGTCTAGTTCCATGAGTACTTGTAGTGTCAGTTACATGCTACGATTTTTGGATACCAGTATTTTAGAACGGGAAAATGTGACTTATTTTATCGGAGATATCTCATTAATTGAATAAGGTGAAGCAAACTTTTTGAAAAAAAGGTGGCCAACAAGCATGGCAGTTATCAGCTATGTGACTTTGTGCTAAAGTCCATTAATTTGATCTGCTTTAAAAAGATTACGGAAGATTGAATTATAGTAGAACCTGGATTAACCGAGCTTCGATTAAACGAGGTTTCTGTTAACCGAGCCGATAACAAAGTCTGATTTTTTTTCCCCTTTTGAATGAGCCTTAAAAATAACCACACTCTTTAGCTCACTGTCCGTGCTATACAGGCCCTTCTGCCCCCAAAAGCACTCAACTCCAAAGAAACACTGGACCCTGAGAAGTCAATAGCGAACAATGCTTTGTTTCCAGTGACTGTGTGAACTTTCGTAAATTTTTCAATTTGCATTTTAAAATTTACTACTGGTAGTTGATTTTCTTTTTAAATTTGTTAAGCTGTGAAACAGAACTTTATATATATTTATTTTTATTATTTAAAAAACGTTCTATATATTTTTTTAAAAGAGATGTTAAATTCGCAAGCACGGCGAGTTTTTACACACAGTTTCTATTAACCGAGATTTCCGATTCCGATTTACTAACAGTCCCAATTAGCTCGGATAATCAAGGCTGCTCTGTATAATTAAAAAATCAATGGCGATCTTACTGTAAATGGGTTTCCCTTTTACTGAGGGATTTCAAGACCGAATCAGCTGATGTTAGTTGCTGTTTCCGTGCTTGATTAAATAAGATTAGTTAAACATTTGAAAATTACCAAATATAAAAGGAACTAAGTCAACAGAGTGTTTGCTTTATGGTATTTTTTAACAACGCTATAAGAAAATGATTTTAAATAAGAGATTTTAAATGTAACGTTTTAAATCTGACATAATTTTCACCAAACTTTCCTTTCTCTTTGTAACATTCAACTGAAAATATTTTTATTATTAGAAAGATAACATTATTATTTGCGCTACCTTAAAATTGGCAACTATAGTTAAAAATATCATCTCGAAATTTGAAATAAATCTCTCATATAAATATATTTTTTAATTTAAACTGTTTTGCAATATTATTATTTGGCCACTTTGGCCAATATGACGTAATTTTCTCCATTTACGACTTTTAACACATATCAATGAATTTATTATTTAAAAATTTTCTTTTTCTTTTAATATTCACGTGTAAATATAATTTTTATGACGTAATTTTCAATGTTTTCCTGCTTTTAATGCGTAATCATTTAATTCTAATTTGAAAATAATTGATTATTTTATAATTTTCTTTCATTTTAAGTAAGCATGTGTAAAAACAATTTTTATGACGTAATGTTTAATATTTTCCTGCTTTTAACACGCTATCATTTAATTCTAATTTAAAAGGATTTTTTTCTGTTTATAATAGTCACGTGTGAATAAATTTTTAATTTAAAGGATATATTATTCTTTGCGCTGTTTTAACAATTGGCAACAATTTAAAATAACCTTTTCTAAAATATGTAAAAAATATCTCTGGAAATTCTGAAAATTTTAATTTAAAATTGAAATAAACCGTCAAAAAATTAGGCAAGTTAAGAATAATAAATGCACTCTGCATACTTCGAGTTTCTATTGAATGATTAAATTGAATGAAAATGATTAAATTCCCATGTATATTTTTTTTCCTATGAGACTTTTTTAATGAGACAATTTTATCCAGATTTAACATTAAATATCTCTTAAAATAATTCTTCGATTTAAAAACTGTCTACTTCAACGTTTTTATCAAACATTTCTCTATAATACTACCCATTTTAATATTTTTGTATGCAGTAATTTTCTTAATATTTGCGAAATAGACCTCTAGTCACAAGAGATTCTTTCAAAGCGGTGAAAAGCGTTAGTTTTTTCTTTTTTTTTCCGAATAAGAGACAAAATGTAGTACGCAATGGAGAATTTGCACGTTTTCTAACTTTATCACGAAACAATAGTACATGAAAAAATAAGAAGGATACCCTGCATATGTTTTTTATTTTGAGCTTTTATTACTGATTTATGATTGTTTTAATATCGCACTATTTACCGTATCCCGAAAACGCTCCATAATACTAATACATCTGACGTCACAGTTCATGACAACAAACGACTGTTATTCTTTACGGGTGTCGCTTTTCAACTTGTTCATTTTAAATATTGCTGTTTCTAAAATTATTATGACTGAGAGCACAAAGTCATATTATAAATACAGTGAAACCTCTCTGTGCGACTACCTACATTAAGCGATCACCTCCATTAAGCGACCACCTCCCTGAACGATCAGTTTTTCATTGAACGAAATTTATTCCCATAGGCTCAATACTAATTTTACTTCCGTTCAGAGACCATCCCAGCTGACCTCTCTCCATGAGCGACCAATTTCTTTGAAGAAAAGGAAACAAATTCCGTTTTTTCCTGTCACTTGAAGAAGGTTTTATTAGAAAAATAATTCCGAGGGGCTTTAAACTTCTAAATAAGTTTAGATTTTTTTTTTTTTTTTTTTTTTTTTTTTTTTATTCCGGTAACTTTTAAGTGTTTAAACCCCTTTATGCCTTTTTAGACAATGAAGTTAACTCTGATGACGAATTAAGAATGACGATCAATAAACTCCCCTACCCTATTCAGTTAGGAAACTCTCAAAGAAATAGATAAATTAATGAAAATATCTTTATTTGTTCCCGTCCAAAAAAAAAAAAAAAAATTGTATTTATTTACTGAATTTTGAAAGGACTTGGAAATAAATGTTATGAAAGATAAAACCGTAAAACCAAAGCAATCGTCAATATATTCATTTTTAAACACTGCAGTAATTAACTTATATAATTAACTTTTATTTTGATACTTAAATTTTTATATTTTTTCCTAATGTGAAAAGTAAATTCTAGTAACATTATTTCTACTTTTTTTCAACAATTAAAATCTAGATTTAAACATGACCTCCATTATGAGAACCTCTTGAAACGATCAATTTTTATTAGAATGAAACATGGTCGCTTTAAGGAGGTTTTACTGTACTGTATTGTACCACTCTGCACTAATACAACCAGTAACTTCTAGCGAAAAGTTGTTTTTCAGTGTGCCAAAAGACCCTGCCATTAGAAAATCATGGACTAAAGCTATGAAGAGAGATGACAAGAAAAATCCTAATTTATCTAATGCATCATCTCTTTGATCTTGTGAAGATCATTTTTCAGTAACTTTATGTTTGATTTTGTTTAAATATTACTATTTTAGAACATTAATTGATTGGATAAATAGTTACTCAAGAGAAAAAAAAGGCATTCATATTTATGATGTACTCATTCGTATTTAAAAACAAACAAAACACCCTGTAGTAGATTTCATACGTATATTGTATCTGTAAAGATTAATAAGCAATAACCCTGTTTTATTGATGATTAAATAGGTAAAACGTAGAAACGTCTAAGATATGACACACACAAATATGTTAGTTTTTATTTAGGAAGTAAATAAAAATTTTATTGCGTAAGTGTACATTTTTATTAAGTTAGGGACTAGGTTTAAAAAATAAAGGATTTATTTCGAAACAATATTTTGTCATGTCTTAATAGATATTATAAAACGTAAAAATATTGAAACTACTCAAAAAAATTTTAATATTAAATTTTTACTTTTCAACATAAAAATACTTTAGGTCCCGCTGCCTATGACACCGTGTAGCAGGCGTGCTTCGACAGTACTGCATAATCTTAAAAAAAAAAAAAAAAATCATCTGGAAAAAAAACCGCGAACCACATCCCCGCTGTCTGCGGCATCGTATAGCACCACGTGCTGCGCACGCACTGCAAATTCTTGTAAAAAACCTAAAAATTTACAAAAGTGCCCCCAGGGGACGAAGTGTGTGTGGGGGGGGGGGAGGGGGGGGCACCGGATGGGCATAATATGAATAAGTTTTCATACACCTTTCTAACGATATGTCACATGAGGCGCGTACTCAAAATTTAGAAAATAGCTCCTCCCCGGATGACCCTTCCCTCCCTCTCCATTTCCCACTCTTTCAAATATCTAATGTTAGAAAATAATATTTATTTGCGTGTTAAATGAAAAATCGCATTTAAAACGCAATAAATAGTTGATCTGAAGGAAAAAAGAGAAAACGCCCCCCCCCCCCCACACACACACACACACACCACCACCACCAAAAATCAACTCATCTTAAATTTATAAAATCTTTATTATGCGTTAAAAGCGATTAAAGCGTTAAAAGTTTAAAAGCGATCAGTTCTTTCTTTTTCCTAATTTTAACAATATCCCGTCAACTTTTTCTATGTGAAAAGACTTTTAATGAGTTTAAAAATCGATTTTTTCATAAACTTAGAGTTCATTTTTTTTCAAATAGACATTTTATAAATCAACGTACAAAATAACATCCAGATGCGAAAGAACCAAATTTGTAAAATCAGTAGTTTAAAAATTTCGAACCTTTATTTCCAAAGCTTAGTAACTCTTTTCTTTCCGTTCCGCTTGCCTGTCGTGAACTGTGACGTCATAGTAAGTCACGCCCCGATTTGAAGCGACGTGATTTTAGCTTACTTTTAGGACTAATTATTTAATAGTATAGATATTTTTTTCGCGTTTTCGAGAACATTTTTGAAAACTGAGGATGTGGAACTATCAGAAAAATATATAAATGATCAAATCCCCCATGTGTGCAAATTCCTCATTGCGTCAAAAGATGGCGACACCAAAATTCTGGTATGCTTATTATGTAAAACTTCATTGTTATTTATAAATAAAACATTTCAACTAAATTATTTATTATAAAATAATTATTACATCACAATAGTTTTTATGCAAGGAAAATAATAATTATAATAATAATAATATTATGGATGTCAGTGATTATATATTGATTGACCGTCATAATAATAAAAAATGATATTATAAAAAGAAGAGCTGAAATGTATTATTTTTTTACGTTTCTGATCGTGTGATTTATATTCAAATAATAATTATTAATGTATATTTTTTGTAAAGTGATTGAAATTAAATATATTTATAAAATTTATGGTAATATTTTTATTGTTGAAAAATTGCCAAGAAATAATCATCATCAAATTGGCGTCATTATAATTGTAATTTTATTTAACTTAATAGCAATTAAAAAATTACAAAGGAACTGAGAATAATGGTCAACTAACAGACTTAAAAAAAAAAAAAAAAACTTCACACGCACCAGCGAGTATCGAACTGCCTATGTTAAGATCAGTAGACGATGGCCCTCAACCACTCAGCCGTGGGAAGACAAAATTTTTCTCCCCAAAAGTGGTTAAAAAGAAAGCATGTGTATGAATACAGTGTCATGCATTTTCGGTGAAATTTCCATAGAATGGCGAAGAAATATAGTCCGATTTTTCATGCGCATTATAAAACGAACAAGAGTCTTGCTGGAAACAAGTAAATTGTTATTTGGTTCATCTGAAACATATTTATTTGATTTTTAAAAAATCGCCCGTGTCATTTTCGAAAGAAAAAAAAATCGAATTATTTAACGAACGAGAGTTTTCCCAGAAAAAAGAAAAGTGTTATTCACCTCGCCTTAATCACATTTATATTATGTATCAATTTAAAAATAATCGTTAGAACCGTTTTCGAGATTTTCAAATTAGGAACTTCCTCGATATTATACCAACGTTTTCACTTTAAAAATGACTATTTAGATCTCAAAATATACTGCACGTAGAAATGTAAAAATTTCAGTATACGATTAGACTGCAGATATAAGACTGTTCTAGAAAATTCAGAACAATAAGACGTATATCTGCTGAGTTATTAAAAGGCGGCTTTTCGCATTTTCTTTGATGTCGAGTTAGCTGTATATATGAGTTCCGCCATCTACGAATTCTATGATACGATACGATACGATACGATTCTAGGCTTAAGGCTGCGTCACTCGAAATACTACCGTCTTCCATGATACTGTAATAATTATGGTAACAAGTATATTTTAGAAATAAAAAAAATAATGCTATGTAATTTGATTTATGTTGCTACATCTTAATATCAGGTTAATTTTAATGCAAACTAAACCCCGGATTTAACTGACAAGTGTTTTCAGTATGAATTTTGATATTATTCATTCGTGAAAACAGTGGCTTGAAAGCATAGATAGTCAGAAAAACTGTTAAAATGGTAAACAACAGTTTTTTTTTTTTTTAATAGCTTTGAAATAAATTCAAATATGCCGTAACTCATCATTAGAATTTAGTAATGTCTAATAAGCAATTCTTGTCGACAGTTTTCAAATATCAAATTGTTTGAATTTTTTTTTTTGAGACCATAATTAATCAGATTGGAATATAATATGCCACAATAAAAAATTTTCAATTTCCATTTAATCGAATTCAGAAAAGATCAGTCGCAGTTTTATTTAATCTCACTTTATTTTCATTTAGAGCCACCAGCAATGCCGTGCCAAAATTATTCTTTCATGTGCCACTTTTGGCACGCGTGCCATAGGTTCGCCGACCCTGGGCTAGGACATGAACTGCAAAATTATAAACGGGCCCAGGCCTGGACATTTCGGTCTGTGCAGACCTCTACTGCAGATTGCATAGGTTGATGCTTTAAAAATAATTCCCAACAGTTTAAATAAAATTTTATACAATCTCTATAATGGTAAATATTGTCAATGATCTGTCATTTTTAAACGACATCAAATTAATTTTCATCACAATATTAATATTTATGTAAAGGGTGACAATTATTGAACTATATAAAATTAAACCGTCATAGCTTCTGAACGGTTTGCATGATGAAGTTCAAACTTTGTGGTTGGCCACAGGGTATGATGGGAATTAGTATGTGCATGCAACTTCTTGTTGTCGGCCATTTGCAAGTGAAAATTTCACTGTACAGCGTGCCTAACTGTATATCATTTGTGAATGTTGAACATTGCAAAGGTAATGTCCAAAATATGAGCAGAGATCAACTAACAGTGAAAGGATCAAATTCTGAACTTCCGACGTAGCCTAACACAAGTAAAGTTAATTTAAAAAGCAGCTGTAAAAAATGAAACTGTATTAAAACAATCTACTAAACCTGTAAAAAGAAAAACATATGTGGTGGAAAAGAAAAACAACAAGTTAAAATAAACAATTGTATTTTATTTAAAATCAGAAATAAAATATAGTCAAATATATAAAGTCTCAAATATCTCTATATTTCAACAAGTAAATATTTCGTCTCATATTATAATAAACTAGTTTAGTTAATCATCATTTAAACTTAAATCATTTAGTTAAACTTACAATATTTCATAACTTAAACAGAAAAACATTTCTTTTAAAAATATAAATATAATGGATTAAATATATCTACCCCAGAGCTCAAAATATATCACATCTCTTTTATGCAGAAACTATTTGTATATGTAGACATGGCAAAAAAAAAAAAAAAAAAAAAAAAAGACTATGGACTATATCTTCACCAATATCTCCAACACTTTTGAAAAACAGGAAAAACTCTTTTGAATAAATGATGACCATAACAAGAAAAGCAAACTTTCATCACAATATCTCACATTAAACACATCTGTGAAAAACAACATCAACTTCTGTAGCAAGACACAGCCATATTCCTTAATGAGTCACAAGAAGAACTTAGTAGACAACAAGAGCATGTCAGCCTTGAATTATATTATTGAAGCATGGACTTAATTTATAAAAGGAAGACACTTCTCAAAATTCGGCAATACAATGTATTTTGTTTTAAAAAGAATATCACAGACTGTTCACACTAAAAGCATTGGAAATAAAATGAATATATGTAAAAACTATTTCACCAGTCAAAACATTTCACTGGGACTTAACCCTTAACTGGAAACATGCCGTCTGTGAGACAGTTGCGTTTACATATCTGCCCTTAACATTTTCTCTCACCGACATTCAAAACATATTTTATACTGTTATATTAAAAAATTGGTCATGTTAATGCATTACTATTAAAGATTAAATGTTTAAGTTCACTATTTGGTAAATTATTAAGTGTTCTTTTGTGCACGGAATTTTCACTTTTCCGGTTAAGGGTTAAGAAAAAATTCTACCGAAACATTAAAAATCTTAAAACTCCATGCCGAAATATTAGGCTTTCACGAACACCTCTTGACTGATAAAAAATGTCAACTGCTATGGAGGTCAAAGATCTCTCGGTATATATATTAGATATGAACACGCAGAAAAAGGTTCTATGCATCCATCGCTAGCTCCCTCTATTACCGGCTCTCAAAACGTACTTCTGATCATGCGTAGCAGTGACGACGATCCCAATCAGACGGAGCTGCTATCACCATCTATGAATCATTACCAGGGCTTAATTTCTAACAAAAAAAGTACCGGAGCCCCAATATTCTGCAGTACTAACAACCGTAGCGTGCCCCCCCCCCACTCCCGTCACTCCAATCCGCATATTTATATTTCATACATTATTTGAAAATTCAAAGCATTTTTTTCTTTAGCAAAATAATTTTAAATATATCTATTTTAAATATATCTATCAGCATACACTTATAATGCATAATTATTTAATATACTTAGCTGTCAACTAATCCACTTTTTAGTTATCACTCCTTCCGAAAAGAAATCTTTGTCTAATTTTAATGTTAATTTAATTGTAGAATTCTGCGATTAAATATGGTAAGGATTATGATTTGGAAATAGCGCTAACGCAAAAAAGGAATAGTTCGCCAGTTATGCCTTTTCATGAAAAAGTGAATGAAATTTATAGAAATTAATATTTATATGTTGAAGATTGGAATAGCGTTTTTCAATTTCCTATAAAAGGTGCATATCTGAAACTATAATCGATTCCTTCCGCTTAACAATCTTTTGTGGTGAATCCCTGAAAATCAGATTAAATTAAAAATTTGACACCATTATCGGAAATATTCGATACGTTTATACAAAAAGGGGGAAACACTACTCGATTGCTTTCTATCAGAATAACAATGCATGGTAATTATATCTACTTATAAATGAAAGTGACTTCGTAAATGTGCAGAGCAGAGTCTTAAAATGGGCAGCGTTCATGAAAAAAAGCGCTATTGCTTTGGGCTCCGGAGCCCTGCATTTATGAGCTCCGGTGAATTCCGACCAATATTTAAATATTTACTGAAAACAGAGAAGTACCGGAGCTCAGCTCCGGTGGGCTCCGGCGCAAATTAAGCCCTGATCATTACTAGTACTAAAATAGTAGCCAGCAAGATATGGAGAGACTGGTATACAAGAAGTGAAACAGAAAATGCCGTGAGTAAAAATACCAGTCTATTGTAAATAAAAATATACGAAACTAAAAGACTGGATTATAGAATATAAATAATAAATAGAAAAGGATTACTTTACTTTAGAAATAAAGATAAATGTTTAAAAAGAAAGTAAATATTAATAAATAGAGTTCCAAAACAATTAGCCTATCAACACAGGCATGTACAGTGATGAAACCTAGGGAAGCATTTTTCCCAACAGTGAAATCTACAATGCAAGCAATAACAGCCCGATTGTGCTTCAAAGGAAGTTTGCCACTGAGTATAAGTTGAAGACAAACGGTCCAAGTGTGCTAACAATCAAGAATTTGATTCGCAAGTTTGAGAGAACTGGTAGTGTTTGTGATGACAGTGTTGGCAATGATGGTTGACAAACAAGTGTGAGAACGCCTGAAAACATCTGGAAGACACACGCTGTGTTTCAAACCAGCTCAAGGAAATTGATCAGACGAGCTGCACAACAGGTAGAGGTCTGCATGGGCCGGAATGTCCAAGCCCGGAACGGCATAAAAATAAAAAGTTCGGCCCGAGCCCAGCACAAACCGTTTACACTTTTACAGTTCTCGGCCTGGCCCGTACAAAAATCAGTGAAAACAGATCTGGCCCGATTCAATCTTTGCAAAAAAATTCTGTTTTTTCTCGACATACAATTAAGATACTTTTAATGAATACTATATACATATTTATGGGAAAATTTTACAGTATATTTTAGATTACTATGTGTTCACAAAACAGAAAACACACAACAGTGAACATTAACGATTACTTTACAGTGTTTTAGTCATTGTCTCTACAGACGTTTCAAAATTCAAATATGGATTCATTAAAAAATTAATGTAGTTTAGAATAAAGGGTTAAAAACATGATAACTTTCGAAGATGTATAATAAAAAGTAGATTTGTCAAAATATTTCTTTCATTTTTAAGGCTTTTCTCAAATCTAAAGAGCTACATTTTGACACATTTATGAATTCATTTCTTTTCGGAAACGCATAAGAATGGCAGGTATTCTTATTCAGAAACCATGTAAATGCCATTTTTTTCTTAGATAAAAGCAATATATCTTTCAGAAAATATTGCCAAAGTTAGCGTTTTGAACCAAATTTCCGGAAGCAATAGCACAGGAAAGGAGAAAAACATACAGTTTGCGTAAGAATCTCTGTTATCTCTGTAAGTAATTTAAAAAAAAATGGAAAAATTATTCAATTCCAAATGTCTTCAATAGTCAGACCTGTCAATTTTATGTCTTTATAGGTAAAAATGAGTCAGAAAATGTGTCTGAAAGTTTCGCATTGTTGAGCAGTGAATATGAGAACCACCTTAAAACATATTTTCAAAGCTATTGTTAACAGAAGTTCATTATCGCTATTCATACTTTTACAAAACATAATGCCTGCCCTACACATCCTGAGAACGATTAAGACCAGTTCCATCCCGGAACGAGTCTGCTGAAAAATTAAACCCAGGATAAGACATCATGTAACTGTACGATGCCGATCTCTACGATGGGCATGTTACACCTCTGTATTGATGTTGTTAAACTTGCATCGACTCGTGACGCACAATTATACTTCTCAAGAAAGTCATATTCATTGAAAATGGGTCGTATTTTATCTGCTTCGCTTAAATTCTTATATCAAGTCGATAGGCCCGATTAATTTTTTTATCGACCAGTTCAATTTTTTTGCCGGCCCGCCCCGTTGAAAAAATTGTTCTAATTCTGCCGGCCCGGCCCGTTTGAAAATTCGCCGGGCCGGTTACAGGCCTTGGGCCAAGCCCAACCCCATGCAGACCTCAAACAACAGGAGGAATCAACCGGTAGACCCTGTGACAAAGTGTTGTAAAAGACCTGCATCTTTTCCCATACAAAATTCAAACCCATCAGCCATTAAGTCCCATGGCCATGGAACAGCGGTTGTGTTTTGCCAACAGGAATTTGATGTGAATATGGTTTGGTTTAGTGACGAAGTCCACTTTCATTTGGATGAGTTCGTCAATAAGCAAAATTGGTGCATTTGGGGGACTGAGAATCCACATTTCGCGATCGAGAAGTCTCTCCACCCTCAATGGGTGACTGTGTGGTGTGCAATGTCCAGTCACGGAATAATCGGTATGATATTCAGTGACATCATGGTGATTACTGAATGATACGTGGAGGTTTTGGAAAATGGTTTCATCCCCATTATCCAAAGTGACCCTGATTTCGACAAGATGTGGTTCATGTAAAACGAGCTCGACCCCATCGGACCAAGAAAAAGTTTGATGTCCTGGAGGAGCACTTTGGGGACCGAATTCTGGCTCTGGGGTACCCACAGGCAACTGGAATGGGACTCACTTGCCCGCCATATTCTCCGGATATGAACATATGTGACTCATTTTTGTGGGGTTACATTAAAGACAATGTGGACAGAAATAGTCCCAAAATCATTGCTGAGCTGAAAACTGCCATTCAGGAGGTCATCGACAGCATCGATGTTCCGAAACTTCAGCAAGTCATGCAGAATTTTGCTATTCGCCTGTGCCACATCATAGCCAATGATGGCAGCCATATCGAACACACCATAACATAAATCAGAATACCTGTAATGACTTTTACATGTTGAATAAAGTTTGTGCACTCAGTAGTTTTTAAATAATTTACATTTTATTTCATATAATTTGTTAAGTGAGATTCCGGGATATGTAAATTGAAACGAAAATTTGAAAAGAAATATTTAAATCTGATCGAAATAAATTCAATTCACATTCCCCGAAATCACACTATGGCCGTACGTATAGTGGTAAATTAGTATGCATTGTAATTAAATTAAAATTAAATTTGAAAAGGAAATTCTTTAAACGTAAATAAGAAAAATTGTTATTACAAACCCCATTTGATGCAAGAAATAGCACACCACAATAAATAAGAACGGTTTACACATAAATATTATTTATTAAACATTATTCAACATTGTGATTCCGGATCCAGTATAACACAATATATTGTGAAAATTTTGATGCATTATTTTAAATAAATTATCAAGAAGTACATGCTAATGTAGGACATGTAACATTTTAATTATTTGAAATATGTTTTTGATGAACATCTAATCATGCTGAGTTTCAATCTTATTATAATAAGTTATGGATTCCAAGTGAAGAGTCAGTGTTAATAGAGTTATAAGAGGAATGCGTCGATGGTAGATAAAACAAATGGAGAATCCTGACAAATGGATATTGTCTATATTTGCGAATTACTCCATAACGAGCTTGATGGGTGGATCACATAAAGTCATTATTTGATTGTGAATACGAATTCCCGGGGAATAATGAAGAAGTATCAATTAATCAAATGCGGATAATATTGTCGTTTTTATATTGATTTTCTTCAAAGAAGAGCATTAAAGTTGAATATTGAAGACAGCTCGCACCGATACTATGAATTATTTAAGTAACATGAAGATGCTTCAAAGAAAAGTGCCTAAATTGAAGAGTAGAAATAGCTCACACAGTGCTATAAAATATTTTGGCAGTTTGAAGCTTCGTCAACGGAGAGTACCAAAATTAAATAAAACAGAAACAGCTCACACAGGATTACCAAAGTCGCTTGGATAATAAATTGAATGTAATGCTAAATGATAACAATAGTAAAAACGTTTAAGAGGAGTCCATGGCGACCACAGGAAATGCCCGTAGGGCCCCTGGCCCCACAGCGAGAAAAAGGTGAAATCTGTACCTCCAAATGGATGTTACATCCTCCGACAATAATAACGAACTGAATCCTTTTTTGAAACGCCTGCCGAAAATCGGGAGAATGATGCCGGCGGAATAGCCAATCAGAAAACTCCAAAGGTCGGAATATCGATAATGAATCAATGGAAAATGTTTTAGCGGCAGAATAATCACCGTGGAATGGCAACACTCTAACGAGCGGGAAAAGAAGGAATGTTCGCTTCGTGGGAGTTCTTGTGACGTCAAAAGGAATTTCCTGCCTGTTTTGAGATAAGAGAGAAATCCTTTTTAAAAGTTGCTGCTTTTGGGGTGCAAAGTGAATGAAAAGCAATAAAAATAAGGGAAAGTGTAAGAGTTATAATTTCATTTCTCTGGCAAACGATTTCAGCAATTGTTATGAAAGTTTATCAGAGAAATAGAAAAAGATAATAGAATATAATAAATGTAATTTTAAATGAAATAATTAAGAATAAAGATTTAGGATTTAATATTTAAAACTTAGTCAAATTTGCTGTCAAAATTGAAAGATGGTAAATGGAAGTAGATTATTAAAATTAACAAAATTAAATTTATGTAAATTTAAGAAGGGGGAATGTTATGTAAAGCTTTTACAACATAACATAATTCAATAATTGTCACCCTGTATTATTAATATTTACATCACTGAAACTGATCCATTGATGTCAATTGTAAGAAAGAGAAGAGGGATGAATGAGTGAAAAACAAAATAAAAGACTTAAGAATATTTGATGAAATAAGAATAAGCTGTTACAGTAACTGAACAGATTAAATTAGAGTCCCCTAAAACTGACAGTTAGCATTTGTTATTTCCTAATGAACAAAGAAGCTAATTCCTGTATATGTTATGTAGCATTCGACCAAAATCGAATTTTGGTTGTCTTCCTAGTTTCGGCTGAAAATGAAAACCAAACTCTTAAAAATAAATTTAAAGAGATAAATGCACACACACACACACACATATATATATATATATATATATATATATATATATATTGGGTGTCCTAAAAAGGACTGACTAATTTTAAAAATCAATAACTAGTTCAAATTACAAACAATAGATGGCGCTGAGAGCGATAGGCACTCAGTTGAGGCCCAAAACTTACGTCACTCAGCATCAATGCAAAGAAGGGAAATTAAGGCTATGGAGTAGGTCTCACTCGCACATACAATCTTGCTCTTAGCGCCCGATTCTGAACTTAGTCGATATGATTTCGATTTTGTTGGCATCAGCCATGGAGCTATGAAGATTAATCTTCATAGCTCCATGGCGTCAGTGCAACGACAAAGAAAATATTGTTTCAATGGAAAAGACTTCTTCGAAATCAGAATGCGTAACAACAGTGTTCAAAATACCGTCTTTTATAATTTAAAACTAGGTATCTTATATCAATGAAATTTATCCTTTGTAAGACTTTCCAACATATTCCAAAAGTATTTATTCCTCAGTTTGTCTCGCTGTGCTCTAACTTGCATAAATATATTCAGATTACCATGTAGCTGATATACTTTATTAAGGTTCGCCATGGCATGCTCGATATTGAAAATGAAGTGCATGTAGCACTTATGGGTCATTTGCAGGGTCACTCAAAAGAATTTAATTATACGATGGTATATTAGAAAAAATCGTTTGTGGTGCATATTAATCATGCCCCACTGTTAAAATTTTATGAAATTGATTTATATTTATAAAATACACTAAAGTATTCCTTCTGTAGAATACAGAACGTAAATCATTTGTTATTCATTTACAGGGATCCATGCAAATTCAGTTACATAATGGTCTACAGGGAAATACGGTTTGCAGAGTATTTTAAGTAGGTTACACTATTTCAAATATTATGAACCTGACATAAATTACTGAGGTTCACTGCTAGATTGTACTTGTTACATAATATGATGTGCATAACATTTATCATTCTTTTACAGGGACACACAAAATATTTCATTTGCAGTACTGTATCCTGAAAACTGTTTAAAAGCGAAAAATTTAGCTGTATATATCCAACAGACTTAAAATATACTACACAGTATGCTAAAATTCAGTTCAGTTAGGGAACGCGTAACATAATTGAAAATTGCTCTTCAATCCATCAATACGAGGAAATGTACTCGAAATCTTTTGTTTTACCATGCATATTATCTAATATAGAAATCATATGCACCAAGTAATAGGTAAAAAATTAGTTAAGATTTTAAAAACATACCGTGAACTCACTTTCAACACCTATTGTTAATAGAAAATACTGTAATCGAATACTTTTGTGTGTGCCTGGAAATGAACGATGAATGTTGCACTCTCTATTCTATAGTAAACACTTTGTAGCGTACCTCAGTAACTAAAATCAATTTAGATATGTTTGAAATCGTGTAATGTTGGCTTAAGTTCAAATATATGTTTTTGTAAAGTTAAGTTTATTAAAATAAAAATACATTTCTATATTTTCCCAATTAGTTTTCCCAGTTTCTCTGCTCAACCAATAACAATGTCTTTTCAAAGAAACAGTAAAGTTTCAATTACTTGTTTAAAAATGTTTAAAGTTCATTTAAATGCCTGTAAGATATCAGTTTACTATTTTTGAATATTAATTACTTACTTGTAAGATGCCATGAACTTTATTTTGCAGTTGTACAAAGTGTGTACTTTCACTAGCCTATTTGCCACATCACAACCTTGTTGTTTACATGTGACTATGGTTGGTTGGCTTCATGGTTGACTGGGTGTGTGGCAGGGAAACCATTTCATGTCAGTTAACCTGCAGTTAGTTGGTTTCACTGCTTCACACTTGCAGTTTAAATTTGCATATTAACTTTTAACTGTGTGCTTTAACCTCCTTTTCTTTTAGTATTTAAGTCAGATGTTTTTGCTTGGAGGTTTGCAGTTGCAGGTGCAGTTGAACATAGCTGTTTTTGAAGCTGTCTGGTACAGCAATGTCAATTTTGAATTTTACTATTTAGACATGAGGCCAGCCAAGCCATGGAAAGGTTATATAGTTGTTGTTGCATTTTTCCTATTGTTATACTAACAAGTTTTACTTCAAATTATACTAACCTCTGAAGAATAAAATATGTTACTTCTTTTTAAAACGATTTTAACTTGTGGCTTTCTACACCAGTGAAGATAGATATAATTATTTTGATAACACAGTGATCCACGACCCAACATGTAACATTATGAAAATACACTGCAAAAATATTTTCTCCACAGACCGTAATATAAGGGAATTCTTTTGGGTGTCCCTGTAAATGAAACATGAGTACTACACACTTCATTTTCAATACCAAACATGCCATGGTTAACCTCAATAAAGTATATCAATTATATGGCAATCCGAGCATGTTTACGCGAGTTAGAGCATGGCCAAACGACCAGTCAAACAGAGGGCATAAACACTTTTCAACTACTATGTTGGAAAGTCTTAAAAAAGATAAATTTGACTGATAAAGAAGATACCCAGTTTTAAAAATTCTTAACCTTCTTGAAATCTAAAATGATTATAAAAGATGACATTTTTAACGTTGTTGTAATGCATTTCAATTTCAAAGAAGTCATTCCTGACAGGGAAATTTTCTTTAAAAAAAAAAGGAAAACTTCCACTAAATCTAGAACAACTAAAACAAAGCAGTAACGCAGTGTGAAAGACCTAGATAGGTAATTTAAGCAGATGCAGCTAAAGTTAAAGTGGCTGAAAGAAAATAGCTGAAAAGGAAAAATAAACTGCTAAGCGAGTCTACCTATCTAATACATCGAAAAGACCAACATTTCACCATCTAATTCAACTGAATATTAGGCAAACCCACTCAACAACTACTTAAAACACTTTAAACTAAAATGTCGCACCCCCCCCCCCCTTTTGGGTTAACACTAACTCCCAGACGGATCAACACTAACACTTTACTGCACACAAAAAAAAACAGAACTTCTTAAATTCGTACCAACAATTCTGCATAAAAATTCAAGCAACAAAATCATTATTCTTCATTTATAAACTATTTCGAAACATTCGCTAAGATATAGCCAATTACTTCTACTGCAATACAATACTCTTATCTTAAACCAGCAATGCCTGAGCTTAAGCCTAACTAGGCACAATCTATCTGCCTTTAAACAAGTGATGGGTTTCCCATAATAAGTACTGGGCAGATACCAGAGATCCCCATAATCATTGACAGGGAAATTTTCTATAAAAAAAAAGGAAAACTTCCACTAAATCTAGAACAACTAAAACAAAGCAGTAATACAGTGTGAGATTACTTTTAAATATTACCTTTTACAATTAAATAGTTTTACAAACTTTAAACACTTTACTTTAACAATTTATGATATGCATATTATAACTTCATAACTTTAAAAAATGAAAATAGATGAAACGCTTAAATTTGAACTAGTAAAAATGTATTTACCAACTACATTTCATGTATATCAGAAAAGTTAAGACATGTTTAAAAAGATAAAAGAAAAACAAAAGACAAAAGAAAATTAAAGCTACTCCAGTCAAACGTCAATACAATCTTTGCCTGTCCTATCTACATGAATGCTTTAAAACTTTTACGATAAACACATGTTGCACCATTAACTTATACACCATTAAACAATAACTTATTTAAACAGGGACTAAATCTACCTGATTATAACTCATTCGTACTAAAACACATTAGTCAATAACCATTAGCAACTACTACATTCACAGAAACAAGAATTTTTAAACCTTACTTTAAAAGGGACAGTGACAACAAAGATAAAACCCGCTCATCAATCACGCCGAAAAGACAGAGAAAATTAAATGCTGAACTTCATCTTCAAATTGTGGTTACTCCGGCATTAGTTCTATGAATAGAACTACTATCATAAATATGGCTTTATGATGAGCTTCAGAGCATATAAGAAAAGCATAGATATACTACGACACAGAGATTTCTCACGCATCAGCTCTTCAAAAATACATCCGTCCTGCGAAACGAAACTAAGCCAAGAAAAGAAGGTAGTTAGAGAAGTCTCAGGTTATATGTTTCACTTCCTCATTAATATTCAGAAGGCAATCTCGCAGAAAAGATTTCTGCTCCTCTACACTCTCCATGACGTGGGATGACATACACCTAACGCCATCTGCTGACAGGTTAGAGCATAGTGCCGATAGAATGGGGAAAGCGAGCAAAATGAAAAAGAGAAAAAGTTGCTAACCGATCTGAATGGGAAAAAGGAATGTGAGGGATGAGAAAAAATATCTTAAAAGATACGAGTCGATTAAAGCAGATGCAGGCTTGGATTAATAAATGCAATAGAAGGTTTAACTTTAAAGGCTTTGATGTAAAGCAATAAGAAAATAGAACAAGTGGGTTAGCATGATCACAGATCGCACAGAGGGTTTCATTTAATATTCCTTTCAAAACACTTTATCCTTTTGCGAAATCTGTTAGTTCCACATTTCACAACCAGGTGGCACACTCTATTCTATACAAACCTCTATCCGCATGAAACTCCGTTTTACAACCTATCCGTAGATATATTAGTCGAGGGAATCGGGCCCATAGCACCCGAGATAGGTAGGTGCCCACTGGCAGTAAAAAATGAAACTACAATATGTAAGTCTAATGGTGCATAATATGAAAGAGTGATCAAAGGGGTGTCGGCAAAAGTTTAAAAGGTGCCCCCTGGGTGAAAAGGGGGGAGGATAAAAAAATTGTTTAAAATACACAAGTTAGAGCACACAGGGTTAAATACATGGTTTTTTCGAAATTTTATGATTTGTCGTTTGATCGCAAGTGTTTAGCTATAATTATGCAAAATTTCAAGTCTTGAACTTAATTAGGGGCTGAGTTAGAAAAAAAACCCCCTTAAAATACACAAGTTAGAGCCCAGAGGGTTAAATATAAGATTTTTTTAAAATTTTATGATTTGTTGTTTGATTGCAAGTGCTTAGCTATAATTTTGCAAAATTTCAAGTCTTCAACTTACTTAGGGGCTGAGTTAGAAAAAAAAGCTTAAAATACACAAGTTAGAGCCCAGAGGGTTAAATATCAGATTTTTTTGAAATACTATGATTTGTCGTTTGATCACAAGTGCTTAGCTATAATTTTGCAAAATTTCAAGCCTTCAACTTAATTACGGGCTGAGTTAGAAAGAAAAGCTTAAAATACACAAGTTAGAGCCAAGAGGGTCAAATATAAGATTTTTTCGAAATTTTAGCATTTGACGTTTCATGTGAGGTGTTCAGCTATAAGCATGCAAAATTTCAAGTTTCTAACATATATAGTTTCTGAGAACGGGCTCTCTGACGGACAGACAGACAGAGGAGCGAGACGAATAGGGTTTCGTCAGATGAATGAATCCTGGCACCTGGAATATAAAAAACGAAGTGGTCCGTCCGGAACTATTGATGATAGTCGCATGACTTAGACTATTATCATAGATATTGTTTTTAATTGTAAAAACAGCGCAAAGAATAATATTTCCTAACGATTAAAAATTTATTTACACGTGACTATTAAAAACGGAAAAAAACTTTAAATTATTATTAAATGAGTATGTGTTAAAAGCAGGAAAATATTGAAAATTGTCATAAAAATTGTATTTACATGTGAATATTAAAAGACAAAAGGAAACTTTAAAATAATAAATACATTAATATGCTTTTAAAGCACTAGATTGTAGTAATTACGTCACATTTAAAATGGCCAAATAATAATACTGCCAAACAATTTAAATATATCTATGCAGAACATTAATTTCATATTTCGAGATGATCTTTTTAATTATTGTTCCCAATTCTAAGATACCTCGAATAATAATATTTCCTTTTTAAAAACAAAAGTATTTTCATGTGAATACTGAAAAAAGAAAGAAAACTTTAGTGAAACTTAGATCAGATTTAAAACGATACATTTAAAATGTCTGTATTGTATTATGTAATCATTTTATAATGCTGTTAAAAAATACTGCGAGGCAAAGACTCTGTTTAGTTAATTCATTTTATTTTAGCTTCTTTTCAAATATTTAACAGATCTTCTTTAATCAAACACGAAAACAACCATTGGATGTCTTAACAGCAACTGATTCGGCCTTAAATTTTCGCAATCAATGTGAATTGAATGGAAATCCATTTACAATGAGATCGCCACAGGTTTTTTCATTATAACTCAATCTTCTCTCATCTTTTTAAAACCGATCAAATTAGCGTGTTTTTAGATTCTGCGGTGTCTAAACGTGGGTTGGCGAGTGTAGCTTGCAGGGAGCAGAGCCACCTAGTATAGTATAAATAATCATTAATTTATTATACGTGTATAAAAACACATTTCTAACAAACACACATACACACATATATATGTGTGTGTTTGTGAATGCATAAGTTTCAAATAAAAACAATACGGAAATAAAAATACAACTTTTATATTTTATTACTTTATAACAATCAATTATCATATACAGTCGGCTCTCGTTAATTCGAACTCGTCGGGACCACAAGAAATGTTCGAATTATGGAAAGTATGAGATAAAACATGTTTAAAGGGGTACTATTACAAAGGAATTAATGTTATAGTATTTTTTTTTTTTTAAATTTTGGATGTTATCGTTAGAATGACTTAATATTAAATTAAAAGATATAAATACATAAAATAATTAATAATATTAAAATAATATAAATAAAACATAAAAATTAATAATACACTATAGAACAACGGCATTTAAAATTACATTTTAATTGTACTATAATTTTCTTACCTGAAATTAGATGATCATTTAAGAAATTATTTACACTTATTTATCATCTCTATGAAAAAAATTATCAATTGTTGTTTGCTTAGTCCTATGCATTTTTGACTTTTTAACCAGTTTTTCTATTTGTAACAAACAGTTAAGTTCTTTGTCTGATGACGGTTGCATCAGGATAAATGTACGCAAACACTCAATTGATTGTGCAATTGACTTTTCTGTGGATAAGGAAAGCACTTGGGACATAGTAGCAGAATCACCAGAATCCGATTCCATCTCCTCATTGCATTTTTCGTGAATTGTTTCAACAATTTCTTCCACAGTTAAGGGTCCAGATACTTCTAAACTATTGTCGGCTGCTACATACTCTGCGAACGTAATATCGCATTGGAACTTTTCAGAAAAATTTGGAAATTCTATTTCTTCAAAAGGTCTGTCGTTTTCGTCATTTGCATTATAACCACTCTTTTTAGATGGATGGATAAATCCGGCATGTCGAAAGCATTTTTCTATTGTTTCAGGTTGTACGGCATCCCACGCCGCATATAAATCGTTGATGGCCGTGAGTAATGTTATGTCATAGCTTTCTTTAAGGTCAATCGAAAATAAAATTTGTTCTAGAATCCTTTTACGATAATGAGTTTTTAAATTTTGAATTATTCCTTGGTCCATCGGTTGCAGTTGTGCTGTAGTATTAGGGGGTAAATATTCAATCTTTATAGAGCTCAGTGTTGGTAGTTTACAATGACTCTGCACATTATCTAGCAGCATGAGAATTTTTCTGTTTTCATGGGAAAATATTTTATCCAGTTCTTTTAACCAACTGATGCAGATCTCACGCGTCATCCAGGCTTTGGCATTTGCCACATAATCAACAGGCAGTGTTTTAACTCCTTTGAAGCAACGTGGATTAGTTGATTTACCAATAACTAACAATTTTAACTTCTCACTTCCATCCATATTGGCACCTACCATCACAGTTATCCTGTCTTTTCTAAGTTTATCACTTGTGCACGTTTCACCTTTAAATGTTAAAGTCTTATTAGGAAGAAGTTTATAAAACAACCCTATTTCATCGGCATTAAACACGTCTTTCATTGCATAAGTAGAAATAAGTTCGGGTAGCTTTTCGCAGAATTCATTGCAAGCAGCGAGGTCTACAGCACCACTTTCACCACACAGTTTTGTGCACGATGTTATTTCACTGCTTAAAACGTGTCAGCCATCCTTCGCTGCAATTGAAATTTTTAATACCCATGAGTAGTGCAAGTTCTTTCGCTTTAGCTGCCAATATAGGTCCACTCAAAGGTACATTTCTTGCCAATGCATCTTTTGTCCATAACAGTAAAGCTTCCTCTAAATCCTCATGGGCTGCTGTTCTCATACGTTTTCGTCCTTTAGCAAATCTTTCCTTTTCCCATGATTTCAGGATGAATTCTTTATTTTTCAAGTAAGTAGACAGCGTATTCTTTTTATTCCATATTCTGCAGCAATTTCTGTCTTAGATTGGCCACATCCTACCTTTTTAATAATTTCCACTTTGGCTTCTAGAGTTAACGATTTATAACTTCCACGTGGAGCCATATTTTAAAGAAACAAGACCTTTTACTTTCTCAAAAAACAATTTAGCAGTAAGTAAAACCATTGACTGAAAAATTCGATCCCCAGAGTGAAAGTAGAATGTAGTAATAAAACAGGTTTCCCCTATCTTTAACAGATGTCCACTCAGTGAATTTCTTGGAATGTCACTGGGTCAAATGCTACAGAAAGGATTAGGAAAAGCATAATGGAAGAAGGGGCGGATGTGTCATTGATGGACAGACAGGGTGCACTAAGAAAGTGGATTTCAAATGCATGGAATTATTATACTAGTTCAGAACAATTCTGACAAAAATGAAAGAAAGAAAGTTATTTCAAGGATCTGAAGTCCAAGAGAAAGTAAGGAAAAATGAAAATGGAATTCTCATTAGTTCGAATTAAACGAAGTCAAGAGAAAATGAGTTCGAATAAAGGAAAAGTTTTAACGTTATTCTGCCATTGAAAATTTCGGGACTTCATGTTTAGTTCGAATTAAGCGAAGATTTGATTTATCCGATTTCGAATTAACGAGAGCTGACTGTACATATATCAATAATTAATTACCAATGCAGTTAAAAAATGAAGAACAAATTGAATAATGAATAGGTAATTTTTAACTATACACAGACTTTCAGTTTGTAAATATTTTGCATTTTAATTACTTGAAATAAAATCTTAAACTTTTTTTTTTTTAAGTAACATTGAATATGTCTTTAGAAAAAACAAACAAAAAAAAAATAACATTTTATAATTTGTGAGAGTACAACATATGTGAGAACAAAATTATATCAATTTCTTATCTGATGTGCACATCAAGAACAAAATAAATATTTGCTAACCTCCAAAAGAATTTTGCCTCCCCTCCCCAAGAAATTTTTATGCTGTTTGGTAATTTTATCTCTGGGACAAGAGTTGTTTCTATCTGCCCTCGAAAAAATTTCTAATTTTTATATGAAATAAAATGCAAGTAATTCATCAATAACACAGAAGGATTTTCTAACTATAAGAATTTCATCTAATTAATTTTTATTTATTTTTTCGTATACATACTTTTTATAATAACTTTTGTAAATGATCATCAGCTGTTTTATTCTCTACTGTTATTCTACACCTTTCTCAGAGCATGTTCAAAACACTTTGCGGTATTCAAACTCAAGAAATTCTATCACTGCTTAATCTGCAGATTTTAATGAGCACGTGGAAGGCATTTTCAAAGTTAATCATATATGCATTGCTTAGAATTTGAACTCACGTGTTGAGTCAGTGATAACTGATAATTATAAAAAGTGAAGTACAAAATAATAAATAAACAAGGTCTCATATGAGTCAATACAGCTAAAATAAATGATTAATGTTGAAAATTCCCAAAAGAAAAAACAAGATTTTAGGAATACAAATAGTTTAGGTCAGTTTCACCAAGTCGAAATATTTGGCAGTATTTTCACCAAAACTCAGATTTTGTACTGAAAACGAAACCGAATATTTGGTCAAACTCTAATTTTATGTATTTCTACATGGCTCATTCACTAATAAACACCTGTTTGATTCTGCTTCCTAGTGTAAAATGCACATAGCCTACATTGCTGAAGTTTAAATTTGAACTCTACTGAAGATTTGCAGAAGAAAAATCCTTGATGTCAGAATCAGAAGTACAAAGTTTGTTTCATATGGAATGGCACTATAATGTGAAGAAAAATAATGACAATACTCAAAAATCATTATCCAAATGTGAGACTTACCCAACTTCTTATCAACTTTTCTCATAATATTTAATAGCTTTAAAAAGCTTTCAGTAGCATCATCTAAATATAATGGATTCCCCTAAAAAATTGAAAACATAGTGATATATATATATATTTTAACAAATACTAGATAGTACGTCAAGATTTGACAGTAAACAACATGGAAGTTTCATTAGAAAAGTGTTTCATTTTTTTTAGTTGGTTGCTTTTAAATTAAGTACCTGAGGTGCTATATTATATAAGTGATTCCTATAGATTTAAGGCGATAGATGGTGCTGTCAGTCTAATCTACTTAAATGAAATGAAAAAATTTTAAGTTTGTAATTTATAACTAATTATACTTGTTTTTTAGCAAAAGTATAACTAAAAATATTAATTGAATGTATATTTATTTTTACTAACTACAGTCTAAATTTTTTGAAGAAAAACAAACAAACAATATTCCGTACTTTCTAATTTTTTTAAACCATGTGACCTTTAAAAGTTTTCATTAATTTATTTTTGTCAGTCTCATTTTAAAATCCTAAACTTAACATTTGATGCTAACAGCTAACGATTTATAATATATAAGTTTTAATTACTTGAATTTTACATTACATTTTCATACATTATTTAATTATTTAACTGTGGATATCACGGAAATTTTGTATATAGTTATTACATGAAGATTTTTCTTTCTTTCTGTTTTCACTTCTTTTTTCTTTCTGTTTTTATAAAAAATAATGAATACTTTTCTTAGTACACACACACACACACACACATATATATATATATATATATATATATAACTTCTTGATAATGGTCAGACAAAATATAGCAAAAATTATAGATAGGTTCAATTTATGTAATTGATAATTATGTGCAAAATATTTTAGCTTAAATATTTTAATATAAAATTAGTATTTTTAAAAATATTGTTTAGTTTTAAATTAAACTTAAGACAATCTCAAATTTTTGGTATTTATTATTGGCCAATATTTAGTATTTTCTATTTATTTTATTTTTTTCCTACATGATCTTTAAGAATTTTTATTATTTTTATCAGCCTGATTCTAAAACCTTGAACTTGAAATTTGCATCTAAAAATTTATAATATATATTTTTTTTATTACATGAATTTTATGTTACATTTTCATACATTATTTAATTATTAAACCATGGATATAGATATCAAGGTAATTTTATTTATAGTTCTTTATTTCTGTTTTCTCTTCTATTCTTTTTCCTTTTTTATGGAAAATAATGAATACTTTTTTTAGTATACACATATATATCTTCTTGATAATGGTCACAAAATATAGTAAAAAATGTACATCAATTCAATTTACTTAATCGATAATTACATGAAAACATTTTTTAACACAAAATTATTATTATTTTTTTAAACTTGAATAAATATAAATATATATACAGTGAAACTCGTTTAAGATACGAATCAAGGGACCGAGAGCATTTCGTATCTTAAGCGGGATCGTATCTTATCCGGATTTCATAGATTCCCGAGTAATAATGCATATAAAGCCAGTGCACATTGTTATTAACGTATTTTAGCCATTTATAACTCTCATTTTACCCATTTCTAACGATTTTTAGATCTAGGAAATTTGAGTTTTAGATTTTGAAATGAAGAATGGCTTTCTTTTTCTCCAAAACTTTATTGAATCACTGTTTGTACAATAACAAAATTTAAATGCCTTATGCAATACTCTCTGCCAAATTAAAAAAAAGTCAATAAAACGAAATTTTTGTTAATCTTTAGAAAACAGAAACTAAAATACACTACATACTTAAAAAGGAAAAATAATAGATTTTCATAATTTATTTTTAGAAAGACAAACTAAATCTATGCTAGGAACAATAATTATTTGATACATTATCAAATTAAAGTACGTGAAGTAGTTTTAGTTTGTTGAAAAAAAGTCGTTTACCTTGGTTTGGTGCAACGTAGGGCGAGATTTTATCATGAAGTTTTCTGCCTTGTTGATGTGGTAGAAAAAAAATCTTCGACGGAGAGACCAGCATCCATCGAAGAGGCGTACCGTAAAGTAAGCTGAACGAGCTCATTACAGATGCTAATGATGGTATGGCTGGTACATCCGTTTCTTCATCTGCATCGTCTTCTGCTTCTCCTGAAAGCCTAGCTTCATCCGAACTTTTCAGTTTGCGATTATATCTGCGATAGAACGAACTTTACTTGTTACAACCTGATCGTCAATTTTGACAAATGAGTCCCAATCTTTGCATTCTTCTTGATGCTGTCCCTCTTCTGCGATGTCAACGTTTTGCTACGTCAAAAACTTTACAGAATCAGTTCTCAGTGACGGTTGATGTTACGTCTTCCCAGGACACACTCAGGAAATGCATGGGGTCCAAGAGGTTAATAGGCTTACAGGTTAGGCAGGACAGTTTCTTTACGCGATGATCTATTTGTTGTAGATGACGTACAACGACACGACTTTTGTATTTCATTTTGAGAACACGAATTGTGCGTTAATCCAAGGATTGAACCACGCTAGACGCATTGTGTGGTAAAAAGACTAGTTCGATGTTTTGTAAGCTGGCGATATCCTTGGATTGGGCGATACTGTTGTCGGCGAGACACAATACATTCCTGGACTCTTTCCATTCGTTCATGGAACTTGCGGATCCACTTGACGAATATATCGCTTGTCATCCATGCTTCGGCTTGACTTTCATAATCGCAGGGAAGATTTCTAGCATTTTTAAAATAGCGAGGATTCCGCGACTCGCCGATGACGAGGGGTTTTAATTTATCTGTCCCGCTCATATTTGATCGAACGAGAACAATGATACGTTCTTTGCTCAGTTTGCCTCCATTAAATTTCTCACCTTTAAACGCCATTTTTTTTAAAATCAGGCATTAATTTTAAAAAATGGCCCATCTCGTCGACATTGTAAATATTGCATCTTGAGTAATTTTTCAACAGCGGCCGCGAGCACGTTATTTTTCCAACAACTGACATCATCTACCTTTACAGCTGTACACTCTTCGCACATGTTCCTATTAAACTAAGCCGTATCTTTGTCTAAAGCAGTGTGGCCAACTGTTGCTAGGCGTGAAATCCACCCCAAGACGTGTAGCAATTTCGCAGGTCAATGATCCATTAGTTGGGATGTTCGTCGATCGGGTTTGGGTGAACACTCAAATGAAATCTTCTCCAATTCTTCGAAATTTGCCACCTTAATTTTCTTTCTGTCAGAGCCTCCGGCTGATACACTGTTTTCCAGTTTCTGTCTATTTTTTAACAGAGCTCGAAGTGTTGACTCGTATATTTCCACTAATTTGGCAAAGACAGTCTTGCTTATCACATTCTCGGCGTAGTTATTTCCTTCAGACATTTAATTTTTCACTCAAAGAAAGTGCTTTTCTCTTTACTTTAAATATTAAATAAGCACCATTTCGTATATTAAGCGGGTTTTTTGGCATCAAGGGACAAATTTTCTACGTATATTAAGCGGGATCGTATCTTATGCGTACGTATATTAAGCGGGTAATTTTACACAAGTGTAATAGGCTGTTTTCAAGGGACCGAAAATATTTCGTATCTTAAGCGGGATCGTATCTTAAGCGGGCGTATCTTAAACGAGTTTCACTGTATATATATAAATCATATAACTTCTCTGCCGAAAATAAATTATGATATTATTGAAATGAATTATTGCCAAAAAATACTATACCCAAACAGCAAATAATCCTTGGCCGAACTTCCGCCGAAAGTCCTAACTCGACTATATTTCGTCCTGGCGATCTCATTTTCTGGGGTCGGCAGATATGACTTCTTGTCCGCAAGGCAAATCACCCTTCGAGCATCGCCTCCCGACTACAACTCAAAACCGACTTGTGTCGGTTTTGAAGCCTTTGCGTATTACTTTTCGATAATTTGGTCACTTGGTAATCTTTTACCGCGTACATTTCAATATCATATGATCTTTTGCCGATTAGCTAATCATATCGAATGAAAGAATTTGTACGATGCAAAAATAGTATTTACAACGTAAAACAATGCGTTTTAATTCAAAAAATAAATATTGTTAATTGAGAACATTTTCCCCTATAAGATGCAAAAATATTTCCATATCGAGGATGTAACTAATTGAAATGTAATAAGTCTTGTTTTGTTTAAAGCCAAAATATTGCTGTTAAATAATTTTACAATTAAAATTACAATTAATTTTCTATTGTAAGATACAAATAAAATTACATTTAATTTAAAAATTATGTTCTTGCTTATAAGTGACTCACACTGTTGATATACAAATATTATTGTATCTTACAAAGAATAATTAACTGTAATATTCATCCCAAGATCAGCAATATTTAGAATTTAAATTAAACAAAATGTCTTACCTTTTAATTAATTACGCCCTCGATATGAAAACTTTTTGCATTTTATAGAGGAAAATATTTCCGTCTAACAATATTTATTGTTTGAATTAAAACGAACTTTGATATATTTTAATTTGATAATTTTTGCATCTTACAATATTCTCATAAATTCTCTAAAATATTCTCATTTAACATTGCGTCCTAGCTGTGAATATTCCATCATTTAAAGCGTCTCATTAAATTTTGGTTATGTATGGAAAAAATTTCTTTTTTTCTTTTTTTCAATATCTAAATAATTATTTTAATTTAAAGAAAATTTCAGTGTTTTTTTTTTGTTTTTTTTTTTATTTTTAAAAGCTATAAAATGAAATTTATCACTATCTGGAGAAAAAAAAAAAGAAGATCAACTTCTTTATAATTTAGAGAATAGAATAACATTATCTGATTTTTTTTTCCCAAATAAATTAAATTTTTAATCAGAAATTTCTAATTCGTAACTAAGAAAATACATTTAGAGCAAATATTTTGTTGTTGTAATAGTCTAAATTTCAGACATTATCCTGATATAATTAAAATTTCAGATCTTATAATTTTCAATTTATTTATCCAATAATTATTTTAATTAAAAAAATTGTTCAGTCATTTTTTAAACTTTTAAAAAGGTATAAAATTAAATTTATCACTATTTGAAAAAAAAAAAAAAAAGATAATAAACTTATTTATAATTTATACAATACATTATCTGAATTATTTTGAAATAAATTAATTTTTTAATCAGAAATTTCTAATTTACAACTACGAAACAATCATTTAGAGCAAACAGTTTGTTGTTGTAATGGTTTCAGACATTATCAGACAATTTCAGACATTATCCTGATATAATCTAAATTTCAGATCTTATAATTTTCAAATTTATCCATCTAATGATTATTTTAATTTTTAAAAAAAATGTTCAGTCATCTTTTTTTAACTCTTTAAATGTATAAAATTATATTTCTCACTATCTAGGGGGGGGGGGGGGGGATGATGATCAACTTATTTATAATTTATACAGTAACATTATCTGAACTATTTCTAAATAAATTAATTTTTAAATCAGAAATTTCTAATTCATAATTAAGAAAATACATTCAGAAGAAATAGTTTGTTGTTTTAATAGTCTAAATTTCTGATATTATCTAAATTTTAGATCTTATAATTTTCAATTTATTTATCTAATAATAATTTTAATTAGAAAAAAATGTTCAGACAACTTTTAAAAGGTATAAAATTAATTTTTTTACTTTTTGGGGGAAAAAAAAAAGATGATAAACTTCATTGTAAATTATACAATAACTTTACCTGAAGTATTTCTAAATAAATTAATTTTTAAATCAAAAATTTCTAATTCATAACTAAGAAAATATATTTAGAGCAAATAGTTTGTTGTTGTAAATAGTCTAAATTTCAGATATTATCTGATATAATCTAAATTTCAGATCTTATAATTTTTAATTTAGTTATCTAAATCAACAAAACAGCAAATATCTCTAATCATTTTATTAAGTATAATTTTAAGTATTAATGTCTATATGTTATTATTGAAAAAAGGAAATACAGAACAAACGAACGCTTTTAAATTCTTAGCTTACTCTTACACTAATTGCCCTGCTATCTGTAAGTTTTTAAGAGATTTAAGTTTACTGATCTGTAAATAATAATGTATTCTCACCAAAGAACATTTCTTGGAAAGTATTTTTTCCCTTATATTCCTCAGATTGTCCATTTAGATATGATGTCCTTGAAACGTGAAAACGTATTTTGAGCGGGAGGGAGATAAGATATTGTAGGGCATTGGACAGTTTATTCACGTGACACACATTCCCTATCATCACTGCAGGGGGTATCTATACAGCGGAAACAAACAATAACACCTCAGTAAAAAGATTCGCTTTTCATTACTTTCTGATTGCCGGCCGATTACATGCATAAGAATAAAGCCCGATTAATTGACTTGTAGTAATAATACGATTTCCTGCCGACGTTTTCCCACGACATTGTCTAGATAAATCGCTAGATTTTGTTCAGACGATATCATGTGAAGCTCTCCATTCGACTACTCATCATTTGCCGACAATTCTGGTATTAGGCCGAAATTTAGCCGATATCTCTTGCTACTGGGGTAGAAATCATTCTGTTGGGAAATGGGTTCGAACTCATGTTCTCCGGAGATATTCGCTATACTCTATATAATTTCAATTGCCTTAAAAAGGACACGCATCCTCCCTACTTCATAGCTCCGTTGTCATGGGAAAAAGTAGAGAGGGCAGCCAGACAAATGCAGTGTTACCATAGTTACTGACCAAAGATAAGAATAGAGAAACTGACCTTCAGAAGTCAATTGGAATTACATATAGTATAATTGAATCTGATGCCATGACCACTGGGCTAATCTGATTACGTTATACTTTCCTGTATAACTGAATAGGTTCTAGATTCCATTTTATGCATATGCATTTATGTCTATTTTGATCTGACAGAAAAAGCTTAATGTTTTAATATATATCAACAAAAATTCTTAATTCTTCATAATAACTTTCAGATGGAAAAAAAATCTTATGAATGAAGTTTGTTAGTTTTTATAATCTTCACAGCACCAAGTGCTTTGTTAAAATTAAAATGTTGCATTGACTTTCTGAAACAATTTTTCTAAACTAGAATAGCTGATTAATTTACTAACAATTAATGGACTAATTTAGCTATAGCTATACTTTTAAACAATCAAACTTAACACCGTTAATTGCTATTGTTTTACTGATTTGATTTAGAGTTTCATTCATTTAAATTTATTTATCAATTATTAAGCACACATCTTTGTGTCTATTTATTATTATTATTATTATTGATGCATATTATGATATATTTAAAACAGAAAATAGGGGAAGAGAAAGTGAGATAACAAAATTCAAATTTTTGTACTTAGCAAACAATTGATCATAACTTGACATGTTATGAGAACATTTAAATCTTGTATTGTTGTTAAAGAGAATAATGTACGAAAGCATTTTTTCCACAGAACAGAGCAATCATTTTTTATGTTAACACAATTCAGAATCAAGTCTTTAGAATAGTGTTTTGAGGATTGAAAGTGTCCGTTAAATAGAATGCCTTTTATTTGAGAGTGTTTATGTTATGGACATTTTACAGTTCTATTAAAATAATAAAACTTTGTATAAATCACCATAAAATCAAATCATATGATGATTTATACAAAGTTTTATTATTTTTAATTGTGATTTATCTCCAGTTTTTTCAGTGCTGTTTCAACTTTACAGTTCTATATTCAAATTATATTCACATTTACTTTGAATGATTAAAAAATTCAGTTACCTTCATATAGGGTGTCAATGATTTTAATCAGTTGATTTTAATCAGCGATTAAAATCATGATTTTAATCAACTGATTTTTTAAAAAAAAATCATTGATTTAAATCAAAAATTTTCTAAATGTTTAAAATGTCAAAAAAATATTAAAATCTAATATTAATATAATTTGAAAGTTTCTACAGGTATTTTGACTTATGAATAAACAAAAAAAGAGCTTTAAATAATTGTTTCTAAGCTTAATTCATGAGTATTGTAAAAAGTTAAAAACAGTTGAGTTTATAAAAGCATTGTTTTTAAGTTTTTATCCAAGTTAAAACAGTTTAATTTAAAAATGATATTTAAATCTAATATAATTTGCAATGTCAAATTCCTTTAGGTAATCAATTTATGCATTATTTTATATAAAATTATACATAGCAAGTGTAATACATTTCTACAAGTAAAAGAAGAATGAAAGAATGACTTCTTTTCAATGCTAAATTGCAAATGAATGCATAAGAGAAAAAGAAATAATTGGTATAAAAATGCTAAGCTCAGCAAAAACTTCTTCGGTATAGGTTGAATAAATGGTTTTAACTTTGTAACTCACATAATACTAAATAAAAAATAATGATTAGGGATTGAAAAAACAGCAAAATTTTTCTTAAAAAGAAAAAAAAATTGAACCATTGAAAGCTAATAATCCACACTGAGAGGTAATAATGCTGTTACTTAAATATTTTGAGGATTTCAGATATAAGTGGCTAACATAGATTTATCCTACATGAATGGGTTTAACTCATTTTCATAATTTTTTTGGTTATCATACACATACATGTGTGTAAGTTTAGATTTTGGTGGTTTACAGTAATTTTCCTAAATACAAATGCAAAATGAGCTGCAAATAATATTTGTTAGTTTTGTTATTTGTGTTACTAACTAATGAATTACCCCTGTAGTTGTAGCCAGAGATTTCTTGTAAAAAACTCCCCCATTCAACAGTATTTTTAAATTTATGTGGCCAAGATCTCGCAAAAACATAGAACTTTATTTCTTCAGAAAATACAGGATATTATTAAAATATGTTATTTAATTGTATTTTTCAATTTGTTATTCATAAAGTTATTAAAAATTAAGGACATTTTATTCATCATACTAAAAATTATTCTTTTTTTCCCCCTTATATCATTACTAAACACATTACTAATATATTTCCTCATGAAATAGTACTCTTTTTTGGAACTAGCATCTTGTCCCGTTTCCTTTCTAAAATGAATACTACATTATTATCATTTTAATAATTAAGTCTTAAAAATGTATAATATGTTTTTAATTAGAGAGTTAATTGTTTAATAATTATTAATTTGAAGTAATGTTAACTATTTAATATAAAATGCAGTTAATAATTTTAATAAACATTAAATATCACTAGTATTCATAAAGTTTTACATAATTATTACAATATTAATGTATATAACATTATTGTATGATACTACCTAATCAAACTACTAATTGGCAGTTTTTATAACTTCTGTAATTACTGACTAATAATTATAATTTTATTAATTAAAGTGTAAAAACATAGATTATGCTAGCAATTAGTGGTTTAATTGTTTTGGAAATATAAAACTCTTAGTAGTTATTCCGTATTTGAACGCTGGAAAAAAAATCATAAAAATCCGATTTAAATAAAAAAGATCTGATTTATATAAAAAAAATCTGATTTTTTTGATTTTTTAAAAAAAATCATGATTTTTTTACACCCTACCTTCATAGGATATTAAAACTTAAACGTTCAGGAACTTTTCATGGGAATAAGAAAGTATAAAATCATTGGAATTACTTTGACATACAAAATATTCTTTTTCATTCAGTAATTCTTTGAGAAATTGTTTATTGTAGCTTAAGAGCACTTTTGATTTTCCTTTCTATTATTAAAAAACAATATGCTTATCAATTCTACCTGAAGAATTAATTTCACTGTTGCATGATATTCTCAATCAGTATATTTTTTAACTTTTTGGTCTTGTAACCTTTTTTCAAACTTAAAAATTACAAAGGACCTCCAAAATCCTCTGTGTGAAATTTTCTGCAACCCCCTACAAATTTCTTACAATCCCCACTTTAAGAAAAACTGTTCTAAAGGAAAGGAAGATGTGAGAATACTTCTCACAGTATTTAAATTTGGTTTAATTTTATTTCCTTTCAGCTATTTTTTTGCATCGATGTCTATTTAAACTCAATCTTTACGCCGCGATGTTGACGCTTTTATCTCTCGCCGTAAAGCAAGTTCATTTTTCACCGCCGATATTCATATCTGCGTTGGGAGCGGATCGGCAGCTAGCGCATGCGCACTCCGTATTTTAGGAACATATCTTGGAGCTCTCGTATCGATGGAGACAGCTTGCATTATGATGACGTCATTGAAATTATGCTCCGCCCTCTTTTGACGCCGATCGCTGACAGGAGAATCGTTTTGTTTCGTTTTCCAATCAGTGAAACTTTTTTTAATTCTGCAGCTTGTAATTCGATTTTCATTAATTTCCCGTAAATGTTAATTTAGCTAATCAATTTAAATTTTGCCTTTTAATTACTTTGTCAACCCCGTATTCCTCATTTAAAAACTAAAACTCGTTAATTTTCAATTCAGAATTTGGTTTGATGTTGTCTGCAAAAGATGTAGTCTTTTAACGTATTTTTTAGCGGAGCGCCAGCCCGCTGGCCGGCCGTTCGAATGCCGTGCCGTTCTTTTTTGGCCGAATGAGTTTGATATTTTATTTAAGTGGATGTTTTTTTTTTCTCAAAGTTTAATGCTTTAAAGTTGTGCTGCTCTCGTTAAAAGGAATCCCATGGATTTATTCCATGTTGGCTGCTATTGTTCTTCTTAAAAGATTAGTTCTTCTATTTTAAAATGGTGACCAGAAGCAAGTATTTTCTTAACCTTCTACTGCTACTAACGACCGAAATAAAGAATATTATTTGTTTTCATCAAATTGCCTCTTCATTGTCTACATTTCAAGTAAGACGTTTCCAGTTTTATTATTTCTTTAACAATCAATAGTAATTTATTAAAAGACCTTCGCAATTTGTTCTAAACCACTTAAACGATCATCTTCTTACCGCCACAATTTGGCGCCGTGACCTTTCGAATTGCAACGATGTTGCTTTGGGATTATTGCAATTTTCAAATTACTGATTCTTGAAGATAATTTTTTTAGAACTTTTTGTTCTTTTTTTAAGAATTATGAGAGTTTTGGTTGAAATATTTTAATAGAAGTTACATTTTCATGAAACTTGTTCTAATTTTTGAAAAAATATTAAGATCGTTATTCAAGAAAGTCAAGTAAAATTTTTTTGAGTAATTGTTCTCAGTAGTTCAAAAGAAAATGGTTAATTTAATTCAAGGTTTATTGGATATAATTTATAAAAATATTGTAAAATATTTGATGTTCTCATTCTGAAAAATTCTTGAGTCATGCCATTTTTTTTGTTACGTGGTTACAATTTTTTTTACAATATTCTAAAGAATTCATATTTAAATTTTACTATATTTTGTAGAATATATTATTATTCAAATCAAGAAATGAAATTATATAATTATAATATTGAAAATAAATTTTATGTTGGTGCAAATAATAGCAATATTCTATTTTTAAGAATATAATTCTGAGGCAGTTACATTTTTTTAATTGATTGAAAATTGTGGAATTGAAACTAATTTTGAAGAATAATTATTGAAATTGAAATATTTGTATAAATGAATTTATGTTCTCAAATAATTTCAATGAATTTGAAGATTGGCAAAAATTGTTCTCAAGAACATAATGTGATATTTTAGGAGGCATGGCTTTTGGGTTATTTTTTTTATTTTCTACTTATTAATGGCACTTTAAATGAATTATAAATTTGAATTTCAATATATATATTTTTTTAAAAATGATTGAAATTTTATTGAAGTATTATTTTTAATTCTTGTTGCTGAGAAATTTTGTTCTTCACTTAAAGTTGTTCTCATCTCATGATGCCTATTTTCTCCAACTGAAGTTTGGTATTCTTCAAGTAATTTATAGTAGTAATTATCCTGTATGATTATTTTTGAGGTATTGCCTGCTTCTCTGAATAACAAAAATATAATATGAAAATTTATAAACAGTTATCCTCTTTGAAAAGTTCTTAGACTTGCTCCTTAGATGATTTGTGAAATATGCTGATATGTATGGTTAGCATGTTGTCTTGTGGACTAGTCTGATTTCATCTCTAATATTTAAATAACTGTTCCTGTTTTTAAAATTACCTGTTGATGTTGTTATAGAACTCTCAGCTAACAAATTGAAAATATTCAAAATTTTCATTGCTTCAATTCTCTTTGGCAAATTCAATTCTTTCACAAATTTATAAGTCTATGCATGACATATCCACATTGACATCATCATACCTTATTCTCATGTTGCTTCATAAAAAAATAAAAAGAGCAACATTAATTTTTTTTTCATTTAAAATGAAATGGGGCTTCTTCAATCCTGTAACAGTTCTACTTAAAAATTCCATTCACCATAAGAAAATTTTTTCTTTGCCAATAGTGAAGATTACTTTTATATATATTAACTATCAATAGTGATGTGCTTTTTGCCATATTTGATGATGACTGTTCCTGTATATGCTGCTAGAAATTTTTTTTTAATTACCTGTAATGACATTCTTCAGACTTTTCTTCCATTCATTTGTTGCTTACCTGATGAAGGTGGTCAGTGGTTTTGTGTGACATCCATTTCTTCTGGTCTCTTCTCTGTTGTTGCACATGTTATCATGGAAGCTAAAAATTATAAAATTACCTACCTACTTTTTCAAGTTTCCTACATCTACAATAGTTTAATTTTTTGTGTGCTTCGTATTCAGCCATAAGATGCCTGGTGGAGATGTTTTTCATTTATAGGCAAATATCCATTTATGAAACCACTTCAGTAGTGTTCTTCGGTTTGTGAAGCTACAAATAGTGTTTACTACTTTGTTCTCTTAAAAATAAATAAATAAATAGCTTTCATTACTGATTATAATAGTGTGTCAGTTAACGTTTCTCATGTGAGAGTAAATATCCTCATCAAGTGAAATTGTTGACTTGTCTGCTGCTAGAACTCAGTTACTCACACCATATCTTTATTCTAAGTCTTCTCAAAACAAGGAAGTTTAAATTTATATTACCTGAAAATTACTGATGTGTTTTACCTTCAATAACATAATTTTATGCTGCATTTTCTCCAAATATTCTAGCAGGTGCAATTAAAAGTATTCAGAGTTAATTTTTGCTTGTGTGTAGCAATTCATCCTCACATTGCAAATTTTTGCTCATTGATAATCAAGTGTAAAATCTCATTAATATAAGAAGTTTGTGGATATTTGTTACAGTGTTTATGCAAGATCAAGTTATTTTGAAAAGTTCCCATATTTATTTATTTATTATGCGCATAGTGCCTTTTACTTTAATCTTATTTCATACCCAAAGCCTCTAAGTTTTTATTTTGCCATTTGCCTCATTGATTTAAAAAAAAAAAAAAGAATGATTATATTCATTTTCAAGATTTTTTTGTTTTATGAAGAATTGAATAGTAAAAATGATCTTCATTTTGAAGTTTTCAATGTTTTATGAAGAAAGTGAAATTTATTAATGTCTTCTCTTCATACCTATAAATAATACAAGAATGTCACAGAAAAGCACAATTCTAGATGGAAATTTTTTACCAGCGCATTTATATATATATATAGAATTTTTTTCTATAAATCATCTAGTGAAATTTTTTTTTTTAAAAAAGTGCTTCTTGACCTCAACTCCTGATTATGTCCTACATTTCATCATAAGTGCACCATCGACTTCTCGTCCTTGTTAACTCTGCAAAAGTGATTCATGTATGCGTCGCAAGAGTTATGATTGCTCTGCAGTAATGAGTACGATGTCGTCAGTTAAGTGCTTCAAAGAGAATGCAATGCATTCTCACTTTCTACAAAGTGTCTCGTCATGTTAAAATGTTCTAATGTCATCATGCAAAAATCATCTAATTTTGATGATTAAGTGAATGTTCCAGTTTTTTTTTTTCGACAGCACTATACCAGTGTACCACCTCATGTTGTGTTACTAAACATTCAGTGACATCTATTTATCTCAAATAGCCTTGTTCCATATGGCTCTGGACTCAATGAACATCATTTTGATTCCAAAAACATTGCCCTTACACACCTGCAGTTACACAGTGTTTATAATTAAAATTTTCTTTTACTTAAGATGTTAGGAGCCTTGTTAGGAGATCCAAGCCACCTAAAATTTTACGTAGGAGTTCATATATGTGTTTATTTTTGTTCATAGATATGCTGGTGGCTAGGGCATGATGGTCATCGGTGTGGTTGTGGACTTCAATATTTACATATATATATATCTAATTTTGTGTTTGTTTACAGTGTTGCTGATGATTTCATCTTCGTCATTATCATCATTGTGAGCTTAACATTGAATTGTAATAATTTTATTTCTATATTATATTTTAAATGATTATTTAAAAATTATATTCCTGGTACATGGTATTTTAGTTTTATAAACTCATGATTTTGTCAATTTTTTTCTTTCATTCTATATGAAAGTACTTAAATTTTTTTTTGGTGATCACCAACCAGTCTATCATATTTTGAAGAAAAACCATGGTATATTTATCTAATCTTTTGAGTCTCATATATATATATTAAGAATTCTTATGACTAATACATTGAAATTTTTATTTAGTAAAGTATAAAGTTTAAAGAAATTGTGTCTAAGATGGGATTTATGACACTTAATTATGACATGTCTTTTGATTGAAATAGCAACTTGTTTTTATGGGATACCTTGTTTGGGTGATTGGGTAGTGCACGACTCAATTACACAATTGGTATCACATACAATTGGTTGTCTGTTTTATTTTAAATGAAATACTAAAGTTTGATACACTAAAAGGATATCATTATGTTTTATGAAAGTTTATTTATATATGGCCATTTCATTTCCTTTCATGTTAAGAGTAATAGAAAACTCTTTATTTTTTTAGATATAATTCTAAAATTAAAAAGTCCTAGGCATGTTGTAAAAGTCAAACTACAAAATGTTTCCTGACTTTTTTTGTTGCTTTTGTATTTGCAACTTTTATCAGAAGTTAATTCTGTTTTTATTTGGTACCAATATAGCAAAATTTGTTTTGACTAGTCAACGATCTCAATTTTGTTTGTTAACTTAAAATATGTTAACATTTTTATGATGATAATTTTATGAGATCACATAGAAGGTTTTGCCAATGTTACTGTATTTTTGGCATTTTTATTGTATACTTGATCTATTGTATACTTTTTGGAGTATGAATGTACTTTATGCAATGTATATTCTTTTTCTCTCTCTTACTTTTGGTCACCAATATTTTTTTTTCCAGCACCAATATTTTTTTTTTCCAGCACCAATTTTTTTTTCAACTGTTAAATCACCAATTTTTTTTTCCAGCACCAATTTTTTTTTTCTAGCACCAATATTTTTTTTCCAGCACCAATATTTTTTTCCAGCACCAATTTTTTTTTCAACTGTTAAATCACCAATTTTTTTTTCAACTGTTAAATCACCAATTTTTTTTCCCAGCACCTTAACTTTAAATTTTATTGTTCGACTTTAATGATTTTTTTTCGCTTTGGCAGTTCAAAATTTTGTCATCCCATTTTCTGTAAAAGGTTTTTGATCAATTTTGCCTTTTACATCTCCTGGTCTTACAAAATTTTCTCGGTGAAGGGAGGTAATGTGAGAATACTTCTCACAGTATTTAAATTTGGTTTAATTTTATTTCCTTTCAGCTATTTTTTTGCATCGATGTCTATTTAAACTCAATCTTTACGCCGCGATGTTGACGCTTTTATCTCTCGCCGTAAAGCAAGTTCATTTTTCACCGCCGATATTCATATCTGCGTTGGGAGCGGATCGGCAGCTAGCGCATGCGCACTCCGTATTTTAGGAACATATCTTGGAGCTCTCGTATCGATGGAGACAGCTTGCATTATGATGACGTCATTGAAATTATGCTCCGCCCTCTTTTGACGCCGATCGCTGACAGGAGAATCGTTTTGTTTCGTTTTCCAATCAGTGAAACTTTTTTTAATTCTGCAGCTTGTAATTCGATTTTCATTAATTTCCCGTAAATGTTAATTTAGCTAATCAATTTAAATTTTGCCTTTTAATTACTTTGTCAACCCCGTATTCCTCATTTAAAAACTAAAACTCGTTAATTTTCAATTCAGAATTTGGTTTGATGTTGTCTGCAAAAGATGTAGTCTTTTAACGTATTTTTTAGCGGAGCGCCAGCCCGCTGGCCGGCCGTTCGAATGCCGTGCCGTTCTTTTTTGGCCGAATGAGTTTGATATTTTATTTAAGTGGATGTTTTTTTTTCTCAAAGTTTAATGCTTTAAAGTTGTGCTGCTCTCGTTAAAAGGAATCCCATGGATTTATTCCATGTTGGCTGCTATTGTTCTTCTTAAAAGATTAGTTCTTCTATTTTAAAATGGTGACCAGAAGCAAGTATTTTCTTAACCTTCTACTGCTACTAACGACCGAAATAAAGAATATTATTTGTTTTCATCAAATTGCCTCTTCATTGTCTACATTTCAAGTAAGACGTTTCCAGTTTTATTATTTCTTTAACAATCAATAGTAATTTATTAAAAGACCTTCGCAATTTGTTCTAAACCACTTAAACGATCATCTTCTTACCGCCACAGAAGAAAAGTCTGTCAGGTTAATCAAAGAGAGAAAGGGATGATACCAGTATAAACATCATAAAATATTTTTTAAATAAATGCATAGAAAATATAAAATGTACTCAGTAAAGCAGATACGGGTCTATTTCTTGACTGTTCTTTTACTTCATATATCTGCTTAAAACCTATTTTTTGAGCATAAAAAGAAATGACGGATGAAGGGTGAGTGGCTCATGTAAATCAATCAATGTCAGACAGAGGTAAAAACATACAAATATATGTGTGCTGCCATTGGGAATTTAAATAGTGTTCATTAAATAGAGGTATTTGCTATTAAGGACTCAGGAGTGCCCATTATGGAGGTTTAACAGCAATTGTATAAATCAAACAATAAAGGAAGATGAAAATAAACTTTTTGTTTTTTCAAATACAAACAATAATAAAAAATACTTACTGAGATAACCGCATTTTGAAAATATAATGAAACAAGCCTATAATGCAGATGTTTTTGTTCTATATTTTCTTCACTTTCTAGAGAAATAAAGATAAGTAATCCAGCCTGATACTCAGACTTTATGAAGAGGCAAAGCAATCGATAGACCAAAATCTGAGTACTTGAGACATTCAGCCATTTCAAAATTTGCTTTGGAAATATCTGTATGCAGACACTACTCTATAAATACATAAAATCACAAGTATGAAATGTGAAATTAAAATAACAAAAGAAATAGATATATAATTCACATTTACAGCCTATTGATTTAAAAAAAAAATCGACACTTACACATTTATATATATATATATATTTTTTTTGGTGGGGGTGACCAGTAGCGAGGCGTCAGTTTTCGCTCAGGTCATCACTAGTTCACAACATTCTAGCAACCCCATAACAAGGCAGTAACCAAGATGGGAATCCCGACCTCCCTTGCACATTCCATTTAAAAGAAAGGCATTGTAATTCAAAATGTATAAAATTGCCCCTTATCCACCCCACCCCCCGAAAAGTCTATGGTCCAGCCCCACCCATTGCCATTTCCGTGTGTGTTGTTCATTGAAAGTTTTTTTTTTTTTTTTTTTTTTTATAATTTGTATAAAATAGAAAACATAAGTTTAAGAAATTTCATTTTATTTTGTTGAAGTAACATGAATATTGAAATCTACAAACATCATTTTTGATAATTCAATGGGTGAAATACAATTTGTAAAGATATTCCCGTATTTGAGATTTTGTAACAAATTTCTCAATTACAACAGCATTCATTTTGATTTTATAACATCATTTAACAATTACCCTAATTTCCTGCCTATAATCCGTGGCGGCATATAATCCGCAGGTGTCAATTTCATGATATTTTGGGGAAAAACATCGTATAATCCGCAGGTGAAATTTTCACTTAAAAAAAATTCACAACATCCACAGGCCTAACATTGAGCCACAAGGGAAAAAATATTGTATCTAGTGTAAAATATTTTCAATTTTAATGTTTGTATTTAATATACCACTTGAAAAATAAATAAATAAAAAATAGAAAATCCAGTACAAAGATATTTGCAATTCTGTCAGTACACACAATTAAGAATAAATTTGGAAGGATTACATTACTACTCAGTATAAAAATTATAATTAAATAAGTTAATTACATAAAATTATTTACATATGTTTAAATGAAATCTAAATTCCTTAAACTAGTTTTTTTTGTTCTATTTTTATTTTAATGTAATTCGACCTTAATGAGTCTATACCCGTAAGGCATGGTGACGTCACGGCGACGTCGTTGTGAAGTCACACTGTGATTTTGTGACCGTCGATGTGACGTCACAGTGACTAGAATGCGAGGTCGTTATGGCCGTTTTAGAGGTCGTTTGTGACGTCACATTGTGACCACTCTGTGAAGTCACGGTGTGACAAATTTGTGAAAAGTGTGTCATTTGTGACTATTTTGGCATTAACTTTGTGACGAACCTGTGACGAAAGCGACAATGCTTTGAAGTCACACTGTGACCAATTTGTGAAATATGTGTCATTTGTGACGAACTTGTCATAAACACTGTGATTTCAAATGAAAATCAAATTTCAAATTAATTGCTTAAAAGACGCAAATAGTGAAAAAGATTCCATGCTGGGACTCGAACCCGGGCCATTAGTACAGCGCACTGACATTCTACCGACTAAATCACATGGAACGATACCCAGGCTGAAAAATTTCTCACTATTACATGATGGCGAGGCTACAAACTCAGCACAAGATGGAATATTTAGCGTGAGCCACCAACATGATGCAAACACGAAACTTAATTAAATCCAGCATCGATTGAAATTATATTAATACTTGGAAATTTTTCCAGAGAGAACCATTCGCCCTGCATACAATATTTCAAATGAAAATCAAATTTCAAATTAATTGCTTAAAAGGCAATTTTAATTAGAAATGTTGTATGCAAGGCGAATGTTTCTCCCTGGAAAAATTTCCAATTATTAATATAGTTTCAATCGATGCTGGATTTCATTAAGTTTCGTGTTTACCCCATGTCGGTGGCTCACGATAAATATTCCATCTTGTGCTGCGTTTGTAGCCTTGCCAACCTGCAATAGTGAGAAATTTTACAGACTGGGCGTCGTTCCATGTGGTTTAGTCGGTAGAATGTCAGTGTGCTATACTGATGTCCCGGGTTCGAGTCCCGGCATGGAATCTTTTTCACTATGTTGACCTTTGCGCCTCTTAAGCAATTACTTTGAAATTTGATTTTCATTTGAAATATTGTATATAAGGCGAATGATTCTCTCTGGAAAAATTTCTAAGAATTAATACAGCGATGAATTTTGAAATAACCTTTTGCTGTAAATATAAAATCTTATCTTTTTACCGTACTTTTTAGCAAAATATCGCTATTTTGGAGTCTTATTCTTCTAAAACATTTTAAATTTTTCCACTTAAAAAACAATGCTTATCAACTGACATATTTTTTTATTCAATTCTATGATTGATATTTAGAATGTGTAATTTTTTTAATTTGTTGTGATTTGTCATTGCTTTATTAAATACGAACATGGAGACTAACGGATATTAATACAACTATTATTTATAGAGCGGCATGATAAGCGATATTTATTTAAATTTTTTATTCCAGTGTATATTGTAATTTATGAATATGAGCTAAATAGATTTGGTATGTTTTATAGGAAAAGACTGATCTGGGAAATAGAAAAAAAAACGAATAAGAAAAATCATGCGTTAATCATAGATTATAAAATACTTTCCAACACTTTCTGAATGCTTTAACAAGACATCGTAATTTAGGGAAATGACGTAAATAAGATAACTAAGTAAACATTTTAGAAAATTCATAAAACATTTGAAAAATTGATTTCAGCAGTTACCGTCCATAGCCAAATATGTTTTCCAATTCTTTTGAACAGCCCTGTATTTGATCTGTAGGTTGATACACTGAGAAAAATGAAGTACTCAAAAATAAGTAAACCGACGTACTCATATCGAATTGAATATTTTTGATAAAAAATGAACCCATGCTTTCTCTATTTTGAAACATCACATGTTATCAAACCCAAACAAACGAATAGTTTTGTACCCTGTAACGGTTCATTTCATTTATGGCGGCATAAATGATGTTTATTAATGTAAATATTAAATTATGCACAGCATTTTAAAAATAATTTAAAAGTGCTTGGAAATAATGCTCTTGTCATAAAAATATTCGATTTGAGTATCTTATTAAGAATTTTGCTATTTTTCTTAATAAATAATCAATTAAACATTTCTTGTTAAGAACTTTGAACGGGAAATAAATGTCAGTACATTTTTACTTTAAATTTTAGGTTTTTTTTTTGGGGGGGGGGGGCAGTACATAACGATTCATATTTGATCACAACCAATGAATAAAAAATGAGTACATGTGTTTCTCAACTTTGAGTACATTTAGATCGGAGCTATTTTGAGTATGTGACGCATTTAAAATTGAGTACTTTTTACTCAATTTTGACTTCCCATTGTTTTAAGTGTATATATACTATATAATGGGAAAATCTAGTTTAGCAAGAAAACGCCTAACAGGTTGAAATTCTTTTCAGCAATTTATACTAATGTATGGAAACATACTTGAATACTTTTGTACAACCCTGTAGTTTACCTAGAATCTTTATTACACGCCACTATTTAGTTAAAATTTAATTCAAACTAAGACACTCTTAAAACTGCTGAAATCACATTTCCAGAAATTATAATTTATAGACAGCCATGTATCCAATTCTTTATGTGACCCTGTATATCATTTTATCTATATTCTACAAACATTTCTTGGTAAATTAAATGCAGTTCAGCAAAAAAAGCATATCTCATTTAAAAACAACCTTTAAGCAATTTGCGCCCATACCCAGTAATCCTTACGAATACTTTTGTGTAGCCTTGTATAGGAATTATAGCATTTATATACACCATATACTATGCATAAATATAGTGAATCATAAAAGCGCATATCATAATTAAAAATACATTTCCAGCAATCATCGCTAATGAACAGTACTTCGGATACAATATAGTATCTGAAATATTTTGTGTGTCCCTGTAAATGCTATATACGTATTATTCTTATTATACATGAAATAATTTATAGTATGTAAACCTCAGCGACATATATCAATTTCACTATATATGAAATATATTAACATAATTAAAGTATGCCGCAAACAATTCCCTCCACCCCTATATCATTATGTATTTGAATTCCTTTTATAGCCCTGTAAATGAACAATAACTATTTTTTGCATCGCATAGTCAACAGAATACATATTTTAGTGCACTTCATAAATGCATATAAATTTTATTCTGTTTGAAAGAGTGCGTAAAATCATAAAAAAATCATTTGAAACGATTTTTTCCCATAGGCTGTAATGTAACGGAAAAATTTTGTCTGTCCCTGTAAATGAACAAAGCATGCTACAAACTTCATTACAAATAGGTACCGTGCTATGGTAAACGTCAATAACATCCAAAAATTTCAGGGCAATCCGAGTATATTTTCGAGAGTTAGAGTGCGGACAGACTGCTAGACGGACAGACGGAGAGACAAACCGAAGTCATAAGCACTTTTCAACTTGTGTCCTATATTATGTATCCTGTATTATATGAACTTTTCAAAATATATAGTAAGCAGTTTAATCTATAACTTCCCATCAGGCATGAAAAACACTTTGTTTCAAAGCTTAAATATCATATTTTACTTTTTAGTGCCAATAATTACGCGTATCATAAACGTAGAAAATGAATTTACAATAGAAGAAAATTTAATAACCGATTCAGAATGTCTATAATTAAATGTTTGATTAAAATCACAAACAGAAAAAATGCTTACATACAATTAAAAAAAATAAATATACCAATTTGAAAAACACTAAAAATAATAATTAATATTTATAATTGTACTATTAAACAACAGCAAACTCAATAGATAAATGCATTATTAGATTTAACAATATCTCAAAAATATTTCCATATGGTATAAGGAATTCCTATTATTTCATAATTTCGGCAAATGTTAAATCTGAAAACATTGGTCTGAAGATTTAGGATTTTGAAAGATAATTTAAAATATTATTAGCACTAAAAGAAAACTCTTTCAAATGTTTCACTACTGTAATATGTAAAAATACAGTTTCCCAGTATAATGTTAATTTCTAATCTGAAACAGTTTCGTAATCTCATGATAATCGAACATCATATTTAACCCCAAAATAATAATAACTATAAGTGTTATTAATCAAAAAATAGTAAGAATCCGATAAAATAATTCCAAATCATTGTCGTTCCATACATTTTCAATCTCAAGTAAGAGTAAATTAATGTTTATATTAATTCCAGTATGAATGTAGGCATGCATAGTCTCTGCGCAGTTTTTTTTTTTTTTTTTTTTTTTCAAGCGATGGCAGATTAAGATATTTTTCTTTACAGTTATCGAATTTGAAAATATCGCTAGTGACAGTTAAAGATCAGTCTCTTACAAATATAACATAAAACTATTTAACTCATATTACAAATCAGGAATAAAATATTTAAATTAAATAAAACTTACATATACGTTCTATTAATATCCGTGTATCCTAAAATGGTCATTTCCTTATCTTAAAGTGTTGTAGACGTGGTGAAGGTGATGTTCTAAAAACAGTGAACTATTTATTTCCCGCGTCTTCTCATGTTTATTTTTTTGTGGGCAGACGATTTTCAAGCAGATGGTCTGGTACAGATTATTTGTTTTTGCATGCAAGAGATATGAAACTTGAATGCGCAGTAATTTTCTGAAAGTATGGTTAATTAAAATTTTGTATTTGAAGAAATGTCCAATGTATTTAAGCTTTTCTTTTTATCCGTACCAAATAATTCAAGTTAAAATGTATTTTAAAGTTCCTTTTTTCTAAATAATTATAATAATAATATTCATAATTAGAGTTTATTAGATATACCATTGTTTAAATTTTCAAAAGGTGTAAAAATAAATTTAATGGTAATAACGAGCCCCCCACCCCTTTTTTTTTCTTTTTTTTTAAAGTAAAGTTTGTTTTGCACAAATTTTGTATATTTCTTTTATTTTCGGAAAATGCTAATTTTATTTAAAAAGTCTGAAAGAAGTAGAATTTATGACTTGAATACAAATTATAAAAATATTCTAAAGCAAGAAATGCATAGATGACTAAATTCTGAAGACTCTTTGTACGTGCTCATTAAAAGGTGCAGATTTAACTGTAATAGAAATTTTTTATTTTGAAACCACAGAAGTGTTTCGAATAATCCTGGTCGGTAAAAAAAGAAATAAATAAATAAATTTCCTCCCAGCAAACTAAATATGTAAAGTGTATAAATTTAATATTCCTAATTCTAAATATATTATCCAAATGCTAGATAAAATTAAAATCATGAAAAAGTATACATTCACTATCTTAGATATCAAATTGATAAAATATAGCCTGAAAATTTAGTTTATTAATGCTTGTATCGTGCACTTTATTTATTATGCCACCCCCCCTCCCCTTTAGTGACAGAATTTACCATTTGCTATCCACTAATATATTTTTTTCCTTATGCCATGTAACTCGTGACTGTTTAAAATATTTCTCTTCATTTTCAAAGATTTTTGAAGTTCATATTTTTGTCACACTGTGACTTACAATATGGTGGTTTTTTTTGTCACATATGTGACGTGACGTACATTACATAACAGTGACCTCACAAATTTTTTTAATTGCCAGAAAAACATAATTTTACAGTAAATAACATGTTTTGAAGAATTTTCGTAATTTTTTAAAGTTTTCTAAGAAGTTCACATCTCAGTCACAATATGACATCACTGAGTGGTGGCATTTTGGTCACAGATGTGACGTGACCACAGTGACGTCACAACGACGTCACCGTGACCATGCATGCTATGAGGGTATTATATGCTTTTAACATCTGAAGTGATGGTGCCATCTACCGAACAACGAGAAAAATATTGAAAATGAAGCAAGTATCATCTCAGAATACACTAATATTATATTTTCTGATAAAAAAATAAATAAAAAACATATGAAATGAAAAGATGTTTTAATTTAATCAAACGTCTTCATTTAAAAATTAACACATTTAATATGTTGCCCTGTTTTTAATGTTTATTCAAAAATTATAATAATGAAAATAGAAACTTACCCATTATGTCACATCACAAAATTGTACGGCAAAAATTATAAATACTTAATAATTTATTTAAATAAAATATAAATTCTTTAAACTAGTTTTTCTTGTCTTATTTTTATTTTAATATGATTCGGCCTTAATGAGTCTATATGCTTTTAACACCTCCAGTGATGGCGCCATCTACCGAACTACGAGGAAAATATTGCAAATCAAGCAAGCATTACTCCAGATTACGCTAATACTATATTTCCCGATAAAAAATAAATAAATAAACATATGAAATGAAAAGATGTTGTAATTTGATCAAAGGACTTCATTTGAAAATTAGTGTAGATTTAATAGGTTGCACTGTTTTTTATATTTATTCAAAAATTATAATAATGAAAATATAAACTTACCTATTACGTTACATCACAAACTTGTACGGCAAAAATATAAACAATACTTAATAATTTATTATATAGACGTAAAAAATCAGGTACTCTTAATAATAAAACCGTTTAATTAAATCTATTAGATTCAGAAGAATCAGAATCTGAAAGGAATTATTCTCATCACCCAGTGACATTGAATCAGGTAGCACCATGTTGATATTAAGAAAGATATTTGTAAATTTGCTTAAAAAATTATATTTATTGACATTTAGGAAGGTATCGTGTAAGAAAAAAATTTGCCGATAATCCACGGCAGCGTATAATCCGCATTACAAGAAAAATAAAGTTTTTTAGCGTATAATCAGCGGATTATAGGCAGGAAATTAGGGTAAATATAGTCATCTCTATTTAATTAAAAAGTTTTTCATTAGAATAACACCAAAAAGAGAATAAGCATTGTAAAAAAAAAATAATGCACGCTTTTCCTTTAAGGAATGGATTAATTCAAATTACTAATGACTATCCCACAGTATTTGCTAGGCTTGGAACAAGTGTAGGATGCTGAAAAAGCATGCGGGCCGAAAAAAACTTTTTTTCGATTTTCGATGATGGGTAATGCGGAAAAGTGGCCACTAGTGGCACCTAGTTCACACAAAAAATTTGAGATTTTTAGGACAATTCCTATATTTGCCGCTTTTGGCTTGAAGTTTTGCTAAAAGGCTGATTTTTGAACTTTTTTAGCAAAAATTTTAAAAATGTTAAATTAAACTTATTTTAATCGTATTTACTTGAAAAGGCATATTTTATGTTCCAAAAGTATAAATAAGCTCTGATAATGTATTATTTAATTGCTATGTGTATTTTAAATTAGACGATTTTTATAGCCTTTTCGCGTTTAAGTGAGCAAAAGTTGCATGTATTGTTTGAATCTTTCAACGGTTTCTCTCTTTTCTCTTGTTTATGTCTCTTGGTCTTCCTTATTTTTTTTCGATGCTTTAAGGGTCATATATTTGGGTGACGGACAGCAGAATCCCCCAGAAACAGATCTGGAAGGAGAGAAGGGGGTGAGGCGAGAACTTAAGCGAACGCAGTGACTCATGGCGATGTTGGGGGAGTGAAGGAGGAAATACAAGAGAGGAGAAAGTGCGATAAGGGATGCTTTTTATTTTCAGTGTTTCGTTTCCCTGAGACATGGCAGACGCTTTGTGAGACAGGAATATGCGTTTAGGAGTGCTTGGCTTTGAAGGGCATGGTTCAAATTCAGATTCAGTCGAACTGCTTGCTTGAAAGCTCCCACTACTTGAATCTTCCAACAATATAACTGTCTTCCATCTGGATCTAACTCCACTCGTTGAAGGCTTTGTCGCAGAACCACTATTAATCGTTGAAATTGTATCCCTCTTCGTTTTCCGCGATGTTTTCTTTACAAGCGTTTTGCTTGTTTTTAAATCAATATTTCCGATAAACATTTTTCGAACAGTTCTTTGATCCTTCAAGAAGTTCACCTCCTGATGTGGAACTTTACGTCTGACATCGCAGCTACACTTGTTCAAGCCTCTACAATTACAAGTTGCGATATCAAAGAGAGAGGTTTCCGCATTTCATACGAAATCTTCGCAGATTGCCTTGCCTTTAATGCCCGTATGATTACAAGATTTCTCCAATGATCTACGCTCATTGTAATAGTTTTTAATCTTTCCGTTAATTGTTCGTTGGGAAACCACTGGTATGGAAGATTTTATCCAGATTTCGGAAACTTTTTCACCTGCCATTTTAATAATATCATCCACTGGTTGAAGATAAATATCTCGATTTTCTTCTATATCGTTTCGCAACCAATAGTAGTGGCGCATGATGTCAGCAATAGTTGGCAATTGCAAGTCTTTCAATTTGCATGGTGCCCCAAAATGGCTACTTTCCACGCTATCACATGTCTTTACATGATCATGAACTTTCGCACTAGCCATTTCTAAACTCGTCGTAATAAAACGCACAAAACACAGTAAAGTCACGTTAAACGATCCAAAAAGCAATGTATTGCATGAGAAAAAGGTTTTACTTTTACACTGAACAAATGTCACAGGGAAACCGAGCACTGAAAAATAATAAACATCCCTTATCGCACTTTCTCCCCTCTTGTATTTTCTCCTTCACTCCCCCAACATCGCGATGAGTCACTGCATTCGCTTAAGTTCTCGCCTCACCCCCTTCCTTCCATCCAGATCTGTTTCTGGGGGATTCTGCTGTCCGTCACCCAAATTTATGACGCTTAAAGCATCGAAAAAAAATAAGGAAGACCAAGGGACATAAACAAGACAAAGGAGAGAAACTGTTGAAAGATTCAAACAATACATGCAACTTTTGCTCACTTAAACACGAAAAGGCTATAAAAATCGTCTAATTTAAAATACACATAGCAATTAAATAATACATTATCAGAGGATATTTATACATTTGGAACATTAAATATGACTTTTCAAGTAAATACGATTAAAATAAGTTTAATTTAACACTTTTAAAATTTTTGCTAAAAAAGTTAAAAAATCAGCATTTTAGCAAAACTTCAAGCCAAAAGCGGCAAATATAGGAATTGTCCTAAAAATCTCAAATTTTTTGTGTGAACTTGGTGCAACTAGTGGCCACTTTTCCGCACTACCCATCATCGAAAATAAAAAAAAAAGTTTTTTTCGGCCCACCCTAGTGCGCATGCTAAAACAGATTTGGAGATCTGGGTGAATTTAGGAGGAGGGCTAATAACTTTAAATCTGATAGATGGCAGCACTAGAAAATTAAGAAAAAGGGAAATTGGAAAAAAAGATTATATAATTATTTCATGCTGTTATAAATTAAAAAATAATAATAACAAAAAAATGCTTGCACAGATTTAAGATGTTCTATGTTGTCTTTATTTTTCTATGGTCATCACCGAATCTACAGATGACCACATGCATTGCCACTGGAGGGACAATTAATTAAAATTTTTAATAAAAACAATTTATATTTTTGACTGAGTTTTCCCAATATATACACATACTAGCAAACCCCGCGGCTTTGCTCACGTAATATTTGAAATATGCCAAGTTATATTTATATGTCTAATTTTTATTAAAAGGTACTAACTAAATTTTTATTGTATTAAAAGGTAATATTTTATTTTATTAAAAGGTACTTATTACTTTTAGGAATAATTAAAAAAATTACTATTTAAAACACAGTTTGATTAAACATCATTGTTACACTGCATAAGGCAGAAATCAGACTTAAATTAATAAAACGAAATAAAACTAAATAAATAATAATTTAGAAAATACTTTGAAACTTTTATGCTCAATTAATACGCTCATTTCAGTATTCATTTGAAGTTTTGAATTTTTTAGAAACCATCTTCTTACATCTTAAAATTAACCATCATATCAAATTCCAAGTCCTACCACCTCTCTCAACATAAAGGGCTATGTTGAAATAGGAACTGTCACCATTAATTTGCCAACATTAATTTTGAAATTGGTTTGTTATTTCCTAATATTCCACAGAAACGTAATTTAGAAAGCTTTTAAAGGCCTTTTTTAAAGCGTTTGTTGTTCCTGTGAACCCCAGGTGGTAGAATCATTGGCATAAAATATAGCCTGTGTAGGATCAGAGACTGTTACCATTGATTTGCAACTATTACTTTTATATTTGGTTTATACCCCCTGAAATTGCGTAGAAATTGTAATTTAGGACTTTTTTAGAATGCTTTTCGCACCTCCCCTTCACTTCACCCCTTTTTAATTCAAATTTATTTTCGACAGTCCTTCGAGGGCATTTATATTTTATAAGTAACTACCATGCCATATTTAAAGTTTCTAGCCTTTTCAGTATCACAGAAATCGCAATTTAGAAAGTTTTTAGCTACTGCAACCCTCTGGTGGTAGTGGCACAGACATAAAATATAGCTTATGTTTGAGCAGGTTCTATCACCAGCAATTTGTCATCATTATTTTTTTAATCGGTTTGGTATTTGATAAGATTACATAAAAATTGTAATTTATAACGATTTTCGCTCGCATCATCTTTTTAAATTTGAAATTTTCTTTCGACAGTTCTCAGAAAGCAGTTGCATCTTGTAAATCTTTATATGTAATAAATATGTACCTTGCCTAATTTTAAGTTGCTAGCCCCTACCGATCACAAAAATCGAAATTTCTAACGCTTTTTTGCTCCTGCAATGTCTAGGTGATAGTGATACCGACTTAAAATAGCGTCTATGTTAGAGCAGAGGCTGTCAGCATTAATTTCTTACCATTACTTTTGAAATCAGTTTGATTCTTCCTGAGATATTGGTGACAAATCGGCATTTAGAACGTTTTTAGAACGCTTTTCGCTCATTTTGCTCCTGCATCTCCTCTGGAGTAGTGGAAACAGATATAAAATATAGCCTATCTTGGAGCAAGATCTGTCCCCATCATTTTTACACCATTATATTTGAAATCAGTTCAGTATTTCCTGAGATTGCTAGAAATCGCCATTTAGAACGTTTTTTACAATGCTTTTTACGCATTTTGACACCCCTTTTAAATTTCGATTTTTTTAGGAAATGTCCTTAGAGATCATTGATATCTTATAACTAACTACCATTCTAAATTTCACGATTCAAGGCCCTTCCGTCACGCAAAAACCACAATTTAGAACGTTTTTCTCCTGCACCCCCTTTGGGGTAGTGGCACCGACATAAAACATAGCCTATGTTGGAGCAAGGGTTTTCACCATCATTTTGATGCCATTATTTTTTTAATCGGTTTGGTATTTCCTGAGATTGTGTAGAAATAACCATTTAGAACGTTTTTTAGAATGCTTTTCACACATTTTCACCCCTTTTAAATTTTCGAATTGTTTAAGAACTGTTCTTAGAAATCCTTTATATCTAATAAGTAGCTGATACTTCAAATTTCATATTTCTAGGTCCTTCTGTAACACATAAATCGCATTTTTAGAATGTTTTTTGCTCCTACACTCCCTTTGGGGTAGTGGCACCGACATAAAACATAGCCTATCTTGGAGCAAACGTTGTCACTATCATTTTGACACCAATATTTTTTAAATTGGTTTGGTATTTCCTGAGATTATGTAGAAACTACCATTTAGAACGTTTTTTTAGAACGCTTTTTGTGCATTTTCACCCCTTTTAAATTTCGAATTGTTTAAGAACTGTTCTTAGACATCATTTATATCTTATAAGTAACTAATATTCCAAATTTCATATTTCTAGTAGGGATGTAACGAATATTCGGCCACTATTCGGTATTCGGCCTATTCGGCCCTTTTGCCGAATATTCGGCCAGCCGAATATTGAACAAATATTCGGCCGAATACCTGTGGCCGAATAGTGGGACATTTGACCGAATATCTGTAGCCAAATAGTGGCATATTTGGCCGAATATTTTAAGATATTTGGTTAGATATGTTCCAGAAAATCAAAACAAAATATGATTTTAAATATTTTCGACAAACAATATTAAAAAATTATACCTAAATACATTAATTATTATAAGAAAAAGATCTCATTCTGAAATATGGGGTGGAGGAAGTATTATGAGGGGCTTGTTAATTTTGAGAGAAAGAAAAGTTGGTTGTATTTATGACGGCCAATTATCTGCACGAGGGATATAGGCCCAGGGGGGGATGTCGTGCCCTTCGTGGGGGTCTTTCTAAGGGAACCTAACCCGTATTAACGCTTGGAAATCCAAGGTTCGAAGAAAACCACGAAAACTCCGAACGATTAGGCCGATGGGCGCGATTGGGATCGAACCCAGCACCTCTCGTCTACCAGCTTCGAGAGCAGAACCTCTCAGCCACTGGTGGGGCGAGAGAAAGAAAAGAGAAAAGTATATCTTGGTAGCAGAAAAGAATATATAATATTTTAATGGAATGAATAATTATATTTTAAGAAAATAACCTTTTTTTTTGACATACAGAGTGTAAATTTACTAAGTTTAAGTTGCATGAAAAAGGATATAAAAAGACAGAGGACACATGCAAGCTCTTATTTTTGGGGGGTGAAAGGATTTTACTAAAATAAAAAGAGTTTCATTTTTACAGAGGTAATGAGTTCTATTTTAGATAGTATATATATATAAATTACTAGAACTATCTATGGATTAAATAAAAAATTATGGATTAAATTATTATTTACATTTTTAAAAGTCATATGTTATCTTTAAAGTATTTTTTAAGACATTTAAAGTATAACAAAAAATACATTCAGCTGTTATGATTTTTGAAAAGTATAACAAAAAATACATTCAGCTGTTATGATTTTTGAAAACTCAAACAAAAAATTAATTTCAATTAGTCCTTAATTTAATTTTTAATTTTAAAATTGAAAAAAAAATTAAACAATTAAAATAAAAGTCATTTATATTAAAGTCAGTATTCGGCCGCCGAATATTCGGTATTCGGCTATTCGGCCAAATCACTATTCGTTACATCACTAATTTCTAGGCCCTTCAGTAATGCAAAAATCGCATTTTTAGAACGTTATTTGCTCTTGCACCCCCTTTGGGGTAGTGACACCGACATAAAATATAGCCTATGTTCTAAGTTGGACTAACACCATCATTTTGATACCATTTACTTTTGAAATCGGTTTGGTATTTCCTGAGATTATGTAGAAACTACCATTTAGAACGATTTTTAGAACGCTTTTTGTGCATTTTCACCCCTTTTAAATTTCGAATTGTTTAAGAACTGTTCTTAGACATCATTTATATCTTATAAGTAACTAATATTCCAAATTTCATATTTCTAGCCCTTCAGTAACGCAAAAATTGCCTTTTTAGAACGTTTTTTGCTCCTGCACCTCCTTTGGGGTAGTGGCACCGACATAAGATATAGCCTATGTTCTAAGTTGGACTAACACCATCATTTTGATACCATTACTTTTGGAATCGGTTCGGTAGTTCCTGAGCTTACCTCCTACAAATAAACATTTTTTTCCTCTTTATAATAGGAGTATAGATAAAATAACTTTAAATCAAAATTTTCCTTACAAGTCATATAACAATATTGACCAAAATTCTAAATGAAGATTTTTTAATAAAAATAGTTCAAAAATTTTTGTTAACACATTTTATCAAAACTTTTTAACAATTAACTGTTATCAATTAATTTAAATATTTAATTACATATTAAATTAATAATATTATTAATATAAATTTATAAATTCATAAAATAAAATAAACTGAATAAATATGAAAGTTATAAATTCAGTCTATAGTTATGTGATTTATATGAACTATAAATTGAAATTTATTATTTACATGTTTACCGCAAAATACCATTAATCCGACCCCCCCCCCCCACCTCAAACACGATGGAAAATTGTAAAAAATATCGGAGGGGGCACTTATACGGTATTAAAATTGTAGTAATGATATCTATGGGTGGTGGGGTGGGGGATGGTAATGGCCGATCATTGCAAAATATTAATTATTTTAATAACATGAGAAAAGAGAAACTTTTTGAAAAAAAAATTATATACAAAATAGAAAAACAGTATAACTTCGCGATTAACGGCGATTTCAAATTATAGAAAATTCTGGATTTCAAAAGCTTTGAAACTGGAATGCATCTCTCTATTCTAAAAAAAAGTAACTCCCGCTGTCACCGCCGCCGCCGCCGCCGCCGGTTTTGATTTTTTGGTGACCGGAGGCCTTTCTTCGTTAATATTAACAAAAATAATGCATACAAAAATATGAAAATCGGTGGTTTTATACAGAAATGTCTGATAAACACGCTGATGCAGACAGTTTTCAAATCGAAGAATTATTTTAAGAGTTATTTAATGCTAAAGTTGGACAAAATCGTTCCACTAAAAAAGTTTTATAGCAGCAAAAACTGTACATGGCAGTGTAATCATTTTTAGATCATTTTATGCGTTAGAAGTTGCCGGAGTGCAGATTGCATTAATTTTTTTATTTTGACTCATTTTTTCATGTTTTATTTCTATTTTAACTTCGAATTTTCAGCATTTCTAGAGATATTTTCTACAGATTTCAGAAAATTGTACTAATTTAAACTGTTGCCATCTGTATAAAAAGCGCAAGCAATAATGTTTGCTTCAAATTAAAAATTTATTTACACGTGACTATTATAAACAGGAAAAAAACTTTCAAATTAGTATTAAATAATTACGTATAAAAAGCAGGAACTTATTAAAAATTACGTCATAAAAAGTATACACGTGAATTTTAAAGGAGAAAGGATATTGTAAAATAATATATTCATTAACATGCGTTAGAAGTCTTAGGAGAAATTACGTCATATTTACGTCACATTATAGGTATTACATAAAATGAACACACAAAATAATATTGCAAAAAAGTTTAAATTTAGAAATTGCGCTAGACATTTATTTGATATTTTGAAAATTAATTTAAAATGTCTCATTTAAAAGAACTTTCTTTTCGCTTTGTTAAAAAATACCAGGAGACAAAGACTCTCTTTACTTAATTCCTTTTATATTAGCTTATTTTGAAAGGTTGTTACACGTGTATACGTCATCAAGTTATTTTTATTTCGACGTTTTATTTGTGTTTTTATTAATGTTGTACGAATTTATTTGTTCTTTCGTTATTTAAAACAAAAATTATATCAATTTGTATAATTTTGCGAGTGGTTTGGCGATTTATATAATTTGGCGAAATTGGTCGACAGGATAATCAAGTAGTACCGCAGCGGATTTGGCGTTAAAATTCCCCAATCAAAGAGAAATGAATAGAAATTCGTTTATAGGGAGATCGCCACTTTTTTTTAAATTATAATTCAATCTTTCGAAATCTTTTTAAAGCCGATCAAATTAGCGTGCATTTAGAGTCTGCGGTGTCTGGACGGGGGTTGGCGAGCGTAGCTCGTAGGGGGCCGAGCCCCCTAGCTTAGATAAATAATAACACTAATATCTGTCATAAGATAAATAACAACACCAATATTTGTCATTAATATGGTAACAGAAAAATAAAAGGAACTTAATAATTTAAAATAATTAAAAAACACTAAGAAATTGCGTTTGAAAATGTCCTAAAATTCTTTCTAAAACTAGTAACATTTTATGCAGTGTCGCCATCTGTTGTAAATTAGGGAAATTAAATAACCGTATTTTTTTTAAATCATCATTTCTTATCTATAAAGGGTAAATAAATAATACAAATCACAATAACAACATGAAAAATATTGCAAATGAAACGAATTTTTTTTTAAAAAAAAAGAAGAAATGTGTTATAATGGGAAATTTAAATCAGACTGACATAGAATTAATTTAAAAAAATAACTTTATCACTACATTAACTCATTTTAAATAGTGATATATAAAGTAAATATTATGTATATCACCTTCAAATATCAAATTAAATCACCAATTCAATACTTAATAATAATAATAATAAAATAAATAATACCAATAAATACGATTTCGCATTATTTTGGTGCAATCTATCTACCATAACTTAGAAGAAAGAAAACCAACACGATGTAAAATTCCGAAAGTTACTATAAAAAAAAGGCTGTATATTGTTATTATCACTATTATTTTATATATTTAGTAAAAATAATACACAAGGCTAATGGTATTATGAAAAATATTAATTATACGTATAAATATGAAGTTACGTAGCTGTACAGAATGGAAATACTGATCGGTAGTTTGACGACGTGAATCGATTCTTAATCGAATCATAAAACGAATAACTGAACTGCGTTTACGGCTTCCTCTGAGGTTTAGGACAATATGAAATCAAAAGGTAAGTCAAACGCCGAAAGGAGATTTGAATAAACTGAAAGAAATAAATGAAATCAAAAGCAAGTAGAATAATAGACTTAGTTGAAAAGAAAAAGTAAAGAAATGATTGAAATTGATCTTGACGTGCGCACCAAAATTTTTTTGCGGGAGGGCGCTTTCTCAGGATTTCTTGAATTTTCCAATTTGTTTACAAAGTGGGAGGGGGGGGGGCGCTTAATCGGGAAGGGAGGATTAATGGGATTTTACGGTATTCGTTTTATATTTTTAGTTAGACAAATTTAAAATTGCTACATAATTAATAATTAAAATAAAATTATAAAATTAATAATAATACAGGTATTAATTAATATTATAATTTATAACACTAGGGGGCTCTGCCCCCTACGAGCTAAATTTGTCAATTACCCGTTCAGACACCCCAGACTCTAAAAGCATGCTAATTTGATCGACTTTAAAAAGATTTCGGAAGATTGAATTATAATTTGAATCCAGACCTGTCAACCTTTGAGAATGAGAAATAGCAGCACACAAAATTCAAATTAATCTGGAGGTTGGTTGGTTTTTCGTGTTTCGCGGCTATTTTTTGACAGTCGTAAAAGGAATAAGGTTTTGTCTTTCAGCTCCCTATAGTAAATTTTTTCCTTTGAAAATTATTATACGATTTCTACAGCTTCTTCCCGTTTCACAGCTTTTTTTTTTTTTTACATTTGTAAAAGGAGCCCAACTCCAATTTTCAACATTCTTCTTTCGGTAGTTTACCGAAATTCGTGATTTTTAGTGCAATCTTTTGACGAAATTTGCAATTTCTTTCTGAACTCTTAATAAAATTAGTGATTTTATTCAGCGAACAATTAAAGATAATCACTGTTTGTTTCTGAGATCTTTGACGAAATACCCGGTATTTTTCCAGGATCATTTGAAGAAATTCTCAAATTTTTTCTCGACCCATTCACGAAATAATTCAAGAAAATTCCATTAAAAAAAAAAAAAAAAAATCGCAGACCGATAAATTTTAGAATATACTCGCAGAAGAATCATAGGTGTGTGGTAGAATTCACAGAAGGAAATTCTGCTCAGCATTTTTCATTATGCAGGACATTCCTTTTCTGTTTGCAAATCGAGCAATTTTGCACAATATTTCAAACTCTGCCCCTCAAGAAACTCTTAAAATGACGCCCCTGTTTCTAAGGAAGGGAATTCCTGTATAAATATTTACAGACGCACAATTCACATGTGGTTAATATCTATTAAGAGAGTTTTATGTTCAGAAAATTATTTTGCAGCCCAGATTTTTTTTTTTTCTCTTTAGCCTTTTTTGATGTCCAAATGTTCGGACTGATGACAAATTTTTTAAAACTTTCGGAATCAAATACTTTAAAATTTAAGAAATTTCGGAACAGAATCACTCTTTAAAAATATGCAACGCGGACTAAAAATCACAACTGAAAAACAAATAAGTTTGTGTGTGTTTTTTTTTCCCCAAAAAAATCGTAGTTTGAGACCGATTTTCGTAGCATCGTAGTTTATAGGTCCAAATCGTAGAAACTACAATTTTTTTGTAGCAGTTGGCAGGTCTGTTTGAATCAGACAATTATAATCTGACGTAATTTTCACCCAAACTTTTCTTTCTCTTTTTAATATTCACATGAAATTCTTTTGTTAGAAATGAGATATCAGGGCTTGAATTTCAGGGTGGGATGGCGCCCGAAATTTTGAAATCCCGCCAAAAAGAATATCGTGGGCGGGAGGCTCCCGCCCAAAAAATCTCACCATTTTCCTGAAAATGTTGCATTTTGAAATTACGATCAACTCTAGCGAACTCCTTGCGAATTTCCCCATATTTTTGCGCAACCGATTGACACATTTTGCGTTTTTTTTTTTACCGCGAAAGATCGTTGAAAGTCACTAATTTTTCCTGCGACCGATAGACAAATTTCATTATCTTTTCTCTCCAGATCGGTTGACAAGTGTCCGCGACCGATTGGCGAATTCAGAGGCGATTCTGTTCCGAATTTTCCGAAAATTATGAAAAATCGGTCATCAGTTCAACAGAAAAATATCGTGAATTTCGACAAATGATCAGCGAAAAAATCAATTTCATCAATCGTTCGAGGAAAAAAATCGCTAATTTCGTTGTAAAGGATTGCGAATAAAACGCGAAATTTGTCAACAGATCGCGGGAAAAACGTGAATTTCGTCAGATCGCGAAAAAACTAGAAATTCAGCGACGGATCGCGAAAAAACGCATATTATATCAAAGAATAACAAAACAATCGTAAATTTCGGCAAAGGAACGCGGAAAAAACGAATTTCGTCAAAGCAGTGCGAAAAAATGCGAATTTCGTCAAAGGATCGCGAAAAAAAGCGAATTTTGTCAAAGGATCGCGGAAAAACGCGAATTTTGTCAAAGGATCGTGGAAAAACGCGAATTCCGCCAAAGGACCACGGAAAAAACGCGAATTTCGTCAAAGGATCGCGAAAAAAAACATGAATTTCATCAATATATCACGAAAAAACGCGAATTTCGTCAAAATATCGCGAAAAAACGCAAATTTCGTCAAAAGATCGCAAAAAACGCGATTTTCGTCAAAAGATCGCCGATAAAACGCGAATTTCGTCAAAAGATCGCCGATAAAACTCAAATTTCGTCAAAGGGCTGCAGAAAAAAAAGGGAATTTCATCAAATTTTCGCGATAAAAATGCTACGGTCTCTTTAGAAAACAGCACACACATACACAAATATCTATATTTATTATTATACAGGCATGAGATTTTTCCGCGGGTCCGCGGTTTTCAGCATTTTTGTCATTTTTTAATTTCCGATTTATTTCAAATTTTCACTTTTTTGCCATTTTTTTCTATTTTTAATTTCTCATTTTTCATGAATTTATTTCGTGCGGACATCCGTTTTTTATTCGTTTAAATAAAAAAAAAGAATCATGAAATGATTTTAATCCGCATCAAAATATCCTTCTATTTCAACACTTCAATTACGAGAAGTCTTTTATCGCGTGCGGTGGTTATCCTGTTTCATCGCGATCGCTGAACCAGGGATGATTCTGTTCCGAAAAGTCCAAGAATTACGGCAGTCATTTCCGAAAATTAAAAAAAAATCGGTCATAAATCTGAAAATTCGGACATAAAATGTATCGCGAATTTAGACAAATGGTCACCAAAAAAAAAAAACTCAATTTCGTCAATCGTTCTAAGAAAAATTGCCAATTTCGTCAAAGGATCGCAAAAAAAAAAAAAAAAAAACGGCAATTTTCGTCAAAAGATCACGAAAAAAACTGCAATTTTTGTTAAAAGATCGCTAAAACACGACAACTTTGTCAAAAGATCGCGAAAAACGGCAATTTCCATCAAAAGATCGCGAAAAAAAGCAATTTCCGTCAAAAGATCGCGAAAAACGGCAAATTTCGTCTAAAGATAGCGAAAAAACGGCAAATTACGTCAAAAGATCGCGGGAAAACGGCAATTTCCGTCAAAAGATCGCGAAAAAACCAGCAATTTCCGTCAAAAGATCGCGAAAAAACGACAATTTCCGGCAAAAGATCGCGAATAAAACAGCAATTTCCGTCAAAAGATCTCTAAAAAAGTGTAAATTTCATCAAAAGATCTCTAAAAAATGGCAAATTTCGTCTAAAGGTCGTGCAAAAAACACAAATTTCACATTAATGTTCTGTATCTTGGTAAAATAAACTTTTCATTAGCGTAAGTAAATAATTTCTGCCTAATTCGTGTTAATAATTTATTTTTAATTTATGCAAAGCTAAATTGTATGTAAATTATATATTAATAGCAATTATATTTGTTGTGCTTGAAATTCATAACTGCCATTGTTCAACGTCGTTCGCGCAGTTTTCAGCTTTTTTGCTTTTTGGTCAATCTCATCCCTGATTATAGGTATAGTTTTTAATCTGAAATAATATACTGAACTAACTTTTGAAAAATTGGGTTTAATCTGAATCATGGAAGACGGTAGTATTTCGAGTGACGCAGCCTTAAGCCTAAAATCGTATCGTATCGTATCGTATCGTATCATAGAATTCGTAGATGGCGGAACTCATATATACAGCTAACTCGACATCAAAGAAAACGCGAAAAGCCGCCTTTTAATAACTCAGCAGATATATGTCTTATTGTTCTGAATTTTCTAGAACAGTCTTATATCTGCAGTCTAATCGTATACTGAAATTTTTGCATTTCTACATGCAGTATATTTTGAGATCTAAATAGCCATTTTTAAAGTGAAAACGTTGGTATAATATCGAGGAAGTTCCTAATTTGAAAATCTCGAAAACGGTTCTAACGATTATTTTTAAATTGATACATAATATAAATGTGATTAAGGCGAGGTGAATAACACTTTTCTTTTTTCTGGGAAAACTCTTGTTCGTTAAATAATTCGATTTTTTTTTCTCTCGAAAATGACACGGGCGATTTTTTAAAAATCAAATAAATATGTTTCAGATGAACCAAATAACAATTTACTTGTTTCCAGCAAGACTCTTGTTCGTTTTATAATGCGCATGAAAAATCGGACTATATTTCTTCGCCATTCTATGGAAATTTCACCGAAAATGCATGACACTGTATTCATACACACGCTTTCTTTTTAACCACTTTTGGGGAAAAAAATTTTGTCTTCTCACTGGCTGAGTGGCTAAGGGCCATCGTTTACTGACCTTAAGATAGGCAGTTCGATACTCTCTGATACGTGTTTTCACATGAGGTTTTTTTTTTTTTTTTTTAAGTCTGCTAGTTGACCATTATTCTCAGTTCCTTTGTAATTTTTTTAATTGCTATTAAGTTAAATAAAATTACAATTATAATGACGCCAATTTGATGATGATTATTTCTTGACAATTTTTCAACAATAAAAATATTACCATAAATTTTATAAATATATTTAATTTCAATCACTTTACAAAAAATATACATTAATAATTATTATTTGAATATAAATCACACGATCAGAAACGTAAAAAAATAATTCATTTCAGCTCTTCTTTTTATAATATCATTTTTATTATTATGACGGTCAATCAATATATAATCACTGACATCCATAATATTATTATTATTATAATTATTATTTTCCTTGCATAAAAGCTATTGTGATGTAATAATTCATTTATAATAAATAATTTAGTTGAAATGTTTTATTTATAAATATCAATGAAGTTTGATAACCCCGAGACAATTCTTTGCAATATTTACAGTTTACATAATAAGCATATCAGAATTCTGGTGTCGCCATCTTTTGACGCAATTGCGTAGTATTATAGAGAAATGTTTGATAAAAATGTTGAAGTAGACAGTTTTTAAATCGAAGAATTATTTTAAGAGATATTTAACGTTAAATCTGGATAAAATTGTCTCATTAAAAAAGTCTCATAGGAAAAAAAAATATACATGGGAATTTAATCATTTTCATTCAATTTAATCATTCAATAGAAACTCGAAGTTTGCAGAGTGCATTTATTATTCTTAACTTGCCTAATTTTTTGACGGTTTATTTCAATTTTAAATTAAAATTTTCGGAATTTCCAGAGATATTTTTTACATATTTTAGAAAAGGTTCTTTTAAATTGTTGCCAAATGTTAAAACAGCGCAAAGAATAATATATCCTTTAAATTAAAAATTTATTCACACGTGACTATTATAAACAGAAAAAAATCCTTTTAAATTAGAATTAAATGATAACGTGTTAAAAGCAGGAAAATATTAAACATTACGTCATAAAAATTGTTTTTACACATGCTTACTTAAAATGAAAGAAAATTATAAAATAATCAATTATTTTCAAATTAGAATTAAATGATTACGCATTAAAAGAAGGAAAACATTGAAAATTACGTCATAAAAATTATATTTACACGTGAATATTAAAAGAAAAAGAAAATTTTTAAATAATAAATTCATTGATATGTGTTAAAAGTCGTAAATGGAGGAATTACGTCATATTGGCCAAAGTGGCCAAAACAGTTTACAAAACACATTGCAAAACATATTGCAAAACAGTGTAAATTAAAAAATATATTTATATGAGAGATTTATTTCAAATTTCGAGATGATATTTTTAACTATAGTTGCTAATTTTAAGGTAGCGCAAATAATAATATTATCTTTCTAATAATAAAAATATTTTCAGTTGAATGTTACAAAGAGAAAGGAAAGTTTGGTGAAAATTATGTCAGATTTAAAACGTTACATTTAAAATCTCTTATTTAAAATCATTTTCTTATAGCGTTGTTAAAAAATACCATAAAGCAAAGACTCTGTTGACTTAGTTCCTTTTATATTTGGTAATTTTCAAATGTTAACTAATCTTATTTAATCAAGCAGGGAAACAGCAACTAACATCAGCTGATTCGGTTTTGAAATCCCTCAGTAAAAGGGAAACCCGTTTACAGTAAGATCGCCATTGATTTTTTAATTATACAGAGCAGCCTCGATTATCCGAGCTAATTGGGACTGTTAGTAAATCGGAATCGGAAATCTCGGTTAATAGAAACTGTGTGTAAAAACTCGCCGTGCTTGCGAATTTAACATCTCTTTTTAAAAAATATATAGAACGTTTTTTAAATAATAAAAGTAAATATATGTAAAGTTCTGTTTCACAGCTTAACAAATTTAAAAAGAAAATCAACTACCAGTAGTAAATTTTAAAATGCAAATTGAAAAATTTACGAAAGTTCACACAGCCACTGGAAACAAAGCATTGTTCGCTATTGACTTCTCAGGGTCCAATGTTTCTTTGGAGTTGAGGGCTTTTGGGGACAGAAGGGCCTGTATAGCACGGACAGTGAGCTAAAGAGTGTGGTTATTTTTAGGGCTCATTCAAAAGGAAAAAAAAATCAGACTTTGTTATCGGCTCGGTTAACAGAAACCTCGATTAAGCGAAGCTCGGTTAATCCAGGTTCTACTATAATTCAATCTTCCGTAATCTTTTAAAAGCAGATCAAATTAATGGACTTTAGCACAAAGTCACATAGCTGATAACTGCCATGCTTGTTGGCCACCTTTTTTTCAAAAAGTTTGCTTCACCTTATTCAATTAATGAGATATCTCCGATAAAATAAGTCACATTTTCCCGTTCTAAAATACTGGTATCCAAAAATCGTAGCATGTAACTGACACTACAAGTACTCATGGAACTAGACTATTTTAAGTCTGATTTTTATTATAGACTATATAAAATTATTAAAAATATATATTATGATAGGAACTAGCGGGCTTCGTCCGCTATTTACGTTACGGATATAAAAATCATGTTTTTTTTTAGGGAAAAAGAAATAAAAACCAATTTGACGATAGGTTTATAAAGACACATTTTGTATTTGTTATATTTCCGGGGATGAGGAGGGGGGGCGGGCTATTTTGATTAAATATCGCAATTAGTCTACATGGCAGATATAATTATGATAGACACTAGCGGGCTTCGCCCCTCTATGGCGCCTTATGGGTCCAGCTTCCATAACTCAGAAACTACCTTTCGGACATCAATGCAACAGATTCCAAACGTTATAATTAACTTAATAATCACCCTATATAGCATTAAAGTAAATTTATGAGTACTGCATACTATTTTTTTATCGTAATTTCTGAAGAGAAAAAATTATTTCGGTTCCATTCTTAGGTACTGGTCTGAAAAATTTTGAAAAAGGGGGGAAGGAGGGGACATGAGACTGCTGTTTGTCAAACAACACAACGGGATCTGGCTTATTCAACTTGGTTTTTGATGACTTCAATTGGAAGGTGGTTTGTTTAAAAGAGTGCGTTCCCTGCCCCATGAAAATTGGAACTATTGGTGCTACATCTATGTAAGGATTTAATAATTATAAATTAACATTTTGGATTTATTAATTTAAGGATAAAGTGTTTTTAAAGGAATATCAAATGAAACCCTCTGTGCGATCTGCGATTATACTTACCCAGTTGTTTTTATATACAAACTGCTATAAGGAAAATTGTAATAAAATAGTAAAAATTAAATCTGCATTAAATTCCATAACTATCTTTTTTTTAATCATTTTATCACTAACCTCAAAAAAGTAATGATATCAATGCAAAAACCCTTGACAGGTTAAAAGTTTCTGACGCAGCACTTTATCTTATGCTCTAAGAATTTTAAATATGGAACTTAAAAATACTGATATCAAATTTTGAGTGACGTTATGCTATTTCTTAAAAAATATATTTGTATTTATTTCACCATTTTATTTTTGTTTTATTTATAATCGCATGTGCAAAAGTTATGTTCAACATGAAAAGCTGCATAAAATTTTATTCGCTGTTGCTTTATCATTTACATCTCTCATAAATTCAAAATATGTGTTTTAAAAGATATGATATAAAATTTAAGTGACGCCTTGATGTGACTTTAAAAGGTTTGTTTTTTAAAATTCAATTTAAATTATTTTTGACTTGGTTAAAATATTTTTTTTACATCTACACAATACTTTTAATTTTCCAATTCACTGTTAAATATATCACTTTCATTGAATCTATACTATGCATTGAAATGTATTTATTTCAATAAATTGATTTATCTTTTGTGTCACGCTATTCAAAATTGTGAGTAAGATTTATGTAAATGGTTTCTTTGCGTCATTGTGTCCAAACTACATGAAATGTATGAAAAAGGATAGTTTGACGCAAATAAACCATTTACATAAATCTTACTCACAATTTTGAATAGCGTGACACAAAAGATAAATCAATTTATTGAAATAAATACATTTCAATGCATAGTATAGATTCAATGAAAGTGATATATTTAACAGTGAATTGGAAAATTAAAAGTATTGTGTAGATGTAAAAAAAAATATTTTAACCAAGTCAAAAATAATTTAAATTGAATTTTAAAAAACAAACCTTTTAAAGTCACATCAAGGCGTCACTTAAATTTTATATCATATCTTTTAAAACACATATTTTGAATTTATGAGAGATGTAAATGATAAAGCAACAGCGAATAAAATTTTATGCAGCTTTTCATGTTGAATATAACTTTTGCACATGCGATTATAAATAAAACAAAAATAAAATGGTGAAATAAATACAAATATATTTTTTAAGAAATAGCATAACGTCACTCAAAATTTGATATCAGTATTTTTAAGTTCCATATTTAAAATTCTTAGAGCATAAGATAAAGTGCTGCGTCAGAAACTTTTAACCCGTCAAGGGTTTTTGCATTGATCCAATTTACAGGAATCTACACTCAGCCTGAAATCAAACCGAACCAAAAAAAAAAGAGTTTACTCGACCTACAACAAAAAAAATTAGTGCCTGGAGAGGATTTCCCAATCCCTTCCCATCCCCTGCTGTAACCTTCCAGAAAATTCACTGTAAATTTCATTTTTTTTTTACTCAGAAACACCAGCAAATTTTACGGTTACTTTTTGTGACAGATTGACGAAATTCACAGTTTTATCCTGCGTCTGATCGATGAATTTCGCGATTTTATACCGCGGCCAATCGGCGAATTTCACGATATTCTTCCCTCGACCAATTGGGGAAATTCACAATTTTTTTTCCTATGCCCGATTGGCATATTTCACGATGTTTTTTTCCTGTGACAGAAAAAGGAAAATATCCAAAAGGTTGTGCCACAAAAAGACCTTAAGTGTCACCGTGTGCTGCGCTCTGGCAAATTGGTCTAGATTCAGTACTAAACAAAAATAAGATTAGAAGGACCGCAAAGATCTTGTGGTGCACATCAAAGAAAAATTCCGTGCTCCAATCAAACATATATACGTAGTAGGATTCAAAAGTTCCATAACTGACTCTATAACTGTAAAAATATTACCAATTACATTGCTGAAACACATCTGCCTTCGAAATAAGACCCTTGCGCAACAATACACATTTACCATTGCCTGTAAAGGTCATCGAAGCTCTTCTGGTATCCATTTTTAGCCTTTAATCCAGTCTGCGATGCACTTTTTACTTCATCTGAAGTTTGAAATCGACGACCATGCATGTTAGGCGAAGACCAAAAGGCAATTCGAATTGAAGTGGTGGGAGGCTTAATCTCGGCTGTTGACAAAGATCCTTCCCTACTCTGCAGAATTGTTACTGGAGACTGGAAATGGTGTTTTTTATACGATCCGCAATCCAAGAGAGCATCGGCAACTTGGAAATCACCCCGCAAGAAGAAATTCTGCCAAGATCGCTCTAAAGGGAAGGTCATGCTAGAGGTATTTTTCGATATCCATGGCATTGTGCATTTGGAATTTATCCCTGAAGGACGCACTGTCAACAAAGAACTCTATGTAGACATCCTGCGTCGTTTGCGTGAGTCGGTCCGGAAGAAGAGGCCAAAATTGTGGGCTGAGCAGTCATGGGTGCTTTTGCATGACAACGTTCCTGCACACCGATCCCTAATTGTCGGTGACTTTCTTACGAAAACGAAAACAACTGTTTTGCACACATCCTCCTTACTCCCCTGATCTCTCAACCTGCGACTTTATCCTGTTTCCTGAACTGAACGTCGTTTGCAGGGTCGTCAATTTCAATCTTCAGATGAAGCTAAAAGTGCATCGCAGGCTGAATTAAAGGACATGGCTAAAAATGGATTCCAGAAGTGCTTCAATGACCTTTACAGCCGATGGCAAAAGTGTGTTGTTACGCAAGGATCTTATTTCGAAGGCGGATGTGTTTCAGCAATGAAATTGGTAATATTTTTACAGTTATAGAGTCAGTCCAGGAACTTTTGAATCCTACCTCGTAGAAACACCAAACAAGTTGATCCTTGCAATTAACAGAAATTAGGACTTGACAATTTAAAGTTAACCTACGTTTCTCGTGTAGTAGAAGAAATGAATCAACAGTTTCCATTTCAAACTTTTGACTTTAATTGAACAAGCATTCAAATTTGCATTCAAATTTTAAACAAAGAAAATACCAGGGAATCAGGTTTTGACTATAATTGCATTAAGGATATAATAAAACAATTTTGTTCAGAAATGGATATTGATGATTCCATCACTGAATATACACTGTTCATGCAAGTATTTAAAAATGAAGGCAAGTCAGATATTGCAAAGTTTTCTGAAATTTTTTTAAGGGAGCATAACCATATGTTTCCGATAACTTCCAAAGTTATAAATGTTGTGCTTGTGCTGTCTGTCACAAGTTTACCTTGTGAAAGAAGATTCAGGGCCCAAAATGGAATAAAATCTAAATTCAGAAATTCATTTAACAACCCCATTGTTTATGTTACCCCATTGTTTATATTACCCCATGATATTTGGTTGAAAGTTGAAAAATAGGCTATATAAAAGCTTATCTTTCTTACTTTTTGAAATAAAAACATTTTTCATAATTATTCTGAGTTGTTGATTTAAATTGCTTCAATGGTATTTTGTCATGTCTGTATTAATATAGACATGACAAAATAATTAATGTAATTAATGTAAATCTTTAAATAGCGCGTAAAATAACAGTGGGTTTTAGATTTTTTTCTCCCTCCCAAATAGCTCAACTCCCCTCCATTTATAAATGTTGGTAGGGAGACTCCCCTCCTGGGAAAAATTGAATTTCAAGCCCTGGATATTATGATCATCTTAAAATATCAAATAAATGTCTCGTGTAATTTTAAAATTTAAACTGTTTTGCAATATTATTTTTTGTTCATTTTACGTAATAAGTGTAATCTGACGTAATTTCTTCTATTTAAGACTTCTAACGCATGTTAATGAATTTATTATTTTACAATATTCTTTCTCTTTTAAAATTCACATGTAAATATAGTTTTTATGACGTAATTTTCAATGAGTTCCTGCTTTTTATATTTTCTGTTTATAATAGTCATGTGTAAAGTAAATTTTTAATTTGAAGCAAACATTATTGTTTGCGCTGTTTATACAGTTAGCAACAGTTTAAATTAATACCATTTTCTAAAATATGTAAAAAATATCTCTCAAAATGCTGAAAATTTGAATTTAAAATAGAAATAAAACCTCAAGAAATGAGTCAAATTAAAAAACTAAATGCAGTCTGCACACTGGGAAATTCTGACGCTAAAAATGATTAAATTCCCATGCACAGTTTTTGCTCCTATAAAACTTTTTTAATGGAATGATTTTGTCCAACTTTAGCATTAAATATCTCTTAAAATAATTCTTTGATTTGAAAACTGTCTGCATCAGCGTGTTTATCAAACATTTCTCTATAATACTAGCGATTTTCATATTTTTGTTAGCAATATTATGTTTAATATTAACGAAGAAAGACCTCTGGTCACAAAACATTCAAAACCGGTGGCGATGACAGCGTTAGTTACCTTTTTTTTAGAATAGAGAGATTACTAATACATATATGTGTGTGTGTGTCATTAAATTTTAGTATAAAAATATTTTATGTAAGTGTAGGAAGATTATTAAATTTTCAAAAATATTCATTTTAATGAATTAAAATAAAAAGCTTATACATGATATGAGTTTTAAAAATTAATCTAATTAACAGTATTGTATTTACAATAAAAAGTTACAAAGCAACTGATAATAAATTAATAAAGATTTTTGTATATGAAGGATACTACCTAATTTTAAAAGATGAAAGCTTTAATAAATTAATTTGCTAATTTAATATTTATCTGTTACTAAAGTTCTAACATAAAAATATATTTAATGTAAGTTTAGGAGATATTATTATTGAATTACAATAAATTTTCATCTTAATAAAAAATAGTTTATATGAATTTTAAAATTTAATTATTGAAATTTATTTAAAATTAAGTTTTATTTCATTTAACTTAGTTATAATTATAATTTAATTTTCTTTAACTTAATTACAATTAAAAAAAATTATAAAAATTTTATTCAATGATCTAATTGACAATAAAAAATTACAAAGTAACTGATAATAAAGGTCAACTGTTCTTTATTAACTGATTTAATAAAGATAAAAAATATAATATGAAAAAAATAAAAAACATAAAAACAACAGGGTGGACACAACCTGAACACTTATGATTACTAGCCCATCGCCTTAACCACTGAGCAAGATCTTTCACCAAAAGCAGGGAAGAAGAAATGCAAATGAATACAGCAATGACTTGTCACATACTTGTGATGAAATTCTCATACAATGCATACAGAAATATAGTCCCATTTTTAAACCGGATTAAAAAAAAAACAAGTGGGTAAGTGTGATTGCTGATCGCACAGAGGGTTTCATTTGATATCTTTTTTAAAACTAGGGGGGTCGACCCCCTACGAGCTACGCTCGCCAACCCCCGTCCAGATTCTGCAGACTCTAAATGCACGCTAATTTGATCGGCTTTAAAAAGATTTCGAAAGATTGAATTATAATTTAAAAAACAGTGGCGATCTCCCTATAAACGGATTTCTATTAATTTCTCTTTGATTGGGGAATTTTAATGCCAAATCCGCTGCGGTACTACTTCATTATCCCATCGACCAATTTCACCAAATTATATAAATCGCCAAACCACTCGCCAAATTATACAAATTAACATAATTTTTATTTTAAATAATGAAAGAACAAATAAATTAGTACAACATTAATAAAAATACAAATAAAATGTCGAAATAAAAATAACTTGATGATGCAGACACGTGTAACAACATTTCAAAATAAGCTAATATAAAAGGAATTAAGTAAACAGTCTTTGTCTCCTGGTATTTTTTAACAAAGCGAAAAGAAAGTTCTTTTAAATGAGACATTTTAAATTAATCGTTTTTAATCTGACGTAATTATGACCAAGCTATTCTTTCTCTTTTAAATATTCACGTGAAAATACTTTTGTTAGAAATGAAATATTATTTGCGCTTTCCTAACAAAAGTAGTTGAAAAGATCCTGTCAAAATATCAAATAAATGTCTAGCGCAATTTCTAAATTTAAACCGTTTTGCAATATTTTGTGTTCATTTTATGTAATAACTGGAATGTGACGTAAATATGACGTAATTTCTCCTATTTAAGACTTCTAACACATGTTAATGAACTTATTATTTTACAATATCCTTTCTCTTTTAAAATTCACGTGTATACTTTTCATGACGTAATTTTTAATAAGTTCCTGCTTTTTGTACATAATTATTTAATTCTAATTCCAAATGATTTTTTCTGTTTATAATAGTTATGTGTAAATAAATTTTTAATTTGAAGCAAACATTATTGTTTGCGCTGTTTATACATTTGGCAACAGTATAAATTAATACCATTTTCTAAAATAATGCAAAAAATATCTCTCAAAATGCTGAAAATTTGAATTTAAAATAGAAATAAAACCTCCAAAAATGAGTCAAATAAAAAAAATTAATGCAATCTGCACACCGGCAAATTCTAACGCATAAAGGGATCTAAAAATGATTACATTCCCATGTATAGTTTTTGCTGCTATAAAACTTTTTTAATGGAACGATTTTGTTCAACTTTAGCATTAAATATCTCTTAAAATAATTCTTCGATTTGAAAACTGTCTGCATCAGCGTGTTATTCAAACATTTCTCTATAATACCACCGATTTTCATATTTTTGTACGCAATATTTTTCTTAATATTAACGAAGAAAGACCTCCTGTCACAAAAAATTCAAAACCGGCGGCAGTGACAGCGGTAGTTACTTTTTTTTAGAATAGAGAGACACATTATCCTTTAATTAATAAATTAAAATTGTTAATTTATAATTATTCAATCCTTACAGAGATGGCAGCACCATTAAATTTAATTTTAAAATAATGATAAAAGTTTTTTTAAAATAAAATTAAAAATATTCAAGTCAAATTATTTAAATAAAATTAAAGTTTTTTAAAATCAGAAAATTCAAAAATTTAGCAGAAGTTTAAATAAAATTAAAAATTTCTAAAAGTGAAAAAAAAAAAAATTGCTCAAAAGAAATTTAAAATGCTTAAATTTCTCAAGAATTTAGCGGATGTTTAAGCGAAATTTAAAATTCGTTTTTTCTCAAAACAAAACAAATTTTTTGAACAAAATTTAAATTATTGTAATTTTTCAAGAAAAAAAAAAATAAATTTCTAAAATCCATCAAGTATTTTATTAAAACATGAAAAAAATTGTAGCTGAGTCAAAATTGAATCAATTTTGAGTCAGCTACCATTATCAAGAAATGCATTACTCCTCTAAATTTAGACTTTTTTGAAGCTGTTCATATCCATAGATTTAAAAACTCCTTGGTTAATGATTTGTCTAGTGTACCATACACCTCAACTTTCTGGGTGGATTTGTTGTGTCACGGCACTTCACTTCCACTTTAATTTCATTGGCTGTTGGAAGTTGATGGTCTTTTGGTGTTGTGTTTTGACATTTGGGTTTTCGCCGGACATGTAGTTGGGAGGATATTGTTTTTATACATTTTATACACTGATGATGTGAGTCCTGGAACTCACGAAACATATACGTCTGTTCAAATTACCTTATGTATTTTATTGTGTGTTTAAACATTGTTTTTAGGTGATTTAATTGCGTAGGTGATTCTAACCTATGGAAAAGGAAAAAACAATTTCCTCTTTTCGTGTACTTAAAACCGAGCCTGCTACCACAGAATTCTGTGGATCCTCCCTTGACGTAACAGAATTATTTTTTGATATTTTTTTTCAATCAAATATGATCCTATTAATTAGGGTTAGCCACCAAACTTTTAATTTCTACCTAAGATCTTCAGGTCTTAAAGGCATATAAAGAAAATGATAATAAATTATATTAGCATGATTAAAAAAAATAGAAAATTTTAGGTATTTAATAAAGTTTTATAATAAAGTTTATTCTTTTTTTTTGTGGGGTGGGGGGTGGGAAAGTGTGTGTGGGGGGAGAACACACCATACTTACCAACTTTATTTTTAAAAAGAAATTCCATTAAAATAATTACAAATTTAAGTTTTGAAATTTTTTAACTTCCATCAGCAGGAGTTGAGCCTGCGACCTTTGGCTTACAAAACAAATGCTCCACCAACTGGGCTATATGTTCTCTGAAATAACTGCTGAAATTAAGATTATGTTTTGAAATCGAAAAGTCGCAGAAATGGTCGAATTCATTTAATTAAAAACTTTTTCAAAATTTTATGATTTGTCGTGTGACAGGAGGTATTCAGCTATTAGAATAGAAAATTTCAAGTCTCAAACTCATCCAGTTTTCGTGTACGGGATCTGTGACAGACAGACCGACAGACAGAGGAGTGAGACAAATAGAATTTCGTCAGATGAATGAAACCCTAAAATGCAGTTTTCCTGAAAAAAAAAAAAAAGAAAATGTCACCTGCTTAATCTAAAGCCGATTAATATTATACATGAATTTTTAAAAAATCAACCTTTCCATTTTGGAAAGAAAAACATGACATCATCCTACCATGACACCAAGAAACCTACCTCTCCATTTCACATAAAAAAGAGTATTGAGATCTCAAAATATACTGCATGAAGAAATTTCAGAATAAGATTAGACAGCAGATATAAGACTTTTTAAAAAATCAAAACAATACGTGATATATTTGCTGAGATATTAAATGTTGGCTTTTCGCATTTTTTTGGTCTCGAGTTACCTCTATATATTAAGTGACGGTATTCTACGATTTTGGCCTTCAGCAGTATCACTCGAGATGTTATCGTCTCTCATGATTTTGATACCAATCTTCAAAATTCTTTAATTTTATGACTGATAGTAATATTTGTTATTTTTTAGAATGTTTGATTTTGAAGAAAACATTTAAGCATGTTAATAATGGTATGTCTAAGGATTTTATTTCAGTTCATAGATTAGCAAAATTAAAGATACAAAAGTTCATTGTAACAAAAATTTTCAAGTTACATTTGTTTATTTTCATTATAAAAGAATGGGGAGAGAAAATGTTTAGCAAAATTACTCATATGGTAATTTTATTAAATATTGTTATCAATATTTACTTTTTTTTTTTTTTTTGATAATGTTTTTAAAAAGTAGTTAAATTAATACTGATAAAACGGATTACTAGATATTGATAACAATTTAAGAATGTTAACAGAACAAAATATTGAGAATTATTATACTCCCTAAAATTAATGAATCAAACTATGAGGGAAAAGAAAATTAAAATACGTTTCTTGTAGAATGCGGTATCTAAATTAACAAATCCTTCCTAATTTATAGTTTATCAAAAAGAAACAAATATGTACTTATGACAGAGAAAGATGATGGAAAATATCTTCAAAATCAACCAATCTTATTATTACTTTAAAAATCCAGATAAAAAGGCTACTTAAGTTTCTAATAAAATAAGCTGAAATTAAATAAATTACTCATAATATATAATATTTAGATAAAGACAAGTTAAATTAATTACTACTAACCTTCAGATTATTGTTAACTTGAGTATTAAAAAGATTTACTAATAAATGAAGTGCCGGAACTTCTAACTGAGAATGAGAAGTAAAACACTTATAAAAGAAAGAAGAAAAATTAACATCCCCAGTCATAATGTGCCATGCTAAGAACAAAAAAGAAATATTTATATAATAATTATCTTAATATATAAATCATTATAAGCACTAAATATCAAACAGTTAAGGAATAAGAAAGTTATAGTAATTCATGCATTAAAAGGTAAATCATGAAAATGTATTTATTAAAGACTAAAAGAGCTTTGCTGGTTGGTTTTTCCAAACAAATCTTGAAATAAAACAAATCTCTTTTCACACAAAACTGGGGTTGGAGGACCTTATAGCCTTCAGCAGTGTACACCCAGAGAGGCTTCGAAATGAATTATTGTGATTTTTTATTTTAAAATGAATCGAGTCGTAGGACCCACTGCCTTCAGCAGTGACACTGGACAGACTAAAGCACAGTAGATGGCATCTGAGCATTATGTAACCTATCTCATGCTTCTCCTCTCTTTAAATAACAAATTTTGAAATAAAAAAAAATCAAATCAATTAGTTCTTGAGCTATTAAATTTTGACATTATTAACTTGCAATTTACAATAGCATTCAAATCTGTCAACTGTCAATTAGTTCTAGAGATATTTAATTTTTAAAAAGGGGAAAACCACCCCTGCGTACAGTTTCGTTTTAGTCTAATTTCACCATAAAGGCAACTACTAGTACATATGCCGGTATTCATTTATAAAAGTACTCTATTCTGAATAGAAGGTTTATTTTCACTGTCTGTAAATATTTTTGAGGGTTTTTTTGTACCTATGCATGTCCAGAAAAACTTCTACATTTTAACACAGTTTATCAATATGCTGGAAGATATCATTTCATGTTTTAAAAAAATGAGCATCATTGTATATGTTTTATATTATATAGGATTCCTAAGGAACATTTGGTCAGAATTAAAGGTTTAATATGGTCTAAATGTGAAAAATTAAATCAACAATCACTATAATGGGAATCTCTCCGCTCGTTTGGAAATATTTTTTTTTTCATAAATATAAAATCATACAAATTCAAGGTTTGTTAGTAAAAAATGACTGGAGCATGTGTAGGCACAATGTTGAAGGCAGTGGCACCAACTTTAGATTTGTTTGGCTATATTTTTGTTTAAAATATAAAATCACACAAATTCAACGGTTTATGTTGTCAAAGACATCCCCTCCACCCCCCAATATTAAGTTTGTTTGGAAATATTTTCGTTTAAAAATATAAAATCAACACTGACCAAAACATGTATAGCATCCACTGTACGCTGTTGAAGACAGCGGGGCCCTTAACTCTAGATTCGTTTGCATAGATTTTTGTTTAAAAATATAAAATCATGCTAATTCGAGGTTTGTTTGCAAAATCAGACTGGAGTATGACTAGCAATGTTGCGGAAGGTAGTGGGGCCCCCAAATCTAGGTTCTGTTGTATAGATTAAAAAAAATATACTATATAAAATCATGCAAGTTTGAGGTTTGTTTTCAAAATTAGACCGGAGCTTACTTAGCATATCACACCTGGTGTATGCTGCTGAAGGAAGTGGGTACTCAACTCTAGATTTGTTTGGATAGATTTTTGTTAACCATGGAATGGAAGAATAATGCTTATTCCTTATCTTCTTCAATGGAAAAATGAGTCAAATTGACTAATTCTTCTATTTCAGGATTAAAAATATAAATCATACAAATTCAAAGATGTAAGCTGGCAAAGGCAGTGGGAAAGATTTTCATCTAAAAATATAAAATTATCAAACACTGATTTTAGGTGTATTTAAGATTATTATCACAGGCCCAGGCGACGCCATCTGGGTCAGCTAGTATCTAATAAAAACCTTACCATATTACATCTTTTACATTAAAAAATTTTAAAGTTGCACATCATGGTTCATACACTTAAGAAAAATAAAACTCAAGCGCTATTCAAGGAGGGTTTAAATACACAATATTACATGCATTAAAATGGCTGTAGAAAAACATATAAGGGAGTCACCACATTGACGGTCTATTTCAGAGAAATCTTATCAGATCTTTTAAACTTTTATAAAAGGCATTTTCAAGACACATATTATTAGAGAATTTTTAAACAATAAAGTATTTTAACTTAGTAAAGTACCATGGAAAGAAATTTCATATATAATAAAAAGTTAAGAAAACATAACTTGATCTTTATTCTTTAAGTTTCAAAAAAAGGTATGGTATCACTACAAGAGTAGAAGTAAGAAGTAAACTAGTTAAATTTCAGGCGTTTTGAACATCCCTCCGGAAGCAAATAATAGCATTTCAGAAGTTGTGTACAATTTTTTAAAAGTTATAATCTTTAATATTTTCTGTTAATATTCTCTGAATCGAATCCTGAAACATTATAACCTTTACATTTATCAGTACAAACATAATTGAAATAAAGGTTACATAATTTAATTTTAGTTCTTAAATATAAAAGATTAAAAAAAAAATCAATTTATACAAAGTTTGTTATCAGTACGGAGTAAAAATTTGGGAGTGATATAATTTTATCAAATTTTTACAGACTGACAAAATTCACAACTTTTATCAATGACCGACTGATGAATTTCGCAATATTTTTCTGTGACCGATTAACAAAGTTCAAGATTTTTTTTTCTGTGAGTGATAGACAAAATCTGCATCAAAGTGGCAAAATCCATGATTTTTTCGAGTGACGAATTGACGAAATTTGCAATTTTTATCGATGACTGGTGAGCATATTTCGCAATATTTTTGTGCGACAGATTGAGAAAATTTGCAATTTTTTAAAACAACATATTGACAAAATTTGTGATTTTTCTGCATGTAATTGAAAGAATTCTAGATTTTTTTAGTACGTCAACTATAGATGAAATTCGCGATTTTATACTGTGACCGATTGACAAAATTCTTTTAGTTCCCGGGGTTAACTGACAGAATGCGCAATTTTTTCTACGACAAACTGGTAAAATTTGTATTTATTTATTTATTTATTTATTTATTTTTTTTTTTTTTTTGCGTATAATTGAAGAAATTTTCAGATTTTTATCAATGACCAATTGACAAATTTTGCAAGATTTTTCTGCATGTAATTGACGAAATTCTCGATTTTTTTTTCTGTTGGCAATAGCTGAAATTCATGATTTTTTTTCTGTGACAGAAAAAAATCGATTGCGAAAAATAACTGCAGATTATTTTTTGAAACCCATTGACGAAGTTTCTTTTTTCCCATGACAAATTGTGATTTTTTTTTTCCATGAACGATTGATGATATTTTACAATTTTTTTGGATCCAATTGATGAAACTCGTGATTTACTTTCTGCAATGGATTGATGTAATTCCCAATTTTTCCCTTGATCGATTCATGAAATTTGCATTTTGTTTTTTTAAATGCATCATGTTTTAGGCGTCATATTTCTGAGAAACATAAAAAGTGTTTCGAATCTACTTTTCGGCTACTAATTTTTTTCTTTGCTCTTATTAATTTCAAAATACTGACATTTTGGAATTCTGTAAAAAATAAATTATACTTAAAATCGTAATTCGCTAGTTTTTTTTTTTCTTGCAAACACAGATTTTTGCATTTTATACTTTATTGCCATACTACCGTATTTTATCCTGCATTTTCAGAGAAATTCCTAACTTTCCAGAGATATTTTAATCGAGGAAGGGGGGGGGAGGGCATCATCATGTCATCTAATTTTTACAGTGAGAAAAGGTTCTAAGAATGGATGAGTAGTGCTTAGCATCTAGGAAGCTCAGATAGCGAGCAACCAATCAGAGCTAATGATAAAACTTCCTCTTTTGCTTTATGTCACGTTGGCGAAGCCCTTTTGCTTGATTACTGTGATTGGTTGCTTTTGAGACAAGCATCCCAGCTCAGCTACTAATGTCTAGTATGTAACTGCTTGGAAGGGGAAATGTAATCATTAGCGGGAATTCTATATTTTTGAGAGGGAAAGAGAACATGTCTTTTTTTTATATAAAAATGTAATTCAAGTAAAGGCAAACTAAATGGCTAAGCGGTGTTATTTTCATCTATCACTGCAGAACAAGCGAGTAAAACTCATATTCTTGCACATGTGTTGTATATATCTTTGTATCTCATTTTTCGACATTTTTGACAGTTTATGTTTCTAGTTAATTATATTCATTAATACACATGAGATTAGTGACAAATGTTAATAAGTTTTATTTTTAAGTTACATGTTAGCTTATTGAATTATGTTTTAAGATGAATTTTTTAAAACAAAAATTTAATTACAAGTAGTGTGATTTTCAATAAGATAAACGATATGGCAATTACTATAAACACAGTAGAAAATCTTTATAACAGAATTCTATGTAATGCAATTCTCTATATAATGCACAAGTTCTCAGATGCAAACAATGAGTTTTCAGTTGAGAAGCGTCTGCAATCGACATTTTAGAAATATTGCTACTCTCTCGAATACTAAGTTTTAGAGATTGTTTCATATTTATCTCCTTAATTCAAAGTTTTTAAATAAAAAAAATGCTATTATTGAATAATGAGCAACATAATAATTTGGTCCTGGCATATTTGAATTATGTTTATAAGGTAATTTAACAATGCATGAAAAGAACAATATTATGCAAAAATTTATAAATCTGTACAACTTCTAATCCCAAGGAATGCAATATAAAGAAAGATATTCAAATGTATATTGATAAGTTCTAGACATATTTTGATATGTTTATAAGGTAAATTTTAATGATGTGTGAAATGATCTATATAAGGTGAAATTATATATAACCCATAACCTCCCATTCTTGGGTTTGTGTCATAAAGATATTCTACTGTATTTTGTTTTGCTTAAAATATTTTATAGCTTTGAAGAATTTACCTTTTTCAAAATGTTTTTCATGCTTTAAACTAAACTGCAAAAACTTGATGCATGCTAATAATGTATCTGTCATTCCAGAATTAACCAAAAAACAGAACTTTGAAACTGTAATAAAAGTAAGATAAAAATATATAGAAAAAGAACTAAATGTACTGTAAAATATAAAATAAATGACGAGTAAATAATAATTTAAGTAAAAAGTTTTAAAAACATAGATAACTCACTATGAAAAAGAATCTTGGGATCAATTTCAACACCACTGATTTGTTCATGGCACCATAATAAACAATCTAAATCTTGACATAAAATTTCATCTATAAGGAGAGTGATAAAACCTTAAATATTTAATAAAAACACATAGGAGAAATTTTTACGCATTGACATATGAATGAATTATAACTCCAGTCATTCTTAAAGAGTAGAAATTTAATATAATGCCCCGCTAACTATAACAAAGAAAAAACAAGTAAGAAAAATCATGCGTTAAGCATAGATTATGAAACACTTTCCAACACTTCCTTAATGCTTTAACAAAACTTCGTTATTTAGGGAAACAAGGTATATAAGTGAACTAAGTAAACATTTTAGAAAACACATAAAACATTTGAAAAACTGATGTCAGCAGTTACCGTCCATAGCAAATATGTATTCCAATTCTTTTGAACAGCCCTGTATTTGATCTGTAGGTTGATATATATACTATATAATGGAGAAATTTAGTTTAGCAAGAAAACACATAACAGGTTGAAATTTCTCTTTCAGCAATTTATACTAATAGATTTAAACATACTTGTATATTTTTGTAAAACTCTGCAGTTAACCTAATACCTTTATTACATGCCACTATTTAGCTAAAGTTTAATTCAAAGTAAAACACTCTTAAAACTACCGGAATCACATTTCCAGAAATTATCATTTATAGACGGCCATGTATCCAATTCTTTGCGTGACCCTGTATGTCATTTTATATCTGTTTTACAAACATTTCTTAGTAAACCAAATGCGGTTCAGCGTAAAAATGCCTAACTCATTTAAAAATCACCTTTAAGCAATTTGCAATCATACCCAGTAACCATTACGAATTTTTTTGAGTAGCCCTGTATATCATTACAGCATTTATACACACCATACACAATGCATAAATATAGTGAAACATAAAAGCACATAACATAATTAAAAATGCATTTCCAGCAATCATCGCTACTTTACAGTATTTCGGGTACAATATAGTATCTGATATCTTTTGTGTGTCCCTGTAAATGCTCTGCATTTTGTATTATTTATGAAATAAGTTATAGTAAACCTTAGCGATGTATATCTATTTCATTATACATGTAATAGTTTAACATAATTAAAATACACCGGAAAAAATTCCCTCCACTTCTATATCATTATGTAAAGGAATTCTTTTGTGCGGCCCTGTAAATGAATAATAACTATTTTTGGGGCCGCATATTGTACAGAAAATGCATATTTTAGTCGACTTGATAAATGCGTGTCAATTTATTATGTTTGAAAGCATGTAACATCATTAAAAATCATTTTAAACAATTTTTTCCCATAGGCCGTAATGTAACGGAAAACTTTTGACTGTCTCTGTAAATGAACTAAACATGCTACAAACTTCATTTGCAATAGGGTTCGTGCTATGGTAGAGGTCACTAACATCCAAAAATTTCAGAACGATCCAAGTATATTTACGAGAGTTAGAGCGCGTACAGACGGACAGACAAACCGAAGTCATAAACACTTTTCAACTTTGTTGGAAAGTGTTAAAAACCCTTTTTCTGAAGTACTGTAAAGATTTATAGAATACGACAGAGATCATCAACCAGTGGTCCACAAAAAAATCTGGACATTATTTGCTTTTTTAAAAAGTTTTATTAACAGTAAAACAAAAATATTATTTTAAGCAATTTTTATATTTTATACGAGAGAAATTTATGTATTTTTTGCTGAGTGAAAGACAATGAAAATTTTCTTTCAGATTTTGACAATATATTTGAGGTGTCACAGTAATTAAAACTCTGTAAAAACCGGCCTTAAATAAAAAAACACTCTTCATTTTGCAGTAACTTCATTGGAACCAAAAATCCATGAACATATTTTAAACAAATAGGGACAAATATTAAATTAAAAAATTTATGATACACAAATAAAGTCAAATTATTTTGCCATCAGGCATTGCATGATTCTAAAAAATTAAAAAAAACTTTAAAAATTGTTACATAAATTCTGAATAAACTTGATTGAAAATAGAACAAAATTTATCATATTACTAGAAGATAGAAATCGAATTTTCTTTAATACAGTAGAAAAATTGCAGCGAATCTCGAAAAAATGCTAAAAGTCACGAAAATTTATTTCAAAAGTTGCAGAGGAAAAAATTCATTATATTAGACTAAAAGATTAAAACAGGATTTCTTTTATGAATGTCGAAGAATTGCCGGTGAACACGAAAATTCACATAATATTAAGTTTAATGATGGTAGATGAAATTTTTACAGATGAATAAAATTACAAAAGTAACTTTATTTGATTAAATAAAATAAAATTTAAACAGCAACTTAAAACATTATAACAAACTGCTAGCAGCCATCATTAAAGAGTAGCAAACATTACAACGCCAAACAAACAAAACATGCTGCTTACATACATACAGCTAAAGGAAGATGAGGCGAATGACTAAAATTTTACTCCATCATTTATACCAGTCATTTTATGAATCTATATATCAAGTGTCGCCATTTCTGTGAACAAAAACCATATGCAAAATGCCATTGTTTCACGAGCAATGATGTCAAACTTAAAATTGGTCGCCGTGAACAGTGACTTGGCAATCACAACTCTAGACCACTACTGGATCATGTGTTTACCGAAAAGCGAAAACTGGCTTGAAGCAATGACGTCTTGATGTATTTTGCAGCAAACTTGGGGAGGGTAAAAACAAGAAGTAAACTAATTTAAGATTTATTTTAACAATATTATTTAACTAATTAAGATTTATTTTATTGAAATAAGCTTGTGTGCGTCTGCACATATAACACACCTTGGTTGGAGGTGGCAGACTGCAGTCGAGTGAAAATACCTTTGGCAGTTGTGGCACTGTATCAGTCCTTTTCTACCCCAGTACTTCTCAAGGTGCACCTTCAGTCCCAGGATCTCAGAAATTTCGAAAAGCAGCTTGGGTTTGTTTTGCTGTCTGGGCAATTGCACCAGAAACAGCAGCAGCGGAACATGATTTCTCATGTTGCCACGATAAATTTGAGTAACGGTAATGCCATGTAGCTCATCATGGGCGATAGCATTTTGAAGACAATCAATAGGGGATTAGATGAGAGGCCTCTAAGGACATACTTACATTTGTTACCATTTTCAAAAAGAAAGCTTCTATAGTGCACCTTTTTCAGCATAAATACTCTTTAACCTTGCCTATATTCAATTTCAGTATTAACAGATATTCTGATCCAATTTTTCTCATACCAGAGTGAAGAGATGGGGCCTGAGCTTTTAGAGAAATTAAAAGATTATCCCAATATTTAATGAACTCAATATAGAAATGGGGGATTTTTTTCCTTTTTTACTTTTGGATCAGAAGTAATATTGATATGGAAGTAACTTTAAAAAGAAAATACAAGGAAACGCTAGTAAATGTTTCTGATTAGAAGACTCTTAAAATACTAGTATATAATCCCATCAAAAATGATGGAATGTTGATCTGCATTTCCTTTTCATAAGACTTCACGCAAACAAACAGAATGAAGATTTTATTATTGAAGGGTTTGTATTGTAGAAAAATACATTTTAAAAATGACAAATGATTTCTACAAATACAAATGATGAGGATATATTTTAACTCAGAATTAAATTTCTGAAATAGTTCAACAATTGGACAAAACAAACAACAGTATTTATTGCAACAATAATAAAAATTAGTGAAATGAAATACAATTTCTGAAGATTTCACAAAACATTAAAATTAAATATTCAATGAGTTAAAGGTTTTTTTTTAACTATATTATTTTTATAAAATTGAATAAATTTCAACAATGAATGGTTCAATAAACCACTATCCATTAGGGGTAGATCAAGGCACAGAGGTAAGAGGTAGAGATATTGTATTAGAACTCTGGGGGATTACTCATCTATGGAGCTTTACATTTCATTTCAAAATATGGATTTGGTGCCATTTATCATCAATTAATGTAAACAAAGGAACTTTTTGTTAAAAGTGTAGTTGTTTTTAATAGAAAATATGCAGGACACATTGATTTAACTCAAGATAAATTTTTAAAAGCTTCAGCTATATAACTTTAAAATTTCATTCAGTATAAATAAAACCAAAAGTTACGAATTATTATTTCTTTCGTAAAATTTTTCTTTAATTTTATCAATTTTTAAGAACTTGGCTTATATCCAATTAAAATTCGCTTGCATTATAAATAAAATTTATACTTCATATCAAATGTAATTAAACTGTAAGGAACAATACAATATGTTTAAAGGCTTTAATATGCTTTTACAAATACAGTCACCTCTCACTTATGCGCCTCTCAGTTATGCGCATCTTTCAGTTAAACGTGAATTTTGTAAGGTCCCGCCACGACGAATAGGAAAATAATGCTATACATCTTTCACTTATAAGCGGAACTTTGAATTGTCTCTCTCAGTTATACGCGGAAATAAAACGCAATTCACAAACTATGAATTATGTACGAAAGTTTTTTTTATCTATAAAAAATTTTCTGCAGGTGTCAAGGTCAAAAGACTGTTCCACAAAGCGTCTGAAAGGGTGGAGAATTTGTTACAATTAGACTTTTCATCCTCTCCCTTCAGTTCTAAGGGCTTCTTCTTTTCTTTCTTTCTCTTATATTTTTATCAAGCTATTCGCGTGTTTCTTCCCGTCTTTGCTATTACGGTAGCATCTGGATTTTATTTTTGTTTTCTTTGTGCAATAAAAATGAGTAAATGAAAGTTAACAATTTCGTTCAAAATGGAGGTTATACGAGCAGCAGAACAAAAATGATCCTAAATTGTCAAAAATAAGTTTAGCTCGGAAATTCAATTTGCCAGAATCAACGCTCAGAGGGATTTTAAAGAAAAAGGACTCCATCAAAAAAATGAACAGTGAATATTCTACACAAGCAAAGAAACGATCAAGAATTCAGAAAGGAAAATTTCAGATTTTAGAAACCACTTTAATTCAGTGGTTCAGACAAATGAGACCTTCTAATTTACCCATTAGTGGTGAGTTATTCAAAGAAAATGCGCTCACCTTGTCATCAAAATTGGGAATCGAAAATTTTTCTACTTCTTGGGGATGGCTAGAAAAACTTAAGAAAAGACACGGTTTAACAAATCATTGTCTGAGTGGTGAAAGCGCAGCTGTTTTAGATTCAACTGTTAATGAATGGATTGCAGATCTTCCAAATTTAAATCAAAACTTTGATGTTAAGAACATTTTTAACTGCGACGAAACAGGTTTATTTTACCGTCTTTTACCAAACAAAATGCTGAATTTTATTTGAGAAACATGTCATGGTGGCAAACACAGCAAAGAAAGGGTGACTGTGCTTTTATGTTGCAATGCGGACGGATCAGAAAAGTTACCGCCAATAGTGATTGGTAAATCAAAGAAACCACAGTGTTTAAAAAATGTGAAGAAGAAAAGCGGGTTTTTTTCATTCAAATGATGTTGAAATTATTCCATTACAGGGAAATGAAGACAACAGCAATGATTTTAAACGTAGATGTGGAAGAATGGAACAGCATAAGCCAAAATTCTCTTTCTTTCCAAGATTTCGTCAATGTTAATGAAAACTTAACATCAACGGCAATAAGAGATATTGAAACTGTTTTTGATGACATGACAGCTGAAAAAGAAGGAGAAGATGATGATAATGATAATGATGAAACTGATACTGTAATTGTCCCATCTTATGCTGCTGCTTTAGGAGCCCTGGACACTTTGAGATGTTACCTTCAAAATGCTGATGTAGCATCAAATACAATGACGCATTTTAATACATTAGAAAAGGTCGTTGTGCAAACACGACCTAAGCAAAAACAAACGACCATTGATGACTTCTTTAAAGAGGGCTAATTAGTATTTTTTTCTTTCATAAGTACTATATCTCTTTCTATGTAACATTAAATTTTACGTTTATTGTATATTTTTTAAACTAAATTTTATAGTGAAAGTGTAAGAATTTTTTAAAAGTACGATATACTAATATTACACCCTTTTTATTTTATAAAATGTTAATCATAATTCTTATATTGCAAAATGCTTTTTTCCTCATAATATGTATAAAGAATTACTACATCAACATCCTCTCAGTTATGTGCGATTTTAAATCAATTCCTTCAAACACGTATAAGTGAGAGGTGACTGTATTTTAATAGCAGAATTAGATGTTAACCTGTATTTTTTTTTTTTTTTAATGAAACGCTCTAAGAGTAGTTTATTTGTTTCTATATTTGGAATTTGTAATTCTAAATGGCAACAGTCTTCTTTTGTTTGTATCTTGTTATCCGTTGTTTATAATGGCTGGATATCCGTTATTTTTAATTTATAATATAAAACATTATAATTGGATAGTTCTTGAAGGTTTTAGAGGAAATAAGGAAGAACAGATATGATACAAAGCAGATTATGTGCATATTTCCATAAGTTGAATAATCACAAACTTACAGCCTCTTGAATACTTATGCCTAACATGGCCACGATGAGTTGCTTTTCTCGAGGATGAGTCAGAGTCGGAATCCTCACCTTAGCGTATTATATAAATAGATGTTGGATATTTATTATATTCCAGTAATTTCTAAAAGAATGGGTTGATGATTATGATTGTTTTTTCTTTTACACATTTGGAATATTTTCTTGAATACAAACATTGCAGTGCTTGAATACAGTTAATCTATTTCATCAAAAGACAATAAGAAATGTTAATTTACTAAAATCACATCATGGAACAAGTTTTTAAGTAAATATGGAGTTTTTTGATTTAAGAAAAAAATTTCTTAGTTGAGAAATTTAGCTTTAGAGGTATGTCAATACACAGGATTCTTTTGGGGAGTTAAATGAAAATTTAATTTGAAATAAATTAAAAATAATTATACCTGAACACTTATTAGTTTCACTTTTCATCACAAACAACTTAATAATAAAGGAATGCAGATGATGAATTATTGAAACAATTAAGTCTTGGAACTTTTGCTGATTTGTTACACCAGAAACCTTAAAATAGAGAGAAGAAATAAAATATCAAAAGTTTTATAAAAACAAATAACTTTAATAAATTAAATTATGGTTAATAAAAATATTTTTTTTCCCTTACATAACTTGGCATTTAAAAAAAATAAATAAAAGAAAAATGGTTGAAAAGGTAAAGAATTTGAGTTTTCTTAAAGTTGAGTACTGAAATATTTTTTTTTTTTTTTTAAGCTTTGTTACGATTTAGAAAGCAAACAATCACTTTATAGGTAATTAATTTATTATAAAAATTTAATTTTTCTTTGCAGATTACTGATTATATCAAGAAAACAGTTTCAAGCATCAAAAGATTAACTACAGTCATGATGTAAAGCAACATCACAAATTTACTGTATTGATAAACAGTATGGCTATGGCACTGTTTACAATGCAGCTTCTGCTGTCTTTGGACTTGACAATTAAATGTCCACATTCTCCATGTAATGGCTTTTGCATGTTGAACTTGCTAGGCCTTCCTGTCGCTAATTTGTTCCTGGCCAACACTTCAATTTCAAATGTTTTTGCAAAAGAAATAATGCAACTTCACACCTGAAATCCAAGAGGTAATTTTAATTTTCACAACACAATCTTGGTATTTTCCATGCATTTGTCAACGTTTTATCTTTTCTTCATTTTTTGGCTGAGTCATATTCAATGGTTTCTTCTTTATCCATTTCAAGTACAGTTTTTTGTTTTTTTTAATTTTGTGCATGACTTCGACTGTTTTTAGAGGGCACAAACTTCTTTTTTACACACACTTCAATTTTGCCAGCAGTATCGCATGGTAAAATATCATTGTCATTTTTTGTTATATTATCATTTCCTTCTTCTTCATCAATAGCTTCTGTTGTTTCTTGTGAAATAACAATAATATCAGTTCCATTCCCATCATCATCTGAATCTTCATCAAAAATTCTTTGAAGAGCTTTCTGTAACGTAAGATATGTAGTTTTAGGCATTTCTATGAGCACAGAATGAAAAAAATGCCACAGAGTCGAACGACATGAGTGAATAAAAGAACTACCCCTTTCCCGCTGATGATGTGCAAATGTGACATCTGTTTTCCCTTCCTCTTCCACTCAAAGAAAAGCAACTGATTCATGGAATGTTCCGATGCACTTTGACCTTGGCTAAAAATAGATCACCTCTAAAACTTACCTTTGTCTCGCTATATTTCTTCTGCGAAAACAGCAATGCGAAAATTTTCGTTTAAAAATGCTTCAAGTTTGGAACTTGTTATTAAATATAAAAAAACTGTTTAAGGCAAATAAATTTCATTTGAATTATATTAATCATAATATTCCCTACTTAAAAATTACTGTTAACATAAAATTCATTTAATAGGTAATTTTTTATATGCATTTATTTTGACTGTTGCATCAACACAACATCAGCGGTTAATGGGTTAATATCAATACTAATTGCAGAGTTGGAAGAATTTCAATTTCAACCAGTAGAAGGATAGGTAAACTATCTTTTAAGTAAATATTTGCTCAGGAATAATTACGTAAATTTAAAATCAAAATCTTTACTTTTTGAACAATTTTTCTTTTATTTCTTTCAGTCTTTTAAAGGTTTTGTTCATTTGACGAAACCCTATTCGCCTCACTCCTCTGTCTGTCTGTCCATCACAGAGCCTGTTCTCAGAAACTATATATGTTGGAGACTTGAAATTTTGCATACTAATAGCTGGACACCCGAGATCAAATGACAAATCATAAAATTTTGAAAAAGTCGTAATTAACAGACGTTATATTAATTAAAAACTTCCAATTAAAAATTGGAATGGGTTTCATTTCAGCAGAAGCATCTACTTTTTGAAACCACAACATTTTCTTGCAGAAATGATTACAACCAGGTGTAGTTTTAACAGAAAATATGGACTGGCGCCTTTTTTTAAGCTGCAATAACTTTTTTTCTATTCATCCTACGGATTCGAAATTAGGACCACAGGACGTAAAAAAAAATGTTTTCAGAAATTCGAAAATTCATCTCGATCGTACCATAAAAACTCGAAAAATCCTTAAAAATTGAGTAAAAAAACTTTTATTTTCATTCTTTGAAAAGGCGACAGACATCTGGTAGTTTAGATTATCAGCTATCAACGGAAATTCCAAAACAGATGGCTTTCAACATACTAGGAGATTTTATATTGTTTTTATATCATTAATCTGAGATTTGCTTTTTTCAAACTGCAGGTCACATGGCATGATACAAAAAACAGATAATTTTTATACTTCAGCTTTTAATACTACCTACAAAATTTTTTAAACATTGCTTTTACAATTTTGTTTCTTGCGTAACCGGATGTAAAATTGTACGCTAATTAAGGCTCCGATGCACTGAAACTCCCCGATTGTGAAATCCCATGTTAGCATATGGTAGGTAGGGATGGCTAACCTATGGCACGCGTGCCGAGCTTGGCACGTATGAAAACATCTCTGGCACACGAAAAAAACTTATAGATTATATTTAGTTTATGGAGAACAATCCATTTTATGCTTTTTTACAAAAAGTATAGTTTTTTGTTACATGTATATAATTTACTTTAAAATAATCTGTTACTTTTGAATGAATTAAGGTATTATAATGTCAATGAAAGCACCCTGTAGCGTCATTTTCTCGCCAAACCATTCAATATATAGTGTTTTCCAAATCATTTTGCTTCGCCTTCAAATTTCAAAGGTTTTATTTTTAAAAATTAAATTTTAAGAGATACAGTTTGCATAGTAATATACATAACTGACACGCTTTTATTTCAGATTACGTTTTATTTTATTTAGGTTTAGGGTTTTAAGTTATTTTAGGTTTTAATTTTTAAATTTAATTTTAACTTTTAGTGTAAATGATTATGTATCTATTGAACCTGCTTTTACCTGAAGAACTAAAAAAGATTTAATTCAGATGTATACAATAAAAGAATAAATCATTTATAGATTATAAATACGGAATTTTATGTAACATGGCCTTATTATTGAGTAAATACTGCATAATAAATAAGTTAGGAAAAGGATATTAGGTAAAGAGTGATCATGCTTCAAAGTTTCCCCATAGGCTAACATGGGATTTCGCGATCGGGGCATTTCAGTGCAGCGGAGCCTTAATAATATGTCCATTTAAAAAAAATCCATCCACAATTTTTGGATTTACATACCTGCCAACTGCTACGAAAAAATCGTAGTTTCTACGATTTGGATCTATAAACTACGATGCTACGAAAATCGGTCTTAAACTACGATTTTTTGCAAAATATACACAAACGCATTTTTTGTTTCTAGTTGCAATTTTTATCCCGCGCAGCATATTTTTCAGGAGTGATTCTGTTCTGAAATTTCCAAAATTTCAAAGTATTCATTTCCGAAAGTTTTAAAAAAGTTGGTCATTAGTCCGAAAATTCGGACATTAAAAAATGCTCATGGGAAAAAAAAAAAATCTGGCTGCAAAACAAATTTCTGAACATAAAAACCCTCTTTATGCATATTAATCACGAGTGAATCGTGTTTCTGTAAATATTTATACAGGAATTCCCTTCCTTAGAAACAGGGGTGCCATTTTAAGAATTTCTGGGAGGGGGAGTGGTTCTTTGAGGGGCAAGGTTTGAAATAGTGTGCAAAATCGCACGATTTGCACACGGAAAAGGAGAGTCCTGCATAAAGAAAAATGCTGTGCAGCATTCCCCCCTGTAAATTCTTCCACAGACCTATGATCCTTTTGAGAATATATTTTGAAATTTGGAAGTCCGCGAATTTTTTTTTCTTTTATGGAATTTCCCCAAATTAATGCATGAATTGATTGTGGAAAAAAATTGAGAATTTCTTCAAATGATCGGGTATTTTGTCAAAGGTCTCCGAAACAAATAGTGATTATCTTCAATTGGTCGCTGAATAAAATCGCTAATTTCGTTAAGAGTTCAGAAAGAAATTGCGAATTTCGTCAAAGTGCGCAAAATATCACAAATTTCGATAAACTATCGAGAGTTAAAATATTGCAAATTTCGTCAAAAGGTCTCGAAAACGAGTAGTGAATTTTGTTAATTGGTCGCGAAAAGATATTAAATTTTGCCAATCGGTTGCGATAAACTATCGCTAATTTCGACAAATGACCGTGTAAAAATATTAATTTCGTCAATTGGTCGCAGAAGAAAATAAATTTCGTCAAAGGTTCGTGGTAAAAACGTGAATTTTGTCAAAATATCACAGAAACAAAACATAAATTTCACCGAAAGATCATGGAAAGAAAACATTCATTTCGTCAAAGGATCGTAGTAAAAAACGCAAAATTCGTTAAAGGATTGCGGTAAAAAATGCGACTTTCGTCAAAAGTTTGTGGTAAATAGTGCGGATTTCTAGTAAGAATCGTGATAGAAAAATGTGAATTACGATTTTTGAAAAAAAAAAAAAAAGAAAGGGAAATGATCCTGAAATGATCGCGGGAGAAAGATCGAGAATTTCGTCAAAATTTACTGCACTGGGCTAAAAAATTGGAACCAGGCTCCTTTTACAAATCTAAAAAAAAAAAAAAAAAAAACTCTTTGAAACGAGAAGAAACTCTAAAAATCGTATAAAAATTTTCAGAGGAAAAAAATATATTGAGTTGTTGAAAGACTGAAACCTTATTCCTTTTACGAATGTCAAAAGACGGCTGCGAAACACTAAAAACCAACCAACCAACCTCCAGATTAATTTTAATTTTTGTGCTACGATTTCTCATTTTCAAAGGTTGGCAGGTCTGGATTTCTGAAAAAATTGATTTTTAAACTTATAAAAGAAATGCGTTTTCGTATAGATAATGAACGTATTTGTTAAGGGGACTGGGAAAGCCCTATCTCCGCATTTTAAATTCACCAACTTTATGTGGCTTTTTCTCAGAAATGGTGAAAGACACAGGTCTAGATTTTTTAGAGTAGTTAAAATAACATGATTTACGTATTTTAACAGACCATTTCCTTTCTAAGCGAAACTCAAAATTAATTATTAATTATTTATTGAAAGTCATTTTTAAATTAGCATTTTTGGTAAGATTTCACTGCCTAAAATAAATAATTCTCAACAAATCATTAAATCCCTTTGTTAAAGTATAGAATATATCATTATATAAGTATTAAATAAAAGTCTGAGTTCTTAAGTTTAATAGATATTGAAAAAAAGGAACAAAAACATGAAAAATATAAGTTTTCAGAAAAAGTCAATTAAAGATTTAAATGGCCATTAAGCTCTGAAGCACTCTTAGAAAGAATGATTAATTTCATCACTTATTTTTTTTATATATAAACATGTGTGACACATCATTGGAAAGATAAAAGTTTAAACTATTTAATGATATGAAAAAAATAAAAATCGATTTTTTAGTTGAATTTTGCTTTCCCGGTCCCCTTAAAATGAAGAAAACTAAATATTCGACCGCTTTTAAACTTTGAGATAGTTTATAACAGATAATAACAATATCATAAAGTTAGTGTGCGTTGAATTTTGGTGAGGGTGAGGGGGACTCTTTTTCTATTTTTTTTTATCAGCTGCTTTTTTTTTTTAAGTACGGTTTTCTAACTGAGCCCTCCTTTAAATATTATTTTTTAACCATAAATATTTAAAAGATAGAGATGCCTGATTTCATACCACTTTTTTCTACAATTAAAAATTTCAATTTCTTCAAACTCATTTTTCCCCATTAAAAAAGGCACGGAGAGGCTTTGAGATAGTTTATAATGATATATGTAAATTACCCTCTTCTGTCTTGCCACTGTCCGGGAATTTCCTCTACACTTTACCCTTTTTACTTTTACTTAACAATATATCTATCTCCTCTATATTCACTTTTATTAAATAATACATTTCATATCTTTATTAATCACTCTACTTACCTTAAATTAACTTCTGTTGTCATCCCTTTAATTTATCCACCCTGTTTACATTTATCGTACTTTCCATTTTACATCTGTTTCTCCCACGCATTCAACAGCACGTAACTCTTTCATTTGACATATGGTTTCACAGTCGCCACTAGATGGCGTCTTTCGTTCGAGCCTACGGCACATCGGATGTACGACACTTCGTCACGATGTCGTCACTCTGGATTCATCGTTAGCTACCCATTGAATTGCGTGATGAGTTATTATTCATTCTCCTGGTTTGTATAAATATGAATGTTTCCTTTGCTTACTTACCTCTCCCTCTTCCTTCAATTCTCAGTTACTAACAGCTGGTCATCCTTGGATTGTTAAAATGGCGTTTGACTTGAAACTGAAAGTTCAGCACATCTTTATAAGCTGATATCGTAATGATTTACTTGGAGTCTTCCATTTCAATGCACCTGAATTAGTGTGTGGGCTCGGTGTTAAGTGTTTCTAAATAAACATCGTTTAAGAAGTCACGTTTGTTGGGAAGTCCAAAGCTAAATCATTTGTGTTTTCATGCAATGTTTATCGCTATGTTCTTCATGGAAGTGTCATCAGTTATAAAGAAGTTTCTCATCAATTTAATCTTATTTATGGAAGCATTAGACTCAGCATGATTTAAGCAGTATATGGGACTATATATATTGGCAGTCACTCTCTGATGCAGTACTTCATCTCGTTAATGTCATGGGGTTTGTTAGATCACTTTTAATCTTGTTACTGTTAAATATATTTATGAATTACTGAATGCATATAAAGTTAACTTATATATTGTTTTTATCTTTTGCTCAATAAACGTTAGATTGATTTTACATTTATCTTGTAGTTATTTCGCCACCATATCTTTTATTCTTCCTTAGCTATTTAATATACACAGGTTTGGGGTCATCAGCTTCTTAAGTTTCCATTGGGCATTTTCAACTCACTCTGCTAAATCTAATACCTATCTAAATCTAATCCCGTCATATAACACATAATACAAAATTGATATAGTGAAGGTGCATGGAATTTGGATGGGGGGAGGGGGGCAATTTTCTCTTTTTCTTCAGATCAGCTGTTTATTGTGTTTTTTCAGTGAGCACTCAAATAAATATTATTTTATAACATTAAATATTTGAAAGAGTGAGAAATTCCGGGGGAAGGGAGGGACCATCTGGGGAGGACTATTGACGCAGAACTGTTAAAATTAAGAAAACTAATTAACCAATACCTTTTAAACTTTGATATAATTTATAACACATACTAGGACTTCCCTCAGAGGGATTAGTCTGAGCGATGTTAGTGAGAACATAGATTTAATAATAACTCGTGACAAGAATAGAAAATGAGATGCTATCTTTAATTGACAATATGAGGCCTGTCTGAAAAATATTCAACCTTTGAACGAAAAAAATGCATAAGTTACCTGACAGGATTGGTACCCTTATTCATTTTGAGGTAGGCTACTTGCACCTCCACACATTTAGCTCACCTTTCTTTCCATTGCAGAAAATACTTCTGGCAGGCTTTTTTTTAGAATGGTGTTCAACTCTGCCGTCACATTCTACATATCTCATCTCTACTCTCAAAATGGGATCCTTTTAATGGCACTGATAGTAATATAGTCATCCCCGGTCTTATCACTTTCCGGCAGTACCTTTTTTTTCTATATCTTTTACTATCGTTTATTTACTTTTTATTAATATTATTTATCTTTCATGAAATAAGCCTATTTACTTTATAACTTTTACTATCTTTATATATCTTTATCAGTTATACTTACCTTTCAGTTTAACAGGTTTGTTTACCTGCTATTAAAACCCTCTACTTATGTTTATATCTTTATTAAATATACACTTTATTGAATTAATACATAACAGAAATAATTGTCTTTACTTACCTTGCTTTATTTCTGTTTTACGTTTATTTCTAACTTTAAAATTTCGAACCTTGTAGAAAGCATTCTTAACAAGTACTTACATCTTAAAAGTAACCACCGCACAAAATTTCAAATTTTTAGCCCAAACAGTACCTCAGAATTCGCAATTTTAGAACTTTTCTGCTCCTGCACCCATGGAGGTTGTTGTACCGACATAAAATACAGTCTTTGTTGGAGCAGAGATGGTCACCAGCATTTTCAACCCATTATTTATTAAATCAGCTAGGTAGTTTCACAGATTACATTCCAAAAACACACAAACATTACTACTTTATAATATTAGCATACACGTAGATAAAGGAGCCGTTTAACTTTTATTATATAAAAACATGAATAGTTTATTTAATACGTGTTAGCAGATGTATTTATTAAAATACATACATAAACCAGTTTAATACTTCTTTAATTTTATTTTCATAGTCGTTTATATCATTTGGCAATTATTTGATTTATTTTGCTTATTTGATGCATAGCTGCATTTTCTTCAATTCAAAGAAATTTAAATCACAACTAACCGCCCTTGGCAACCAGTTTGGTCTCCCTTAAAATTTTTGTTTGGGAAAGCATGCTAAGTATTGTATCATGTTACTTTTATTCATAATTTAATTTACTTAGACTCCCTTAAATATAATTAATAGAATCCCTTAAGCTAATATTAGTTTTTGTTGCATTAAAATATTTCAATTGATTGATTTTCTGTAAGCAAGTAAAACCTATTGGTTTACAATGGAAGTCTATGGGAATTTGGCGAAATATTAGAGCTATCGCCAAGAGGGCATCACTTTTGGCGACTCATTTTTGTCACCAAATTTGGCGATATATTGCCAAGTTGGCGAAAAAACAGGGTGACCGCCCCCCTATAGGTAAGGAGATGCATTAAATGCTGTTCAATAACCCATGAGGTGCGTTTCATCAAGGCATTCGGGCATTGCCACTAAACAATTAACAAATAATCGCAATTTCTGTGGCACATACGATAGCGTAATATATATATATTTCATTTACCAACATTATGCTAAAAAAAGGTCATGCATGATTGTTGCTGTCTGACTTCGGAGCATGTGTGCTTTTCCACCTACCGAACTGATCATGATTTTTGCAAATTCAGATTTTTATGATTCTATTTAGAACAATTCCTATTTATTTGAATTTTTCCTAAGAATTATTCTCTAAAAATTTCTGACATTTTAAAGTTGTCATGAAGTTTTTCTGGTACTACTTAGTTATCCCGTCGACCAATTTCGCCAAATTATATACAGTAGAAGATCTTTATAACACAATTCTCCATATAACACACAACTTCTCAGATGTAAACAATGAATTTTGCAGTTAAGAAGCACACCTGCATTTCCATTATAAAAAATTGCTACTATTTAGAAAACTAAATTTGATGCATTGGTTCAACTTTCTATCCTTAATTCAGAACTTTTTAATGAAAAAGTTGCTATTAATTACAATAAACATTTCTGAAAATGAGTAATATAATGAATGATTTGATACAAGTATATTTGTATTGAACCATGTTTCTAAAGTAAATTTAACATTTTAAGAATCTATATTATGCAAAAATTTATTAACTCTTGGTAACAAGGAATGCAGTATAAAGATACTCTAATGTATTTTGATATGTTTCAGGTATATTTGGTCATGTTCATAAGGTAAATTTAATGATGTGTGAAATGTGATCCATATAACGCAAAATTCTACATAACGCACAACCTTGCGTTTTTAGGTTTGCATTATAAAGATCTTCTACTGTAAATCTCCAAACCACTCGCCAAATTATACAAATTCACATAATTTTTCATTTTAAATAAGGAAAGAACAAATAAATTAGTATAACATTAATAAAAATACAAATAAAACATCAAAATTAAAAATCACTTGATGATGTAAACACGTGTAACTTGCTTAAAGTCAGGTGAATGTGACACTTATGATCAACCATTATTGCCATTTAATATTACAGTTTGGCGATAGATTCTTGGCCGACAGCATAACCAAGTAGTACCGTTTTTTTTAAATGTTACTATCAAGTTTGTTTGCCATCAAGATTTGACGGGTTCCATCTAGTTTCATTTAAAATACAAAAAAAAAAAAAAAAAAAAAAAGAAAAAAAAAAAAAGGAAGAAGAAATGACGCCATAATCAAAAAGTTTTATTTTATCATCAAAGAATTGTTTCTAACTTGAACACGCAAAATATAAATGACGCTATTGGTGATTGAAAAATTATGTTACAAAGATTATCGCAAAATATCAAATACTAGCAAACCCCGCGGCATTGCTCGCGATATAGTTGAAATATGCCAAGTGATAGTTGCATAACTATTTTTATTAGAAGAACACTTTTTGAAATAATTCAAAAATTACAAATTAAGTCACAGTTTGACTAAACTTCATCATAAAAGTGCAATAGACAGAAATGAGATTTTAATTAATAAGAAGAAATAAAACTAATTCCAATTAAATGATAATTTAGAAAGTATTTTGAGACTTTTATGCTCATTTCATATCTCATTTCAGTATTCATTTGAGGTTTTGAATTTTTTAGAAACCATCTTGACACATTTACATCTTAAAATTTAACCATCATGTGAAATTCCAAGCTTCTTGTCTAACAGTCTACAACCTCTCTGGTGTTAGTGGTACCAACATAAAATGCTGAAACAGAGTTGAAATAGAATTACTCGAAAAATGTTGAAACAGAGACTGTCAGCATTAATTTGCCAACATTAACCTTGAAATCGGTTGATATTTCCTAATATTCTATAGAAAACGGAATTTAGATGTTTTTAAAGGCTTTCTTGTTGTTTCTGCCAACCAGGTGCTAGTGACAACGGCATAAAATACAGCCCGTATAGGATCAGGGACTATCAATCTTGATTTGAAACCAATAACTTCTGTAATCGGTTTATTATTTCCTGAGATTCTATAGAAATCTTAATTTAGGACACTTTTAGAATGCTTTTCGCTCCTTCCCTTCGCTTCAGCCCTTTTTAATTTCAAATTTATTTTCAACTGTTCTGAGGACATTTATATTTTATAAGTAAATATCGTGCTATATTTACAGTTTCTAGCCTCTTCAGTATCGCAGCAATCGCAATTTAGAACGTTTTTTGCTCCTGCAACCCTCGAAATATATAGCTTATGCTTGAGCAGGTTCTATCACCATCAATTTGCAACCATTATGTTTGAAATCGGTTTCATGTTTCATACGATTGCATAAAAAATCATAATTTAGAATGCTTATAGAAAGCTTTTCGCTCACTTAATCTTTTTAAATTTGGAATTTTCTTTCGCCAATTCTTAGAAAGCATTTGCATCTCGAAGTAATTATCATTCCAAATTTAAAAAGTCAGACCCCCTCAGTAACACAAAAAACGCAATTTTGAAAATTTTTTGCTCCTGTAACCCCCAGGTGGTAGTGACAACAACGTAAAATATAGGCTATGTTGGAGCGAGGATTGTCACCATCCTCGATTTGAAACCATTACTTTTGAAATCGGTTTACATTTCCTGAGATTGCATAGAAATTGCTATTTAGAACGTTTTTAGAACACTTTTCGCTCATTTTAACCCCTTTTAAATTTCAAATTTTTAAGGAACTCTTCTCAGAAAATATTAACATCTCATAAGTAATTACCATGCCAAATTTCAAGTTGCTAACTCCTTCAGTATCACAAAAATCACAATTTAGAACGTATTTTAAAATGCAACAGCAAGGTGGCAGTGACGCCGACGTGAAATAGATCCTATTTCGGAGAAAGGGCTGTCATCATTAATTTCCAACCATTACTTTTGAAATCGGTTGGGCACTTTCTGAGATTGCATAAAAATCGACATTTAGAACGTTTTTTGTCCATTTTCACCCCTTTTAAATTTCGAATTTTTTAAGAAATGTTCTCAGAGATCATTTATATCTAATAAGTAACTATTATGCCAAATTCCATGTATCTGGACCCTTCAGTATCACAAAAATCGCAATTTCGAACATTTTTTTGCTCCTGTACCTCCTTTAGGGGTAATGGCGCCGACATAAAATGTAGCCTATATTGGATCAAGGGTTGTCACCATCATTTTGACACCATTGCTTTTGAAATGGGTTTGGTACTTCTTGAAATTGCGTAAAAATCGACATTTAGAACGTTTTTTAGAACGCTTTTTGCAAATATTCACCCCTTTTAAATTTCGAATTTTTTAAGAAATGTTCTTAGAGATAGATCATTTATATCTAATAAGTAACTATTATGTCAAATTCCATGTATCTGGACCCTTCAGTAACACAGAAATAGCAATTTCGAACGTTTTTTTGATCCTGCACCCCCTTTAGGGATAGTAGCACCGACATAAAATGTAGCCTATGTTGGAGCAATGGTTGTTACCATCATTTTGATACCATTACTTTTGAAATCGGTTTGGTACTTCCTGAAATTGCGTAAAAAGCGTCATTTAGAACGCTTTTTGCACATTTTCACCCCTTTTTAATTTCGATTTTTTTAAGAAATGTCCTTAGAGATCATTAGTATCTTATAAGTAACTACCATTCCAAATTTCATGTTTCTAGGCCCTTCAGTAACACAAAAATCATATTTTTAGAACGTTTTTTCCTCCTGCACCCCCTTTTGGCCAGTGGCACGGACATAAGATATAACCTATGTTCTAAGTTGGACTAACACCACCATTTTGATATCATTACTTTTGGAATCGGTTCGGTAGTTCCAGAGCTTACCTTCTACAAATAAACAATTTTTACCTCTTTATAATATGAGTATAGACTAAGATATTTTGGTTTTTTTTTCTTTTAAATAGAAAAAAAATCCATATTTATTTTCCTGTTTAAATAATTAATTGTACTGTAATATAAGTGGGTGCATATTTTCTTTGCTCCATGTGCTGTAATCCGATTTTCTACGAAAACATCCAGCCAGTGAAAATGACGTACACTAAATTTCCGTGATGTATGTACATAAATTGTACTTTTTTATCAGTTTTTTTAATATAATTCTTAAACAGTTTGCAACCTATTTTTGATAGTAGGTGCATTCAGTAGGTTACCCCCATAGATACCTTCTGGTGCAATCAGAAACGAAATCCGACAAATATTTTTTGAGTTATGCTTGATGAAATTTTTTTATTAGGCATTCTTTTAGTAGGCCATGGCATTAATATCCATCGTAGCTGTATGTGGCTGGAGAATACTATTGTGCTGTGTATTAGCCTTCGCCGCTCAGGCAATTAAAAAATTTATAAAGCGAGGGTGCGTGTAATTTAGGTTATTGAGTTTTGAATGCTTTTTTTAACTGAGCCCTCATATCAATATTATTTTTTAACCTTAAATATTTAAAAAAGTGGGCAATTCCCAGGGGAGGGGAGGGTGCTCTGGGAGGAGTCTATTTTCTAAATTTTGAGTAAACCCCTCATGTGGCATATCGTTCGATAGGTCTATGAAAACTTATTCATATTATAGACATCCGATGCCCCTCCCCCCCTCGGGCAGCACTTTTCGAAATTTTAAGGATCACCCCTCATTTGACGTATCGTTAAATAGGTCCGAGTCATTCCATGTCAATTCAACCAGACCTTGTAACCCGACCGACAGGGATTTGGGTGAAACTTTGTGTACATGCTAGCCTTACCTTGATATGAACAAGCAAAAAAAATTTCCTTCCTAGACCTCATAGTTTGTGAGATATGGGGGATGCAATTTTTGGATTTTTCTCTAGTCTCACATTTCTGAGTCAGTATTTGTAGATTTTGGTTCCATCTTCAAAAAAATTGTTTCTCTGGATCTAAAATCCAAATGGGCTTAAAAATATCACTGCAAGTACATCAAAAGATGCAGATTCTAATAATAAATATATAAAAAATTAATTTGTAATTTTTAAGGCCAAATTATTAAGACAAAATTAAAAGTTATGGTTATTTTTCTGAGTTTTTGTCATTTTACAAAAAAGGCTCGCCACAAAAAGTCAAATGAAATTTCAAATTTCTTTTTGTTTTAAATAAAAGTTTACTCTTTGGGATTTTTATTTATGAAATAAAAATTATGTCTTTCTCATGGCTTATGCAAAAATTTTGACTTACTTTGGCATGCTGTACCTATCAAGAGATAAAAATTTCTAACTTTGCTATGGTACCTAAATAATTTCTGCACATTTTAAATTTAATTTTATTAATCATTTCGATTTATTTGTTAAAATGAGCCCTTAAAATCAGACTTACTTATTTATTTTTATTACAGTAGAAAATTTGTAATGAATAGTATTGGTGCATACCACACATTATTTGAAATTGTGTTGTTCTCAATTTTGTCGCATATGTTCGTCACATAAATGTATGTATCTATCATTGGATTCAGTGCTATATTTATATAAATACTTTCACAATGGTAGTATATGAGGAACATATACAATATTTAATGGAGGGGAGGGGGGAATTTGCAGTCATAGATTTTTTTCTCTTCTCAGAAAAAAAAAAGCAAAAACTTTATTTTGAAAATAAAAAAAAGAAGCACTTATTAAATAAAATGAAATTAAAAAAAAAGAAGCACATATTAAATAAAATCAATAGGGAACCACAGTAATTATTTTGGTACCACAGCTTAAATTAAGCATAGATATTTTTTTTTCTTGATTTGTGCAATTTTCCAAAACAAATTTCAACAAATGTATATATATATATATACATTTATATTATTTATTTCATCCTTTTATTTTTGTTTTATTTATAATTGCATGTGTAAGAATTATGTTAAATTTAAAAGGATGCATAAAAATTTATTCATTGATGCTTTATCATTCACATCTTTCATAAATTCAAAATATGAGTTTTAAAATATATGATATCAAAATTTAAGTGATGCCTTGATGTAGCTTTAAACAAATTGTTTTAAAACTCAATTTTAATTGTTTTCGGTTTGGCTAAATATATTTACACATCTAAGCAAAACCAATACACTGTTAAAGAACTGAACCTATACAATGCACTGTAATGAATTTATATGGATAAATTGATTTATCTTTTGTGCCATAATCCAAAATCAAAAGTAAAATTTATGTAAATGATTTTTGTGCGTCATATTATCCATTTGCATACATTTCATTTAGTTTGGATACAATGATAATTTTTAATGACTCAGAATTTAGTACAGAACCTTATTTATGAATATATATATTATTTACACAGTATTATTTTATAAATAAAGCATCATGCAGCAGTATTTACTCAGATATCTATTTATATAAAATCCAAGTCTCAGTGTGTCCCTCACAATTCCAGTAGGACCACCTCATTGAAATGAGTAATTGTTGAAAAATACAAATGCAGGGTTACCACAGTAGCGCCAAATGTTGGCCAACTTGGCGATAGCTGGCTGATTTGGCGAAATTCCCATATAAAATTATTATTCTTTCAGAAAGGAGGTCTCTGCAGTTTAATTTAAATTCCGCTCTTTTAAGGATTTTTTGCAAAATCTATGGGTGAGAATTTAAAGTGTAATATACAAAAATGTACATCTTTACATCTTCCTCCCGATGTTATGAATAAAATAACAGCCAATAGACGACGCTGTACTGTCTGAGCTCCTAACTGCGCGATTTTAATGTGCTTTAGGTACTTTTCCAGTACAGGAGCCTTGGCGAAAAAGGAAATTTGGCAACATATTTTCCGGGAAGCTATCCACTGTTTCATTTTATATACACACGCATTTTTTAAAAAATATTTATACGATTTATTAAACTTAAAAAGCTATTTATCTAATTTTATACCGAAACAGAAGTAATTAGGACATAAAAAACATCAATACATACATAAAAAAACAAAAAAGCTCATAAAGTTTGTTTTCATAGCTGTTTATATTATTTGACAACAAATCTCACTTTCTGATGCCCGAATTATACCAAGCTTTAAAAAAAAAACGCCAAAGCCTCTATAGTGGAAAAGTACCAAATTGTCTATTATTTTGCACTAACTGCGCTACTCAAAAAGAAAGAAACATCATGCGTTAAGCATAGAATATGAAACTCTTTCCAACACTTCCTGAATGCTTTAAAAATACTTCCTTATTTAGGAAAATAAGGTAAGATAACTAAGTAAACATTTTAGAAAATGCATAATTTTTTTAAAAATTGATTTCAGCAGTTACCGTCCATAGCCAATTGTATCGTTATTACACGCCACTATTTAGTTGAAATTTAATTTAAACTGAAACACTCTTAAAACTACTGAAATCACATTTCTAGATATTATCATCCATAGACGGTTATGTATCCAATTCTTTGCGTGCCCTGTATATCATTTTATCTACATTCTACAAACATTTCTTAGTAAACTAAATGCAGTTCAGCGTAAAAATGCATAACTCCTTTAAAAACCACCCTTAAGCAATTTACTCACCTACTCAGTAATCCTTATTTTATTCTTTTGTGTAGCCTGTATATGAACTATAGCATTTATACACGCAGTATAGTATGCATAAATATAGTGAAACATAAAAGTGCATATCATAATTAAAAATGCATTTCCAGCAATCATCGCTTATATACAGTATTTCGGAGAAAAGTTTCTTGGCGAGAAAGAAGTTTGCCAACGTATTTTCTGACAACCTATTTACTGTTTCATACTTACAAGAAATTTTTTCCATATGTATACAATTTATTTAATATAAAAAAAGCTATTTATCCATTTTTATAAAGAAACAGAAGTAATTTTTGCACAGATGTCATATACGCATCGGGTTTGGCATGATTTTTTTTCTGACGCCAATTTGGCAAAAATCTCGCTTTCGAATACCAGTTACATATATATATTTAAATTATTTGCTATCATTTTGAAAAGGAAATAACAATAAATAAATAAAAGTTTAATTAATAACTATAGAACAAAACAGTTAATATAATTAAAAAGAAGTAAATAAACAATTTATTAATAAATAAAAAACAATAGCCGGTTTACTATATCAGGCAAAATAACACCATTTTGGCACCAGTTAGGTACCCCGGTGCATATATCACATCTGTGCCGTAATTTGTTTATAAAAAAGGATACTTCTTAGTTATCCCATCGACCAATTTCACCAAATTATATAAATCGTCAAACCACTCGCCAAATTATACACATTGACATAATTTTTATTTTAAATAACGAAAGAACAAATAAATTAGTAAAACATTAATAGTCGAGGGATGCCTGTATTGCCAGAAGTTAGTATGCACATTAGAAAAATGGAAAGCCTTTTCATCATTACCCATATAATGTTTTGTGGAGTTAATTTTTAATGCAAACAAAAATTCTGATTATGGATATGATAAGTGTTTCCTCATTATCTACTATATACATATATATAAAATGCAAAGGAGAATTTCGCTCCATCTGCTTATAATTTAAGTTCTGAATGGATTTAGATAGGGCTTGTACTGTTAGTTAGATAGTATTTCAGGAATGGTTTTAGTATATATATCGTTCTATACTGCTCAGTCATAGAATTATTAGCTAACCCACTCAATATTGTCTGAACCTGGGATCAAATAAATAATCACAAAATACTAATAAATAAGAGGACAAAACTTGAAATATTGTAGGGTTGCAAAAAAGCTGGCTAAAATTAAAAAAGTTATGCTGGTAGCTTTTATTGGTTAAAAAGTAACTGTAATATCAAATTTCAAGTTTTTAGCCCCTTCAGTATCAGAAAAATCATAAGTTTAGAAAGTTTTTTCATCTGCTTCCTTTTCAATTTCAAATTTTTTGAAAAGCTGTTTGGTGCATGCATTTACATTTAAAAAGTAACAGCCATGTCAAATTTCAAGTTTCTACCCCTAACAATTTCATAGAAATTGCAAACAGAACATTTTCTGCTTATTTCATCCTTTTAAATTAAATTTTTTTTTTTTTAGAAACCATTCTTAGTTAGCATTTGTATCTGAAAAGTAATCGCCATGCCAAATTTTAAGTTTCTAGTCTTTTTAATATTATAAGAATTGTAATTTTGATCATTCTTATCTTCTGTATCCTTTTAAATTATTTTTTTTTAAACTGTTGTGTGTATTTGCATCTTAAAAGTATCATACATGTTGAATTTCGAGTTTCCATTCTTAACAATTCCATAAAAATCACAATTTAGAATGTTTTTTAGAACACTTTTCGCTCATTACAACCTTTTCAATTTCGATATTTTTTTTATCCATTCTGTGCGTTCTAGGTCTTAAAAGTAACAGCAATGTCAAATTTCTATCCCTAACAATTCTATAGAAATAGTAATTTAGAACACTTTCTGCTGATTTCACTTTTTTAATTTTTAATTTTTTTAGAAACTTTTCATAGGGAGCATTTGTAACTTTAAAGTAACCGCCATGCCTAGTTTGAAGTTTCTAGTCCTTTCAGTATCACAAAAATCCTAATTTAGAACATCTTTTTCTCCTGCACACTTTTGAAGCACACAAATTTCGATTTACGGGCATTCAGAAAAATTGTTGAGCATTGCGGGATGTACCTATCTTAGCAGAAGTATAAAAGCATTGTTGATAATGAATTTCGAAAAAATCATCGATAATTAGCCGAGATATTAACCCTTAAAGATACAGCCAGTTTGGACTTACACAATGACAGGGGCGGCGTACTCTATGCCTAGTTAACAACTTTTAATGATATATATGTGTAATGTAATGTCCAATAACAGTATAAAAGCAATAAATGTCAAATTTTTAAAAACATACTAATTTCAGGGGTCTCAAGACTCTAAAAATTGGAAAAAATAAAAAAAAGGGCCATTTTCATCATTTAATGTCTTAAAATGTATATGATTTTAAAACACAATTTGAATTGGGATGAAAGATGTATTTTCTTTCCTTTCATGTATTTAAAAAATTGCAAGATGCAGAATTAGTATTTATAGGGGGCTCGAAACTGTTAGACATTTGTTGAACAGAAAATTGGCATAACAGTTTGCAGGATTACAAAATAAATATGGCAACTAGAATGAAAATTTAAGTTCTTACTTATACTTCATATTGTAATAATTACCCTGAACTTAAATAAATTTGTATTTAAAGCATTTTTATATTTTTAATGCAATGTTGCATTTAGCTAATACAGTACCGGACCTCAAATCCGGACTGGTCGGGACCGCGGCCGTTCCGGATTTCGGAATTTTCCGGATTTTAGGTCCTTAACCAAAATAAATAAACAGATACAGTACATGTCCTTGGCAAAATTTTACATGCCATGGAGCAATCTATACCGCGAATTGCCATGTTAGGCTTAGTGTAAATAAAGCCAAAAATACAAATTGCAAAAACTAATTCAAAATAAAAATAAGTTTTTAAAAAATACTATTACTGCATATTCTTAGAAATATTAAAGCATTTTTTAGAAAATGAAAATGCGTTGTTGCTCGCGAGTTAGGCCTAGGAATCTATATCGCGGATTGCCGTATGAGGTATAAGTAAACAAACATAAACATAAATTTAAAAAAATTTTTTAAATAAGGATAAGAATTTTTTTTAATCCTGTACATCACATTATTAGGAACATAGAAACATTTTTTTAGAAAATGAAAATACATCGTTGTTTGCGAGAGCCGAATTAGGCTCTTTGTTAACTGCCATTTGTCCCTAAGTTTGCTCTGAAACCATAGTAACGAGCTCCCAGCGACACAGTTTCTTTCCTTAAAAATAATTATCTCCGTTGCTAATTGCCGAATTTCTTTAAAATTTTCAGCAAGTTACAATAATAGTGAATTAGCTTGTGTAACAAATTTTTATTAAATTATGATAAGTTATTAGAAAGCTAGGGTACCTCTTAAAAAGAAAAGGCCACTAGATGAAAAGAAAGTAAAGAAAAACGACATATCTCTCTGCTGTTTGTTTTGCTTATTCAACATGTTTATTTAACTGCGTGAAGTGGAAAGTCAACGTTATCAGAATGAGATCATTAGCTTTCGATGGACAGCTTGTTTTGTTATGGAGAAAGGAACTTTGGGTAGATTTTTTTTTCTCTTTGAGTTAAAGAAAAGAATTTTTTGGTACGGTGCTTACAAACAGAATTTTTTCGAAAAATGAAATTTGTTGAACATATTAAAAGTGGGGGGAGGGCGTTGTAAAATATTTTTACATATAAATATTATAAATATATTCTACGAATCTTTTTAAAAATAATTCTTTCTTGTGGTTATTTATTTATTCTTTTTACATTTTCTATATAAATGAAGAAAAGGGTTTCTTTTTAAAATAAATTTAAAATGTGTGCACACACTAACTACGATAATTCTGTTAGAAAATTTGGATTAAAACTAATGAATGAAAAACATTGCAATAAAATAAAATTGCTGAGTCTAGTTTGGCTCGGCATTGTGTTACGTGAGCACGTAGCGCCATCTATGGACGTTTTTACGAAATATTTATTCGAGATCATCGCAGAATTTCAGTTTTTATTCCATTCCGGATTTTGGGTCGTCCGGATTTTAGGATTCCGGATTTGAGATCCGGTACTGTACAAAATTTTGAAAATTTCAACAGTATAATCACCAAAAAAAATATTTTTTGAACAATAAAAAGGAAATTTTAGGTTCAGTTTATACAGACTAACATGAAATATATGTTTTGAAAATTTCATGAAAAATTATTCAGAATTGTTGGATTCTTTTACTATTAGCAGATAATGCGCAGTGAAATCTGGATATTATGGAAATGCATGTAAGTGGAAGACTTCAGTAAATCACACAGTTGAAGTAAACTAATTATTTAATTATGAGCGAACATTATTTACACATGAAAAATGTTGTCAGCATAGCTTTGCTGAACTAAACTTAAAATAACTTAAAATATAATTAACATCTGTTTGTAATACGAAGAACCGTCAGCAGACTTCATACATACGTAGCGAAAGCTACGACGCCTTAATTACATGGCGAAAATCTAAACAGATGCTGCTCACAAGCAAGACAACAGAAAAGAGAAGAGAGAGAGAGAGATGCAACGCTACATTTCATTAAATACACCAGCTTGTTATGGAAATCTGCATAAAGCTGTTGCCATTACATGAAAAGAAATACGTACCCAGAACGCCAGTGACCCACGAACGATGACATCAAACATCGACCAATTAGAATGCAGGAAACATCGCACAGGCCGAGAACAGTGAGTAACGGTGATTCAATATCACAGCAGTTACGGCGTGACTGAATCGCGTATTTACCGGCAGAAAACATGTGAAGCAGTGGCGTTTGGTCGTATTTTAACATAGACTTGGGGATGGTAAAAATAAAAGGTATGTCATGTCAAACAGAATTTAATAAAGTTAATTTTAATTTACATTTTAACAAACATGACATAACAATCAGCCCCCTTTTTAGCATCCCCAAGGCTTTACAAAAAAGCATTAAATAATGCACTTTAAAATTTAAACATGAAAAATACACATTTCATTCAAAAAAGAAGTCCGTCTAATCATAACTAGGTTGGGGAAACAAATCCACCGGCCAAGCACTGATCAAAATGACCAAAAATTGTATAAAACCTTTTTTTTTTTTTAACTTTCAAACTTGGGCCTCAAAATGAATACTCTCAAAAAATATTTAAATTTTTCTATAAAATAAACAGTCTCATCAATGTCATGTCAAATGACATGGCAATGAAAAGAGTGATCAAAAATGTAATTCAAAACTTAAACCTCAAAAACTTGTCTACAAAATTTCATTAAATTGTTCTTTGACCTGTGGCTTTGTAAATGGATCAGCTAAATTTAATTTACTTGAGATATACTTTAATTTAAATATTTTATCATAGACTAAATTTCTCAAAAACAAATATTTAATATGGATGTGCTTAGTTTTTTGATTATCTATAGGTGAATTAGAAAAAGCGATAGCTGCCTCATTATCACAAAATAATGAACATTCTTTTAGATTTAAATTTAAACTTTCATTTTTCTAGAACATTTTTAATCCAAATTAATTCCTTTGCAGCTTCAGTGAGAGTAACATATTCAGCTTCCATAGTAGAAAGGCTAATGCATTTCTGCTTGAAAGTTTTCCAAGAAATTGGTGACTTATCTAAAAACAAAATAAAGCCTCCTATGGAAACATGATCATCTCTATTTGCTGCAAAGTCAGAGTCAGAATAACAAGAAATTGTCAAATCATTAATTCTAGATAGTTCTAATTTAAAATGCTTAGTATATTGTAAATAACCTAATAATCTGAGTAAACTTTGCCAGTGTTTCATACCTGGATTTGATTGGAACTGTGATAAAAGATTTACAGCATACATTATATCTGGCCGAGTACGACCAGCAATAAAACTTAAGCAACCTATTAAATTTCTATAAGGGTATTCAGACATCTCATTTACTTCATTTTGATTACTTGGAGAGTCCATTTTCGACAAAATCAGCCCCTTGGGCATTGGCACATTGCTCATAGGAAATTTATATTTTGAGTACAGGCTACAGACTTTATCAATGTAAGTACTTTGATGAATGTACAGCTTGTCATTAACTTCCTCAAACTCAATACCCAAGAGCTTTTTTGTTTTTCCCAAAACTTTCAGGCTGAAAAACTTTTGCAGCAAACTTACACCAAGTTCCAAATCACTTTTAGTTTTACCAAATATAACTATATCATCTACATATAATAGAAGAACAAGTTTATTTTTATATGTATAAACACAATTGCACCAGTTAAGTTTAATAAAATTCAATTTTAAAAGTACATCATCTATTTCGAAAAACCATTGTCTACCACTTTGGTGGAGACCATATAAAGATTTATTTAATTTACAAACTTTACCTTCTTCAGTTATGAAACCCTCAGGCTGCCGCATATAGATTACCTTGTCTAAATCTGCATATAAGTAGGCATTATTTACATCTACTTGTACATTTAACCACTTGAAAAAACACACAAAAATAGTAAAGAACAATCTTATAATCGAAAAACTAACAACCGGACTAAAAACTTCATCATAGCTTAAACCTTTAATTTGACTAAATCCCTGCGCCACAAGGCATGCTTTAAATCTTACAATTTCATTTTTTTCATTTTTCTTCACTGTGTACACCCATCTATTACCCAAAATTTGTGCATCTTCAGGCGGCTCAACTAGATCCCAAACCTTGCGGTCATACAAGACCTGCATTTCCTGGTTCATGGCCTCTACCCATTCAGATGCTTCGGGTGTTTTGGTAGCTTCCTTGTAACTTTTAGGGATTTTTACTTCAATTAAAAATTAACTTCTGTATTTGAAAAATCTGAAACTTTACCTGACTGACTATTTTTACCGCTAAAATAAAAAAAATCATAATCATATTTTATGTTATTCTCTGCACAATACTTAATGGTATCATTTAAAGATCTTAATTTAACCTTAGTTCCTTCTATGCCATAGTAGATATCTGTCCTGGGTTCATTTTTCCTACGTACAGCATTTCGTATCCAATTAATGGATTTGCAAGGAATTACATCTGAACTATTATTTAAATCATGAGTTAAACATTTAGTTTTTACAGGACTGACCCTACTTTCTTCCATTTTGGAGGCGTTATCACTTCTACTTTCTGACTCTATTAAGTTATCTATCATACGGAAGATATCACCATCCTCTGGGAAGTCTAAGCAAGAAAAGGAACGAAAATTTTGTTTTGAACTATTTATGATGTCAACCCCCCTTTTACTCTCATCAAATCTAACATTTATTGTTTCTATAATTCTCTGCTCGCTTATAACCCATATACGGTACCCTTTAGTTATTTGTGCGTAACCACACATAATTCCAAGCTTAGCTCTCATATCGAGCTTCTTCCTTTTTTGTTTAGGTACACTTACATAAGCTAAGCAGCCAAATTTTTTCAGATGAGAGACGGAGGGCTTTCTACCAGAATATAATTCAAAAGGGGTCTTCTTAAAATTTTTATGGCAAACTCTGTTTCATACATACGTGAAACACAAAACAGCTTCTGCCCAAAATTTCTGAGATAAGCCACTTGAATTTAAAAGGGTTTTGACTCCGTCAAGAGCAGTTAAATTGTAGCGTTCCGCACAGCCGTTCATCTCTGGAGAATACGGATTTGTTCTCTCGTGGGAAATACCCTGACTATCTAGAAATTTTTCAAATGCATCGTTACAAAATTCCAACCCCCATCTGTTCTAACTGAAACCACCTTTCTATCCAAAAACCTTTCGGCTCTCTTTTGATACCTAAGAAAAGTTTCGAAAACATCAGATTTATTTTTAAGGGCATAAACAGTAACTTTTCTAGAAAAATCATCAATTATAGATAAAAAATATCTGCTTACTCCATGAGACGAAACAGGCAAAGGACCACACAAATCCATATGCAGCAGCTGGAGAGGGGATTTGGATCTTATGTAACCTGTTGATTTAAATGACACTCTTTTTTGATTTAACTAATTTACAGGAAATACAATCTTCAGTCAATTTAGATAGCATTGGTAAACCATTAACAGTTTTCTGTTTACTTGTATTAACAACATATTCACTGTTAATATGGCAGAATCTTTCATGCCATAACTCATTAATATCTACCTTTTCTACTTGGTTTGCTGAAAAATTGACTGAATTGTTATTTCCTTCACACTGTGTTACATATTTTGATGGTTTCAAAAAGTATAGGTCATTTTTCCTTAAAGCATAAAAAAGCTGATTTCCAGTTTTATCATAAACAAAAACTTTACCATTTTTACCCACAAAATTAATCCCCAGTTTTTCAAGCTTAACCCCAGATAGTAAATTTCTTCTTAAATTAGGATTATACAAAACATCTTTCAAAATGATGCGATTAAATTTACCATTTTTACACTTTATCAAAAATTGAATTGTCCCCTTTCCCTCAACTGGACATTCTCTCTCCCCAACTGCGAGAGACATGTGCAAGTCAGATACTGGCTCAAAAGCGAAAAATAAATTTAGATTGAAAAATGCGCTGTAGCGGCTGTATCAAAAACCCATTGGGTATTTCCATAGCCCAGATCTGATGAATTTGCCTCGCACAGTTCAGGAGAAAGTTCTATTAAACTACATTCCAATTCAGAGAAGGTACAATTAAAAACATTTTTACATTCTACATTATTAGTTTCCAAAGGTCTTGAAAATTTATCTTTAAAATTACTTTTACTTTTAACATTAGGTTTCATATTTCTAGAGCCAAACTTATTAAAATTACTTTTACAATTAACATTAGAATTACTTTTATCATTAGTCATTTCATTATTAGATTTATTTAACTTTAGTTTACAATTTGAAATTAAAAACGGCAACTCTTCAAATTCACAGGAAACCAGCAGCAAAAAAGTTCTTTAAAAATTCACTCAGGAAAACCAGTAAAAAGTTCCATTTTCAAAAAAACGATAGAGTCCACAGAAAAACAGGAGTCACCTTTTCTTCACTTCCACATTTCCAAAAATACTTAAATATTTGGGTTACGAGCCGCTGGGCCCATAACTCTCCTGTTGGATTCTTTTACTATTAGCAGATAATGCGCAGTGAAATCTGGATATTATGGAAATGCATGTAAGTGGAAGACTTCAGTAAATCACACAGTTGAAGTAAACTAATTATTTAATGATGAGTGAACATTATTTACACATGAAAAATGTTGTCAGCATAGCTTTGCTGAACTAAACTTAAAATAACTTAAAATATAATTAACATCTGTTTGTAATACGAAGAACCGCCAGCAGACTTCATACATACGTAGCGAAAGCTACGACACCTTAATTACATGGCGAAAATTTAAACAGATGCTGCTCACAAGCAAGACAACAGAAAAGAGGAGAGAGAGAGAGAGATGCAATGCTACATCTCATTAAATACACCAGCTTGTTGTGGAAATCTGCATAAAGCTGTTGCCATTACATGAAAAGAAATACGTACCCAGAACACCAGTGACCCACGAACGATGACGTCAAACATCGACCAATTAGAATGCAGGAAACATCGCGCAGGCCGAGAACAGTGAGTAACGGTGATTCAATATCACAGCAGTTACGGCGTGACTGAATCGCATATTTACCGGCAGAAAACATGTGAAGCAGTGGCGTTCGGTTGTATTTTAACATAGACTTGGGGATGGTAAAAATAAAAGGTATGTCATGTCAAACAGAATTTAATAAAGTTAATTTTAATTTACATTTTAACAAACATGATATAACAAGAATTTTTTGAGGTATCCTGCGCGTTATGCCCAAAAAACGACATTTGGAGAAAATTGACTCCAAAGTTTCCGAAATGCCGCTTCAGCTATTGAGTGGGTATAATTCTAAAAGCCACAACTTCTGTTCTAAAGGGAATTTCAAGGAAACAATTATATCAAAATGTTCAGAAAAAATAGCAGTTTAACAGGTAAAAAAATTTAAATTTCTAAAATTTTGAAGCTTTAAGAGTCCTGCGACCACTTAACCCTTTCCGGCGCGGAGTAATTCTGTTTATAAACTTATGAAATAATGGACTGACACCAGAAGTTATAAACGAATTTGTTAGAAAAAATGAACTTGCTTATTTTGACGTACATAAAAGGAAAATTTTAATTAAATATTCTTGGTGCCGTCTGCCTGTTTTGCAATCAAAATTAGGTGTCCTTTTTTTAAAGACACTGCCCTCGAAAGGTTTAATTAGAATGAATCACATAAATACTGTGGGATTTGCGACTAGTTTGCATTTAGTAGATCTATCAATACGCCTCGAGTGACTTTGAAAGTTAATTAAAAACCTATCTGAAAAAACGCGGCACTGACTAAGGCGGTGTTGCAACTTTGCGACCTCCTTTCGAAGCACGGTTAGCACAATGCCAAATTTAAACTTTGAACAAAGGTTTTGTTTTAGCTACACTGTAGAAATAAAGGTTATTATTAGGCTAAATTTAGTTTTATGAAATGCTAAATGAAGTTTAAATATGCACTGCTTTTATTTTCAGTACCGAATTAAGTTCATCATAAACAGATTGGGATAATATTAAAAAATGAGTTATACAGAATAGCTATATTTGATATTATTTAGGTTCCATATCTCTTTGAACTTTCATGATATATCCATTTATACTTTTCTAATATGTGCTGTTATACTCAATCTTACGTTGTATAGTTTTTTACAAAGTCTTAGTATTCTTTTAGCAATGTTTTTTTAAAATAATACAATTAGAAATTCATATATTTATTCTACGGAACCCTCTGCGCATGAGTAATACTCGCACTTGACCGTTTATTTAATTATCGCAATAACAATATCCAAGCTCTGACTCTAAGAATATATCCCAATACCAATATCTCAGCTCTTACTCTAACCGATACATACCAAGAACATGTTTTTTACTGCACCACAACTTCAAACGTCGAATATTCAGTACCAATATTGCAATATCTTCTTTTCAAATTGTTTCTTTTCCACCATCCATGACCGGCTTCATTCAAACCACAATATCCCCCTCCATTGATTATCTGTCTCTCGTTAATATTCCAATATATCCCAACACATTCTCTACGTTCTTTTGTTTTAACCGCATATTTCACTGTCCGTTCGTTACTGAATAATGAATGCTGTTATTGCCTGTGTTTTAATTCTGCCACTGCTATTGGTCTAGACATATTGTAACATATCAAGGCATTGATATATTGCAATAACAACTAAAATACACGCTGATTATTGTGGAGTCCATAGTATTACTTATTATACCTTAGCAGTTGAAAAGCTCAGCTCTAGAGGAACCAATCTGAGTACGCTAATGATGAAGTTTCTCTTTCAGTTTTTTTTTTTTTTTTGTTACATTGGCGAAGTCTCTCCATTCGTTCATTGGTTGTTTTTGAGCTGAGCTTCCTATCTACTGATGTCTACGCTACGCTCAATGATCATTCGTATCATTTTATCTTCTCTGTAGTATTATCAGTAAAATGAAGGCTTCCAGAGTGAATTTATTATATCCTGTCTTGATATTTTAGCTTAAAAGGAATATTTATTAAAATAAAATAAATTTTAATTAGTATAAAACTATTTTCAAATGTGATTTGAATGCACATATTTCAAAAAAGTATTCAATGTTCTATTCATGTAGTAAATAGGGAGGAAGGTATAAATACAGTGAAATTTGTTTTATTTTTATTTATTTTCATTTATATTAAGGATGCATTGATACCTGAGAAAAAGATTTGAAAAAAACATTTCTGCTGTATCTGCCAGCCAATTAAACCTATTTAATTATAAGTATATTAGCATGACATTAAATCTATTTCAGTTTTTGCCTTTGCTTTTCACTTATTTTAATAATATTAAAATATGCAATGTCCTTAAGAATGTTTTATTTTAATTTATTTTTCACAATATTCTCAGCTATACATGAAGAATTAAATAGTTAAAATATTATTAATGAATAATGTATAAAATAGGAAGGATGGTGAACATACTATTTTTAAAGAAAAACACTATCCAAGCAATGGTATAAGTGCAAATAGATATCAAATATTGGTTCCTTTTTCTAAGATATTTCTATTTTGCATAAATACATGTATATTTAAAGAATGCTATGATGTTGTGTGAGCATATAGGTATAAAACGTTGATTCATTTCTTTCTACAGCTTATATTCAAAATATTAGAATAATTGAGAAAAAGTAATAAGAAAAAATTATTTTTCATTTATTTATTTTTGATACTAAGTAAATGCAATTAAATTTCTTATAAATTAAATCTGGAATGTTTAGATAAGATTTTAACATTTACAAAATATAAAATACAGTACAATAAATTAGATATACAGCTTTCTGAAACAAATCAAAATATTAGAATAAAATTTAGATTGGTTCAAAATATTAGAATATCTTATTTTATGCAACAATATTACCTTATGAATATGAAGTAAATGGTAGTTAATATTTTGTAGCATCCCCTTTAGCTTTCATAACAGCATACAATCGATCTTGCATGCTATATACAAGGTGTTTACGAACATTTCTATCAATATTAGCCCAAATAGACTTTATACGTGCCACTAACTCAGTTTTACTTGAAGGAGGATTTTCTTGGAGATTTTTCTTCATAATATACCATAAGTTTTCAATGGGATTAAGGTCTGGAGAGTTTGGTGGCGAAGGAAGTACCTTAATGTTGCATTGGCAGAACCAATTCTTAGTTGACACCGAGGTATGCGGTGACGCTAAATCTTGTTGAAAAATGAAATCATCTTCAAATAAATCTTCTGATGATGGAATCTAGTAATATTCCAAATTTCTTGATATATCTGAGAGTTAACCTTTTCGTAGACTATGCATAACTTCCCAGGTCCTTCTGCACTCATGCAACCCCAAACCATGGCACTAGCAGCAAATTTTACGGAATGCTTAAGGCATTCTTTATCAAATGCTTCTTGCTTCATTCTCCAAACTCGAATACCTTGATTACCATATGAAACACAAAACATACTTTCATCACTAAATAATATATTTTTCCAATCTTCTTCGCTCCATAAACGTCTTGATTTACACAAATTCAATCATACGCTTTTGTTTTGCTGTCATGAGAGGTTTTATTTTTGGTACACGAGATTCAAACTTAAATTTATGGAGACGTCTTAATGTTGTCGATGTAGAAACTTCAACTCCTTCTTCTTTCTACTTTCGGTGCAAGAATCGCACACTTTTAAAACAGTTTTTCTTAACTATACGCTTCAGTTTCCTGTCATCTCTAGCAGATGTTTTTGGTTTTCGGCTGCCATTTCGGCGATTTTGAAATTTTTCATTTTTTTAATATTGTGCTAGTTTTTTACTAACGCTTGATTGCAAACAATGTAAATAATTCGCTATATAACATTGATTTTTACCATGCCAATACAAATCAACCATATGAAGTTTAATAGATTCAGGAATATCAAAAGGGGGGAAAAAAGTCTATCACTGCAGTCTATCCCCCTTCCATTAAATTTTGTGCATAATCCTTATGTTTAATTTATTTATTCATTCATATATTTTCTTTTATTATAAGCATTTTTTAAATTTAAACAATTCCTTAATTTTGTTTTTATAATATAACTGTAAACAAAAAATCTTTTGTTGGTATAGAATAAGAAAATACAAGAATGACTTTTTACCAATCACATTTTCAATATGTTTTTTTTTTTCTCTCTCTCTCTCTGTGTGTGTGTGTGTGTGTTTGAATTAAAATACTTTATTTGCACTTAACATTTTTTTTTAAATTCTATTTTATTATCTTTGATAATTTTAATCATTTTAAATATGTTTTTTTATAGTTTAAATACCTTATATTTAACAAAGCTAAGTTCATTTCAACAGGATGAAACATATTTCTACACCTGCCTTGTATAAACACATTCTGACAAAGGGAGGATAAAATTTTTTAGTAAAGGCAGGTGTTTGCAAATCTGTTAAGGCTGTTCTTAACTGCTCTGCTCGACAAGCGCAAAACATTTTGACATATTTACAAATTCATTTTTTAACGGAAAGGTATAAAATTGGAAAGCCTGGCAATGGAAGCGATTTGGAATTGAACTGTTTCTGCAGTTTTTTGATCCATCAATTACCTATTGAGTTATAAGGAATTTTGAACACGTGACAAACACGTTTTTCGCCTGCTCTTGAGTCTCTTTCTTCCTTCGTGTGGAAATTCGGTTTAAAACGCCCACTTTGACATTATTTTCTGAAAGATCTATTGCGTTTGCAAAAAAATGGAAAAATCAGCTCAATTACATAGTTTTTGAACAACAACACCAGCTAGTTTCATGCATTTTCGAACAAAAATAAATTATGTCAGAAAGTTGCCTTTTTGGATTTGAGAACACCCTTAATCAAATTATTATTAGTCTGCTTTTTCTCAATAGAAGGGTGATCTAATTTTCCTTGTGCTGCAAAAGAAAATAATAGATGAATTTGAAGTAACTGATTATGCTGCCAGACAGTCATTACAACTTCTGAGAGAAAAGAGAATCTTGTCAATGCCAGAAATAAGAAAAGGCAAAGCCACAGCCACAGGTCTGGAAACGATTGAATTAATTGAAAAGTTTTTAACTGTAATGAATATTGTAGAATAATTGAACTGGAAAAAAAGTAGTTAGCATTCATTTCTAATAATGTACAATGCGCAAAGGCGATTGATATTATGTGTATCTACATGCATTGTATTCTCTTTTTAAACAGGAATTTCTGAAAAACTTGAGGATTATAACACTATGTATTATATCTAGTATTAGCAGCACTGTTCCTATAAATGAATTTGTCACAAGCTTAGTAAAATATTTGAAAATGTTATTCCACTATTTTATAACGAAAGCTAAATCTAATTTTCTAAAAGAAGCTAAAGCAAACTTTGGTCCCCAAAAAGCTATCGTTTTGTTGGATTTTTGCAAAAATTTTATTTTTCTTATTCACAATGAGATTTAAAGTTACCATTGGACCAAAGAAGCTGCACTCTTCATTCAACTGTTATATACACTCTATTTCCCAGTATTAGATTATCTGCAAGCAATATACACATTTTACCTTATGATACGTAACATGATGTCACTCTTGCGTGTTTCACACAAAAGGAAGTGATATCATTTGTAAAAGAGATATTTCCTGATGCAAAGAAAGTCTTTGACTTTAGTGATAAGTGCTCTGGCAAATATTATAAAAATTGCAAAATTGATAAAAATTGCAAATTTTCATAAACGTTTGCCAAAATTAATAGAATTTCCTCTTAAGATATTTAACATTTTTTTTTTTTGGTGGGGGGGGGGGGGGGAGAAGGGGGATAGCCACCGATTTTGAAATACAAAGACAATAGTGTTTTAGATACTAAATTACGAAGATCTTCTGATGTTTTGTTATGTTATTATATTTGGAGTTGCAGTAAGATGGTAAAATTGAAATACATATAAGAAGGTTCTCAATATTGCCTATTCATAATAAATATAAATTTAAAATTGCACAAAGAAAGAATATTGAAAAGTAAATCTAAGTGATATTACAAAAGTACATCATTTATTTCTATATTTATATTTAGCTCAGTTCTATTTTTGAATTTCAATTTTTTAAATATAATGTTTATTCTGATTTTTTAGTTTAAAAAATTTGCATATAATTTAACAATTTCTTTATTTGTTACATAAAAGAATTACAACAATCTAAATTTTTAAAATGTTTATAAGCAATTTTTTTAATGTATTAGATTTAATTAATGATTATTTCAATTTTAATAAAGATGATGTCTTTCTTCTAGCTTATGTAAAAATTTTGCCCTGTTTTGGGAAATTGTACCATTCAAGAAAAAAATATATATATCTGTGTCTAATTTACGCTGTGGTACCTAAATACTTACTGTGATTCCTATGACTTGTTGAATTTATTTAATAAGTGCTTCTTTTTTTATTTGCAACATAAAGTTTTTGCTTTGTTTTTTTTTTCTGAGTAACATGAGAAAAAATCTATGACTGCAATATCACCTCCCCCCTCCATTAAATATTGTACATATTCCTTACATACTACCATTGTGAAAGTATTTATAGAAATACTATACCACTGCATTCAATAATAGATATACATTTATGTGACAAGCATATACAATAAGATTGAGAACAATACAATTTCAGATAATATGTGATATGTACCAATACTATACATTACAAATCTTCTACTGTTATAAAAATAAATAAGTCTGATTTTAAGGGTTTATTTTAGCAAATAAATCAAAATAATTAATAAATTTAAATTTAAAATATGCAGCAATTATTTAGGTGCCATAAGAGGTACAGCATCCCAAAACAAGTCAAAATTTTTGCATAAGCCGTGAGAAAGAAATAATTTTTATTTCATAAATAGAAAGCCCAAAGTGTAAACTTTTATTTAAAATAAAAAGAAATTGGAAATTTCATTTGCCTTTTTGTGGAGAGTCTTTTTTGTAAAATGACAAAAATTCAGAAAAATAACCATACCTTTCAATTTTGGTTTAATTTTTTGGCCTGAAAAATTACAAATAGATCTTTTACGTATTTTTTATTAGGATCTGCATCTTTTGATGTACTTACAGTGATATTGTTAAGCCCATTTGGATTTTAGATCCAGAGAAACAATATTTTGAAGATGGAACCACAGTCTACAAATACAGACTCAGAAATGAACGATTAGAGAAAAATCCAAAAATTGGACCCCCTGTATCTCACAAACTATGAGGTGTAGGAAGGAAATTTTTTCTATTTGTTCATATCAGGGTAGGGCTAGTATGTACACAAAGTTTCAGCCAAATCACTGTCGGTCGGGTTACAAGGTCTGGTTGAATTAACATGGAGTGGACTCTGGATGGATTTTGATGAGACTTGCACTGTTAGTTAAGATATTTTTTCAGAGATACAGTCCGTCTCATAAATATAAAGACACAGATGCTTTTGAAATTACATTTTATTAACTCAGTTAAAAGAAATTAAATTTTATACCTCATATTAAGAACACTGAAATGAATCTCTTATAGGGGTTTTAATTTAAATAAAATAATTTCGTCTCGAATAATTAAAAAAATAAAAAAATTACTGTGGAAAAGTATTCACGAGCATTTTTTTTATTTCTATTTTTTTCATTAAACAATTTGTAAAGTCTACCTGAACTCGACAACACGATATTTTCTTTTCATTGCCGCCTTTCGGCGTTTGTTTACGTTTTTACCGCCACGGTTGGATGGTTGCGGACCGTATACTGCAATTTTACTTGCGATCGCATTTGCTCGTATTAATTTTTTTTAAAGATAAGTATTTAAATTTAATTAACATGTAAAATAATCTTTTTAAGTCATTTTTATATTAAAGTAATTTTTCTAAAGTCATCGTAATATTTATTAAATGTTATTTAAATTAAAAGTAAATGTTAAGTATCTTCTGATTTATGCAAATTGCGTAGTCGATTCTTATTGGCCGATAGGTTTTCGTCCTGATTTAAAGGGACAGCGATTTCATGTTTTCGGTGTGCGATGTCTAATAGCTGACTTATGGTACTATCTGGTATGTTTTTATGAAGTTTCAGCGAATATAGAAAGGTATATGGCTAAGTACCGATGTAATTATAAGAACTTAAAGTTTATTAAGCATAATGGTTTAGTATGAATACGTTTTAGCGAAAAATTGTTAACTTAAATCGGCGATAGAGTTGTGTATAATATACTTCAAGTTGCTAATCACTTAAAGGTTACTTATGTCGTCGAATAATGACGTGCTCTCGAGTTCAGGTAGACTATCGTCGCAAGTGTCCATTAATTTAATCCTGGAACGAAGTAACGTTAATGTATCTTAAGCTCCAATAAAGGAAACCTTCTTCTGTTCATCATTTTGGCACATTACTGTAAGTACATTTTACACTTACCTTATCACTGAAACATAATATTATATATATATATAGGATTCGTGAAGTTGCATATATTTCAACATATTTTTATTCAAAGTTATTATTTCAACAATATTTTCAAAGTTTCATATATAACTTAAACTAATTTGTCAAGTCACTCTGCTGAATTTTTACGTGGGTTTAACCCTTCTTGTGACAAAGATAGAAGGGCAAACAACCTACACCCCCACAATTACGCTGTCTCATAAATATAAAGACGAACTTGAAACTGCTTCATATGCAAATTTTTTTCGAATGCACGCGTGCAGAATTAATGCGCAAGCGCAGAAATACACTTTAACTTACCCGAACGAGCAAAGTTGTTTGACTTGTTTCAATTGCAAAGATGCCGTGGAACATTGAAATTTCTAAAGATGAAATTTGTAAAATATGTGAATTTAAAGCTAATGGCTTAACAGTTTGTCAAATATGTAAAAAAACTGGGAGAATCAGAGCTGCACTTTATAAAATTTTATCAAAAACCTACAATTTATATTTGAGAAAACAATCTGGCAGACCGAGAAAAACTAGTGAAAGACTCGATCGCAAGATCATGCGACTTGTTTTGTCGCAAAAAATGTCACTCCGATAAGTTTCTCAACGAGTTTATGGTATGGTCTCAAAGGATACAGTACATCGTCGTATAAAAAAAAGAAAAAACATTGTATGCCAACATACGTGCTTTACTGAAAAACGAACACAAAGAACGAAGGTTAATCGGGGTTAAAGATCATATGCACTGGAAGGACAAATGGATGCAAGACATTTTTTCAGATGAAAAGAGATTTAACTTGGATGGCCCAGATGGTTGGAATTCCTACTCGCATGATTTAAGACATTAATCTTGAACCTTCTTCAATACACAGAAAGGAGGAGGTTCTGTTATGGTGTGGGGTGCCTTCTCTTTTAATGGAACTACGGGTATTACTTTTCTAGAAGGTAAACAGACTTCTAAAGAGTATATCGAACTGCTTGATAGTCAGTTGTTGCCAATTGCTGAAACTCTTGGTGGTCAAAATTATTTGTACTATCAGGATAATGCATCTATTCACACATCAAGACTAACAAAAAAAAAATGGTTAGATAGCAATGTTCATGTCACGGTGTGGCCCGCACGTAACCCTGATTTAAATCCAGTTAAGAATCTTTGTGGCACTCTCATTCGCAGTGTATATGCACCTGGAAGACAATTTTCAAACGTCTTTGAGTTGAAAAAAGAAATCGAACGAAGTTGGTTTGATATAAAGCCAAAATAGTTATACAACTTAATAAAAAGCATGCCAGCTAGAATAATTTCTGTCATTAATAAGAATGGATTATTTATTGGATGGTAATTCAAAAGTATGTAAAAGGTCTTTATATTTATGAGACAGCAAATTTATTTACATTTATCAATTTTTGAGTTGAAATTATTTAATTCTAATTTAATTTACTGCAAAATGTTTTCTTGCACATACTTTTCGTTATATGCATAAATATAATTTTGAATACTGAATTATTAAAATATTTTTTTGAAAATATCAGTGTTTTTATATTTATGAGACGCACTGTAGTTTTAATGTATTGCATTTTATTCCATACCAAATACTACTGTAAATAATGAACTAAAAGAGTTAGTCCTTGAGTTTTGCACAATTTCGTATGAAGATGACCACCTAAGCTTTTTTTTTTTTTTTTTTACATAAATTGAAAGAAGACAATTTCTAATTGGATCGGATGGATATCTCTGGGTGTTTTTTGACAATTTGAAGATTAGACTTTCAAGCTAAAGTTTCTAATGCAAAACAGAATGTTGTAGAAAATGGCAAATACAGGATCATTATAGATAATTTAAAGGAAAAAGATATATATATATATATATTACCTCAGATTCATAGGCCTCTTTTAAAAAAGTTATCAGAATTGCATTGTTGGAACTTGAAGAAGAGTCAAACAAAAGCTGAAAAACAAGAAAAGTATTTATTCAGTCAAATTTTGAGCATAACTATTTATTATAAAGAAAAAAAAAAGCAAGGATTTAAACAAAAATATTTTCAGTGTTGGTTGCAATATTGTTTGCATAAGGGAAACTATTGCACATGCTGACAAATTTACAATCAGATTTTTCAGAGCTGATGATTTTTTATTTGTTTTTTAAGTAAGACTTCAAAATGAAAGTAATATTTTTTTAAGTTGATATTTGAAACATTTAAATGGGAAAAAAAAAATTAAATTATGAGACCCATTTTTTGTCTGTAATGACAACAAAACATGTGAATCTACACACACATATTAAATATGTGTAAAAGTAAAAATAGTCTTTTTTAAAAACACTTTTTATAAATATTCGATGTTAGTCTTGAAAATCACACCTAATTTCATGATTACAATTCATGCCGTTCCAAAAAAATTCCATTACAATATGTTATGTCAGTGTGCGTCTCCATTATGGAAAATTCAATACTTTGATTTATGCAAGATAGAAAGTGAGAATTGGAAATTTATAAAAAAAAATTATAATTTTTACTCTCTTTTTTTTTTTAAGATATGTCAACAGAAAAGTAAAAAAAATAAGCTTTATTTAAACTACCTACTTAGGATTTCTAAATTCTTTTCTCATTATATAATCGCAATTTAATTAATATTAAACTATTAACTGATAAAACTGTAAGCTGTATTTTAAATAATACATTACAATCTTCATTTTTTATTTATAATTTATTTTCTATTTTTTAGTGTTTAAAATATTTCAGTGTAGCAGTTTTACAATCAGTTGGCATATTTTAATTAGCTTGGTTTGGCACACAATTAACTGCATTGCTGTTGTAACTTGTATACATACAGTTAAGAGTATTTGGCAATTTATCACCAGTGTCTGGCTAATGAGAAAATGCTTAAAATTAATTTATTAACTTATAATTAAGTTCTAAAAATATTGAAATGTTATATTTTCATTATAGATACTTATGTACATAATTTTTATAAATCTAGCAAATCAGGAGGTGAGTGAAAAATTCATTACAAAATTCCATCTTTACATACATCAATCAAGTTAAATAAAATAGTGTAAAAAGGGTATGTTTGGAGGGTTTCAATAGGAAAAAACATTTTAAGGATTTTGCAATATAACAATTGTTCAAAACACCAATAAATTAATAAAAGCATTATTTTCAATTTTAACAAGTAGTTTGCCCGGTGTCTGATTTATGCAAGACGTTCTGATTTTCAGGAGTTCGATCTAATATTGTGCATAACATATACAAAAATCTCCCTCTAACTGCTGACAAAACCCTCGACTCAATATACATATTTATTTCTGTCATGCACATTTTCATACAGAAGGATTACCTTATTCTAAAGGCTTGCTTCCATCAGCGATCATCAGATGCATTATCATCGCATGGCACCTAGTCTGACAACTGACTATGCAAACATATGCCGTCAAAATTAGAATACAAATCTTGAACTTAATTTACAATTAAGTTTAAAAAAAATTAATATTACAACACATCAGAAGAATCACCACTTTTCAACTTACTTGGAGAACATGTTTTTGTAAAATGATGACGTTTTTTTAGAGATATCTCTCTCTCTCTATCTAGGAAAAAAAAAAAAGGACAGGAGTGGCTACAAAGACCCCTAAGAGGGCGACTTGCTATTCGCTGTGGCTCATAACTGCATACTGCCCCAGTTTGCCTTAGGCTGACCTCAGTGAATTGAGAATGGCTGGGTCCTAATCATGATGCAACCCAATTTCTAGTAAGGTTGATTTTTTATGGAAAGGCTGTAAATAAACACACATTAACATGCCCCTTTCATTGTATACTAGAGACTTTTTGGGACCTAAAACATAAATTTCTATTGCAAAGATGTAAATATGTATGGTCCCAATTACTTTTTGCTGCCAATCTTGTTGCTATGGATCAATCAGGATACTACATAAGTAATAGTTTTGTTTTTTTATATTTTTTATAAATACAGTTTATTAATGATAGACGAACAAAAGCAAAACGAATGCAGTTTTTCTCACCAGCAGTTCTCCTTAAATTAACTGCTGTTAACGTTATAAATTCAAAGTGTGTTTGTTTGTGTTTCACATGTAATTCTAGAGCATGTCAAACTTTGAGTTAAAACGTTAAAACCAAACACATAAGAACAACTGGAAAAACCAATTCTTTTAATATTTGATGCTCATGGTGCCCATTTGCCATGCAAATTGATAAAGCAAATAATAGACAATAAAATAATCATTCTTTGTCTTGCGACAAACACAAGTCATACCTTACAACTTTTGTAAGTTGGGATTTTCATATCACTGAAACATTCCTGGAAAAAAATTCTGAATACATGGTACAAAGATAGTCATCTTCAGAAAGTATCCAAAGCTGTTGAAACTTTGAACAGGTGAACACATAGTGAAATGTTTTAAAGGATCTGGTCCTTACAATGTTCACAGAAATATGGTAACTGAGGAAGATATAGATGATGTAACACAACATTCAACATCAACTACAGCAAGAAATCTTCCTGAACATGCTGCATCAACTTCAAAAGTTTTTTTTTCTCATCTGTCATTTCTTCTCCATACAAAAATCGGAATTATGTCCTCTTTAAAACAAATTACAGTTAACACCTATGCAGGGCTGCCACTCTGTTCGCACCACTATTTAAAAAATATATGTCTCTTGTAAATGTTGTCAAAGTGTATGTAAAAGATTTTTGTTTTGAAAAAAAAAAAGTGTGAAATAGACTTAAAAAATAGTCACCTGTGGCAGCCCTGCCTATGCCAAAAGGAGCAAAAAAAAAGCTTTGGAAAATGCTATGAAAAAAAGCAAGTTAATTTGAAATAAGGGTGTAGAAGTCGTGACTGAATCTGATGTAGTGTAACACATTCTACAAATTTAGAAATATTGTGGTATGGCAAAGATTTTTATGGGCAATCTCTGGGTACAACTCAGAGAGCTATTTAAGAAAGAACAGGATGCATTTCATCTATTTACTCAGTGGGAACACTAGACAAAACTACATAAACCTCAGTTTTCGTTTAAAGTTTGCTTGAGATGTTGTGAGGCAATTGGGCCATAATAGAATACGCAAGGAAAAACCAATCAAAATATTTGAGAAAATTACAGTCATGAATGATGAATATTTCATTGGTAAAATTTTAGCAAATCACCACTTTGTAATTAGTTTTAGGTGCTTTTTGTATATTTGTAGAAAATGTCAACAAATGTGCCATTTAGAAATCTCAAATTCTTAAAATCTCAATGAAAACATAACAAATGTTGGCATTTCAGTTTTTAAATGCAATTTATAGTTAATACAACTAAAATTCTTTCAGGTAAAAAAATATATTTCCACAAAATTTGGGTTAGCTATAATTGTTTTTTCACCACTACCCACTTTACCCCACCTACTACTCATCAACAATGGGTTAAAAAAAAGTAGTTTAGAAATTTTAACATCTAAAAATATATTTGAAAATACTTTAATTGTGATGATAATGGTCTCGTTGCATAAACACATAAAATTTTTTTTAGTATTTTCAAAATTTTTAAAGCTAATATTAGTGGAGAATTGAAAAATAGTACTTTTCTTGCCCATTTTACCACAATTGATAATAAAAAAGACCCTAAGAGACCCTAATTGATAATAAAAAAGAATTTTGCACAAAATAAAGGGAAAAAAAGACATGATCTGCATGTGGCTTTAAATACATTAATTTGTACAGTAGAAAATATTTAGACAGTCATAAACATTAAAACATATTACATAATAAGTTTTAAAGATTAAAATAAGTAACATTAAATACCTACTAACCACAAATGTCTGTTGTGCACTGTGACAGAAACATAAAAAGGAAATAATAGTTTTCACTGCATAATGTCGAAGACTCTGTTTTTTATCAACACAAAATTTCAGCCATATAAGTAGCTAAATCCAAAAACAGATAAATAATTAACTGAAAAAATAAGTATAAATGTTCTAAAATACATTATACCCAAAATAAAATGCAAAGAACACTAAATTTCAACGAAATGGTTAAATAATTTATGTTTTTAAATGCTAAAACAAAGTTTATTATTGTTTTATAATAAGGGGCAAAAATATTGGAAAACAAATAAATACGCATAACTATGTTAGCAAAAACTTTGCAAAACACACACACACACATATATATATATATATATATATATATATATATATATATATATATATATATATATATATATATATATATATATATAATATATTTTATCTTTTCACCATTTTGCGAAAGCACTCTTATAATCTTCTTTTCACAGCAATAAAAAAAAATCTCCAAAAGCAATGAATACATTATTATACTATAAATCCACAACAATGAGTTTCCATTCCATAATACCAGTTCAATCCTCTTTAGAAATATTTTTTTTTTTTTTTTTTTTTTTCCACTGATAAGTCACCAAATATTAATATGATTGAAGTTTGGGAAATTTCGGAACCATTCAACTGTTGAATTGCATTATTCTCACGAAATTTTACTTTTTGGTACTTATAGGAGAACTCAAAAAATAACCAGAATATTTCAAAATTTTACAAATAGTCCAACGAAATATTAAAACATTAAATCTGCATTTGCAATAACTTTCCAGATCTATTTTTGATGGAAAGCTGCAAATTACATGAATTGATCATTAGAAATAAGATCTTCCATCATGATCTAGAATTTGACAAAATGCCTTTATTTTACTCAAAACTTTTCATCACTGGATTATATGTTCAAAAGGGTGTTGTTCTAAAGGATTTCTTTGTTCTCAGACTACAAAACAGAGAGACCCTCAGAACTACTTTATTCTTTCAGACCAATATTACTGCATTTTCTTTGAAATTTGAGTCAGTTTCAGATTGTTATTTCCATAACATTTTCAATGTAATTATTTTTTTACAACAAAAATCCTATTTTTATGAAAATAAAATTATTTACGCTGTCATTATGTTTACTTATGTAGTATGATTCAACACTGAAAGCAAATTGGTAATGACAATATTTATTTAATTTTTATTTTTTATTTTTAAATGAAAAGAATTTTTACCAATTTTTTTTTTGCTCCCTACTATCATATATATGAGGCCTGTCCAACCTTTCATTAAACAGGGGCACAACTCAGCTTCTGGCAGATAATGAAGTTGTCATTATTCTCAGAACTGGAAACATGCAACATTCAACAAAAACCTAACTTGCAGAACAAATTAAAAAGAACAAAATTTATTTCCTACATTGTTTAAGCCCGAGAAGGCACAGATTATTATGATATTTCATTCAATTAGTTTCTATAATTCATCTACATTCAATTCTACATTTAATGTTACATTTTTGTGACAAATAAATTAAACTAATTGAACATTACAAAAAAAAAAAAAAAATTCATACAATATGACACTTTAAAAAACATAAAAACTTAGATTCCATTCAAATGAAATCGAAATAAATCTTAAACTTTTTAAAAAGTTTTGTATTTTGCATGTATCTTATCATTTTATGTACAATCATCATAAACATAATACAAATATTTACAACATAAAAATGGAAAAAGCCTAAGATTTATTTTGATTTCATTTGAACGAAATCCAAATAAATCTTAAACTTTTTTAAAGTTTTGTATTTTGCATGTATCTTATCATTTTATGTACAATCATCATAAACATAATACAAAATTTGCAATACAAATATTTACAACTTAAAAATGGAAAAAGTCTAAAATTTATTTTCGATTTCATTAGAATGGAATCTAAGTTTTTAGGGTTTTTAAAGTATAGGGGAAGGTGGGGCACCTTGGGACGTTTTTCAGTAAATAATTTTTCTAAATTTTATTAATATTTATTCTTATTTTAGAACCAATTAGACATAAAGTATATACATTTTTGCATCAAATAAACCTCATAATAATCTAATATCTCACATAGGAAAAGAGTGAAAACAAAACAAAAAAGCCTTTAAAATGTCCCAACCTGCCCCACATGGTGGGGCAGGTTAGAACACTGGTTTTAATCAAAAATACATGTAAAATTTTATATTTAATTGATGAACAAAGCTTTATTTATAAAGCTTTAGTTGAGCATGAAATAATTTAAGCATTTAAACACTTTAATAATTTGAATTGTAACATGTTTTCATTAATAGATCTTGTACTTGATGTGAAAAAAATGGTGTTCATAAAATTCTAATAAAACACATCTTTGACCTATTTTGTTTTCAGGAGTGCCAAGTTTTAAAAGAATATCTGTTTGATATACAAATGAGCTATCATGTTTATCAGGATTTAAAAAAAAAAAAAATAAATAAATAAAAATAACGCTAGATCTCGTCTTCTCAAAATGGATATCTCATACTCGCTGCTGTCCTCAACATTTTGAACACAAATGCAACAATGCTTTGTTTTCCTGCAAACTTTGCCAATGTACACTATCCCACAGTTGGTTTACCTTTATCCTTTAAGTTTCTGGACTTATCTTAAGTAAGTTTGCAATCTGTAGGAAAATCAGCACCACATGAACAGCTGAATTCATCACTACTGCCATTACACAAATCATTTATATTTGTTTTCCTGCCAGGGGTAATTTTTACCAATTTTGCTAGCGCAACTGTCTCATCCTCCCTGTTTGATGAAAATTCTAATTGGTTGTGTATATTTTTTTCCTTCAGTAAGCTGCATTTGGTCTTTACAGCATTTTTGGACATGTCCCAAGGTGCCCACAACTGAGTGTCCCAACCTGCCCCACCTCGCACATTAAGTAACAAAAACTTTAAAACAGTTAAGCTTAGCGTTGCAGTCTATTTTTTACCCTTAAAATAACAATAAATTAATGTTTTTTCATCACAACATGCCCCCACTTGTATTATTTCATTTCTTTAATAAAAAAATTATTTTTCAAAACACACATAAATGTTACTCAACCTCATTCAAAACAAAAATAATGGTATTATTTGTTGCCAGCAAACACCAGTCATTCCAAAACACATGGAAGAGTAGATTGTAGTATTATCTATTGGCACTTATATGTGCTAATTTTTAACTGCAAAATTAAGCCTCAAAATTGAGATGTCCCAAGGTGGGCCATGTCCCAACGTGCTCAACCTTCCCCTATTGTTTGAATTTCATTTTTATTTTTTAATGTTCAATTGGATTAACATATTTGTTACAAAAATGTAACATTAAATGTAGAACTAATTCAATGAAATATCTTAATATCTGTGCTTTCTCAGGCTTAAAAAATGTACAAAATAAATTTTGTTTTTTTATTTGTTCTATAAATTAGGTTTTTGTGTCCAGTTTTTTAATAACTACTGTACGTACCCCGTAAAGAAACAAGTAACGTAAAACATTTGGAAGGGTGCCAAGAAATCTTTTAAAGGGCACCATGGCTCCTGTGGGCGTCAGGCTGGACAGGCCTGTTATATATTACTTCTGTTGTCAAGATCCCCTTTTTTACGCATTTACAAAACACAGAATGATGAATGAGGTATCATTCGAAAAGTTTCGAACTGGCTTCTGTTATAGTACGCTGACAATTTGTTAAAATGTGTTTTTGATTAAAAATTGCAGTTAATTAAAAATTAAATCAGCATTGTTTTCATATAAGAAATGAAAAGTTTTTCTCAAATCAATGTTGCCAAAAAAAAATAAAATAACACATTATATCATGCTCAGCAATAATTATAAAAAAAATATAAAGTGTGAAGTCTCTGCACGGGTTAATTTAATATTTATAATTAAAAATCAAAATTGAAATGTCTATAAGAATAGATCCCATCGATCGACTGAAGCAGTGGTATTTCACGTGTAGACTAATGTTATACATATATATGTATACTAGGGGGCTCAGCCCCTGCAAGCTACATCGACAACCCCTGTTCAGGCTTCGAAGCCTCTAAATACATAGCAATATAATATGCCCTGTTTAAAAAATACTACCATGTTACGGAAGATAGAATGATATTATCACTATAACTGCAGCTATATTCTGCAATCAAATTGCCATACTTTTCCATTTCAATGAGGCGTTTTTCTGTTATCATGACCTCATCCATCATTGTCGTAACAACTGACGGCTGTTCTCGGAATTGATAAGTAAGATCAATTACACATTTGAAAATAAGCTTGTGAAAGATGATTAGGTTAAAAGTGTCGCTATCTTTTTTATTTTTATAACGATGCTATGGACAATATTCTTCCTTAACGCTGAATGTTAAAAACTCTGTCTACTTATAGGAATAGATTCAGAACCACGGTATATTGAAAAGCATTGTGTTCTAAAATTTAACGGTTATATTTTATGTTTTGATCGGGTTTTAGATATTTTCAGGAACAGGTATAGCTTATTCATGAATACTTTTCTCTATTTTAATATTCCATCATACATATTTTCATGTTATTTTTACAATGCATCTGTTTATATTAATTAATCAGAATATATGAAATTTCTAATATATATTTATTGAATAGTAATTATTACAAAATAAATCGAAAATATTTTGCGCATAAATTTACCTGTATTTATGCTGCATCAAGTGATATAATGGGAAGAGTTCTGTATCCTGTTCTGGTAGACGCGATTGGCGAAGGAATCCAAAATGGCACCAAAAGGCCGTTTTAGCATCCTGCCAAAATTTTCAAGTTGGCGGAAAAAGATGTTTTTTAAATTTTTATGAACATATATTTTTATATTATATACATTATACTTGTATTATATATACATATATATGTATTTCATATTTTATATATTTTTTATACATGTGAAATTACAACATAATATTATATTATAAAGGTTAATATTATATACACCTTAAAACATATAAAAATGCACACAAAAAATATTTACATAATATTAAATCTACTGAAAAATATTGTTTAAAAAAATCGAAAAATTATAAATTAAATAAAAAATTAATTATAAAAATATATGTATGGAAAATTATTACTTGCCCACCAGTAGCATTGAAGTAATAAAAAAAGGAACCTGAAATGCTGAAGATCGCAATAACTACATAGAAACATTTATCTCCAAAAAAAGGTTGCCAAGAGAACGAGAACAGGATATGGAACTCTTCCTGATATAACATAAACAAAATTGCTAGCTGCACTACTTTTATACCATGGAATGTCACAGTAAAATTGTCCAGAATGAAAATTGTTTTAAATGTACCATTTCAATATATGATGAAATTTTCACTATTAAATGCATTTCTCATGTAATAATTTATTTATTTTTCGCTTTTAAGATGCACAGACAAGTATATTATTTATTTTAAAAGAGGTTGGGAATATTATTGTTTGAGCTTTTTATATATGACATAATATTCACCATTAAAAGTTTATCACGCATAATAATTTAATTATTTTAAGCACTTTAAATATGACGATATTTATATTTAGGCATTTTACATATGACGTAATTAGCACCTTTAATTGTTTTTCGCATGTAATAATTTTATTATTTTAAGGTTTCCATACATTTTTAATACTTACGTGTAAATATTTTCATGTAATTTTCCCTATTTTCTGCTTTTAACACCTGGTTTTTTTAATTCCAATCTTTAAATTTTCATTCTGTTTTTAATCATTTCATTTTTTAGTTTCAATTTAAAAATTACACCAAAAAAGAAATCTAATAATCATTTTCCTTTTTCTGTCCTTTTTCCACAAAAATGGATTTTTTTTATGCCTATAAAATGTATGTCAAAGTTGATGAGAGAATATTTTTGGTTTATAAACTAAACTGTTCCTTGACAATCGAAATGTGAAAAATAGATTTTATTTTATCAACTATTCCTGAAAAACATAATTTGTTCACTACCAATCATAAATTGTCTTCACTACCAATTGAAATAAAAGATAATTTCAATTATCAATTTGAAAATGGCAAAAAAGAAAAAATCTAATAATCCCTATTGTTATCCGTTTTCTCCATTTTTCCACAAAAATGGAGTAATTTGGTTGCTATTATTAGAGAAATTTCATTCAAATTAGAAAAAAATTAATATCTCGAAAACTAATTCAAATTTTAAAATTCTAATGCCAGTTTCGAGATCTGCAGATAAATACAGATTTTTGGTGTTAATTTCACCACACAATATTCCATATTTTAGGAGAAATCACCATGAAACATAATCAGTCGTTTCATAAAATCGTTTCATTAGGATTTTATAAATATAGGGTAGATATATATATATATATATAGATATTTAGTTCTAAAAAAATATTTTCCCCTGTTCAATAACACAAAACTTTCTGACATATTTAAGTGCTCATTTTTAAATGAAAAAGCATTGCACTTGCAGGTATGATTATTGAAGTGATTTGGAACCAAATAGTTGTTTTAATTTTTAGATACATGAATTATATCTTGAGTTATAGACGATTGTTGCCTTATGACGGCTGTTTTTTTTTCTTTCCTGCACTGTCACATCCAGAAATTAGGTTAAAATTCTAACTTTGATAGCACTTTCTGAATGATTTGCTTTTGTCAAAAAATGAAAAAAAATTGTTCTATTATACAGTTTTGAATATGAGCACCTGCCAATCTCATGCATTTGCTAATAAAAATGAATTAAAAAATGTGGCAGAAATTAGCCAGTTTGTATTTGTGAACAGTCTTAATACGAAATCGGCTCTTTCAGAAATCCTTTTCATATAAAGTCCTGGAACAACCCCTGTGCATGCCCCAGATTGGAAAGATCCAACAGGCTTGTGACCATGATATGAAATTCCTAAAATCATAACATAAATTTCACAAAAATTAATGAGAAATTATTAGCAACAAAGCGATTGTGCTCAGAAGTTATAATTTGCATATTAGGGAATGTGATCAGAATATTGCACAATTAGTATTTACAAGATTTTTTATTGAAAGCAATTGCAGCATATTATAAAAAAGAATTTTGAAATCAATTATCATTCTTGTACAAAAGAAATTATTATCGATTTGAAATAACTTTAAATTAAATATAGTAAAGTTTAATTATTCTGAAATGCACAGAAATACTTACTACTTCTGATGAGAATACATTATATGCTTGATTTTTGAAACACCACCACAAAATATATTTATGATGAGTATAAACCTGGAGAGGTGACTGTAATTTCGATATCTTATCCCAAACAAGTAAATTTGCTGGAAAATAATTAGTTGATATAAATAACTTACATGAAAATAATTTGAATAAGCATACAGTCATTTACATACTAAATATTTTACAAAACAATAGAAATGATAGCATACCATATTAACGAATGTGTTTCATTATTTTTCTACTAAACAAAGTTCAAATGTATGTGCAATACATAAAATCAAGGAACAAATAAAGAAATTATTTATTTTACATCTAAAAAATAAAACACTTTTACCACAGTGTTACCTTTGTGGATAACATTTTGCCTGTTAATAATGACATAGTCAGCATTTCTTTTCAGGGGGGGGGGGGGGGTACAAAATAGGTTTATCTCCCCAACCTTTAAGCCCAATGATATGCATCAATTAAAATAAAAATCACTGAAATGTTCTTACTGAACAAGTATTTATTAAAATTTATAATATGGTAAATTATAGTACAAAAGGATTGCCATATTTATCTCTCTATTCTAAAAGAAAGTATCTAATGCTGTCACCGCCATAAATGAATTTTTTGTGACTGGAGATATTTCTACACTAATATTAAGAAAACTATTGCATACAAAAATATGAAAATCGGTAGTTTCATAGAGAAAAGTTTGATAAACACGCTGAAGTAGACAGGTCTTAAATAGAAGAATTATTTAAAGAGCTTTTTAACATAAAACTCGGCCAAAATAGTTTCATTAAAAAAGTTTTATAGTAACAAAAACTATCCATAGGAATTTGCCCTCTTTTGAAGGGACATACTTGACAAAATGCAAAATCTCATCATTTCAATAAAGATTTATTTCATATTTTGGAAAAGTAATATTTTATATTGCTACCAAATTGTAAAACAGCGCAAATAATGAAAATACAGTAGAGGATCTTTATAACGCAATTCTATATAACGCAATTCTCCATATAACGCACAACTTCTCAGATGTAAACAATGAATTTTGCAGTTAAAAAGCACCTGCATTTTCACATTGTAAAATATTGCTACTCTCTCAGGACTAAATTTGATACATTAGTTCAACTTTATCTCCTAATTTAAGACTTTTTTACTGAAAAAAATGCTATTATCACAATAAACTTTTTTGAAAATGTCTAATATAAGGGATAGTTGTGTCAGTTATATTTGGATCCTGTTTGTAAAGTAAATTTAACAATGTCTGACCTATATTATGCAAAAATTTATGATTTGGATAACTCTTGATAACAAGGAATGCAGTATAAAGATATTCTAATGTATTTCGATATATTTCAGACTTATTTGGCCATGTTTACAAGGTGAATTTAATTATGTGATCCATATAACGCAAAATTCTATATAACGCACAACCTTGCGTTTTTAGGTTTGCGTTATAAAGATCTTTTACTGTAATAATATTTCTTTCAAATAAAAAAAAAAAAAATATTTAAATGTAACTATTAAAAACAGAAAGAAAACTTTTAAACAATAATTAAATGATCACATATTAAAAGCAGTAAATGGGGAAAATTACTTCATAAAAAATGTAATTACACAGGAATATAAAAAAAGAGAAAGAAAATTTAAAAATAATAATTAAAATATTACACGTTAAAAGCAGTAAATGTGGAAAATTACAACATATTTAAAATACCCAAATAATAATATTGCCAAATAGTTTCAATTTAAAAATATATTTATACGAGAGATTTATTTCATAATTCAAAAGTATTTTTACCTATTGTTGCCAATTTTAAAACAGTGCAAATAATGTTCCCTGTCAATTAAAAAATTTATTTTCACGTGAATATTAAAAAGAGAAAGAAAACTTTGGTGCAAACTATGCTATATTTAAATACATTTAAAACGTTTAACACTTTTTTATAGTGTCGTTATAAAATTCAGGGAGGCATCGACATTGTTTACTTAGCTGTTTTATACAAGCTGATTTTCAAATGTTTAATTGATCTTACTTAATCAATCATGAAAACAGCCATTATCTGTCGCGATAGCAGTTGATTTGTTTTAATATTCCCCAATCAAAAGGAAATGAATCGTAATCCAATGACAGAAGATTGCCAATGGTCAGTTAATTATAAATCGCTCTTTCGTAAGCTTTTTAAAACAGCAAATTAGCACAATTTTAGCCTTTGAAATAGAAACAGGGGTTGGCGAGTGTAGCTTGCAGGGTCCCACTAGTCCCTTAAAAAAAAAGAAGATTTTCATTGACACTAGTTTGTTTTGTCAAACTACAGTCCTTTTTCACATCCTACTAAATTATGTTGAATGTGCCAATAACGTCGTCTTTATAAGAGTTTCCTTAAAATCAAATCTTTAATTAATTGTTATATTTGTTATTTTCTAACTGTATTTGTATTACATTATTCTAACAACACTGTTTAATTAATTTTACAGTCACATTTTTGTGGTAAACAGGACATCAAACGGGAATTTTCGAAGCAAATTGAAAAGATAAACTGATAAAAATTCTTAAAATTATGAAAGTCAGATATGTTTTTTAAAAATGGAAGAAATCATCATAAAGAAAAGGTTTAAGCATACAACATACAATAAGCCTGAAAAACGTACAACTTAGAGAGAAAACATACAATCTGACAATTCTATGGTACACTAGCCAATCACATTCACATAGAGAGAAAACGTACAATTTGGCAATCCTATAGTACAATAATCAATCAACAGGGTTCATACAGAGTTGGGAAGGAAAGATCCAAGGAGTACCGACAGAATCCAAGGAGTCCAAAAAATTTTAAGGACATGACATTTTTTTTTGTTGTTGTTGTTTTTATGTGCTGCATTGTTATGTGGTATGTGCGCGCACTTCAATTTTTAATGCCCAATTCGGAGAGAAAAATATTTCAAAAACAAATTTTACTCTACAAGAATCTAATTGTTAGTGCTGAAATTGCACAGTATTCATATTATATTGCTTACTGATTTCGCAAGTTTAAATACAAAATAGACAATCAACTTTTTTATGCAGTGACCAATGGTTGTATAAATAGAGATTAGTCAAACCCCAAACACTTATTATATATATTACATACATGATACATCTTAAAGAAAATTTTAAAAGGTAAAAAAAAAAGAATGCTAAACACAACATACAAGAAAAAATATAAAAAGTTTTGAATTTATTCTTTTAGAACAGCGGTAATCACTTTCTTTGAAAGTAAAACTTTGACGAAATTCGCATTTTTTTCGCGATCTTCTGATGAAATTCGCGTTTTTTTCCACGATGTTCTGGGGAAATTCGCGATTTTTTAATGGAATTCGCGTTTTATTTCGATCATTTGACCCTTTTTTTCGCGATCCTTTGACGAAATTCGCGTTTTTTCGCGATCTTTTGATGGAATTTGCATTGTATTTCGATGATTTGACTTTTTTTCGCGATCCTTTGACGCAATTTGCGAGTTTTTCGCGATCCTTTGGCGAAATTCGCGTGTTTTTCGCAACCCTTTGAGGAAATTTGCGCGTTTTTCGCGATCTTTTGTAGAAATTGGCGTGTTTTTCGCGATCTTTTGTGGAAATTGGCGTGTTTTTCGCGATTTTCTGGGGGAAATAGGCGTTTTTTTCGCGATCCTTTGACGAAATTCGCGTTTTTTTCGCGATCCTTTGACGAAATTCGCGTTTTTTCGCGATTTTCTGGGGAAAATTTGCATTTTTTCGCGATCTTTCAATGGAATTCGCGTTTTATATTGATCGTAACGGATTTTTTTTCCACGATCTTTTGAAGGAAACCGCGTATTTTTCGCGATCCTTTGACGAAATTTGTGTATGTTCCATGATCCTTTGAGGAAATTCGCGTGTTTTTCGCGATCTTTTGAGGAAATTCGCGCGTTTTTGTGATCTTTTGAGGAAATCCGCTTTTTTCTCGATCTTTTAACGAAATTCGCGTTTTTTTTTCGTGATACTTTGAGAAAATTCGCGTTTTTTCGCTGTCTTTTAAGAAATTTGAGTCTTTTTCGCGATCTTTTGAAGAAATTAGAGTTTTTCCACGATCCTTTCAAGTTTTTCCACGATCTGATGGAGAAATTCGCGTTTTTTCACGATCCTTTGACAAAATTTAAGAATTTTTTCTGCGATCGATTGACGAAATTTGACGGTATTTTTTGGAACATATTTGCATTAAGCGCGATTTTTCCAAGATTCTTGGCTAAATGCCAAACATCGATAACATTTAAAATAAAGGTTGGTTAACAGTGTCGAAAAACGGACGACTTTACGTACATAATAATTGAAAACGGACCAAGTGGGAGCCCTGCTATTAAGATTATCCTAACCAATCAATGCTGTGCTTCAGATGAGTGACGTGCATAAAGGATTTACCGTGCATTTTACAATCACGATTTTTTTCCTCGGCAGCAATATCACTTGCGTCCGAAGCCGCAATATAATTTAAGGAGTTTCTAAGGAGTGGCTTGCTTATCTAAGTAGTTCTAAGTACTACTTGGGAATGTTTTCATTTCTAAGGAGTTTCCAAGGAGTCTAAGGAGTCTGTGCGAACCCTGAATCAAATTCACGTATCTCATTCAGATTTATAATACAGGAAATCTGCTGTCAAGAACACTTTCGACTACACAGACGAGTAAACTTGTCCATGGCAGTGAATAGGTTAAACAAAAAAAATAAATTTCTCTGCAGAGAGAAAAGTTTCAAATTCAATAAACACGTTCGCTACTGGGTTAAAATTAATGCACTCCAACTATTGATGCACCACATTTGATAGAACCCTGGAGTGAACTGTGCATGGGCGAAAATGGCTAGTCCATGTTGAAAATGGGGAAGTCCGTACCATCTTGGAATGAGAGTATGTTTATTAAATATCACAGATATGTCGAATTTTTTTGGCGAATACATTTTTATTTCTGTCATTGAATTATATGTTTTAAAATAATATATTGTAATCCTATCATTTTAAAATAAGTTATAAAAAGACAAATACAGTAAAAGAGACGGTTTAAAAATATGGTTATAAAACTAAACATAACGTTTTTTCCTCACAATATATAATAATAAATATAAAGTGTGAAACTTAATCTTTTTAGAATGGCAACATAAACATTTTAAGAATTGGTAAATTAAATTTTTGAAATAAATTATCTAAAAATATATTTATTAATAGTAATAATAATAAATGAATCATATTTATTTTTGCAAATAACTTAGAACAATCTGACAATTACTTTCATTGGATAATTTTATTAAATGGATTTTAGATAATTGTGAATCACTGGATCCAGATAATAAATCTGAATCATCATCAATTTCATAAAGATGTTCTTCGAGAGGTTCACACATTTCTTAAATTATACCATCCCTTTCCCAATACATAGTTTCTAATGAAGCAACATGAGAACAGTATTTTTTCCAATGTTCAATAGTGACACTTTTAATGGCTTCATGTGAATATGTTAATAATTATGACATGAAAATATCTCCTGTCACATTGTGCTTCCTGAGAAAATTCTTGATTTTTGCCCAAACACATTCTGTTGCCTTAATGTCAACAATGATAAGGTGGCATTCTCATTGCTGTAAATCCATTTTGTTGGAACATAGAGTCAAACTTATTTTGTGCAAGGCTGATTTATTTTAACTAATTCCAATAATTCAATTTTTCACAAATCATTTGAATATGGAATATTATTAGGGGAAACCCAATCCATTATTTCACCTTTTCTATTTGATGAGTTTGGCACTTTATTTAGCTGGATTGAATGGTAAGGAGCATTATGAATTATTATCACAGCATTTTTAGGAAGGTTTGGAATCGGCTTTTCTGCAGCCCATTTTTCAAAAATCCTGGAATTCATTTGTCTGTGATAACCTAGACTTGAAAAGCTGACTTTATATAATAAATTGGAATGCGGTATAAATCCCATAGCCCCTCCAGCACACAAAACTATAATTCGTCTTGATGCATTTCCACTTTCAATGACACAAAATACATCACTTGTTTGTATAACACTTAACAAAAGTTAAGTTGCTATTGATGCATGTTTTATCTAAATACACAATCGGCTTGTTCTGTTCTCTATCATTTTATACATTTTAAGAATTGTGTTTGAGCCAAAACTACGTCCCTCTGTTCCATTAGATGTTGTCTCTTATTCCAAGATTTCTTAAAACTTAATCATATTTCGTGCAGAACCTTTCTCAAAGTTTCCGTTTGACACAAATTTTTTTTTTCTTTTAAATACTGGAATCAGTTTAGGAATTGTAGGGACTATTTTATTAGCAGCATAAAATTCATGAATTGTTCATCAAATTACATCACAATCAAAATTATCTAAAGCAATGTTTTCAATGGTATTCCTTTTCTGCTGTTTCTTGGGTGATATAAACTTTGGAGTCCCTTTGATTCTTTTTGTTGAATTTTTTAATGCTGGATTACGGTGCGGTAGTTATTTCACTCGTATGTTTTATGGACTGTGAAACAGGAACAATAATTCTTCCTTATTGCAAATTGAATTACATTATGCAAAATAAGTTCGCAATCACTTTGGAAGTGCCTAATCCGAGAACTAGTAGAAAGTGCATGATCCATTTAATTAAAAAAAAAAAAAAAAAAAAATTACTCAGAACAGAAAACAGTCAACAACATTGAACACTGTTCCCATATAATCCTGGATACAGAGCGGAAATCTCTGCCTCTTTCTCCAAAGATAATCTCCCTACAGTGTGAATGGAATCGGCTTGGCATTCTGCAAACCGGAGCTCCCAGAAGCATGGTTAAACAGTATGTTCCATCAGATTCTCATGTTTACACTCAGAGGACGCATAGGTGGCATCAGTGGAATGTCAAATGAGGGACCAAACAATCCCACATATGCGTCCTTGGCAGCGAACATGTTAATAGTTAATAACTGGAAGGAAATTTAAATCACATTTGGGTAACACATCCAGAGGGTTTATAGATTGATTTTTCTTTACCTGTTTGCTACACCACAATATGTACTCAATTTCTAATTGAGTTCATGAAAACAGACTCATAAATTTTTTTTTTGTTACTAAGTTCCTCAATGTTTGTTTGATTTAATTTGACAGGAAGTATAAGATCCAAACTTAATATGTTTGCAGGCAATTTCCATAATTTCAGGAGGGATAGGGAATTAGTCTTTGCACATTACTCAATTCAACAATATCTACATTATAAAATACAGGCGTGTCCTGCTCATTAATAATGCTAAGCTAAAAAGTAAGACTATATGTTATGATATCACTCACCTGCAAGAAAAGGGACACAATGCGAAAAAAGTAAATTTCACAGGAGAGGCAACAGAAGATTCACCTTTTTTTTACTGTAACATGAAATTATAGCACTTACCTCTGCATACATCTGTGGAAGTGCACATAAAAACACACAAAATCTTTAAGAATCTAGACGTAAAAGAGATAGGGAGGATTCAGTAAATTTATCTCCCTCACATTCATAAATGCAAACCCCCTTTTGAATGGTGACCCTTTTTTTTTTGTGGCACAATTTGTCCAATTCCAGGCGTCTCTCAAAACAGTACATTCAAAAATGTGTATTTAGCTTAATAATAATAACTTTAATCATATGTATTAAAACTATTATGTGTTCTAATTTTAATCATATATATTATTTATGTTGTCAACAACCCTTTTTCGCAACTAATATGTAGTGTACAACGATAAAGGAGATATCACTGGATAGGGTTTTTTACCCACATAGACATCGTATGTTGAATTTAACTAATATGTAGCATACAATAATAAATGAAGTATCACTGTATATGATTTTTCGCCCACATCTGACATCGTATATTGAAACTAATATGTAGTGTACAATGATGAATGAGGTATCATATTTTTATTAAAAGACTGTGTTTGTGATGAGGACATCAACACATAGTTCTCATCATCTCTTATATATTTAAACACAATATCATGTCATTTCACCTATTTAAATTTCTGTTCACACATCCATATAACTCATAGTATAAGTATCATAATAAACCTAAATTATATCTTTATTTAGAATAAACCAAACAGTTACTTACTTATATCATACTAAATGTATCCTCAAATAGTTCCTTTCTAACTTATTTTGAGTTCACTCACTTCCAGAACATTGTATCACCATTTTCCTTTTCTGCACTTAACTTCCTCCAAGCAACACCCACCAAAACAAGCCGCATGCTAGGGTTGCCATATTGTATGTTTTTCTCATAAGCTGTACGGTTTTTAGAGATTTTTAGGCATTTCGTACGTTGTACATTTAAATTGTCCCGTGCGATGATTTCTTCCTCTTTTTTAACCATATCTGACTTTTAATAATTTCAATATATTAAAAGTCAATCATCAAAGAGTATAATCAAAGAATTTTTTTCTTTTTCAATTTGCTTAAAACAAGTAGTCTTTTTGCAAAAAAAAAAATTACACGTATGCACATCAAATGTAAAAACAGCTTGTTTCCAATCAGGATGACAAAAATCTTCAAAAAGTTATGTCATATTAAGAACACATATGGGAACCCTTGGAGCTAGCGGCTTGCCATAGCATGCATCGCTGATAGATTTATCAGGATTTTTTTAAATCCTTTTTTTCTGTATTAAATTATTTGTATGTTATTTTTATCATATTAAATTATGTGTACTAAATTCACACTGTAAAATAAATATGCAATTAATTTAAATTAATACCTAAAATTAATGTGGCAACAGTTTTTATATAAAAATGTATTTACCTTAGATACAGAATTTGTTTTTATTTTATTGTCAAAATTTTTTATAGCTAAAATACACTTTAATGATGATATGAACTAAGATTACTGACTTTTATTTAATTCTCTCATTTGAACTTGACATTATTATAGGCTATAAGTATCTACATTACAAAATTTTTAATTTTGCATATCTCTATCTTATGTTTTAATATTTTGTTTGATTTTTTTATTTCCCTTTATCCCTTTATTCATTTATTTTGTAGGGTGCCAGTTACTAAAATTTTCATGATCATCATTGAATTTTAAGATGTTTTGAATTATCTTTGTATATACAATAAACTTTTTATTCATAATGGGATATATGACTGCGAAATTAGTTAAACAATGTTGATAGAATAGTCCAATAAAAATACTGCTAAAAAATGGTTAAATACATTAATTAATACCTTCTTTTAAACACAATTTTACCAAAAAGATTACTGGCACATTCAACATAGTTTAGTAGGGTATGAAAAATGACGGTAGTGCAATGAAAATCTTCCTTTTTTTCTGAAATAAATCTGGTAATCCTAGCACACTGAGCTAATGATCTATTTCCCTTTAGATAGCGACTTAGTATTTTCAGTGAATTGAATCGATCTTCATCGATTCAATGTTTGCATCAATGAAATTGATCGCTGAATGGATCGCATGATGGACGTTTTCCACACGTGTCGATCAAAGATTGTAAAAATACTTCGCCAATAGCTCAAATAGACACACTTCTTATTCTCCTCTTATAGGAAAAAACTTCTCAAGTAAACTTGGACGTTGGTTATGGCTGCGTTCATGAATTCCTTAGTTATAATGAGTTGTGTGAGTGTTTTTTGTTTGTTTGAGTTTAGTCATACTTTGTGAATCTTCAAATGTTTTTAAAGTATCAACAAATTTCTGATTTTATCTACTGCTATTACCATCTTGCTGCTATCTTCGTATATTGTAAGTCAACTTTATTTATCTTCATGTCATCTTATTATTGTGAATCATTAATGTGCTATCCTCTGAAATCTGCATGAATAAACGTTGTGAGTGTGAAAACCAAATATCGCATCCTGACTTTTTCTTCAAAGACTGAGTTTATTTTTCTTCTGCAATATTTTTATTTGAATGAACTTTATTTACAACTTCCTGCATTCTTTAAACAGGAATTCTTTAAAGACATACTTACGCAAAAGTAGCAAACTCTAATTTTCAGTTTGAAATTTCATTTAAATTAAAAATTGGGGATATGCGAGGATAACTGAGCTTTGGTTTATTATAAACCATTAGCAAAAATATTAGTTTACATCAAAATAAGAATCAACCACAGATTCAAAACAGTTTCTAGGTATTTAAATTAACCCTTAACTGCTGTTAGCAGTCTCACAGATCACTGCTTTTTTTATTTGTCACAGTTTAATTTTTAGTCTTACAGATAAAGTGAAATTTTGTTTCTTTTAAAGCTCTAGTACTACTGCTAAGGACTTCTGAATAGGGGGATTTTAATTATAACAATCCTGTACATAAAGTTTAGAACAGAAACAGTATTTTATGAGTTAATGTAGTCTTTTACTCATCGTACGATCAAGCAATCTCGGAGTAACTATGTAACATTATATGTCAGTGTAGTTAATTCAGCATTAGTTGCAATCAGGCGTAATCTATTTAGGAGATATACAAAATGCTGCATTAGCCAGTTCAAGGGCAACTGCTGCAGGTGAAAAATAAGGTAAATTTAAGAACAGTTGGTAGGAGGATGGAAGAGTCCCAATTCAAGATATAATGCACAGATCATAAAAACTATTGAATACAAACAGAAATTATTGTTTTAACTCAAGAAGTGACATTTTTCTTGTCTCATGCAACATGTTACACTAGTGAAGATTTTTAAATTCACTGCTTTCACATTATTCACAAGGAATGTCTCGCTAAAATGCATTCTGAAAAACTATAAAAAATAATATTGAAGAATCTGTGTATACACTAAAAGATCAATCAAATGTAGTGATGGAACCTCGATAGATTTTTTAGGATAAAATGAAAAACTAATTTTTACTGCCAAAGCTAATGCTCTGTACAATTTGGTAAATATTATGTTGCTGCGATTTATGAGAAAAAATAAGTGACTGCTTGTGATTGTAATGATTTCAATTTCAACACTGCTTTTAAATAAGTCAAGTGAATTTTGCAATTAAAACGAACTGGTAATATAATTTATGTAAATTTAAATTAAAAAAAAAAAGTTAAGATGGCCTTTTGATCTGAATTATTAAAACTTTTTTTTTTCACCAGGGTTCATATTTGGACATATCAGAATAAATAAATACAATATCTTCTGCAAGTTATTCAAAGAATATTCTCTGAATAACTTGCAGACTATATTGTAAATGTATTTAACAGAAAAACATCAATACTATACATTATCTGTTTTTTCTAGATATATATTATGCAGGAAAAAATTCAGATTCATGAATTTGCAAAACAAAACAAATTAATTCTATATTATGAATTAAAACAATGAGAAAATTCCGAGCATGTTATAATGTATACCAACGCAAAACTGAAGAAGTTGTTGATGGGTTGGTTGGTCGAAAATGCCAAATATTTCTATCACTTTTTTACAGATCTTAATCTGTGCTGTATATTTATTAACTTGCGTACTAACACTCAAATGAAAGTACTTGTAATTACATCCATTTGTAATGATCAATATCAATGTAATGCAATTGCAACAGGGCAATCAGTCACCAAATAATGAAGTTTTCACAGATTATTCCATCATTTTCAAGATTTTTAAACTAAGACATTAATGTTCGTGTTTCATCACTTTGCATTTTCTGTGGTAGAAAAAATGAAACATAGTGTGCTACAGGGATTTTCCAGATACTTATATTTATAACACCTTTCCTGTAGTAAGAGGCACTTATGACAGGACTATTAGAGGAATAATATGCAAAATGAATTTTTTTGAGCTGTGTCATTTTTCTTGTGGGTGAGCGATATGTACTATTGCTTTTTCTGTGCTTGCATATATCTTTGCTTCTAAATACCATATAATTTCAATCTTCACTTATAGAAACAAAAGTTTACTTTCAAATAAAGCTTGTTTGAAAACTGCAACTTAATTTTCTGGTTTTTGACGATATTTTAAATAACTTTCAAGTGTGTAATTTTTTAATCTATCAACACATAACATAATAATAAATATTTATTTGCTACAGTAAGATTAACAGTAATAGAAATATGCAAAAGAAAGGAGTAAAGAGACAAGAGTTTAATTAGCAATTGATTGCCCAAGCTGGCTGCATCTTCTGATATTTTTAATGCGTATAATAGCTTGATAAAATTATAACCAGCTACATTACAAAATACAATTGTTAATGTAACAGTCAAGCAAAAGTCTTAAAAATGTTTTGCATGTAAGACAGTTATGTTATAGTAATTATTTACAAGTGAACAGGAAAAAAAAAAAAATTGTTCCCTTTTCAATGCTAGTCATATACTGCAGCAAAATGAACTCATAGATGGCAGAGGATTATTATTATTATTAATAGTAATAGTAATTATTATTATTACTGATATTATTTTCTGAAGGAATAGAGAAAACAAAGGAGAGGCAAAATTTTCTAGTTGAAAAATATAAATTATTTACTTAGCACTAAAATATAACTTATAAACCAGTTAGATAAATTACTTTTTTTCCTTATAGCTATATTATTAAAATTCTTAATCTTTTCTGCTTGGCAGAAAGCTTAAAAATTAATTAGTTAATACAAACCTTCCATTAATCCAGATTGAAATTTCAAATTTTTATTCAAGCATTCATATGAACATACCTGATAAATACAAAAATTATTTAACAAAGAAAATTAAGATATTTTATGAATTTATAGGTTAAAGAAAAATCTAATTTACAACTTGATAATCTGATTCATAAATGAGTAAACACTGAGCAAAATTAATAAGTAATTTATGCATAGTTAAAAAACAGTTACCGAATAGCTATGAATGCTATGATTTTCAATCTCATTTTGCAAGTATAATTATTAATATGTATATAAATACAGTACAGAAAATGTAAACTTGATATTATTAAAATAGTTTTAATTTTTTCAAATTGACTGAAACATTGTTAAATATATAAACTTAAAAGAAAAAACTACATACAATGGATTTACATGTTGATCAAGAAAATGACATTAATTCCCATTAATGAATGTCTTTACTTCATTGGGAAAGAAAAGATCAATCAATTAAGTACATGATTTTTTTTTTACTAAGCTATTTTTGATAAAGAATTTGTAAGCTGATTTTTTAATAGTTATGTTATTCAGAAAGTTTATAAGAAATAAACAAAAGTTATTTCCCAATAAATAATAAAAAATATACATAAAATGTATCAATTTAGAAAAAAATAATAATAAAGAGGAAAAAGAGATACAATAAGACTTCAAAAAAACAAAATGCACACGCGTGTGTGTGTGTGTGTACAACCGGCATGATACTGAGATTACAGAATGTTTCAAAATTATGTGAATTTATTACATTTTACATATTTGATTCATAAACTAGCTGACCTGCCTGGCCTTGTCTGGGCCCGTGATAATAACTATGGTTTAATTAATTATTGTTGAACTTAATGTAGAGAAACTAATCAAATTGACTGTGAAATTCAATGATTGTTTTGGCCGTAGGTTTGTTAGAGAAAAGATAGTGGGTTGCGTTTCCTAAAATCTAAGACAATAACTGCAGTTCGTTTCCTGAGTAATACTAAGAAGTAAGCTGATTGAAGAAAAAAAATAAATCCATGAAACTTTTTTATTAAATGCCAAGACAGTAACATCGGGAGATGATCCCCTTACACCAGCAAAAGCTTTGACTTTTACACTTCTAAGGTTAATAGAGAAGTCCATACCTCATATATCGTATCGAGCCACCAATACGCAACACACACACACAAAAAAAATGTTAGCCTTGCCAAATATAAAATTCAAAATATCAGGACATTAGTTTGATGATAGTTAATGAAGTAAAATTTTTCAAAATGATTAAATGAAAATGAGCATTAAATCTTACAAGTTATTTATTTAAACTTGCGCCAGATTATAATTTTATCTGCCATAAGTCAATGTATTACAGTCGAACCTCGTTAACATGAAACCGCTTAACGCGAAATTTCACTTAACACAAAATAATACTGAGGCCCTGTCAGATGAGTCTGAAAACCAATGTAAATTAATTCGTTTAACACGAAATAGAATTTCGCAAAATCCCGCTTAAGGCAAATATTTTTTTTGCTCGAAAATCAAAGCCTTCTTTCTTAAGCGAAGTTTTCAATATTTCAAACTTACATGTCACATCTTATTTACTAAAAATGGAATTTTTCTTACTGTTTGAAAATGACAAAGAGGAAAAGGGTTTCAAAAAATGGTGAAATATTTGGCTAATCTCTGCTTTTCTTTATCCTCTGATATTCTGCATCCCCCCCCCCCCTTCACTTAAGTTGCATTTATTCACATCCTGAACAAGTATGCCTGAGATGGGAATCAATCATATGTCTTCCTATTCTTTTCAAATTACATTTTGTGGTCATCGACAAAAGAAAGGAGAGAAAAGGAGAGGTGAACAAAAGAAAGGGGTGGTGTCCAAACTGTCAGGGGCTCCTGCTCTTGACTTCTGATCTTTAGAAATCATATATGTTAGCTATCTGTTTGGTCCTTTATGCGGACATATTTCCTCTCTGAGCTACAGATTGGCCACAATGAATGTTTGGGTGAAGGAGTTTCTTTTTTTAATGTGACTGTTCCATTAATTGTTTGACTCTCTTGATAGTGACATAAACCATAAACAGTGTTTCCGAAATCCCTTATCTTCGAGTGAAAGAAGTGACAATCCTTACTTCTATACCTGACTACTGAAACTGTTCGCAGTTGCTCTGTAGAATTCTTTGAAAGATGAGTCAAAAACAGCAAGCTGTATCTTGAGAAACAAAGTAAAAGATTTTAAATGAAGTCAGCGATAAAGTGCTGAAAAAAATCAGAAATTGCGGCAAAGTATGGAATACCCAATAGCACACTCTCTACAACTTTAAAGAATCATGAAAAGATTGAAGCGGCTTATGCTGTCAGTCAATTCGAACCAGCAAGAAAACGGATGCGCACAGGAAAAAATAAAGAAATTGAAATTGCTCTCTTACGGTGGATAAAAGAAGCAAGAAGCCAGAACATTGTTTTAACTGGTGCAGTTGTGCAAGAGAAAGCAAAGGCTTTTGCTGATGCTCTCGGTTACAACGATTTCACATGTTCTAACGGACAGCTGACAAGATTTAAAGAGCGTCATAAAATTGTCTGCAAAAAGATATGTGGAGAAGAATCTGCCGTAGATGAGAATTCTATACAGTCTTTTTTATTAGGAAAGTGGTTAGACGTTAAAAAAATATATGCACCCCGTGACATTTTTAACGCTGATGAAACGGTTCTTTTTTTCAAAGCACAACCCTCACAAACACTTACTTTAAAAGGGAAAAAATGTACTGGAGGAAAATTCAGCAAAGAAAGAAGTATGATTATGGTCGACTGCAACATGGACGGAAGTGAAAAATTACCATTGCTCGTGATCGGTAAGTCAGCAAAACCACGTTGTTTCAAAAAAGTTAAAACTTTGCCAGTTTGCTACGCTTACAGCAAAAATGCATGGATAAACAATGTTATTTTTATGAAATGGTTACTTGATCTGGACTTTAAATTCTACCGAGAAAAGAGAAAAATCTGCTTATTGCTGGACAATTGCAGGGCTCATAAAGATGTTACAGTATTAAAAGCAATTGAATGTGTCTTTCTTCCTCCGAACACTGCAGCAAAACTTCAGCCTTGTGACCAAGGAATTATCCAATGCTTAAAAGTGCAGTACAGAAAAAGAATTGTTCATAAAAGGGTTAACGGAATTTTCTGTGAATTTACTAGAAGCTATAACTTATCTAAGAAGTGCCTGGAACAGTATCACTACTGGAACTGTGAAAAATTGTTTCCGACACGCGGGATTTACGCATGAGATAAATGAAGAAACAAATGAAACAGAATCTGAAATGACGACTGATTTAATAGAAGAAGCCAAAAAACGAAGAATTATTTTGCAGACATTGTTTGTCGAGTATATTTGCATAGATGAAGATGTGCTGATTTCGGATATGACGACAAACGAAGAAATAATTGCTTCATTAACTAAAAAAAAGGTGACAACATCGACATCTGAGACGAGGATGAAGAATTCGACACAGAACTGAAAAGTTCAGTGTCATTAAATGAAGATACCGCAGCATTAAAAACTGTACAACGTTTCCTTATGGAACAAGAGAATGCTTCCCGAGCTTTGGGCAAATTAGATGAGGTCCATACGTTTCTAGAACAAAGCAGTCTACAAAAATTGAAACAAAAGTCAATAACGGGCTTTTAAAAAAAATTATTAGCAGGTAAATAAACTTATTATTGCCTAAAATGACGACCAATTTGTTTTATTTCTTAATTAAAATTTCTATTTCTTATTAATTTATGATTTTAGCAGGGATCAGGGTTCGTTGATATATATCGATGGACATATATCATGATATATATCCTGATATATATCCGATATTTATTTTTAAAATATCAAGATTTTTGATATTTTCAAATTCTTGATATTTATTTTAAAACTATCAAGATGTTTGATATTTTGTACATTTTATATTTATTTTCAAAATATCACTGAGAAAGATATTTTTTATATTTTTTTACATTCAAGGAAAGTGTAAATGAAATTTCTACCTGTTATTGACTATGCCATTCTGTAGGTGTAGATAATGAACTTTTGCCTCTGGCAATGACTTTTTTAGGAAAAGAAAAGAAATCTTTTCCAAACTTTATGTTTGAAACTTTTATTTTTAAATGTAGAACTAATAATTATGTGAGACAGTTTATTCAGAACAGCCATTGAAAGATAAAATGTAATTTAAATAATCATTTATATACAGCCAGGGTTCGTTGATATATATCAGTGGATATATATTATGATATATAACAAATATTTATTTTCAAAATATCAAGATTTTTGATATTTATTTTCAAAATATGAATGTGTGCAAGATATTTTTGGTATTTTCAGTCGTAGTTTGTAATATTTCAGTGTAAATTAAATAAATTTTCAACTGTTATTGACTGTGTGAATCTGATAAAGAACTTTTGTCTCTTTTGGATGTGACTTTTTTAGCCAAAAAAGAAAACAAATATATTTTTCAAGCTTTGGATTTGAAGCTTTTATTTTTAAATGTTGAACTAATAGTTATGTGGGACATAATTAATTGAGAACCACCATCAAAAGATAAACTGACTAATTTAAATAAGCAGTTATATACAGCTTCATTAGAAAATAATCTTTTCTCAAGTTTTGATTCAGTTGAGTTTAAACTACAACATGTTAGGCAATACGAAATAAGACATTTTATACTTACATTTATGTTAAAATTTTTTAATTAAAAAAACTTTTTGTATCTGTTTTAAAAATATCTGATTTTTTTATACTTGATCTTGATACTAAATCATATACTTAATTTTTTTATAAGTGTATAAAGCGAATTGTTATTGTTTTCAATTAGTTCATCTTCAAATACCATATATATACTCGCGTATAAGTCGACCCCCTAACTTTCAAATGAAAATTCTGGAAAAAATCCAAAACCCGTGTATAAGTCGACCCTCTAACTTTTTACTTCAATTTTGCACAAAATAAAACCAAAGATTTCACTTGCCAATGCGAAAAGGTAGTAAGTAAACAAAAATAAATCATTTAAAAATTTTTAAATGATAAATTATTATTATTTGTATATTTTATATATTATTTTTTTATTCCTACACATAAAAATCCATAATTTTGCAATATTCGAAGCTTTTGTTTTTGCTTTTTTAACAGACTCGCGTATAAGTCAACCCCCCCAAACTTGCTTACCAAAAATTGTCAGAAATTCCTCGACTTATATGCGAATATATATGGTACATTTTTAGAATATTGTTTGATTAAGTTTTCATGTTAAGTGCAATATATTTTAGTTTCTAACCTATATTATGCTCGAAAACATTTATTATCAGCGGTAAGTTGGCTGCTTCGAAAATATCGGATATATATCAAAAATATCTGATACATATCAAAATATCGGATACATATCAAAATATCGGATACATATCAAAATATCGGATACATATCAAAATATCGGATATTTTTGATATTTTCGAAAATATCATGATATTTACGAACCCTGGCAGGGATATATTTGTAAGCTCATTTATTTAGTTTTTTTATCTAATATAGATGGCACCACTATTTTGACAGTTAACACGAAATCCCGGATAACACGAAAAAATTTCGCAGCCCCTCAATTTCGTGTTAACGAGGTTCGACTGTATTATTTTGTTTATATCTACTGACAGATGCTAAATTTATCTTAAACATTATATAAAGATTAGTGAAATGCAAGGCCCAATTAAATTACTAAGGAAAGTACTTTACCTAAAATAAAAATAAAGATTTATTTTACACAGGAAATAAATATTATTATGATTACATCTGTATCATCAATAACCATCAATTGTAGCAAGATATATTCAACTTTATTTAAAAAGAGAGCTTTTTTTTAGATGAGATAAAAATCAAGTTATATTAATCAGTAAATGAATAGATTTTAATATTTATGAGAACCCAAATAAATTAACAGAAAGTAATTTAGGAACAAACATGGTTTTGAGTATATTAAATTATCAATATATGATTCTACATCATAATAACATTAAATTTATATGATTTTTACAGCTGGGCAATATCAGAATTTAATATCACAATATATCAACCAGTTAATATTGATATTTGTGATATATTGTGATAACTACCATAAAATGTGTGGGAATTAAAAAAAATCGTATTTTGAAAGATAATTGGTAGGAAGCAGCAATTTAAGTATAAATAGTTGTAGAAAGCAAAGTATCAATTGTTTTATACCTATTTGCTCACACAGTATCCTTTAAATAAATAAATATATCTATATATATAAAATAAGAGATGTCTGTCTGCCTGCCTGACCGCGGAAAGCTCCAAAATTATAACACTTAGCCCTCTGAAATTTTTGTCATGTGTAGATGCTATTACCGGAAAGTGCACTTCACCGCCGGATTTTAAAATTTCAATTTAGATATTTAAAAAAAAATTAAAACGTTATGTGTTAGAGGCTATTTACAGCTCTAAGCCAATCTGCTGCAATAAAACGTTATGGGTTACAGGCTATTTACAGCTCTAAGCCAATCCGCGGCAAAGAAGAAACCAGCCAATGAGAGCAGGTGGTAAATATGAGATACAGCGGCTGCATTTCCTAGCCTAACTGTAGCGGGAAATTGCACTGTTTATTTCCCATGCTTTATATCTTATTGACATTATTTTATAACGTTTTTTATATTGTTTATAAGAAACGATATAATACAATTCACGTAAGTTACTTTAAATTGTATTCATTCTTCGTATTAATATCTATTTACATACGCGTAGTCGCCCAAGAATGAAATAGTATAATGTTTCTTGAACTTCCTGGGACCTTAAAGTAATTATTTTTTTTTTCAAATTTGCTGATTTTTTTTTTCAAATTTGCTGAATCAACGCTTCACTGAATGTTTTCATTTCTTAGTAAAAATAGAACTGTACATTTTATAGTAAAGTGTAAGATGAAAACTGTACTTTCTATGAAATGGAAACATTCAGTGAATAATTTCCATTCTCGGGTGATTAAGAGATGTATGTTGTCATCACCCAAGAATAGGAATAAAACAAATATTTCTTTTCAGGGGAAATGAATGAAGTTATTTGGGTTTTTCTTTTATCTTTTTTTTCCACTTCCCCATGTATTATGAGTTTCATAACAAATCCCAATGAAAACATATTTTTTATACTTTACTGAGTGTTTTCATTTCTTATCAAAGTCATGATATGTAACAAGCACAGGGATCTGTTTAGGAAAAATTGGGTTCTTTAAAGGACCCCTCACAAAATTTTTCATTTCAAAACAGGACCCCTCACAACATTTTTCATGTCAAAACTGGACCCTTCACAACATTTTTTATGTCAAAACTGGACCCTGCACAATTTTTCAAATCAAAGCAGGACCCTTCACAAAACTGTCATAAAAGTAGGCTTTTTACAAACATTTTCACCTGAAAACTAAACTTTTCACATTAAAAACATATAAACAGGAGCCTGATAAACGATAAATTTTAATTCACAAAATTAGGACTAGATATTTCTTAAAAGTAAAAAAGCTGTTCATAATTTCACAAAAACAGGAACCTGAGAAAAAAGTCTGGACAGACTCCTGAAGCGGGGAAATTGTAGAAGTTTTTAGTTGTCCAAGAATGCAGAGTTTCATATGAAATGAAAACATTCAGTAATTAATAATTAAAGTCATTATTTCCATTCTTGGGTGATTAAACATTTTCTTAATTGAAATATCAAACTCATTATATATATAGTAGGTATATAAAAAAAGGGGGGGCTAGAAATCACATTAGTTTTAGTATTTTTAAAGACTATTACTTTGTATTCTTTGTAATTATTTTTTTGTTGGGGTTTTTGGGCGATGTTATTCACTTCATAGGAAGAAAAAGCTCTGCAAATCATCATTATTTACTTAATGTTTTACTTATAAAACTCAATATGTGAAAAAAAACGGGGATTTTTTTTTTTTTTTTTTACCTCATAAAACTTTAAATTGTTTTTATGAAAACATACATCTTACTCTTCACTGAATGTTTTTATTTCTTAGAAAAAATAGAACTGTACATTTTATAGTAAAGTGTAAGATGTAAACTTTACTTTCTATATAATGGAAACATTCAGTAACTAATTTCCATTCTTGGGCAATCAGGGGTGAGTCTTCCACATTTTTTGAAAATTTAAAGCATTCGGTTACGAAAATTAAAAAAAAATTGGTCATTAGTCCGAAAATTCGGACAGAAAAAATTCCAACAAATAGTCGCCGAAAAAAATCAATTTTGTCAATCGTTCGCAGAAGAAAATTGCTAATTTCTTCAAAAGATCACGGAAAAAACGTGAAATTTGTCAAAAGATTTCCAAAAAAAAACACGCATTTCGTCAAAAGATCGCTGACAAATGCGAATTTCGTCAATGGATCGTGGGAAAAATGCAAATTTTGTGAAAGAATCACAGACAAAACGAGAATTTCATAAAAGGATCGCTGAAAAATGCAAATTTCGTTAAAAAATTGCCAAATAAACTTGCATTTCATCAATGGATCACAGAAAAATGCTCATTTCGTCAAAGAATTGGGGGGAAACAACGTGAATTCTGTCAAAGGATCACGGAAAAATGCAAATTTGGTCGTAGGATTGCAAATAAAACACAGATTTCTTCAAAGGAACTCGAAAAAATGTTTTTTTTGTCAAAGAATTGTGAAAGAAACACAAATTTCAGCAAAGTATTGCGAAATAAAATGCAACTTTCGTCAAAGAATCGCAGAAAAAACGAGAAATTCATCAAAGGATCGCTGAAAAATGCGATTTTTGTCAAAACAATGCCCAATAAATGTGCATTTCGTCAATGGGTCGCAGAAAAAGGCTCATTTTGTCAAAGAATTCGGGGGGGGGGGGGGGGAGAACGGGAATTCTGTAAAGGATCATGGAAAAACGCAAATTTCGTTGTAGGATTGCGAATAAAATGCAAATTTCTTCAAAGGAATTATTTTTAAAGACTATTACTTTGTAATTTTTTTTCTGTTGGGGGGTTTTGGGGTGATGTTATTCACTTCATAGGAAGAAACAGTTCCGCAAATCATCAATATTTACTTAATGTTTTACTTATGAAATTCAATCTGTGAGAAAATGGATAATTTTTTTTTTATCTCATACTTAAATTGTTTTGAGGAAAACATACATGTTACACTTCGGTGAATGTTTTCATTTCTTAGCAAAAATAGAACTGTACATTTTATAGCAAAGTGTAAGATGAAAACTTTACTTTCTATGAAATGGAAACATTCAGTAAATAATTTCCGTTCTTGAGCGATTACAAGATGTATGTTGTCATCGCCCAAGAATAGGGAAAAAACAACTATCTCTTTTCAGGGGAAATGAATGAAGTTATTTCAGTTTTTCTTTTGTTTATCTTTTTTTTCAACTTCCTCATATATTATGAGTTTCATAACAAATCAAAATGAAAACATAATTTACTCATTATATATAAAGTATATAAAAAAAAAGGAGGGCTAGAAATCACATTAGTTTTAGTATTTTTAAAGACTATTACTTTGTATTCTTTGTAATTATTTTTTTGTTGGCGTTTTTGGGCGATGTTATTCACTTCATAGGAAGAAACAGCTCTGCAAATCATCATTATTTACTTAATGTTTTACTTATGAAACTCAATATGTGAAAAAACGGGGATTTTTTTTTTTTTTAACCTTATAAAACCTTAGATTGTTTTGATGAAAACATACATCTTACGCTTCACTGAATGTTTTCATAGCAAAAATAGAACTGTACATTTTATAGTAAAATGTAAGATGTAAACTTTACTTTCTATAAAATGGAAACATTCATTAACTAATTTTCATTCTTGGGCAATCAGGGGTGAGTCTTTCAAATTTTTCGAAAATTTAAGGCATTCGGTTCTGAAAAAAAAAAAAAAAAAAAAAAATCTGTCATCCATTTTATAGTAAAATGTAAGATGTAAACTTTACTTTCTATAAAATGGAAACATTCAGTAACTAATTTCCATTCTTGGGCAAACAGGGGTGAGACTTTCAAATTTTTCGAAAATTTAAGGCATTCGGTTCTGAAAAAAAAAAAAAAAAATAAAATAAAATCTGTCATCCATTTTATAGTAAAATGTAAGATGTAAACTTTACTTTCTATAAAATGGAAACATTCAGTAACTAATTTCCATTCTTGGGCAAACAGGTGTGAGTCTTTCAAATTTTTCGAAAATTTAAGGCATTCGGTTCTAAAAAAAAAAAAAAAAAAAAAAATATCTGTCATCAGTCCAAAAATTCAGACATAAAAAATTTCAACAAATGCTCGCCAAAAAATATTTTTTTTTTTTTTTACTATATTCAATTGTAATTATCAATACTGGATAAAATTTTGTTTTTGTTTTGCTAAGAAGTTACCAAGTTTTAATTGGGTTTTATATGATTAAGTGCACTTTTCTATTAATTTCTAAATTTAAATATAGCAATAATTATAAAAGCTTTACATGAGTTTTACAGTTGCTTCATTTATTATTATAGTGAAACTGAATATGTTGGAAAACAGTGATTTTTTTTTTTTTTTTTAACCTCTTACTGAAATTATTTTGATGAAAACATATACATCTTACACTTCGCTGGATGTTTTCTTTTTTTAGCAAACATAGAACTGTACATTTTATAGTAAGGTGTAAGACGTATGTTTTCATTAGAATTTGTTATTGAACTTTGTTTCATTTAAGAATATTTTTAGTCGCCCAAGAATCAAATGTTTTCTTTAACTTTACTTTCTATGAAATGGAAACATTCAATAAATAATTTCCGTTCTTGGGCGATTAAGAGATGTATGTTGCCATCGCCTAATGGGAAAAACAAACAATATTTGACCTCAGGGGAAATGAATGAAGTTATTTGAGTTTTTCTTTTGTTAATCTTTTTTTGCCACTTCCCCATAATATCATGACTTTCATTAGAAATCTCAATGAAAACATATTTTTTACACTTTACTGAATGTTTTCATTTCTTATCAAAGTCATGATATGTAACATGCAAGAAATTGTAGAAGTTTTAAACTGCCAAGAATGCAGAGTTTGATATGACTCAAGCGAAACAGTTCTGCGAATGATTAATACAGTACAGAACCATTTATTCGGAATACTTGGGGTCAGATGTATTCCGGATAACTGGTTTTTCCGGTTAACTGGTTGTGCATTAAAGCAACATCCATTTGATAAGTTTTGTAGAATATGTGTGGTTGTGGCATTTCTGATTTTAAATTATTAGATTATTAGGATTAAAATCGATGCAAGAAAGATCAAAAGTTAGCCAGAGTTTAAAAGAAGGCAATCTATGAGAATCCCTCAGGAACAAAAATTCTTCTGCATAAAAATTTAAAATGCAACTAAATTAATGACAACAAAGCCTATGTCACACTGGCAGTGTATGACACCTTTTTGTGCAAAGATTCTGAAATCAGTCTATCAGAAATATTATTCCGGATAACTTATTTTCCGGATAAATGGTTCCATACTGTATTTACTTAATGTTTTACTCTCTTATTAAACTCAATATGTGAGAAAACGCTGATTTTTTTTTTTTAACCTTATAATAATAAAAAAAACCAAATTGTTTGGATGAAACAACTCTGCAAATGATCAATATTTACTTATTGTTTTACTCTCTTATTAAACTCAATATGTGAGAAAACGTTGATTTTTTTTTTTTTTTTAACCTCATTATAATTATAAAAAAAACATTGTTTGGATGAAACCATACATCTTACGCTTCACAGAATGTTTTCATTTCTTAGCAAACTCATTATATTTAAGAAATATTTACATTATATTGTTTTCGACAACAGTTGCATTAGTTTTATTTTAAAAGTTAATCTTTTAGTTTTAGCTAAATCTTACAACACCTGTCGAACTCCTTATATGGCACCACCACGCAAGATAAAATGTGTACGAAACATAAAGAAAGAAAGAAGAAACAGAAGGGCCAATGAATCCCAAGAACAACGTGAAGCAAGACTTGCTGCAGATGCTGTTAGGAGAGCCAGTCAATCTGAAGAACAACGTGAAGCAAGACTTGCTGCAGATGCTGATAGGAGAGCCAGCCAATCCCAAGAACAACGTGAAGCAAGACTTGCTGCATATGCTGTTAGGAGAGCCAGCCAATCTGAAGAACAACGTAAAACGAGAGTTGCTGCTGATACTATTAGACGATCAACAGCCAGAGGCAGGGAATGTGAAGAAAGCCGCCAGCGAAGAATACTTGGTGATTGGGTGTATAAAGAAAATTCAGCATTTGCATACGATGAGACAATTCACTACAATCAAGATCCACTAATCAATATTGGAAGAATGACAGTGGCCTGCAGTTTCTGCCAAGCATTGAAATGGAAAGGTGAAACACCTGGGATGTGCTGCAGCAATGGGAAAGTTCAGTTGCCTCTGTTAAATGATCCCCCACAGCCGCTGATGACATTATTAACAGTTGACTCGACAGAAGCAACACACTTTCGAAGCAACATAAGAAAACTTCCAGATGACATCATTCGGATCCACAAAACAAATAAAAAAAAGAGGTTTCATGCCCACCTTCAAAGTCCAAGGTCAGTTATACCATCGAATCGGTAGTTTACAGCTACTTCCTGATGAAGAGCCGAAATTTTTCCAGATATATTTTGTGGCCAACAAGGAACACCAAGCAGAACAGCGCTGTAGGAATGTTTTAAGTGTATATCCACAGATAGTCATCGAGTTACAGGAAATGCTTCACGAAGTAAACAGCTACATCCAAAGCTTTAAATGTGCAATGGAGAAAATGACCCCTGAAATGAAGATTGTCATACATGCAGACAAGACACCTGTAGGCGAGCATGAAAGGCGTTTTAATGCACCAATTTCATCTGAAGTAGCGGTTGTACTTGCAGGTGAACAAACAGGAAACAGAGACATATCTTTGGAGATGAGGAACAACGTTGTTAATAAAATTGCAGATAGTCATCGATTTTATGATGCTCTGCAATATCCTTTGATTTTCTGGCAAGGAGATGATGGATACAATTTTAATATGAAACAGATTAATCCGAGAACTGGACTTCAGACTACAAAGAAGATTTCTGCTATGGATTTTTATTCCTACAGGATGATGTTCAGAGCATCCAATTTCAATATTATCCTGAGATTTAAAGAGCTTTTTCAACAATTTGCAGTGGATATGTTTGCTAAAATTGAATCCGAGCGTCTAAGGTACATACGATTCAACCAGAAACGACTCAGAGCGGAGGAATATATACATTTGAAAGATGCAATTAATAATGACGCAAATGTATCGGATCTCGGACAGTTGATTATCTTGCCTTCCAGCTTCACGGGTGGACCACGTTACATGCATGAGTGCACACAAGATGTGATGACATATGCAAGAAACTTTGGAAAGCCTGATCTCTTCATTACCTTCACATGTAATCCAAAATGGGAAGAAATCAACAAGGAATTATTGCAGGGACAGAAATCACCTGATCGACACGACATAGTAGCCAGGGTTTTCCGACAAAAGTTAAAGATGCTTATCAATCTCATCAACAAGGGAAGAATTTTTGGTGCTGTTGGATGTTACATGTATACTGCTGAGAGGCAGAAGCGAGGTCTACCACATGCTCACATCTTTGACTGGCTAAAGGACAAGATTCATGTGGATAGAGTGGATCATTTAATCAGTGCAGAAATACCAAATGCAGAGACGGACCCAGTTTTGCATGATATTATTATGAAGCAGATGATCCATGGCCCATGTGGAAGTATCAATCCTCTTTCTTCCTGCATGAAAGATGGAAAATGCACCAAAAAGTATCCAAGACAGTTTTTGCAAGAGACACACACAGACACTGATGGATATCCACTTTACCGTCGGAGGAGTCCAGATAACGGGGGATGCACTACAATTATCAAGGTTAGGGGTACGAATGTACAGGTTGATAACAGGTGGGTTGTTCCTTTTTGTCCTTTGTTATCAAAAGCTTTTAATGCTCACATTAATCTAGAATTCTGCAGTAGTGTAAAGAGTATCAAATACATATGTAAATACGTCAACAAAGGTTCTGAAATGGCCATGTTCACTCTCGAATCAGACGAAAACGAACTTGATGAGGTGCAACAATATGAGATCGGACGTTACATTAGCTCCAATGAGGCCATTTGGAGAATATTCAGTTTCCCAATTCATGAACGTCACCTGACTGTTTTACAGTTAAGCGTTCACTTAGAAAATGGTCAGAGGGTTTATTTTACAACAGAGAACGCAGCTCAGCATGCCATCGCTCCTCCAAACACATCACTTACCGCCTTTTATGATCTCTGCTGAACAGACGAATTTGCTCGCTCATTACTTTACCACCAATTACCTAAGTTTTATACCTGGGATCGCCAGCTCAGGGGACTTCTTGAAGATGATGCACAGTGGCACAGAACATTAGAGGAGGCAGCTGCGACAAGATCACCAGGTAAGTTGAGGTGTCTTTTTGCGGTTATGTTGCAGACATGTGCCATGTCCAGTCCGCTGGAGTTGTGGCTTGCGTTTAGAGAGTATATGGCTGAGGATCTTTTACATAGAGCTAGGGTCGTATCAGGAAACATCGATTTAGGTTATGATGATAACATTTTTAATACAGCTTTGGTATTGATTGAGGATAGGGTCAGGGTTTTGGGGGGATCTGAACTTAAGGTATTTGGACTTCCTCAGACCAGAAGAGAAGGTGCTTTCAAGAACTACGACCTCATGAGGGAGACGGGCTATAATGTAGATGAACTTACTTCATTCATGAGCCAAATCTGGTCGCAGACCAACAGGATGCATACAGGAAAATTACATCTTGCGTTTTTGATGGTACTGGTGGTATTTTCTTCATTGATGCTCCAGGTGGTACAGGAAAGACATTTCTGATTAATCTCCTTCTGGCTAAAGTGAGACAGAGAAAATTGGTTGCCCTTGCTGTTGCATCTTCTGGCATCGCTGCTACTCTCTTGACAGGTGGTAGGACAGCACACTCTGTTTTCAAACTTCCTCTGAATTTAGCAAATGTAGAATCTCCCACATGCAACATTTCTAGAAATTCTGTAAAAGCTAAAGTCCTGCAGGAATGCAAGCTGATAGTCTGGGATGAGTGCACAATGGCACACAAGGCTGCGTTTGAAGCACTTGATGTCACAATGCAGGATCTTCGACATAATAACAGGATAATGGGAGGAGCAGTTCTGGTTCTTTCTGGTGATTTCAGACAAACTCTTCCGGTCATTCCGCGTGGCACCAAAGTTGATGAAATACAGGCCTGTATACAGAGATCTTATCTTTGGAGGAATATTCAACGTTTTCTACTCACAACCAACATGAGGGTGCATGTATACGGTGACACTGCAGGTCAGGAATTTGCAGAGTTACTCTTACGAATAGGAAACGGAGAGATGCATTATGGCGCTATAGATGGTATGATTTCTTTGGAAAATGTAGGAACAAATGTTGACACATCACAGCAACTCATAGATAATGTTTTCCCCAACATTACTCAACACTTTCGAAACCCTAAATGGTTATGCGAAAGGGCAATCCTTGCTCCCAGAAATGATTCTGTTGATGCCACTAACAAGGGTCTCTTAGCCAAATTACCTGGATCTCTTCAATTGTATAGATCAGTAGATATAGTAATCAATGTGAATGATTCTGTTCACTACCCACCGGAGACATTAAATAAATTAGAGATTTCAGGAGTTCCGCCACATAGATTAGAACTTAAAGTAGGGGCCCCAATTATGCTTCTTAGGAATCTTGACCCCCCTACACTCTGCAATGGAACCCGGCTTATCGTGAAGAAATTGTTTCCTAATGTTATTGAAGCCACCATTATGGCTGGTCATGCTGCAGGAAAAGATGTATTTATCCCACGAATACCGATTATCCCATCAGATCTCCCAGTCCAGTTTAAACGTGTCCAATTTCCTGTCCGTCTCAGCTTTGCTATGAGTATTAATAGGCACAGGGCCAATCTTTAAAAGTAGTTGGACTCGACTTACTATCGCCTTGCTTTTCACATGGTCAACTATATGTTGGATGTTCCAGAGTTGGTAGCAGTAGAAATTTATTCCTTTTAACTCATAATGGTAAAACAAAAAATGTAGTATACCAAGAGGTCCTAAGGTCAATGTCAGCAGAAATGGTCACTGATGTCAAACATAGAAAATCAATTCAACAAAATGTTGCAACAATCTATCAAAGTGTTAAAAGTATATGCATTGAGGAGAATAATGAAGAAATGGGAAATGTGAGAGAAGCACCCTGTGAAGAATATATTGTAACCAATAATGCTGCAATTTGTGAAGAGGATATCAAACAGACTGATGCATATGATGTTTCTGCAGAATGTATTTTACCACTGGGTGTTGTACTTCAGAATGAAAGCACAGAAATTGAAATAGTTTGTAATTTATCAGTCAGAAGAATTGATAATGTAGCTGGAGAAAACAATAAAAAACACTTCACTACAATTAGAGGATTTACAAATGATCGCTTTGAATGTTACGCAAATAGTTTGATCCAGTGTTTGTATCACAGTGAGGACATAAAGAGCAAGTTCATCAATTATAATGTTGAAATCCAGAATCACGTTTTAGCATATGAGAATGATAAATCAGTTGATACCAAATTGTCTCGACAATTGGCAAGGCAATATTATTTAGATAATGTCAATCCAGGTGAAGATGTACTTTTCACAGATGGTAGTCAAGAAGATGTATTTGAGTTTTTGAACTATCTTGCTCAAGCGCTGCCATTTCTGTTATACGAGATTTCATTCACACGACACACAAAATTACAGTGTTTGAATTGTTTTCATGAAATGGCCCTTCATGATATGGATTCCGTAATCAGAATTCATATACCCACAGGTGGTAATTGCTTTAATTTTGAAGATCTGGTAGCGGAAAGTGTATCATCGGTCGAAAATATTGAACGTGGATGTGATTTTTGTGGACTCTCTAAAACGAGAAAAGAAGAGAAGCTAATATCGCCACCAAATTATTTAATTATGCAAATGATGATCTTTACCACACAGGGTAAAATTACAGATTACAAATTATTAGGTGTTCAGACAGCACATCTCGGCATTCACGATGGTGTGTATGAAGTTATATCTGGCATATTTCATTATGGTGATTCAACAGATAGAGGACATTATTCCAGTTATCATCGATTGGAAGATGGATGGTGCCATGCAAATGATGAACAAGTTGTGAAACAGGACTGGCAAACATATAGTGAGAATTTATATTTAATTTTCTTGAAGAGAGTCTCATCAGTTTAATATTTAGGAATATAATTTTCATGAAACAGTAAAATGATTTGTTGTATACCAGGTTGAGTTGAAGTAATGTCAGGATTTGGCTCTTTGAAGCAAACTTGAATCGCAATCAATAATCGTTAAAGGAATACTAAATATAAAGTTTTGTAGACATCCGTGCATTTTACATCTGCGAGACGTCTGTACATTCGTAGATGGTGATATCGCTTGCAGATACAATAACGGGGGGAAAAAATTTTCAGCAGGAAATGATTACATCTCATTTATTTCTGTAGAATGATTAAATTTTAAACAAAATATTCTAATTAGGATTCCAGGTAAGCGTTGCATTCTTTTCTTATTTATATTTGTGTTTCTATGCAATTTACATATTGTGTATCATGTTTGGTTGATACTGTTTATTTTTCAATTTACATATTAAAATGTGTACAAATTGTATATATATATAAAAAAAATACCTATATCCTAACTAAGTTTCACTGCTCACATTATCGATGTGGGGATTTTATGCATTTGTGTATGTTCTTACTCTCAGTCAAATCTTATTAATTAGGATTCCAGGCAAGTGTTGCATTCTATTCTTATCTATATTTGTGTTTCTATGTAATTTACATATTGTGTATTATGTTTGGTTCATACTGTTTATTTCTCAATTTACATATTAAAATGTGACAAATTGTATATATACATATAAAAAAAAAAACCTATATCCTAAGTTTCACTATTCACATTATCGATGTGAGGATTTTATGCATTTGTGTATTTTAGAGTCGTGGATTTGAGGAAGTGTACTGTTTACATATATCTTATTTTGTGCTTTTTTTTTTCTTTTTTGCCTTTTTATGTTTGTATTTATATTTAATTTTGCATATATTTCACATAAATATATGCATGCCTGTTTATAGTGCAGGCACCATTTTTTAAGACACCTAAATCAAAGACATTATAGGGGTAATGCATACATAGAATCTTGCCCCTAAAGTCACTTGCCTTTGATTTAGCCAGTCCCAAGTCTGGATTAAGGTGAGGGAAAAATGGTGATTCTTATACCTGTGATCAGTATTTCAGTTAGTCTCCTCTCTAAAAACATGCTGCATGAAGAAGAGATTGGCTTATTCCTATCCCGGGCAACGCCGGACGGGTTAGCTAGTATATATATATATATATATATATATATATATATGTATATATACAAAACAGAAATATTTAAAAAAGAAACCAATATATTTTAATATGACTAAAATAAGTGAAAAGCAGAAGCAAAAACAAACTGATCTAATGCCACATGTCATGCTAATATACTTGTAATTAAATAGACTTCAAAGTATGATAGATGCAACAGAAATGTTTCTCAATATTTCTCTAAGGTATCAATGCATCCTTAATTCAAAAATGGAAAAAAAAAAGTAACTGTATTTATACCTTTCTAACTGTTTACTACATGAATACAACACTGAAACCTTTTTTGATATATAAGTATTCAAATCACATTAATTTTATACCAATTATTTTATTATTATTATTATTATTATTATTATTATTATTATTATTATTATTATTTTGAAAAATGTTCATTTTAAGCTGAAATATTAAGACAGGATAGGATAAGTTCATTCGGGGATTCTGGAAACATTCATTCTATTGATAACATGACAGAAAAAATAAATATACGAATGATCATCGGCACAGCATACACTATTTCTAGACGTTAGTAGCTAGGAAGCTCAGCTCAAAAACAACCAATGAACAGGTGGAGAGGCTCTGCTAATGTGTTGAAAAGCAAACAGCGAAACTTTACCATTTGGGAACTCTGGTTGCTCCTGAGCCAAGCTTCACAGTTGCTAAGATCTTGACTCCACAATAACAAGCACATATTTTAACTCATGATATATCAAAGACTTGATATATTGCAATATGTCTAGACCAATTGCAGCAGTGGAATTAAAGACAGACGATAACAGCATTATTCAGTAACGAACGGACAATGGGATTTGCGGTTAATAACAAGAAATATAGATAATGTATTGGGATATATTGGGATATGAAGAAAAGAAAGATAATCGCTGGGGGATATTCTGGTTTGAATGAAGCAGGACAGTGAATAAATGCATTAGCGAAAGAAAGGATTGGAGAAGATATTGGGATATTGGTACTGAATATTATGTGCTTTTTTGGGGGGAGGGGGGAGGTGAAATTGCAGTGCATAAAAAAAAAAAGTTCTTGGGATATATCGTCAGAGTCAGAGCTTGGATACTGTTATTGCGATAATTAAAAAAATATGACTATTTGATGATATATTGATAATAGGACTGGGCGATGTAGAAATTTCTTAAATCGATTTATCATCCATCTAACATCGCGATTTAGTGCTAAATCGCGATTTAACACCGATTTTACATTTTAGAATCTGGAAGCCTATTTTTTAATTTTTAGTAACAAAATACAGTCTTTATGTCACCCCCCCCCCCCCCTCCTGTATTATTTAGTATACTTAGCTTTTAAGTTTTCAAATAATTTTGAAAAGAGGTATATTTTACACATAAAAAAACTTTGAATGTCCCAAAACACTAGTTTTTTTTTTTTTTTTTTTCCATTTTAAAAATTAGTGACCTATTGTAATACATTTTATAAACTCATTCTATAAGAAGTAATATAAAAGAAAATGATTTTTTTTTTTTTTGTCTGACTTGTTATACCTGCTACAATCGAAATTCCTTAAGGGGGGGGGGGGGGGGGGGCTTCCCCTAGCCCACCCAAATAGCACTTCATTGCTAACAGCCTACATACTTTTTTTTTTTTTTTTTTTTTACAGACACAGATTAAAAAAGTTATTGAAGTAAAACAGAAGCATATTAAAATAATTCAATGACGAATTTAACTATTCATTTACCATGATGAGAAAAGTAGTAAAAAAAAGGTGTGTGTGTGTGGGGGGGGGGGGCGATATGAGAAATAAGGTGTAATTTTATATCTTTTTAACTTTTAGATTATAATAAGATTTGTTTAACATAAATGCTGACATTTATATAACGGATGGAGAAGGATTGAAAGTGTGAGGCTTGGAGCACATTATTGAAATTGCTGATTTTTTCGCGGCTGTTCCCACTCTGTAAGATTAGTAATAAAATATAATCTTAAAATATCTTTTTAATAAGAAAAAATGTCAAAAAAGCAGAAAATCGCAGATCTGTAGAAAAATCTAATGCATGCCCCCTTCACCCCTCCCTCATTCTGCTGTAAAAATAAAGTTACTTGACTCATTACAGAACTTTATTAAAGTATTTTTAATTAATTACAAAATAATAATAAATTAAAACTAAAATATTCCCATAATACCCAAACATATAAAAATTAATTTTTCATGAAAATAATGCAAAAAAAAAAAAAAAAAAAAAAAAAAAAAACTAAAAATGGATGAATTTGGATATAAATGGTGAATCAATTTCAGCAAGATACTCAATCCATGTGACTGGCATTGAAATCGGATGTGAAACCTGATGCATGACTATTTTCAAATATTTTAATTAATTACAGAATAATAGAAAATAAAGAATATGTATTAAAATATTACCCAAACATGCGAAAAATGAATGTTTCATTAAAAGAATGCATAAAAATAAAAAAACTGAAATTCGATGAATTTGGATTTTAAATATGAAACTTTATTCTTTTTTTCCCAACCATAAATACTCAATCAATTTCAGGAAAAAAATATTATTAGTAAAAGAAAAATATTTCATGTGGATCACAGCCAAATAGTGATACACAAAACAATGCATGACTATACTTTAAAATAATTTCATTAATTACAAAATAATAGAAAATAAAAAATAAATGTTAAAATATTACTAAAACATGTAAAAAATGAATTTTTCATCATAAGAAGGCATAAAAGTATAAACTGCAAGTCGATGAGTTTGGATTTTAAATATAAAACTTTATTATTATTATTTTTAATCATATAAATGCTGAATGAATTTCAGAAAAACAATCTTTTGAAACAATGCAGGATTCTACTTTAAAACATTTTAATTAATTACAGAATATTAGAAAATAAAAAATACATATTGCAATATTACTCAAATATGTGAAAACTTAATTTTTCCTCAAAAGATTGCATTAGCATATAAATAAAAATTCGATGAATTTGGATTTTAAGATTTAAACATTACTTTTTCCTTTCAACTTTCCACTATATAAGTTCTTAATTTCTGAAAAATACACATTCCAATCTCGTAAACTCTGAATCTTGTTTATAAAATAAATAAATAAATATCAATTCTTACTTAAATCATCGTTTTCTTAAATCGGAGAGGATTGAGGCTCGATGTTTTTTTTTAATCAGATCCTGCTAAATCGATTTAACACCAGCTTGCCTTGTTTTCCTTAAATCGTCTTTTTCTTAAATCGGAAAGCATGGAGGCTTGCGATGTTTGCTTAAATCGGATCCTACTAAATCGATTTAACACCAGCTTGCCTTATTTTTCATAAATCGGAAAGCATTGAGGCTTGCGATGTTTGCTTAAATCGGATCATCCTAAATCGATTTAACACCAGCTTGCCATGTAAGTGGTAGATACATCAAAGTAGATAAATCGGTTTTCCGATGTTAGCTCTGAATCAGTATTTTGTTTTAAATCGATTTAAAGCCAATGGCTAAATCGCGATTTAAGACAATGGCTAAATCGCGATTTAAGACATTGGCTAAATCGCGATTTCCGATTTTAGCCTAAATCGATTTAAGACCAATGGTTAAATCGGATTTCCGATGTAAGCTGTAAATCGATTTAAGAGTTAAATCGATTTAAGGCCCAGGCCTAATTGATAAATAATCCAGTTCAAATGATTTTATATCTTTAACTCGATTTTGTCTGAATTTATATTTTTAAATGAAAAAATTATTCATTTTTAATGGTAAAAGCACTCGTAAGAAGACTTTTTCATTTGAGTATCAGGATTTCACCTTTCATTACAAAATGTTATTTTCCTCAAAAATATAATAAATTTCACAACCTATAATTGCCCAAATGCTTAAAGATTAAAATATGTTATATAAAATGCATGTCTGCTAACTGTGTGAAAATTCATTAAAAAAAAAAAAAAATGATATTTAGCAGTAAAAGGACTTGAAATAACTGCAACGGGAAACGATTCAACTCTTGTAGTCCAAAGCATGTATATAATTTTCATGCTAAGATATTGATATTGAATTGTAAAAAGCAGTGTTTTCTTCAGTTTTTTTTCTTTTTCATTTTTTTTTCTCTAATGAATGGAAAATTTGACAAATTTTTTTTTAATTGGAACTCATTATTCCCCTACTATATGTTATAATTTCTGAACCAGATTTCTGAGTTATAAATATGTTTCCGACGACTGTGTGTAATTTCTGTGCTAAAATATTGATACTTAGTTGTAAAAATCACTGTTTTATATGTAACTATTTATTTATTTCACTAGAAATCCTGAAGGAAAGTTTTTCATTTTCAAAATAATTTTTTTATTCTTTAATCTGATTATACTCGAACTAAATCGGTACTCGATCATTAGCTAAAAGGTTAGTACATAGAATTAAAATTTCAGAGCTATTGTATAAAATTAAATGTATTTTTTTAATCAAAATATGTGTAATGTTAATCCTATGGCACAGAAAAAAAATGAAAAGCGACTTCGGGGAATGAATTTTTTTCCAATGGTTATTTTTTGAAATTGTTTGCAATGTTGTAAAGAGAATTGAAAGTAAATGCTATTTGCTACTTTCTTTTTTGTGCATTTTGATTTTTGGAGTCAATACATAATTTTGAAATATGATGTAAAAGGGACGGAGGGGCGGGGGTCGTCCGGTATTTTAAATGTTTAAATAAAATAGTCGTTATCTTTGACATTTTGAAATTTTTAGGTGTCAAAAACAAAGTTTTCGTAACGTGTGTGAAAGAATCGAGAAAAAATATTAATTTAATTGTAAAATGGCTCATAAGAAGATTTTTTCTTTTTAGGGTTTCGGTCATCTGACGAAACCCTATTCGTCTCACTCCTTTGTCTGTCTGTCTGTCCGTCACAGAGCCCGTTCTCAGAAACTATACATGTTAGAGACTTGAAATTTTGGGTACTTATAGCTGAACACCTCACATCAAACAACAAATCATAAAATTTTGAAAAAGTTGGTAATTAACCTAATTACGGCTAATTAAATTCTAAAATTAACCAATCAACCTTTTGAATGCAGATGCGAACGCACGTTATCAAAATCCTCCCCAGTTTCTCCTAAGGGTTGCCTGTAAATTCGGCAGATGCTCCGTCAAATCAGCCGGTGCAGGGTTACCACGGAGTAATTTAAGCAATAAATGAAGTGGACCTTTAAAAAGCAAAATCGGATCTGCCGAAGTATCGGTCGTACAAATTCGTAACAGGTGTAGAAATACGTGGAAAAAATTCTACTTTATTTTGGTATAAATTTCAAATTTCTGCGTAGGATAGAACGCAAAAAATCCACTAAAAATCGATCGATAAAAATTTAATTTCTGTGTTTAGAAAGACAATGAAAACAGATTTCCATTCACCGGAAGGCAGCTGTCGTCATCTCTCGACATATCGGCGCGGGAGAAATTTAAGGGGAGGAAAGTCTAATACAAAATTTAAACTTTTTAAATATTAAATTTTTCGATTAAATTTTTTGACATCCGGGCTGGAAATTTCTTGCAGATTTCATACATACCCGGTTCAAAGAGATAGCTTCATTACGAGCTGAGATATTAATTATTATTTTATTAATTCCTTTTATTTCCATCAAATGCCAGATTAAGATGGAGGCACATGCTTTTTTAACGGAGATTTCATTTAAATTAGGAAATCTAACAATTTACGTGGGGTGCTTTGACGGCGCTCTATGAGATAGTATTAATTATTCAGTATGAAAAAGTTTATAGGTTTATAAGTGTTCATCCCACTATTTCCGAATAGCAATTTCAGGAAATATCTTAAATTATTGTTTAAGACCGCCACTCGATGTGTTCGAAACTTTAAGATACTTTATAACACATAAGAAAAAGTGTAAAAAAGAATGGAGTGTGATATTTCGAGGAGTGGAGGGGGACTAGATTTATTTATTAAATCTTAGCGTTTGTTATCACAGAAAATGTTTTAAATTGTTGGTTAAGACTGCACCGCCACCCTCCCGACCATGTATCTACGGAGAGATTGCGCAAAGGAGTTTCGTTCAGATATGCTTTTGTTAAGAATAGAGTGCGCTCCCTGGTGGTGGAATGCAGAACTAACGTAACGTGATTTTGTTAAAATTAGGAAATATAACAAGGCGATCCGTTTGCAACTTTAAGATACTTCATGACACATAATAAAAAGTTTATAAAATAATGGTGCATACAATTTCCTGTGAAGGGAGGGCGGGGGAGGGGCGCTGGATTTCTTTTTTAAAAATTAGCATTTACGACCTTTTTAGATGTCGTTTTTTGAGCACTATGATATACTCAGGCACATGCTGCTTATGAAATATAAAAATGTCAAATTTTTAGTTACCACTATTTCCGAATAGTACTTTCAGCAAATTTCTTAATTTCTCGCTTAAGGCCGCCACCAACTCGAGTAACACATCCACTGATAGGTTGTTTAACAGAGTTTCGATCTGATACACTTTTGTTATGAATAGTGTGCACTCGCTGGTGGTGGAATTTGCAACTAACATAACGCAATTTTGTTAAAATTATGAAATCTAACAAGTCGATCTGCTGGAAACTTTGACATAGTTCATAACACATAATAAAAAACTTATAAAAGAATGTTCCGTGCAATTTCCTGGGGCGCCTACCTATCTCGGGTGCTATAGACCCGATCCCCTCGACTAATATACCTACGGATAGGTTGTAAAACAGAGTTTCCTTTGGATAGAGGTTTGTGTAGAATAGAGTGCGCCCCCTGGTTGCGAAATGTGGAACTAACAGATTTCGCAAAAGGATAAAGTGTTTTAAAGGAATATTAAACGAAACCCTCTGTGTGATCTGTGATCACACTTACCCACTTGTTTTCCATTAGATCTATTTCAGTAGTTAAAAAAATAGTCTTTGCTATCTGGACTCTTTGAGATTTTAAGCAGTTATAAATAGGATGTCTATGCTCCTCATGAAAAAACAATTGCGAAAAAATATCGATATATAGTTTGTTGAAAAAGGAATGTGTCTTCTTCTCACTTTTTTTCTTGTTTTTGGCCAAAAAGAAATACCAAAAAGAATAAATAAATGGTTCTTATGGTCTGATTTCGTTAAAATTGTAATAGGTTATAAATATAACTAGAAGCCCAGTAGTGCAGTGGTCAGAGCACCTGACTGCCGCACCGCAGGTCGAGAGTTCAACTCCCGACTGTGCAAGGTTCACTTAACCTTTCATCCCTTTGGGGTCAATAAAATGAGTACCAAGCTTGCTTGGGAACTAAACACCGAGGGTCTCGCGTTAGGCTGGCCACCTGGCCGGGACGCATGCTGCATAGCACCTCGGGGCCCAGGGTCAAGAAAACAGAGATGAGCACCCAGATCCTTCTTGGATTGTATAGCCACAGAGTTTAGTTTAGTTTATAAATATAACTGTATACGAACCTTCTTTAAAGTTTCGTGAAAAAATATGCATATTTAGTAGTGAAAATTAGAGCCAAAGGCGAGTGAAACAGCTCCAAAACACCCTGGATTTTAGTGTTTTCGTCGAAAGTTTCGCACATTTTATTTTGTAAAAAGTACACCTATTTGTCCAAATGTTTCGAAATTTTCAGTGATGTAAATTTTTCTGCAGAGATGCTCTGAAAAGATTGTTTTGAAATACGAATGTTTAGGCAGTTTTACAGTAGAAAAAAGATTGTCTTCATAAGGTGCAAAGTGCCCCGTGGTATAGGTGATAACTGGGAAATTGAGTTAGTAGCCAGTGGCCGGTAGACTCAGTTTCATTAGTGGCCACTTTTTAAAGTTAGTGGCCACTATAATGTTTCAAACTTTCTTGACATCTAGATAAACTATAATCGTTGTATATATACGCATTTTTCTATAAATCAGAGTTTTATACCAGCCAACTATTCATGATAAGAATAGGGAAGCAGTCGAAATTCAAGAAAATTACACTTTAAAACCACAAAATCTATTATCATATTGATTTTTTTTAGAATATATTTTTAGATTATTTGTATATGTTCATAAACACTATTATCAATCAAATTACTATTACTTTCTTTATATAAAAAATAACTAAATCAAAATCCCAACAGTTAGGTGTATGCAATAAAAAAATAATCAAATAAAACACAATAAAATGTTATTTGTATTTTATTTAATAAGTAAATGTGTTATTAACATACTACACAAATTAATTACATACAGCTGAAATCTAAGCTGGTGAGTGTATTTCGCAGGATTAAACAATATCTCTTGAAGAAAAATAATCTAACTGGTGAGTATGTGGCAGGAGTCGAAATATTGAAAATACTGCAATGTTCTTAAAACGCACTTGCATGCGGTGAAAGAAAAAGGAATAAATTATTTGAAATGCATGTGGAATCAAAGCTGATGAATATATTTTGCAGAATAAAACTGTATTTCTTGAAAAAATAATCCAACTCAAGAGCAATGGCAAAAAGCCGAAATATTGAAAATACAGCTAAATCACTGTAATCTGCTTGCATCCGGTAGAAAAAAGAATTAACCAGTTTGCTAATTAGATGTAATCAAAGTAGAGATGCATATTTCTATGAAAAAAGCTATATTTCACTTGGCGATCGATAACAGATTTTTTTATCGCAACTTGACGAGTGGCGACTAGGGTGGCGATCGATGGCCGATTTTTTAATCGCCACTTTTACAACTTTAATCGCCACGTGGCGAGTGGCGACCGCCAATTTTCACCTATAACCCGTGGTTACAAAATTTTTTAAAGCGTTAATATTCATATTTTTGAAACCGATTGCACCATCGAAAAGAAGAAAATCTCAGCTTTACATATGCATTTTTTGTTCATTAGTACCTCAAAAATTTTGCTCTAAGGAAGCAATGTCACATGGGAGAAAAAGAAAACTGTGAAAACAACCCTTTTCTAAAATTTTTTTTCAAAGGCTTAACAACAATGTTTTTTCAAACTGATTGTGTCATTTAAAACTTAAAAGTACGATCTTTCCGAATATGTCTTCCATTTTTAACTAAACTAAATGGTTTGGCCAAAACAGGAATTCAGTTCTTCATTCCTTCTTGTGGTGTATATCAGGTTCTGGGCATGCACAAGTACTTTTGCTGACTCAGAATGAAAGAGATGAGTTTCCGATAAGAGTTCATTGTCATTTTTAATTAATATATTGTCTAATTAACAAAAAATGAAAATTCCGAGTCTAAGGTGCATCAGAACTGGCAATGGACTACCCTCATCTAAATTTTCTGATTATTATTAAAAACTTATATCATTTCTAGTTATTTCTAAAAATAGTTTTTTGAAATTAAAAGGTATGGTGAGTGATATTAAAAATCTACTCAAGCTCCAGCTGCATACTGGTACCACTCACATACACCAGGCATGCCAAACACGTGGCCCCTGGGGTCACATTTGCTCTGCCAGTTATGCATCAATTGTTTATTTAAACATTCAGTAAAGTTTAACTTGAATGATAAAGCTTTAAAGTATTTACTTCCTATTGATGCACGTTTATTTTTCACCCTCTCTTGTTCTTGTTTACATCCGAAACGACCGGCATTTTCATTCATGCGTATTAGCTTTTGAGGCAAGTGCCGTTACTGAGTAACTGTCAGTAACAGTGATTTCAGTATCTCATCTTTCGCCGTGAACGGCTGACTTGTGACGTCATAGTTTGCAGCCAATGGCGTTTAAGTTGCGTTCGTATAATCGGAGTTTCTGATGTATTCTGAGTAAGTTTGTATCTATCGATTGGCAACAGTTTTTATGCAAAACAATTGCTGTTACCGGGTGTATAAAGGTCTGGACTGATTGTGGATTAGTAGCTTCATGAATTATTGTACGTTTGTATAACTTGTTATAATGTAGAATCATTAGATATTATTTTATTTTTATATTATGATTTGACGGTGAAGTAAAGCTGTTATATTGTACATAATCATATCATCTTGCTTCAAATAAAATGAATTTGTTTTAGAGCTGGTGTCTTAAGTCTTCCACATTAACCACAGCAACTCTGTTTGGCCAATGTTTTAATTAGTCAACAGGTTATGGGCCCAGTGGCCCTGTGGAAGTGAAGATAATGTTTTTTTCTGCTAAGCGCTGATAACTTTTCCTGTTTCTTAAAAGATGTACCTCTTTGCTGGAGTTCAGATGTTTCTGAATGACGTTTTTCGGCGACGTTTGTTATGAATTTTTCGACGTCTCCCATGGACTTTCGTAATGTTTTCGTCAATTCTTCGGATGTTTTTTTCGTGAACCTTACCAACATTGTTGAAGTGTGTTTACAATTGCTTCGACGGAGGCCGTGTTAAAGATGGAATTATCTAACATTGCTCTTTTGACCTCCACGAATTGGGAAACATGGAAGATAGAAGTGAAAGTCCTGTTAATGCATTTTGGAGCATGGAACTACATTGAGAATCCTGATCCAGAGAATGAGGTGAAAGAAACGGGGGAATCGTCGGAATCGGAACCGAAAGCAGGGAAAGAGGATAAAACAGTTCCTGTAACAGACCAGTTGACTTTGAGGGAAAGAAGCGAGATGAATTTAAGAAAAGCTAGGTCGTATACAATAATCTATCAGACCTTATCGCCTGAGTTTAAGCCTTTAATCGCTGGTACAACTAGTGGAGCTGCTGCCTGGAAAATTTTAAAAGATCATTTTGAACCAACTACAAGAGCCCGAGTGATACATCTGCTGGATGAATTTTTTAGTGTCCGATATAATCCCAGTGAGAATCTTGGCCTTTTCCTCTGTCGAGTGAAGCAAGCTGCCGAACGCCTTCGGGAAGTTGGACATACTTTACAGCCTCTGTATTTGGGTTATCAGATGATCCGGAGTTTACCAGAGGAGTTCCAGTCAACAGTACAAGCGATTTATCGTTGGCCAGATACCGAATTTCTTCCAGACAAGATTGAATCTGAATTGCTGCTAGAGGAGAACCGCCTGAAATTAGCAAAGAGAGACCTTGCAGATAATGTTGCTTTTTCTGGTGAAATAGCTGAATGTAAAACAGGTAAATCTTCTTATAAATCTGACAATTATGTAAATCAAAGTAAATTTTCTAAAAATAAGAATGTTAAGCAAAGTAAATTTAATAGGTCCTTGTTATTGTTGTAAATCTTATGGTCACTTAATTGCTAATTGTAAATTTAAAGGTCAATCTAAAAGTTATCAACCTAAAGGCTCTCATTCTAGAAATTCTCAATTTAAAAATAAATTTTCAGAAACTAGTAATATTGAATGTAATGTAGTAATGTAAAATGTAGTAAAGTAAATTGTGATAAAGTAAAATGTAGTAATGTAAAATGTAGTAAAGTAAATTGTGATAAAGTAAAATGTAATAATGTAAAAAGTACTTTCTCTGAACAAGAGGCTAGTTTAATTGAAATTTCTCCATATGAAGCTAATTCATCTGACTTTGGCCAAAGTGGTAGCTGGGTCTTTGACACAGCTGCTACGGCTCATTTTTGCAATAACAAAAATTTGTTTTTGGATTTTGAACCTGTTTCAAATATGCAGATGTCACTTGCTGTTGGAGAAAAAGAAAGTCCTGTTCAGGGAAAGGGTACTGTAAATTTTTTTGTAAAATGTAAAGATGGCAGTTTTAATCAGATTATTTTAAAAAAATGTTTTATATAATCCAAATTTACAAAGGAATCTCTTGTCTGGCAGTAAACTTGAAAAGTTAGGAGCAAATTTTGTAGGTAGTAAAAGTAAACTTGTAGTATATGACAAAGAATGGAATTGGTTATTTTATGCAGTTAGGAAAAATGATTTGTATTTTTTAAAACCTTCTCATTATAATTCCATATGTAAGGGAGATAGCAACTTGGTTAACATTTCAGCAAATTATTCTGTAAAAGTTAATTTGAATGAATTATGGCATGAAAGATTTTGCCATGTAAATAATGAATATTTAATTAACACATGTAAAAATGAAAGTGTTAAAGAACTTCCAAAGCTGTCAAAGTTGGCCGAGGATTGCATCTCCTGTAAACTTGCATAATCTAAAAGAACATCATTTAGGGCAATAAATAAAGTAAGGTCTAAAACTGCTCTGGAGCTCTTACACATGGATTTGTGCGGGCCTTTACAGGTGACATTGCATGGGGGGAGTAGATATTTTTTTACCATCATTGATGATTTTTCTCGTTTTGTTACTGTGTACACCATCAGGAATAAGTCTGATGTATTTCAGACGTTTTTGAAATTCCAGAGTAGGGCCGAAAGGTACTTAAATAAGAAAATAATTTCTATCAGGACTGATGGTGGCATGGAGTTTTGTAACAAAGATTTTGAAAATTTTTTAGAAAAGCAGGGAATTGGTCACGAGAAAACTAATCCGTACAGCCCAGAAATGAATGGCATTGCGGAGCGTTTCAATTTAACTGCTCTTGATGGTATAAAAACTCTCCTCAATGCTAGTGGCTTGTGTCAAAAATTTTGGGCTGAAGCCTTACATTGTTTTTCATATACCTGGAATAGGGTTTGTCACAAACAAAATAAACAGACCCCTTTTGAGATGTATTCAGGCAGAAAACCCTCGGTTTCTCACTTTAAAAAGTTCGGTTGTGTAGCATATGTTGGAGTGCCCAGGCAGGTCAGAAGGAAGCTTGATATGCGAGCTAAACTAGGGATCATGTGTGGGTATGCTCATACAACAAAAGGCTACCGAATTTGGTTAATAGAGGAAAATAAAGTTGTTGAAACTATTAACGTTAAGTTTGATGAAACTAAAAGGGGGGTAGATATCGTTTCAAAACTAAAAGAACAAAAATTTAATTTTTCACTTTTTGACTTTCCAGAAGATGGAGATATTTTTGATGAACCTGAGAATACACCTCAATTGGGGAATGACATTGAAAGAGTTAGTGTGTCAGATCAAGACCAGAGTTCAGAGCGGTTTAGTTTAAAACCTTGTAGATCTATTCCATGGACCCGTAAGGCAGTAACACGTAAAACAGGAAGGGATAAAACAGACATTTATTATGGCATAGAAGGAACAAATACTAGAATTAGATCTTTTAATGAATTAATAGATTATTGTAAAACAAATAAAATAGAATGTGATAAAAACTTGTTTGATTTCAGCAGTAAAAATAAAGAATCTGGTAAAGTAACTAATCTTTTAAATATAGGTGAGGCCAACTTAACTGAAATTAAAATTCCTCAAACCTACAATCAAGCCATTAAAACACCTGAAGCATCAAATTGGAGGGACGCAATGAACCAAGAGTTAAATGTTATGCATGAGCGTAATGTATGGGATCTTGTGATACCACCAAAAGATGCTAAGATTCTTGGTAACCGTTGGGTGTATACCTTAAAAAGGAACGAGAAAAATGAAATAGTTAGGTATAAGGCTAGATTGGTAGCAAAAGGTTTCAACCAAGTTAAAGGAGAAAATTATGAGGAAGTTTTCAGTCCAGTCATAAGTTTTTCACTAGTTAGATTATTCTTTGCCATATTTTCATGTCTGTTAAAATGGGTTAATGTCCAGGTAGATGTCAACAACGCTTATCTTTATGCTAATCTGGATGAGACTGTATACATGCACCAACCTGAGGGTTTTATTAAAGAAAGAAATAAAGTTTGTAAGTTGAATAAGGCCATTTATGGTCTGCATCAATCTGGCAGACAGTGGTTCTTTGAAGTGGATGATGTTTTATCCAAATTAGATTTTCATAAACTCGATTGGTGTAATTGTGTATACATGTTTCAGTCCAGATTGATTCTTTTACTTTATGTTGATGATATGGTTCTTTTTGGTAAAACTCAAGATGATTTGGATTATGAGTTAAATTTGCTGCAAAAACATTTTAATTTAAAAATTATGGGGACAACCAGAAAGCTATTGGGCATAGAGTTTGAAGAGATAGGAAATCACCTGTACATTCACCAAACCTCGTATATTTAGAAAGTTTGTGAAATATTTGCAGAATTTAAATTTCCTGTAAGCTCTGTACCTATTCCCAAGGGCTTGGTTTTGTCAAAGCAAGATTCACCTTCCACTAAGGAAGAAATAGAAATTATGTCTAGGTTTCCATACAGAAATCTTATAGGATGTTTGTCTTTTATAGCTGGGAGAACTAGACCTGATATAATGTATGCAGTTAATTTATTATCCCAATTTCAATCAAATCCTGGAATTACTCACTGGAATAGTTTACTAAAATTGTTAGGTTATTTAAAATATACTAAAGAATATAAACTTGAGTTATCCAGAGTCAGTCAATTAAATCTTTCATGTTATTCAGATTCAGATTTTGCAGCAAACAGAGACGATCGTGTTTCTATGGGTGGGTATATTTTGTTTCTGGATGAAACGCCCATATCATGGAAGACTTTTAAACAAAAATGTATAAGTCTTTCTACCATGGAAGCCGAATATGTCAGTTTAACTGAAGCTGCAAAAGAATTAATTTGGGTCAAAAATGTTTTGCAAAATGAGGTGCTTAACTTGAACTTGAGGGATTGTACTCTGTTCTGTGATAACCAAGCTGCAATAGCCTTTTCTAATTCTCCTTTTGAAAATCAGAAAACCAAACATATTCATATAAAGTATCTTTTTCTTAGAAATCTAGTTTTTGATAAAGTATTTAAACTTAGATATATTGCTAGTAAATTTAATCTTGCAGACAGCTTCACAAAGCCACAGATTAAAGAGCAGTTATTGAAATTTTGTAAAAGTATTTTTGATATTTAAAGTTTTATTGGGGGGGTTATAGTTTTTCACTACAATGTTCTTCACTCTGGTCAATGCCTTGCCAATAAAGTCTTATATGACCTGACATTGATCAGATTGTTGTTTTTGAATTTAAAGTGTAACCTTTTTGTTGTTGAACTTTTTGAAGTTTTACATTTTTGAACTTTTTGAATTTTTCATGTATTTGTAATTTTTTGTACCTATATGACCTTTTCCATATTTTTGTAAAGCTCAAGAGATGGTGAAAAAGGAGGCCGATTGTTATGCATCAATTGTTTATTTAAACATTCAGTAAAGTTTAACTTGAATGATAAAGCTTTAAAGTATTTACTTCCTATTGATGCACGTTTATTTTTCACCCTCTCTTGTTCTTGTTTACATCCGAAACGACCGGCATTTTCATTCATGCGTATTAGCTTTTGAGGCAAGTGCCGTTACTGAGTAACTGTCAGTAACAGTGATTTCAGTATCTCATCTTTCGCCGTGAACGGCTGACTTGTGACGTCATAGTTTGCAGCCAATGGCGTTTAAGTTGCGTTCGTATAATCGGAGTTTCGGATGTATTCTGAGTAAGTTTGTATCTATCGATTGGCAACAGTTTTTATGCAAAACAATTGCTGTTACCGGGTGTATAAAGGTCTGGACTGATTGTGGATTAGAAGCTTCATGAATTATTGTACGTTTGTATAACTTGTTATAATGTAGAATCATTAGATATTATTTTATTTTTATATTATGATTTGACGGCGAAGTAAAGCTGTTATATTGTACATAATCATATCATCTTGCTTCAAATAAAATGAATTTGTTTTAGAGCTGGTGTCTTAAGTCTTCCACATTAACCACAGCAACTCTGTTTGGCCAATGTTTTAATTGGTCAACACTGCCAACAACTTATCTGTGGCCCTCCAAGCATTTTACCTGTTTTTTTTTTTTTTAATTGATCCAGCATGCATTCAAATAATAACAAACGCACTTGCACAGTGAACATAATTTTAGAGATGGAAAAATCACAAAATATATACACAAAATATCAGCAGATCATAATGCAACACAGAGCGGAATCTTGAATCTGAAAATTGAAGATCTATAAAAAAAAGTTAAGGTATTTTTCTTATAAATTGTTATGTGTTTTATATTGAAACAAATATACTATTAAACTTATCTCTTCAATTTTGCATCATATAGCAAAAAACAGTATTTTTTAAATACTGAGAAATTAAAAAAATAATAATAATAGAAATATGGTGCACCAATGAATGACAATTAAAATTTTAAAAATGAAAATAAATGAAAAAAGTTTTTAATGAATAGTTTTGAAAGTGACATGAATTCCCATTTCTGTGCCAGTTTTCATTTCCTTCAAAAAGGTTACCTACACTTTTCACTTGGGTCGTAATTAAAAAAAAAGCAGATTTTGGTCTTCAGTTCTTTAATTAATTAGTGTGTGAGCCAAGTTCGACTGACATACTAGTGTGTTATATTACACGAACCATTTCGAGCTGTTTTCACCAAATTTTGACACTCTACTACTAAAAATCTATTTGACCTATGTACTTGTTGAAGTGCATAGTAAGCCCGCCCCCACCCCCACCCCCTCTAATTACCTAGAATCCAAAATTTTATAAATAATACATAATTAGTTTCTGAGATAATGACATTTGAAAATGTCTGATAATCGATAATTTTATCACTGACTGACTGACTCACTTATCAAAAGGATCTCATATCTACTGCACCTACAGACTTCAAATTTGGTGCGAAGTTCGTTTACACTATAAAACTAAGGAATAAAAAAAAAATTGTGAAAATTGATTAATTACCCACTTGGGTGTGTCCATTTTTACTTTAACATTATGTCTATTAGGTGAAATTTTAATTTGCCAAGAAAAAGTGCAAAATGTTGAATCCCGGCCGACCATGCAGCAAAATCACCCGAATATCAGCCATTTTCCGTTAATTTCAGAGAATTAAATTTTTGAATAAGGGTGCATAAAATTTACCTTTTTATACATTGTGAAAAACAAAAACATCTTGAAAGAATACATATGTCGAAATACGCATATATTTTGAAATATCCATAGTTGAAATTCGTCTAATCCCAGAATTATAAATGTAAACAAAAGGAGAGTCATTCCTATGATTCAAATAAATACTGATCATGGAAGTGTGGCTGCCATGGATGGGTCTAGGCAGTTTAGCTGTAGACAACCTTGCAGTGTCTCGGACTCTCAATGTCAGTGCTACAGGTGCTCTATCGATTGCCACTAAGTATAAAGGTACTCTACCGATTGCTGCTGGGTATAAAGGTAATGCATGCAGGGGACTATCCAGGGGTGATTCTGAGTGAAAAAAAAATTTCGGAAATTCACATCACATTTTCGGAAATACAGGGAGGGGGGGGAGGTCATGCCGTTTTGATAAAATTTGCGTTTTTTTTGCGATCTTTTGAAGAAATTTGCGTTTTTTTTGCGATCTTTTGAAGAAATTTGCCGTTTTTTTCCGCAATCTTTTGACGAAATTTGTCGGGTTTTTTTTTGCGATCTTTTGACGAAATTTACTGTTTTTTCGCGACCTTTTGACGAAGTTTTCCGTTTTTATTGCGATCTTTTTGTGAAATTTGCCGTTTTTTTGCGATTCTCTGACGAAATTGGCGTTTTTCCTGCGATCCTTAGACGAAATTGGTTCTTTCCGGCGAACATTTGCCAAAATTCGCGACATAGTTTATGTCCGAATTTTCAGATTTATGACCGAATTTTTTTTAATTTTCGGAAAATTCGGAACAGAATCACCCCTGGGACTATCAAGTATCATTTCTGGTAGAAATTAGCACCATGTTACCACATCTATTAAGTCTCATTGCTCAAAAACCCCACTCATATACTCATACACTTAATACATTCATTTTTCATTCATGGTCATTCATTTCCATAATTACGTTTTTATCATATCTTTAGTTAAAAGATCGTTTTGCTTTATTTACACTGCATACAACAGTAAATGTAACTTTTACTTTTATTAAAACCATTTCTTTATTAAATACAATAGTTAACTTACTTTTAAATGTTTCTTTATTCCTATTATCCAAGTTTTACTTTACAATAGGTTTCTTTACAGTATTAAATTGTATTTAAAAGTTTATTTACGTTTTCAATTCTTAAAGTTCGCTGACGTAGCATCTGAACACATATCGATTACATCGTAATTGAATTATTCATTTTGCCGTATTCACACCAGATGGCGTCATACCACCCATCAACTGATTTGCTGACAGGCGTTAATTATTCATAAGTTTTGTGTTCATGTTACTTCCGGGAACATTCTAGCGAATAGAAAAAATTTTATTTTCAAACAAAATTTATAACAAAAATTTTATTTTCTGTAGTAAAGACAATCTACTAAAAAATGACTTTTCAAAAGTATAAAAAAAAGATGAAAGTCGTGGCTAAAAAATGGTGTGATATCAAATTTCCAAGCTTATATTATGGTACTTATTTAACATTTTCCATTAAAAATTTACCATATGTAAGTCGAGTACCTACGTATGCGCTGATAGAAAGTGTTTTCTCCTTTACTAAATACATCATAATGTGTTTCTGAAAATTAAATTTTTTTAAATTATGCATGATGGGCTTGGCGGCCATCTTACCATATTTTACACAAATTTCTAAGCACACAAGTTCTTAGTTAAAATCAGAAGTTCGAAATTGTTAGCAAAGCAAACATTTTATGCTTTTCATTTATGGAAATGTGTGCCTAGAAATTTGTGTCTTAAAATAAAGCTGAAGTAACTTCAGGATTCATCTTATGATTCTTTTCACTCGGAGATGGGGGGTGGGTTAATTAATTAGTTAAAGCAGTAAAAATCAATTTGTTTTTTCAAAATAAAAAACTTTCTTATTTTATCTGTCTGTAGTTAAAACTAGAAGTTCGAAATTCTTATTAATGTAAACATGTTACGAACTTGTGTGCTTAGAAATTTGTGTAAAATATGGAGAGATGGCCGCCAAGCCCATCATGCACACTTTTAAAAAATTTAATTTTCAGAAACACATTATGATGTATTTAGTAAAGGAGAAAACGCTTTCTATCAATGCATACGTAGGTACTCAACTTACATATGGTAAATTTTTAATGGAAAATGTTGAATAAGTACTATAATATAAACTTGGAAATTTGATATCACACCATTTTATAGCCACAGCTTTCATCTTTTTTTTCTTTTTTTGAAAAGTTGTTTTTTAGTAGATATCATTTCTTTTTTTTTTTTAAACAGATTATATATAATTTAAATAATTCTACTCACTCAAATTAAAATGAGTCCTTGTATAGTCTTCATAAGCAGGGAGCAAACACAATAGCATACATTTTTTTTTAAACCTATCATTCATTTTTTAGAGTAATTAATAATTTAAAAGTAAGGAAAGTCAATTTCTTCTTTCAAAGTATCAGTATTTCTCAATTTATATTTTCTTTAAAATTTTTATGAAGGATGAAAATTTAGTAAAAAACATATAGAGTTGAAATAAAATATATATTTACAGTTAGTCTGTCAGTTAATTGTTTGTTCTGTAATAATTTTTTTTTTTTTCTGACGGTTTTGAATAAATAAATTAACCTTTACAAATACCTACGGCTAATCTGAGAATGAAGCCCCGCAGGCATCTAAAGAATCGAAGATCTAAGAAAAACTAGATGCCAAAAAACGAGTTCTTTCCCCCTTTTCTCTCTTGATTAGCCGACAGCAGCCCATTTAGCAGTCTCCAGTGCAAGATGCCTCTATTTTTGGCAGACGCAGGAAGGAGGGTGTTAGCGTGACCAATGAATAATATTGAACAATAAAATTGAACAATGTTCATCACATTTAAAACGTTACACGGAGTCAGATCATCTTTACATGATGATTAGTACAAAGCAGCGCACCCACTTTTTTGTGCCCATTGCCATGTACAGATAATGAACTCCATGTGACATCATGAACTGGCTTTGTATGTCGTTGGTCACAGTTTAGGAACAGCTTCAAACGACCTCATTTGTATCTACTCCGAGGCAAACAAAAAAGATAGGCTACCGTGGTTCATTACACGTGTCTCTTTCTTCTTTAAAAAATATCTGCAGATGTCGCTGCAAATGACTCTTTGGAATTCAACATCATTGTACATTTAAGGGATTCAATATTTTAGCGCTTTTTTAAGTATTGCTGGGATAGTCGATTTCTACAACATCTATTCTAGATGCTATAACTGAGCTATAGTGTCTAGAAGATATAGTTTAAAAATTGGTTTATCAAAAGTGCTAAAAAATTGTATCCCATAAATGTTGAATGAGGCTGAATGACAAATATCGATCACAGCGACATATGGTAATTCGAATGTAACTATTGCAAAAGAAATCAACTGAGAAAACGTTTCGCCCAGTAAAAATCTAGAAAATGTTGCTGTGACCGACATTTGTCATTCAATATTGTTTAATATTTATGGTATTCAATTTTTAGCGCTTTATAAAGCATGGAATAGTCAGTTTCCACACAATGGCCGTGATCCAGATAGATTTTTCACCGTTATCGCAACGAGATTGACCAATCAGAAGCCAGAATTTTTGCTAACTTTTCACTGTTTGCAAAAATGTACCTGGATCCCAGCCTATATTTCTAGACACTATAACTGAGCTCCAGAATAGTACAGAAAGCAAATTCCATATTTTGATACATTAAGGCCATCCTCCAGATAGATGCCTGTTTGCAAAAATGCAGGCTTCTGACTGGTCAATCTCGTTTTGCTAAACAACAAACAATCTACCTGGACCTCGACCTAAATCAAGCAGTCTGCTCAGGAATACAACAACAAAGAATTTTCAAGACAAAATACAGATTTATTCTCATAAAATAGTATAGAGTAAATATTTTCAAATTGGATTTTCTTTAAAAATATATATACAGTAGACTACAGGGCTCCCAACACATTTTAGTCCTCAAAAAGGGGGGAAAGGGGACCATTTTTATTTAAAAAGGGGGACTTTGGGGGACCGTTTTTATTTAAAAAGGGGACTTTAAGCAACCATTTTTATTAAAAAAGGAGACTAAAAAAGGATCATGAGTAAAAACATTGCACCAATTTTCCTAAATATGGAAGTAAATTTTTTTAATTACACATTTAGTGGCTGTTTTCGTGATTGATTAAATAAGATCAGTAAACAGCATTTGAAAATCAGCCTATGTAAAATGAACAAATCAAACAGAGTTGTTGACTTTTGGAATTTTTTTAACGTTATAAGAAAATTGTCTTACAAAACACATTTTAAATATATCGTTTTAAATCTGACGTAATTTTCATCAAAATTTTATTTCTCTCTTTAACAATCATGTGAAAATACATTTTTTGTTTGAAAGGAAGAACTGTTATTTGCAGTGTCTTAGAATTGACAACAATAGTTAAAAAGATCACCACAAAATACAAAATAAATCTCTCGCGTAAATATATTTTTAAATTTAAACTGTTTGGCAATATTATTATTCGTGCATTTTAAATGTGACGTAATTTCTCCTATTTACTACTTTTAACTAGCACATATTAATGTTAATTTTTAAAACTAACTTTCTTTTATAATATTCCTGTGTAAATACAATTTTTGTGACAAAATTTTACATACTTTCCTGCTTTTAAAACGTGATCATTGAATTCTTATTTTAAAGTTTTATTTCTCTTTTTAATAGTCACATGCGAATAAATTTTTAATTAAAAGGAAATAGTACTTTTTGCACTGTTTTTACAACTGGCAAGAATTTAAAATAATAACTTTTTCTAAATGTGAATAAAATATCTATTAAAATGAGGAAATTTTAAATAAAAATTTGAAAAAAAATTCCGTCAAAAAATAAAATAAAAGCAGTCTGTACACCACAGGCTTGTAATGTATATCCTTAGAAAAAAGGATTAAATTCCTATGCATAGCTTTTGTTCAGCTATAAAACTTTAATGGAATGTTTTTGACCAACTTTAACACTGAATATCTCTTAAAAGGATTCTTAAATTTAAAAACTGTCTGCACAAGCTACTTCAATCATTCTGTATAATATGAGTACTACCAATGCTCATAACTGCAGTGGCGGTGACAGAGTTAGTTACTTTTTTTTAAAAGAATATAGAAATATGTACTGAAGAGAGCCTAAGGGGGGAAAAAAGCAAGAAGACATTGTAATTAAAAATTCCTTTAATAGATTGGATATATTTCTCAATCAAAATTGAAAACAAAACTACATTTATAATAATAAAGGTAAAAGTTTGTGTACTAAAGAGATTGTTGCACATAGAGCCACAAGATTTGGCAGGAAGATACCACCTGTATATCTAAATTAGTTTTTGGATTTTTTTTATAAAATTTTTTTATGAGATTTTTATTTTTTAGCCGAATGTAATAATTTTTTTTTTACTATTTTCAATAAAGTTTATTCGAAATTTGTACAACATTTTAAAAATCTTTCACAAATTTTTAATGCAAATTTCAGCCTTTTTTTTTCATTCTTGGCAATTTTTGATATTCATAAAAGAAAATCAGTTTCAAACTTGTAGCCCTAATGTAATAAATTTTGTCCTAAAATGATTGTGTCGTCAGATTTCAATGTTTAACGAATTTTAGCCTTTTTTTCTTTGTACGTATTTCTGCTGTGATTTTTTCCACATTAATAAAAGGAATCCAGTTTCAATGTTTTAGCCCAATATAGTAAATGTTGTCCTCCTTTTAATGAAGTTTATTCAGAATTTATACAGCAATTTTCGAATTTTTATGTGATTTTTTAATTTTTAAAAGGAATTCAGTTTCAATATTTTAGCCCAGTTTAATAAATTTTGTCATATTTTGAATACAATTTATCCAGACTTGGTACAGCATTTAAAAAAAAAAAAAAATTATGAAGATTTTTTTTTTTCATTTTGCAATAATTCTTCGGTTTTCGGTCATGTGAGTAACAGGTCTGGCTAAGACAAGTCTATCCTTGATAAATGGAAAGTGGGTAATAATAGAGAAGTCTCCCCTACCTTTTGTTTTGTGGAGGATAAATAGGAGAATTCTGACAATTTCATATTGTTTCCAAGAACATAAAAAAGGATTTTGCTTATTATGAGGTAATAAGCAGTTAGCAGGGCTGGTACAATATTGCACAGGGCCCTGGCAAAGGAGTTAATGGGACCTAACGTATACTGCAATACTGATCTAATAAAATTTACTTTTAAATTGCATACATCATGGAATAATATATGACGACATTAGTTTCAAAACTCACCTTATCCAGAAAATCTAATCTGGGGGAATCGCGAAAAACCTCTAACTGTGTCCATTGGTTTTCATTGTAGATCAAGATTTTACATGGGCTAGAACAAGATAAAACTAGTTTTTTTTTTTCTGACTTATGTTTTTTCAAAATAGAATAAATTTATAGAGAAAACTTGATTTTTTAAAATTTTTGATAAGGCGAGTTTTGAAACTCACATCCTCATATAATATAGATAATAAACGTATCAAAATACCACTAATTTCACATGTGATATGCATAATTATTTTCAATTTCGAAAAATCTTCTATACTTTAAATATTTATTTTTTACGTTTACAGTTACTTTCACCAAATCTATACACTCCCCGAAAATTACGTCAAATTTGCCTGTAAGAAATAATGTTAATACTCACTTTTTTTATCATGAAAAAACATTTAAAAACAAATGTAGATAAAAAAATATACCGAGGAAACGTTATTTCGAATTCCATAAACTTGGGGTCCTGGGCAGTCGCCCCATTTGACCGATGGTTGCACTAACCCTGGGTAATAGTACAGAAAATTTTCAGCTTTCTCTTCGATGAAAAGAATATCTTTAAGCCAAAGAAACATGTTATGATAATTTGGATGTTTAAATATGTATTGTAGTATTGTTTTCAGTTATAAATTACACTATTAAACAATTTTAAATGGTATGAAAAATAAATAATGAGAAAGGAATAAATATTTCAGATCTTGATTCAACAGAAGGTTTTCTGTAGGGGTATATCATCTTGTTTGAAAGAAATTGCATTCCAATAATTAAAAATATGCAAAAAGGCATTTTACTCTATCCATTTCCTTTTAAATAATTCAGAGTTGAGAGCTTTAAACTAATTCTTTTTTAGTTTGAATCTTTCGTCTCCTCCTAATTCAATGCTTCTCTGCATTTGACATGTCCTATTTTTTTTTTTTTTTTTTTTTTTTCCCCCGGCAGCATGCAAAGGTCTGTCGAAGACTGGTCAAGCAGTAGCTTAATATAGTAACTTTTTTGTTCTGCGATTTTTTAATTTTTAGGATTTTAATGAGATTTCTTAGTGAGTTTCTTAAAAGTTGTCTATATTCCATGGTGATTTTTTAATATTCACGTAAGAATTCCAGTTACAACACTTTAGCCCACTGTTACAAATTTTGTCCCCTACGATTTTTGAGCTTTTAGCGATTTTTAGATTTTTTTAACACTTTCCAACAAAGTTGAAAAGTGTTTATGCATTCGGTTTGTCTGTTTGTCTGTCCGCGCTCTAACTCTCGTAAATATACTCGGATCGTTCTGAAAATTTTGGAGGTTAGTGACCTCTACCATAGCACGATCCCTATTGCAAATGAAGTTTGTAGCATGCTTAGTTCATTTACAGGGACAGTCAAAAGTTTTCCGTTGCATTACGGCCAATGGGAAAAAATCGTTTCAAATGATTTTTAATGGTGTTACACTCTTTCAAACACAGTAAAATTGATATTCATTTATAAAGCCCACAAAAATATGCATTCTGTTGAATATGCGGTGCAAAGAATAGTTATTGTTCATTTACAGGGCCACACAAAAGAATTCCGTTTATAATGGTATAGGGGAAATTGTTTGCGATGTATTTGAAAAGATTTCAGATAATATATTGTATCCGAATTACTGTATATTAGTAATGATTGCTCGAAATGCATTTTTAATTATGATATGCGCTTTTTTAGGGTTTCGTTCATCTGACGAAACCCTATTAGTCTCGCTCCTCTGTCTGTCTGTCACAGAGCCCGTTCTCAGAAGCTATACATGTTGGAGACTTGAAATTTTGCATACTTATAGCTGAACACCACACATCATATGACAAATCATAAAATTTTGAAAAAGTCATACATTTAAGCCTTTGAGCTCTCACATTTGTATTTTAAACAATTCTTTCTAAGTGAGCCCCAAATTAGGTTGGAGGCGTGAAATTTTACATACTTATAGCTGAACACCTCACATCAAACGACAAATCATAAAATTTTCAAAATGCCGTACATTTAACCCTTTGGTCTCCCACATGTGTATTTTAAACAATTCTTTCTAAGTGAGCCCTAATTAGGTTGGAGACGTGAAATTTTGCATACTTATAGCTGAATACCTCACATCAAATGACAAACCATAAAAGTTTGGAAAAGTCGTACATTTAACCCTTTGGGCTCCCACATGCATATTTTAAGCAATTCTTTCTAACTGAGCCCCTTATTAAATTGGAGATTTGAAATTTTGCATACTTATAGCAGAACACCTGAGGCCAGGCGACAAATCATAAAATCTTGAAAAAGTCTTACGTCTAAAGTCTTAACCCTTTGAGCTACCACATATGTATTTTAAGCAATTCTTTCTAAGAGAGCCCCTAATTAAGTTGGAGACATGAATTTTTGCATACGTATAGCTGAATACCTCAGACCACACGACAAATCATAAAATTTTCAAAAAGTCTTATATTATTTACTCCTCCGGGCTCTAACTTGTGCATTTTAAGCAATTTTTCTAACCTCCGCCTTTTTCACCCGGGGAGCATTTTTCCAACTTTTGCTGACGTCCCTTTGACCATTCTTTCATATTATGCACCATAGCCTTACACATTTTAGTTTCACTTTTTACTGCCAGGGGCGCCTACTTATCTCGGGTGTTATCGGCCCAATCCCCTCGACTAATATATCTACGGATAATATATAAAACAGAGTTTCATTCGGATAGAGGTTTATTTAGAATAGAGTGCATTCCTGGTTACGAAATGTGGAACTAACAGATTTTTTAAAAGGATAAAGTGTTTTGAAAGGAATATTAAATGAAACCTTCTGTGCGATCTGTGATCACACTTACCTACTTGTTCACTATATTTATGCATACTATAAAGTGCGTATAAATGCTATAGTTCATATGCAGAGCTACAGAAATGAATTCGTAAAGGTTACTGAGTATGAGCATAAATTGCTTAAAGGTGGGTTTTAAAGGAGTTATGCATTCTTGCGCTGAACTGAATTTAGTGTACTAAGAAATATTTGTAGAATATAGATAAAATGATATACAGGGCCACGCAAAGAGTTGGATACATGGCCGTCTATGGGTGATAATTTCTGGAAATGTAATTTCAGTAGTTTTAAGCATGTTTTAGTTTGAATTAAATTTTAGCTAAATAGTGGCGTGTAATAAAGGTACTAGGTAAACTACAGGGCTGTACAAAAGTATTCAAGTATGTTTCCATCTATTAGTATAAATTGTTGAAAGATGAATTTCAACCTGTTATGCATTTTCTTGCTAAACTAAATTTTCCCATTATATAATATATATATCAACATACAGATCGAATACAGGGCTGTTCAAAAGAATTGGAATACATATTTGGCTATGGGCGGTAACTACTGAAATCAGATTTTTAAACGTTTACTTAGTTATCTTATTTCCCTAAGTAACGAAGTTTTGTTAAAGCTTTCAGGGAGTGTTGGAAAGTGTTTCACAATCTATGCTGTACGCATGATTTTTCTTACTTGTTTTATTTTGCAGTGATTTTTTCAGTCACTGAAAAGGGGACTAAGGGGACCATTTGGGAGCCCTGAGTAGAGTCTCTAAATTCCACACTTCTAAAATCTGCAATCTTCTGAAATCCTCATGCATTTCAAAATGTAAACAGTGAAAATAGGAGTTAAGAAGGTTCTTTATAATCTTTATTCTAAATGTCAGTGAACAAAAATAAAGTTGTTTTTAACGTAAATTTATGGGAAAATAGTAAAGACACAGGATATTTAAAAAATTAAAAGCTTTTATGGATCAGGGTATGGATCCATAGTGTAAAATGTCAGTACAAATCAGATTTTTATAGCAGCATATTAATGCTGATTTGTCATTTGAAACAACAGAAAAGTTCCAAAAAATATTTAGCATAAAAGACTGTTAATTGATGAAGTATGAACATCTACTACAAAAGATCCTTTAATTGATGCATAGCATAAAATATGGTCTGGCTCTTTATTTATTGAAAACCAGGATGAAGATACAGATTTTTCAAGTTTTTAGTTAACCTTACCTCAAGCTAAAGCATCTGAATTATGCAAAAAATTTCAAAACAGATTTACAAGAGCTTTTCAAAGAAGAAGAAATTGTCGAATGGGTGAACAATAAAGATGAAATTTTGGTAAATTATGTTGCAGGTGAAGAAATTATTTCTTCAATAATGAACCCAGCCGAAGACAGTGAAACTGAGTCTGACAGTGACTGTGAGAGAAAAAAAAAGTTTGATAAAGGTTTGGTTTTTGGTGAAATTTCTTATAAGTTCTTGGAGCAGCAAAGTTGTATAAATTAATAGGAAATAATGGCTGTTTACAAAATTCAAAAGAAACTTTATCAAGATAAAATGAAAGTTCTCAAACAAAGGACCCTACAAGAAATGTTTAAAAGTAATAAAAATAATTTGGGTTTTAAAATAATAATGTACAGATAAATAAAAGAGAATCAAGTTTAATTTGCTTAATTTGAATTATTATATGCTCTTTTTGTAAATAGATACAGGTAAGCTGAAAAAATAAATCATTTAAATCAGAATCTGCAAAACTCGAAAATCTGCAAAATTCTAAAATCTGCAGAGGCTCTGGTCCCAAGCTGTATGGATTTTTGAGACTCTACTGTATAACAAAGTTATTACAATCTTCACTGATAGGTATATTTTTATTGAAAAACTATAGATTTTATTTAAATTCATCGCAAAGTTTTAATTTAATAGTAGTTTAAAATGAAATTTTGGATAAGTTAAACAACAACAAACAAAGAAATGCAAAATTTGGTAAGTATTGCTTAAAAAGTATCAAAAAGGTGTAGAAAATTTAAAAAAGTATGTGCAAAGGTTTGAAACTTATTGACACTTATCTATTAACAGTGTAAATGCACATTTTACCTTTATCCCAAAATGTATTAGTTGACGATATTATTAACTTTATATCTGGAGGTGTATTTATATTCTCCAGTAACTTTTCATGACCCTTAAGTAAAGAAATTGTAGATTATTTGTATTTTGTCAAATGAAGAAGAGGTAACATTTTAAGTTATTTAATTCACACTATATTAGATTGTAAATAAGAGAGCTTTTTTATATGTTCTTTTGTGGTTAGCTACATTTTCAGAATACACATAATCTACAATTTCTTTACTTAAGGGAGGCATGAAAAGTTATTGGAGAATATAAATACACCTCCAAATATAAAGTTAATAATATCGTCAACTAATACGTTTTGGGATAAAGGTAAAATGTGGATTTATACCGTTAATGGATAAGTGTCCTGAAAAAGGGCAAGTCCCAATTTACATTTCGTACTCACGCCTATTTAATGGGATTGAAAATCCTATCAAGATTATGAGACTGATTGTCTTCATATAGGTTTATAGGTAAGATTTGCTGAAGGTGTAATTCATTCAGGAAATAAAATAGCCACTTTATTTCAATTGCTGCAGACACATACTCGGCCTCTGACAATGATAATGCACTGCAGGATTGTTTCTTGGTCAACCACTGTATGGGATTTCCGCCTAACAGACATAGGCTGTCACTCGTTGATTTTCATGAATCTACAACTCGTCCATGCGCATATCATCTAATTCAAGAAAGTGGATTGCCGTACTTTCGACAAAAACTTGAAATGAGCATGCCTCCTGTGCATATATCACCACTCTTATGTATAAAGGCTCTCTGTTATGGTGTTGTTTCTGAGCGTTGTTGGTTAAATTTCAATATTTGTGTTTTAGAGAAAGCAATACAGAAAAGTATTGTTGCTATGGAAACAACAACTTCTTTAATATTGAAATGTATAGCAAAAGAGTTCAGAATCAATGCCTTAAATAATTTCGAATATGTACTGTTGTTATGACAATCAATACCCTTCCTGGATGTGGAAATTCAAAATTGTGTTCAACATAATTTGGCCACAATCTAGATAGATTTTTTGCTGTTAGCAAAACAAGATTCATCAATCAGAAGCCCGCATTTTTCTGAACTTTTTGCTGTTTACAGAAATGCAGGCTATTGATTGGTGAATCTCGTTTCGCTAACAGCGAAAAATCTAACTGGATCCCAGCCTAGATTTCTACAAACATTGCACTTCATCCATGGCATTAAGAAAATGACGCAAAACTTTCATGACATAGGCCGGGATCCAGAAACAGCAAAAAATTCTCAAACATGCAGGCTTCTGATTGGTCAAACTCATTTCGCTAACAGCTAAAAATCTATCTGGATCCTGGCCATAGTTTTCTTCGTTGAAATCAATGCAAAAAGATAATATAAAAGGACAGTATAAGATTTCTAAAATGTTTTGGCAGGTTTATCGCTGTTTGGCATAATTTGTAAACTTTAGAATTAATTAACAGTTTTTTGCTAATTAAGAATAGAAATTTTATGTTTTTAAAGCTGAATTTTATAAAAGCACGTAGATTGAGTAAATATCTGTTCAAAAATGCAATCCTTATTTTTTTCAGTCCATTATTTAAGTCTCTACCTTGATTTAAATATAAAGTTGGACAAAGAAAAATAATCGATCATTTTCAGTATCTCGACGTTATTTAAAAAAATCTATGTCTTTGTTTATAATTAATTTATGAAGATGCATTTGGTCTCAAATTGAAGATCTTCTTTATAAGGTTCTTCTGGTTTTGGTTTTATTTTTCTGCGATGATTGTTTCTTTTGATATGGGAAATTTTATGCTGGCATGTTTGGTCAATTTAATATGGAGAAGTTGTCTTCAGTATAATAAGCAGTTACGGTGTCTTGCCGTTTTGTTCTTGGTGTTTGTTTGTTTGGCTGGGTTAGCATTTTTTTTTTTTATAGCTTGGGTCAGCAGAACGACCGTTCTTCTTGATCTACAGAAGTAGTTTGTTTATAAATGCAATTGTGTACACTATACTATCTACTGGCTCTGGATTTGAGGATATAAATGCATTCAGGATTTTATTAATAATTTTTCGCTAAATTATCAAATCTTTTGCATGGGATCTTGCAAACGAAGGAGTTTTCCTTTCTTTCTTAAAATCTGCGGTAATCAAATTTGCCATCCTTTTAAATTAAATTATGAATGCTCTATATTTTCAAAACCAGAAGTGTTGGGACTTCTCTTACAAGATTGTGGAAAGTTGAGAATGTTGTTTATTTATAAAAATTAAAATAACTTAATTTAGTAATTGATACTTTATACTTATTTCTTTTGCTAGTTGAAAATCCATTAAAATCTTTGTCCTCAGTATCACTGTGGAATAATTTTTAAATTTCAGGTACGAAACTTTGATCGGTGTCTATGAAATCATCTGATTCATTCGTGTCATTATCAAAAAAGCGAGCTCCCAGATCGGATATCGTATGTTTTGGATCGGGTTTGCATGCTCGATTGTATATAAGATTAATCGAGCAGTTGCCAAACGTGAGTATACATATCTTTTTAATGCTGAAAGTAATTACGAGCATAGAGTAAAATGGTTTTCCTGTAGCTTTATCGGCGCTGACAAAGAATGAACGAGGGAGAAAATGGGAGGAGTTATACCTTATATGGCATGCAAGATGCCAGGCGAACTTGAGGAGTACCATTGTGATTGGATGCAATTCTCGGACAAAGTACAATTTTTTGCTCATGAAAATTGGATTAAACACGTTGATACCTTTCCACCGTGCGAGACATTACTTTTTCATTTCAGAAGTACGACATAAGATTATGGATTATTATTTTTTTTCTAACCAGATTTCCAAATTTTTAAATAAAGATCGGCAGTAAATTTGGTACTATTTACAAGCCGCACCTAATTATTGGCCACATTTTTGTTTTCAAACCAGAAAAATCTAGTTTAACGCCGCAGCATTATTCCCAGAAAATACAGTATATATATATATATATATATATATATATATATAAGTTTTTTACTGGGGGTGGTTTTGGGTTCTGGGGGTCATGATCGATGTAGATCTGCAAAACTTTTTCTGAAATTCCAACATAGGGGAGATTGCAATAGGTAGTATTTCATACGAAATCTACCTAAAACTGCCAAGAAAAGAAGTGATATCTATAAGTGGGTGCCAAGTTCAAATAAAATTCATTCAAACTTTCCTACTGAAGTATTATTGCATTGTTTAAAAAAAAAAAAATTATTGATAGCATATTATTAATAATAAATCTAGAACTTGGCAAGTTTCTGATAAATGTTATGCCTATCATTTTCATGTCTTAATAAAATGATGATGTTAATATTAATAACAGGGCTTGAAATTCAATTTTTCATAGGAGGGGAGTCTCCCTACCAACATTTATAAATGGAGGGGAGTTGAGCTGTTTGGGAGGGAGAAATTTTTTTTTTTAAACCCACTGTTATTTTATATCAGTCACTCGCAAGAAGAAACGAATCAGTCACAGGAAAAAAAGCAAAATTTGTCAATCGATGGAGGAAAAAACATCGTGAAATTCGTTGATCAGTCTCGGTAAAATATAGCGAAATCCGCCAATCGGCCGTGGAAAAATATTATGAAATTCGTACGTAGGTTGTAAGAAAATATTGGGAAATTTTTTGCTCGGATGCTGGGAAAAAACTCTGAATTTCGTCTATCCTGTCGCAAAAAATAAGAGTGAAATTTGTTGATGATTTCTGAAATTAAAAAAAATTTGGAAAATCGCAGCAAATTTTCTGAAAAGTTACAACAGAGGGAGTTAGAAATCCTCTCACGGCACTATTTTTTTATTGCAGGTTGAGCAAACTTTGTTTTTGGTTTGGGTCGATTTCAGGCTGAATGTAGATTCCTGCAAGTTGGGTTCGGGTTAAACCCAATTTTTCAAAAATTAGTTTCAGTACATTATTTCAAATTAGAAACTATACCTATAATAATAAACACAGATATTTGCGTGCGTGTGCTGTTTTTCTAACGACACCGCTGCTTTTTTTTCACAATCCTTTAACGAAATTCGCGTGTTTTTTTCACGATCCTTAGGTAAAATTCGCATTTTTTTGCGATCTTTTGGTGAAATTTGTTGGGCCGTGGATCACTATGTTATCAAAATTATATCTATCTTCATTGGTGTAGAAAACCATCAGTAAAAACAGTTTTTAAAAGAAGTAACATATTTTATTTTTCAGAGGTTAGTGTAATTTGAAGTAAAAACTTGTTAGTATAACAACAGGAAAAATGCAATAACAACCATATAACTTTTCCATGGCTTGGCTGGCCTCATGCCTAAGTATTAAAATTCAAATTGCTGTACCAGACAGCTTAAAAAAAACAGCCATGTTCAACTGCACCTGCAACTGCCACTGTACCAGCCACTGCCACTGCACACCTCCAAGCAAAACAACTGGCTTAAATACTAAAAGAAAAGGAGGTTAAAGCACACAGTTAAAAGTTAATATGCAAATTTAAACTGCAAGTGTGAAGCAGTGAAACCAACTAACTGCAGGTTAACTGACATGAGATGGTTTCCCTGCCACACACCCAGTCAACCATGAAGCCAACCAACCATAGTCACATGTAAACAACAAGGTTGTGATGTGGCAAGTAGGCTAGTGGAAGTACACACTTTGTACAACTGTAAAATAAAGTTCATAGCATCTTCCAAGTAAGTAATTAATATTCAAAAATAGTAAACTGATATCCTTACAGACATTTAAATGAACTTTAAACATTTTTAAACAAGCAATTGAAACTTTACTGTTTCTTTGAAAAAACATTGTTATTGGTTGAGCAGAGAAACTGGGAAAACTAATTGGGAAAATATAGAAATGTATTTTTATTTTAATAAACTTAACTTTACAAAAACATATATTTGAACTTAAGCCAACAAAATTCTCGTTTTTTCGCGATCTTTTGCTGAAATATGCGTATTTGCGATCCTGTAGTGAAATTAGCGCTTTTTTCGCAATCCTTTGGTGAATTTCCCTTTTTTTCGCGATCTTTTGGTGAAATTTGCGTTTTATTCGCGATCTTTTGGTGAAATTCGCGATCCTTTGATGAAATTCGCGTTGCGATCTTTTGACGAAACTCGCTTTTTTTCGCGATCCTTTCATGAAATTTGGGGATTTTTTCGAGATTACTTGACGAAACTCGCGTTTTTTCGTGATCCTTTGATGAAATCCAGGGTTTTTCGCGATCCTTTGATGAAATTCGGTGGGGGGGGGGTCACGATTCTTTGATGAAAATCGCGTTTTTTTTAATCTTTTGACGAAACTCGCGTTCTTTTGTGACCCTTTGATGAAATTCGGCGTTTTTATTCGCGATCCTACGACGAAACTCGCATTTTTTTTTGCTATCCTTTGACGAAATTTGCATTTTTTTTTGCTATCCTTTGACGAAATTTGCATTTTTTTTTGCTATCCTTTGACGAAATTTGCGTTTTGTTCGCGATCCTTTAACGATATTTTGCATCTTATTCGCAATTCTTTGACGAAATAAGTGTTTTTTCCGCGATCCTTTGCGAGGAAATTGATTTTTCTGGCGACCATTTGTGGCGATATTTTTCATTATATTTTTTAATGTCCGAATTTTCACACTGATGACCGATTTTTCATAATTTTCCGAATCGAATGCCTTAAATTTTCCGAAAATTTGCAACTGAATCACCCCTGAATTTGCCAACCGGTCCCGGAAAACAACGCGAAACTTGTCAACCGATCTCGGGAAAATAATCATGAAATTTGTCTATCGATCGCAGGAAATGAATTTCAACGATCATTCGCGGTAAAAACTCACAAAATATGTCAATTGGTCGCGCGAAAATATCACGAAATATACAAGCCGTTCGCAGGAGTTGATCGTAGTTTCGAAATGCAAAATATTTTCTGGAAAATGGTGAAATTTTTTGGCGTCCACCCTCCCGCCCACGATATTCTTTTGGGCGGGATTTAAAAATTTTGGGCGCGAATCCCGCCCTGAAATTCAAGCCCTGAATAACATTGTCATTATAAAAATTTTTAATATAGTTATTATTATAAGCTAATGACTCATGTTAAAAATTTGATAAACCAATAAATACACAGATACACTCCCGCACAGGGACCCAGAGCTGGAGCTGGAGCCCGGAGCCGGAGCGCTCCGGAGCTGTGTTTTCCCTGGAGCTGGAGCTCTAAATTTTCCCCAGCTCCAGGGCTCCTTCAGTTTTTAATATGCGTTTAAATCCTTTTTTTTTTTTTTTTTTTTCAGTCTTTTAAATTTTTAGGCTCAAAATATTTTGGACATCATATTATCATATTATATCATATTATATCATTTTTTAGGTTTTTATTATTATTATTAGAGAAGGAAACCTTCTCAAAACATGGTAACACTACTTTACTTCTACTTTCTACTTGAACTAAGTGACAACACTATTCGAAAACAAATATGGCCGCCTGTTGTTTACATGTGTAGTTGTACAATTTTGGCTGTTTGAAAAGTGTAGAAGAAATTTAAGATTTTTGTGTTTAAAATTCCACCAAACTTTCTATTTTAAAAGCAAAAGCTAAAAGATGTCATACTTTCTGAACAAGCATTTGAAGTTTGATGAGAAGAAAAATGCATTTTGTCAGATCTTTAATGAGGTAGAAAGTATTTGTGAGCAAAAAATTAAACGTGTAAATTAAAATCTGCAACTCAAAAGCGCGAAGTCGGAACCGAGTTGGAGCCGGAGCTGGAGCCACAGTATTTTCTCTAGGAGCGGAGCTGGAGCTGGAGCATCAAAAATTGTTCGGCTCCGGGTCACTCCCGCACATCTTTGGTTATCACTCCTGCAGTGCCCCCCACCCCTCAGACTAAAAGGCCTGATAAAGATACACTCATGCTTGTTCTTGGTCATCAGTCTAGAGACTGCACCCCTTTAAGGGGCCTCAATACCCTCAAATTAAGACTTCCAAACATGAAATAACAAGTTTTGATATAATAATGTCATTAATAAAAATAAATGACTCGCAGGTAAAAACTTGCCAAGTTCTAGATTTATTATTAATATGCTATCAATATATTTTTTTAAAAACAACTAGGGGGCTCTGCACCCTACGAGCTACGCTCGCCAACCCCCGTTCAGGCACACCGAAATCCAAAAAGCACACCAATTTGATCGGCTTTAAAAATATTGAATTAAAATTTTAAAAAAACAAAAAACAGTAGCGATCTCTCTGTAAACGGGTTTCCATTCGTTTTCCTTGGATTGGGGATTTTTAAGGCCAAATCTGCTGCTGTTAAGAGATACAAGGGCTGTTTTCGTATTTAATTAAAAAAATTAGTTAAACATTTGAAAATAAGCTGATGTAAAATGAATTAAGTAAACAGTGTCATTGTCTCCCGGTATTTTTTATCAGCGCTATAAGATAGTTCTTTTAAATAATTCATTTTAAATGTATCATTTCAAATCTGACGTAATTTACACCAAAGTTTTATTTCTCTTACTAGGGGGCTCGGCCCCCTACGAGCTACGCTCGCCAACCCCCGTCCAGACACCGCAGACTCTAAATGCACGCTAATGTGATCGGCTTTAAAAAGATTTCGAAAGATTGAATTATAATTTAAAAAACAGTGACGATCTCCCTATAAACGGATTTCTATTCATTTCTCTTTGATTGGGGAAATTTTAACGCCAAATCCGCTGCGGTACTACTTGATTATCCCATCGACTAATTTCGCCAAATTATATAAATCGCCAAACCACTCGCCAAATTATACAAATTGACATAATTTTTATTTTAAATAACGAAAGAACAAATAAATTAGTTACAACATTAATAAAAATACAAATAAAACGTCGAAATAAAAATAATTTGATGACGTAGACACGTGTAACAACATTTCAAAATAAGCTAATATAAAAGGAATTAAGTAAACAGAATCTTTATCTCCCGGTATTTTTTAACAAAGCGAAAAGAAAGTTCTTTTAAATGAGACATTTTAAATTAATCGTTTTTAATCTGACGTAATTTTGACCAAACTATTCTTTCTCTGTTTAATATTCACATGAAAATACTTGCGTTAGAAATAAAATATTATTTGCGCTTTCCTAAGAAAAATAGTTGAAAAGTATCCTCTCAAAATATCAAATAAATGTCTAGCGCAATTTGTAAATTTAAAGCGTTTTGCAATATTATTTTGTGTTCATTTTATGTAATAACTATAATGTGACGTAAATATGACGTAATTTCTCCTATTTAAGACTTCTAACGCATGTTAATAAATTTATTATTTTACAAATTCCTTTCTCTCTTAAAATTCACGTGCAATTATAGTTTTTATGACGTAATTTTTAATAAGTTCCTGCTTTTTGTACATAATTATTTAAATCTAATTCCAAATATTTTTTTTTCTGTTTATAATAGTCACGTGTAAATAAATTTTTAATTTATTACACGTATAAATATTTTTTTTTTTTTTTAAGCAAGCATTATTGTTTCCGCTGTTTATACAGTTGGCAACAGTTTAAATTAATATCACTTTCTAAAATCTGTAAAAAATATCTCTCGAAATGCTGAAAATTTGAATTTAAAATAGATATAAAACCTCGAAAAATGAGTCAAATTAAAAAAATAAATCAATTCTGCACACCGGGAAATTATAACGCATAAAATGAACTAAAAATTATTAAATTCCGATGTATAGTTTTTGCTACTATAAAACTTTTTTAGTGGAACGATTTTGTCCAACTTTAGCATTAAATATCTCTTAAAATAATTCTTCGATTTGAAAACTGTCTGCATCAGCGTGTTTATCAAACATTTCTGTATAACACTACCGATATTCATATTTTTGTATGCATTATTTTTCTTAATATTAACGAAGAAAGACCTCCGGTCACAAAAAATTCAAAACCGGCGGCGGCGGCGGCGGTGGCGGTGACAGCGGTAGTTACTTTTTTTTAGAATAGAGAGATTAATATTCACGTGAAAATACTTTTGTTGTTAGAAGGAAATATTATTTGCACTGTCTTCGAATTCACAATAATAGTTGAAAAGATTATCTCAAAATATCTCGCGCAAATATATTTTTCAATTTAAATTGTTTGGCTATATTTTTTGCCATTTTAAATATGACGTAATTTCCTCAAATTACAAGTTTTAACGCATAATAATGATTTTTTTTATTTTAAGATTTTGTTTCTCTTTTAAAATTCAAATTTAAATATTGTTCGGCACAGATGTCATTGGCGCAATTTTTTTCTGACGCCAATTTCATATACGCAACTGGTACTTAACTGGTGCTAAAGTGTCGTTATTTTGCTTGATATGGTAACCCTGATGTTGTTGTTTATGCTATTGATGTGTTCCAAATTGGCGTCGGAAAAAAATTGTGCCAATATGGGTCGTATATGACATCTGTGGTTCTTATGACGTAATTTTCCTGCTTTTAACATGCAATCATTTAATTCTAAAGTTTTTTTTCTGTTTGTAATAATCACGTGTAAATAAATTTTTAATTTGAAGTAAATATTATTGTTTGCGCTGCTTATACAACTGGCATCAGTTTAAATTAATGACATTCTCTAAAATTTGTAAAAAATATCTCTTGAAATGCTGACAATTTGAATTTAAAATTGAAATAAAACCTCAAAAAATGAGTCAAATAAGAAAAATAAATCTAATCTGCACACCGGGAACTTATAAAGTATAAAATGATCGAAAAATGATTAAATTCTCATGTATAGTTTTTGCTCCAATAAAACTTTTTTAATGAAACGAATTTGTCCAACTTTAGCATTAAATATCTCTTAAAATAATTCTGCGATTTGAAAACTGTCTGCATCAGCGTGTTTATCAAACATTTCTCTATAATACCACCGATTTTCATATTTTTGCATGCAACAGTTTTTTTAATATTAACGATGAAAGGCCATGCTTAAGCATTCAAATTGGATGCTGATCTACCCGGAATATCTACGCAGATTTTCATTGGTCCATTTCCAAATCAAAACTTTTTTTTATATATAGAAGGATTTAAACAATGCTATAATACTTCAGTAGGAAAGTTTGAGTGAATTTTATTTGAAATTAGCACCCATTTAGACATCACTTCCTTTCTCGGCAGTTTTTTTTTTTTTTTTTTTTTTTTTTTTTTTTCTTTTAACAGAACTTGGCTCCCTTTTTTCACAGTTATATTTTTGTTAGATAATATTTTACTCAATTACAATGCTTGATATGTAGAAATTCTGCTGGAATTTGTAAAGAATGTGAGATTAAGAGTCAATTATTTGTATAATATAAAGAAAACTCACAAATGGCCGGTCAAATTTCGGAAAAATAAACTGTCAGATTTGAAACTGATATTTCCTATTTTAAAAAAGTGCATTCACTAAGCTTTTTGACAGCCCCGTGCGAAAGGGGGGGGGGGGGGGCGAAGGGAGCGGTCGCCCCGGGTGCGGAAATTGGGGGGCTGCCAAATTTATATTACCAATGTCTTTTTTTTTTGCTATCGAACATTTTTGGAGAATTTTTTTTTCTCTCGGGGGACCATTTGTTTCTAACCTATTTGTTAGCTATTTTTACCTTGCCAATTTTTCCAACTCAAATACTAACAACAGTTGAAAATGGCTAGAAAAAAAGAGAGAAAGGTTGAGAAAAATCTGTCCAAAACATCGCTAACTCTCTAACAATTAACTGCAATTTTCTCTTATGTTATTTAGTTGCTTGCAATTTCTGAATTATTATAAAGTTACACGTTTTAAAGTTCCAAATAAATGCAAAATATTTATTCAATAGACTTTATTTTTGTTTCTGCACTTTATCAATTTTGTGGCATCTGAGACAAAGAAAAAGTGAGGGGGGGGGCGGGGCACCAAATTGAAACTTTGCTCCGGGCGCAGTTTTTTCTTCGCACGGCCCTGCTTTTTGAAGATAATGCATATCTACTTTTAAAATATAGATATTTGTTTTATTACATTCAATTGCACACAAATCAAAATCATTCACTATGAAGTAGAGAAAATAGTGTCCAGAGCAGATAAGGAAATTCGAATATACTATGACAGTGATGGAATAGCATGGACCTCATTTTGGAGCAGCAAAAAGCCATTTTGGAGCGGCAAAAATGCTCATTTTGGAGCAGAAAATAACTATTTTGGAGCAGCAAAAAGCCACTTTGGAGCAGAAAATAACTATTTTCGAGCAGCAAAAATGCTCATTTTGGAGCAGAAAATAACTATTTTGGAGCATCAAACTGTATTCTTTTGGTATTCTTTGACGAAATTCCCATTTTTTCTGCAATTCTTTGACGAAATTTGCATTTTTCCTGCGATTCTTTGACGGAATTCACATTTTTTCCACGACTCTTTCACAAAATTCGCTTTTTTTCGCAGTCCTTTCACAAAATTTGCGTATTTTTCACATGTTATTCGGGCTTGTGGTTGAAATCAGTGTGTTCGCTATCTTTTGATGAAATTAGCGCGTTTTTCGAAATCTTGTGATGAAATTTGCGTTTTTTGTTACCTTTAGATGAAATTTGTGTTTTTTCTGCAATCTTTTAACGAAATTTGTGTTTTTTCCTAATTTTTTGAGCCCGTAATGTTCGTTTTTTGACGAAATTAGCGATCCTTTGACAAAATTCACGTTTTTTTTTTGCGATCCTTTGACAAAATTCACGTTTTTTTCGCGATCCTTTGACAAAACTCGCGTGTTTTTGGCGATATTTTGACAAAATTCACGTGTTTTTTGCGACCTTTTGATGAAATTTGTGGCTTTATTTTCGCGATATTTTACGATTTTTTGACGATGTTTTGTTCTTTTTTTGACGAAGACTATCATTTGTCAAAATTCACGTTTTTTTCGTGATCCTTTGACGAAATTCGCATATTTTTCGCGATCTTTTGATGAAATTTGCGGGGTTTTTCGCGATATTTTAACGAAAGTAGTGTTTTTTCACGACCTTTTGACATCGTTTTGTTCGTTTTTTGAGAAAATTAGCGATCTTTCGACAAAATTCACCTTTTTTTTCGCGATCTTTTGACAAAATTCACGTTTTTTTCGCAATCCTTTGACAAAATTCGCGTGTTTTTAGCGATCTTTTTACGAAATTCACGTGTTTTTAGCGATCTTTTTACGAAATTCACGTGTTTTTGCGACCTTTAGATGGAATTTGCTGTTTTTTTCGCGATATTTTAACGAAAGCAGCGTTTTTTCACGATCTTTTGACCGTGTATTGACAATGTTAGAGCTCCTTAGACAAAAATCAAGATTTTTTTTCGTGATCCTTTGACGAAATTCGCGATCTTTTGACGAAAATCTCGTGTTTTTCGCGATCTTTAGTCGAATTTTGCGACCTTTTGATGAAATTTGCGGAGTTTTTCGCGATATTTTAACGAAAGTAGTGTTTTTTCACGACCTTTTGACATCGTTTTGTTCGTTTTTTGAGAAAATTAGCGATCTTTTGACAAAATTCACGTTTTTTTCGTGATCTTTTGACAAAATTCACGTTTTTTTTCGCGATCCTTTGACAAAATTCGCGTGTTTTCAGCGATCTTTTTACGAAATTTACGTGTTTTTTGCGACCTTTTGATGGAATTTGCTGTTTTTTTCGCGATATTTTAACGAAAGCAGCGTTTTTTCACGATCTTTTTTTGACCGTGTATAGTCAATGTTAGAGCTCCGTAGACAAAAATCAAGATTTTTTCGCGATCCTTTGACGAAATTCGCGATCTTTTGACGAAAATCTCGTGTTTTTCGCGATCTTTAGTCGAATTTTGCGACCTTTTGATGAAATTTGCGGTTTTTTCACTATCTTTTAAATAAATTACCGTTTTTTCACGATCTTTTGACCGTGTTTTGTTCGTTTTTGAACGAAATTAGCGATTCTTTGACAAAATTCACGTTTTTCTCGCGATCCTTTGAAAAATTCGCGTTTTTTGCGATCTTTTGACAGAATTCATGTGTTTTTCGCGATCTTTCGACGAAATTCACGTGTTTTGCAAGATCTTTTGGCAAAATTCGCGTGTTTTCGTGATCTTCTGACGAAATCTGCGTTTTATTCGCGATCTTTAAACGAAATCACGTTTTTCCGCGATCTTTTGACGGAATTCACGTGTTTTGCGCGATCTTTAGGCGAAATTTGCGTGTTTTTCGCGATCTTTTGGCATAATTCGCGTGTTTTTCGAGATCTTTCGAAAAAATTTGCTTGTTCTCGCGATCTTCTGACGAAATCTGCGTTTTATTCGCGATCTTTAAACGAAATCACGTTTTTCCGCGATCATTTGACCGCGTTCTGTTCGTTTTTTGACGAAATTAGCGATCCTTTGTTAAAATTCACATTTTTTTTTTTTCCGTGATCATTTGAGAAACATCGGGTGTTTTTCGCTTTCTTTTGACCAAATTCGCATTTTATCGCAATATTTTGGCGAAATTCGAGTGGAAAATGATCGATTTGGCTCAAGAATTATTATCGAATTGGCGCAGTTGGGCGCAATTTTGTTGAAAAACAGCAGTATTATCGATTGCGCAGCATTATCGATTTGGCACAATTGGCGCAGCTGTTCCATCACTGCTATGAGCTTAAATATGTCATTGTTAGAAAAATTGATAAAGTGGTATATTTCAAGAATCAGCTGAAATCTATAATATCAATATTTGATTCATGTTCTTTTGTAATTCATGAAAATATAGGTGTACAGAATACATTCAGCCAGCTGTTTTTGATCATTCATATGATATAAATATAAAAATGAAGATCTTCGGGAAATTATTCCTAATGCTCAGTACAACCACCGTGCCTCCTATTTTTAATTCATTTATCAAAGTTTTATGTGAATGTAGTTTTACGTTTAAAAATTAAGTTTACATTGCAAATATTAGTCTTTGCTATTTTCAACTTTTGCAACTAACGAAAAAGCGGAAAGATAAAAGTTTACCAGGCCGTAGAGTACAATCAATTTTTCATAAATTTTTAATTAATGAAAACGTAGATGCACAAAATACATTCTGCTAGTTATTTTTTATCGTTAATACGATATTAACATAAAAATAAAGATTTTCTGGAAATTATTCCTATCTTTGGCACAACTATGGTGCCTCATACTTTTTATTCATTTATGAAAATTTTATGTGAATACATGTTTAAAAATTATGTTTACATTGCAAATAATAGTGCTCCTGTAATGAATAGACCATGAAAATGAGCAATTTCAAAATTAATAGCAAAATGCTCAAATCACAATGATAGATTTTTGTAACATTTGGATTGTACTTTAAATTTTTAAAGCCAGTTTCTTTCTTTTTTTTTTTCTAAAAGTTTTATCTGAAATTGTAAATTATATTCATACGTCAGACTTAATCATTGTCAATCTAGTAAATATCAAGTAGTGAAGACAAACAGATCTAATTTATTTAACAGAAATTTGACTGTTGTCCACTCATGAAGTTTTTAAGTGTAAAGTTCAAATTCTTACTGAAGATTACTATTCATTTAACCCTTAACTGCCATTACGCTGCTTTTTTCCATTTACAAAGTTTAACTTGTAATTTTTAGTTTAACTATAGATACTAGTGAAATTTTGTTTTGTTTTGGTGACTTTTGAATCAATGATTTTTAATTAAAATAACTTAGCAAATTGAACCAAATTTTATAAATTTTGTTGATAAAAATGTTTTTTTTTTTTTTTTTTTTTTTTTTTACTTTCTTTAACAGTGTTCTATTTTATATCTGGAACTTTTATCCTGTGTGATGGTTGTTTTTATTTTTTGTAATGTGACCTGCGGCTTTGTGTAGAATGCTTAAATTGGCTCTCGGTGCTAAACGAGTTTGACATGCCTGCCATAGACATTAGAAAATGCATATTTTGTCTTCTCAAATCCTTAAGTACAATAGTTTTTTTTTTCTTTATTTATTTAATCCACCAAAACTTAAAATGGAAGGTCAGTAGCAAAGATGTTTTCAAATCAATGCCAGTTTATATTTATATTTATATACAAAGAAAATATCCAAAATTATTAACTATGCTAGTCAGGCAGAACATGAGGATGAGCCAAAGTTACATATCGCAGGGTTGCCAATTTGGCCTCCATTTTTATTCAGAAAATCCACATTCGTGCCAGAAATTAAAAATAGTATTTTTTACTTTATTTAATTACAGAAATTTTGTGATAATATAAAGTAAAGATCCTCCTTTTAAAATTTCTCGTAGAAATATGAAACTTTGAAATAAAAATGAAGACCAAACTGGCAACCTTGTATCATCTGTGATTTACCCTACAAAGAAATTATTGATATTCCAAATTCAATTTTAAATATATACATAATAATTAAATGATTCATTCAGAGGGACCCCTCTTTCAACTGAAAATCTGGGTGCTTGTTCTGTTTGTCATGTGAGGAATCAGTAAATGGACATTGTTTACAACCTCCTCCACATGATATGCATGAGCTGCAAGATCACATCAGCATTACAGTGCAAATTATTGAAGGAAAAATTGCTGAAATATAGCAGAATGGAACTGGTGTGTACAGAATAACAAAGGATACACTCACAAAAGGGAACAAAGCGTAACTTGCAAATCTCAATTTGTGAATTAAATTTATGATAACCATTGACAATTGAATTTGGACATACATGTCAAATTATATTGGGACTTAAAATTTATACTTTACCAGCATTTGTAAATGGTGGGAAGTTAAATGGTTTGAAAGGGATAAAAATTATTTTCAACACTGCTTTTATTTAACATGTCATTTAAATTTACCGCCACAAAAGTAATTTTCAAACTGACTGCCCTTTAACATTGAAAACACACAGAATATAAATTTTCTGTTAACATAAAAACAAAGCCTGTATTATTAAGGTGACGCCCATGAGAGTAACACTAATGAGTTTTCAAAAGAATTTTAACTCTGGAAAAATTTGATCATTCTTAAGAAGATAATGTAAATCCTAATGGATTCTTAAACAAAAATTAATAATTGAATAAATAATTAATAAAATACATAGGCAAAACTCATGAGATATAATAAAAATACTTACTATGTTTATAGAAATTTTGCAAAATAAAAATAACAGTTGTACTTTTCCAGTTCTTTACTTTGTTATCAACTCCGAAAATCAAAAAATATATAAAATAATTATAGTAAAACTCCTAATTTAAGAAATACTTGTATTTTTATAGATTATAGTATATTGCCTCACTTTTCATTCAAATACAAAGCTGGTTTAATTAAACAACTTTGAAAAGGACTTAATTAAGTACTTTGATTTAGGACGCATAAATTTCTGTGGTTTCATAACAAAAATAATCTAATATCCAAATATCAAATAAAAAAACCTATAAGCATTTTATGGAATACAATTTTTTAAACTGATAATTAATTTAAAAATGAATCAAAAATATTAACACATGGAAAAGTATCACTGAAAGAATTAGTGTCAGCAATTCAGAAAAATTTAACTAAATATTAAGTGTCCTTCATTCAGTTTTTGGGGTTTTAATTTCACACAGGCCATTGCATTGGTTTTCCAAGCTGATCATTCTGCTAAAAAAAGCAAATTTTTCAAAAATTGATAAACTTTCTTGAGTGGGAGGTACTACCTGCAAAATTTTACTGGTTGAGATTCTGAAATTTTGGCCCATGAATCTCACAATATCTCGACAATTTATGAATAAAATACAATAAATTGAAATACTTCAAATTGTTTTGAAATGCACTGTATATTAGACTTCTTTAAAATCTAAGGCCTAAAAAGAAAACTTAATATATATATATATATATATATACATTATGCAAAGCTAATACAAAAGAAACAGAATAAGTGAAATTAATATACATACTGCCATGAGTAATATTAAATGTTTCAAAATGACAGAGGATGAGGACAACAAGTCAGAATTACAGGTTACAAAATACATCAGATGAGGTATAAGTACTTTTGAACTGACAACACTAGAAATAAATGAAAAAACAAAAAACTAAAGATCATGTCTTGAAAGATGAGGTTTGATAAAATAAAAAAGAAAAACATATGAAAATGAATAAAAGCACAGTTTTTACTAACATCTGAATAATCAATCAGAATAGTGCTATTATAGAATATATCAAATATGTATATGCATTAAAAAATAGTAACATATATGGGTACATTAAGACTGGAATATGTTTAAACTAAGAAGAGTGTGGTATAATTTATAGGATAAATAACTTAACAAAATTTTTATCACTTTTCGTCAAGAAAAGACAATCATAATTGTAATCAATATAAGTTATAATATAAGATATACCATATTTATAGGAAAATAAAATACACTGTGCTTTTTTTTTTATATACCTTCCCTTTAGAAGAAAAAACTGCATAACCAAGTGTTTTATCAGAGTAAAGAGAAAGAAATTTCTATGCATAGATTTAAAAATTTTATTTATTTTTTCCTTCTTTTTTTTAGAAACAGAAACAGTACAGATATTATTTTAATGCTGCAAATATACAAATGAAACTTGATTCTTCAATCTACACTACTAGAGCTGGAAGGAAGGTTCATTTTCGTCTCCTACTGGTTGTGTAAGACTGGCAGGGGAGTTGTGTGGTAAGGCGAAATACATTAATTTTTTATTATTTGATCGTTTTTATCTGCAGCAGGAAAAATTGATGTCTTTCCAAAACATAGCGTCAAATTACCTAGTTATGAGTTATGACGTCAATCTTTTTCCTCTCCTAGGAGCGAAGCTGCCTAGAGGTTGGCTTGTGATTGAATAGTTTTTCTACGTTTGAGACCGTGTACTTGCTAAGTTGAAAATGTAGCCGGTGCCATGAACATTTAATATTCTATTCTTATTGTTTGGTAAATAGTTTAAAGTTTTAATTAAAAGAATATTATAGTTTCTTATAAGTTTCAGAGTATCCTCCATTTCATCAGCAACAATATGGTTGAATGTACATGTGGATATCATTAAAGACTTTTCACAAATAACATTCTTTTGCACCAAATCGTATTAGTTAAAATATGCCAATTGGTTGTGGACCCAGTTACAGAAATTACTAAATAGGTTTAAAAATCTTTGCATTATTGAACATAATGCAACTGATAAGCAAATGGACATGAAGCATGAATGCCAAAGTGAATTAAGTGATATTTGTCAAGAAAGATGAAATACATAACAATAAAAAATATATAAAATGTTGCCAAGAGATCGCAAACAGTTCTTGGTACTTTTATGGTAGCTAGGTGCAAATCTTACAAATAGCATTTTTTAACTTGCCAGTAGCATTTTTTATTTTTTGCATGGTAAATTAAAAACAATGCTTTAGTGTTAAAATTAAATGTTTTGGTTTATGGTATTATTTATTGTTTTCTTTTAAGGGTGTTCTCAACTGCTCTGCTCAACAAGAGCAAAACGTTTTGACACATTTACAAATTCATTTTTTAATGAAAAGATATAAAATTGGAAAGCCTGACCATGGAAACGATTTGGAATCAAACTGTTTTTTCCATTTTTGGATCAATCCATTACCTATTGAGTTATAAGCCATTTCGATCACGTGACAAACATGTTTTTCACTCTTTCTTGAATGGATTTTCTCCTTTCGAGCGGAAATTCGGTTCAAAACGTCCACTTTGACGCTCTTTTCTGAAAGATTTATTATGTTTGCAAAAAAAAATGGAAAAAACAGCTCGATGACCTAGTTTCTGAACAACAACACCTGCTCATTTCATGCATTTCCGACCAAAAACGAATTAAAACTTATGTCAGAAAGTTGCCCTTGGGTCATTCCACACGAATTCAACCAATGGGTGTTGCAGCATAGTCACGGATTTTTTTTAAATTTTTTTTTGTAGGCAGACATAGTAGTGAAACCCTCAAATCTGAAATTTAAAACTAATTTGGGCAATATTCACTGAGATATACCCTTTTAAAAAATGGTCATTTTTACCAAATGGCGGCCATCTTGGATGCTATCCCAATGTCTATAAATGTCCATAACTTGACAACTAATGATTCAAATTTTATATTTCTGGTACCAATTTAAAGCTATTTATATAAAGAATGCATATATGATATTAAAACAATGGTAAATTTTTATTTTAATACTGTTTATTACATTTAAACAGAAAATATCACCCTCAAAAATTAGCTTACTGTAATGGGCCATAAAAAAAATGGCCCATCATACATTTTTTTCAAATTTGCTAAAAACATTGCTCCATACGTATACTTTAAACAGAAAAAAAATTGGAGAGGTAAAATTTTTCATTAAAGAAAAATAGCTTTTTACACATAGGATGTCATTTACCTAACAGTGACTATCTTAAAACACGTAAGTATCTTTGGTTTAACAAATAATGGTTAAAAATATTTTTTTCTGGCATATGAATTAATGTATGAGCATCAATATATAAATAATTCAATTTAGAAATACCAATCAGCAGTTAATTATACTAAAAACACATACATATTAAAATAACAGTAAATTTTCATTTCAATACTTTTTATTTCATATAAAATGATAATATGTATAATTCTAAAAAAAAAATATACATAATGGAAAATATTTAGAAGGAAAAAGAGCCATAAAACATATTTTTTTGAAATATGGCAGAAATACTAGCTGTAAATCAGTTGAATTCAAATAAAAGATTAAAAATTAATATTAATGAGTTGATTGAGTTGACATTAGTTATTCAGTTCACTGCCAATTTCAATTTAAATGAACAAATCTTGACAAAATGAGTACACAAATCTTGTGTGATACAAATGTACAACAAAAACATCAAATATGTATAAAAGTAAGACTTAGGTAAAACTTATATGAAACATATTTACATAAAATAAGAACAGGATACTTACATGGATATAACTTTATAATATATTGTTGAAAGGAACTTGATAATATGTTGTTGAAAATTACCAAGGATTTAATCTGTCTTGAAGTTTAAGAATAAGAGTTGAATTGCTGTATGCTCCTCTGGAGCAACAGTATGTGTTCTTCCTGTAGCAGTCATTGGGGTAGACACTACTTTCATTATATGCTCATATGGAATCCAACAAACATCTGAAGATTTTGGCCATGAATATGATGAACTAGGACCATGAGGATGCATGAACATAATTTTATAGTCATTGAATTCCTCGCAGTAATCTAAAATCTTACCAATCCACCAATTAACACCATATACACATGCAACATATTGTTCACTTTTAAATGTTTGTGGTTTGTCAGTTTCACTAAATCTCACAGTAGCAATAAAATTTGTTGAGGAGCCTGATACCCTGGAAACCAGTATTTGGCCTTTATTTATTGGCACAAAGCTGTGATTAACCCTTGTTTCTACGATCGTATCTGCCTTTGCATACCTATCTGCTAACTGATTATTGGCAATTTCAATTTCAGATTTTGTTATAAAAAAACTTTCAATTCTTTTAACATATTCTTTTGCAAATGTATACAGATCAAATGCATTTAAGATACTTTCTTTGAATGGACGCTGAAGACTTCCTTTGGTGGCCATGCGTTTTATGGTGCCGCCTATTCCATCACAAGCTCCTTTTCCGTGGCAAGAGGCAAAAAAATGCCATTCAGCTTTCACACCATGGTCTTCTTCATGATGGCAGAGATTAATAAAATTTTTATAATTTTTGTATTGGGCTGATGATCCATCACTAAAATATTTTATGTATTTAATCTGTGGAATTTGTGAAATTAAATAATTGACAATTACTTTTTGAAAAGCCCAAAATGTAGTAGTGTCATGAACTAAATGCTCGCTTATTGCACACATAGGAATAGATTTCACAGTATCAGTGATACTGTAACCTGTTCTTTTTGCCAATGGATATTTTGAATAGCATCTTGCACAATGCAAGTATAGTTTTCAGAAAAATCAGCTGAAATAATAGCAGTTTCTGTATTCAATTCATCCTTTGTTTTCTTGAAATATAAACTTTGTGATTTTGCAAAAAAAGTGGTGTGAACATAAAGCAAGGAGTTTTGTAATTAAATCATCAACAAATTCATCAACAGGCATAATCACTTTTTTTAATTCTGCTCCACCAGTCTTTACCCACTGTTTATAAATAATATCATTACTCACTTCCAATTCATCTAAACCCATTAAATCTTTCTTTAAAATTTCAGGAGATGGACATTTATCACACCTGTGCAACATGCATTCTTCAGATTCAATGCAACAAACAAGTTTTTTTAGCAGTGATATGTAGTCATTGATATGAATAGCATGAAGCATAAGTTTAATATTTTGATGGTATGCACACACACAGACAGAATGAATACCTTTGCTTCCAGCAGTAACACATTCTCTTGGACGTAGTGAGCAAAACTTAGACAATCCCATTTTTAAGTCATGTTGTTCTTTAAATGCAATATATAAGTCCTTTAAATTGTGCAAAATCAATCTCTTTTGTTTTAATATTCTGCCGTTTTCAGTTGGAACAGATATGAAATCTTTTTTTCCAGGACACATGCGGCTGTTATTATCATCATAATAAAAATTAATAACTTTTTCTATAACGTCTGGACTCAGTTTAACACTTTTACTTCCACTAGGCATCGATAACATCCCTTCTGTTGTTTTAAACTTCCTTGCCTTTTTTACAAGATACTGTGTAGTATTAAAATAAGTCATTGTTTGCTGTATTGTCCATGAATCTGGAATTAGTGTTAGAATTTGAACTTTTTCTTCAAAACATGCGTTTGTAAACTTCTCCAATAATTTATCCATCATAGATGTGCAGTCAGGACAAGTTGTGTCTTTACTATTTTGAGGCTTATTTATGGTTTCAACACCTAATACTGTAGCTGCTTTAGTTGCAACACACTTAGTTATTTTTGAAACTTTCTTTTGCATGTAATTAAGTTTTCTCTTTGAGGTACGCCTACTTACCCTTATTGGCGATAACTCTAACAATTCACAACTTTTGTTTAATTGTTCTATTACTACTGTGGTTTCATTAAAATCTGAATCAGAGGGGCTTTCTGTTCCTGAGGTGGTTATCCTGTCAACAATAGACATATTTTTATATTTACTGATGAATAACAGGAAACACACAATTTTTTTCCTGGAATGAGGATATCTGGATTTGTTTTAGACATATCTAATGATATTGTTTTTAGTGATTTTGCTCTGATGCTATTTGGATGTTTATTAAATGGATCACAACACTGTCTCTGTCTTAAAATATACCATTTTAGATATTTATCCTTGTGAACCTTGCATATACTATTTCCATGGACAAAGCATTTTTCATCTGTGATTACATAATGCAATCTTTTTTTTTAATAACTGCAAATCACGTGAAGACAATTGAAGAACAGGAATCAGATCAGTACTCAATGAAACACCAAGTTTCTTGCATACAAAACACTCCATGTCCACTGTAGAATCTTAAGCACAAAATAACTATTCTATGCCAGTGCATACTACATTGAAAAAATCAACAGAAATGATGTTTAAAAGGAATAGTCAAATTTTTTTGTACATTATGATGTAATATTTCATCATACTTTAATTACAACCAATTAGAAAACAGATGACGATACAGCAGCAATCTTTTCTCAAAATTGCATCAGCATACAACATGATGCAATAATTCATAAATTATGTCAAATATTTTTTTTATTTAAAATTTTATATATAATGCAGTTTATAATAAGCTTACCCACAAAAGGTTTCAAAAATTTTCAACAAAAGATTTGTTGGATACATTATGATAAAATTGCATAAACATATAACATGATGCAATATTACATCAGGATAGAAGATGATGCATTATTACATCATGTTTTGAATTCAAATAATAAGGAAAATAGATTTGCAAGATTAGCATTCATTTCATGAATTCTGTCATTCTTAGTATGTAAATTTATTGAAATAGAAAATACATAAACAGACATATTTATATCTGAATATTTAATGCAACTTGAATGATGTAAATACATGCATACAGCAGAATTTTTCTATAAAGTCACATACAAATGTAAAACTTTTTAAGTGAGCAATTTTTAAAGTAAGAAATAGAAATTTAGGTATAAAAATTGAATTTCTTGCATGGAAAACGTTTTGAATAGATTCCACATATACACATGCAGTAAAATTTATATATATTGCATTTAAAGGTTTTTCACAATTATACATTTTTTTTTTTTTTTTTTTTTTGGGGGGGGGGGGGGGAGGGGAGCAATTGGAGGGTGGTCCTACAAAAAACTTATGAGATTATATTTCATTATAGTTTTACATTAATTCAAGGATTAAAAAATATTTAGTTTTGGCCATTATTTCTTAAATCAGGGATATTTACATGTTTTAAGATAGTCACTGCTTAGTAAGTGACATCCTATGTGTAAAAAGCTATTTTTTTTAAACGAAAAATTTTGCCTCTCCAATTTTTTTTCTATTTAAAGTACACATATGGAGCAATGTTTTTAGCAAGTTTGAAAAAAAATTATGATGGGTCATTTTTTTTATGGCCCATTACAGTAAGTCATTTTTTGAGGGTGATATTTTCAGTTTGAATGTAATAAACAGTATTAAAATAAAAAATTACTATTGTTTTAATATCATATATGCATTCTTTATACAAATAGCTTTAAATTGGTACCAGAAATATAAAATTTGAGTCATTAGTTGTCAAGTTATGGACATTTATAGACATAGGGATAGCATCCAAGATGGCCGCCATTTGGTAAAAATGATCAATTTTCAAAAGGCTATAGGCTATATCTCAGTCAATATTGCACAAATTATCTTAAAATTTTAGATTTGATGGTTTCACTACTACATCTGTCTGTAATAAAAATTTTAAAAAAATCTGTGACTATGGTGCAACAACTTTTCTTTAAATTGGTTGATTTCCCATGGAATGACCCCCTTTTGGATTTGAGAACAGCCTTAAATAATTAAGTAAAAGTCATGTATTTTAAATGTTTGTGTTTTAAATTAAAGTTATGCATTTTAAATAAAATGTGCTAAAGGATTATATTTTAAATTAAATTAATGAAATATGAAAAAATGTGATAGAAACAATACTTGGTGATCTAGTGTCTGCACCTGGCTAACATAAAAATACTGAATTCTTGATTTTTCTATAAGAATCTTTCAACTTGGCGAAGGATTGAGCAAGTAAATTAAATTATGAATAAAAGTAAAGTAACATGATGCAATGCTCAGCATACATTTAAGGGAGATGAAACTGGTCTCCAGGGGTGGCTAAGTTTAATATAAATCATAGAAAATTTTAACACCACCTATGAAGTATTAGAACACTTAGCCATAAGGTATAGCTTTAAGTATACAAATGAAAAAGGAAATAAAAAACAGCAAAATGTCACATCACATTTATGTAATTTTTATTTTTTCCCCCCATTGAAATTGAAATGTCTATTATAGTATAGTATATGCTTTAACTAAAATACATTTAAAAAAAGGTGCTACATCATTTTAATTCTGGTACACTTTTTTAGTTATAGTATATACCAAAAATTTGCATTATCTTCTCAAAATGATGTAAATTTCAGATTTGAAAATATAGTGAGTGAATCTGAATTTTTATTGGCTAATAAAAACAAAGCATGTGTGTATTTTTTTTTCTTTCCATTTTTTACAATGTGGCAACACGAAAGAAATAATTGCATTAGAAAAATCATTTTAATTCTGGTACACTTTTTAGGTGCGTTCGTAATTATATAAATATGTAGCACCTATAGTCGTCGTTCAGTCCGTCTGTCTGTCCGCATATAACAGAGCAAAAACTACCCAACCAAATGGTCTGAAATTTTAAATATATAATTGTTGCAAAATTTTGTCGAATCATTTCAAATTTTATGAAAATCAGATGTATAGTTTAATTACAGGAACAGTTAAAAGTTTTCCGCTACATTACGGCCAATGGGAATAAATTATTGCAAATGCATTTTAATGATGTTACAGCCTTCTGAATGGTCTGAAATTTTAAACATATCATTGTTGCAAAATTTTGTCGAGTCATTTCAAGTTTTATGAAAATCAGATGTATAGTTTAATTACAGGGACAGTCGAAAGTTTTAGGTTACACGACGGCCAAAGGGAAAAAAATTATTTCAAGTGCATTTTAATGATGTAACAGCTTTTCGAACAGAATGAAATGGGTATGCACTTATTGAAGTGCACTAAAATATACATTTGGTGCAATATACGGTGCAAAAAATATTTATAAAACTAGTTATAGTACTCATTTGCCTTGTTTGATGAGCAATTTCCAACTTGTTTAGTAATATATACCAAAAATTTGCATTATCTTCTCAAAATAATGTAAATTTCAGATTTGAAAATATAGTGAGTGAATCTGAATTTTTAATGGATAATAAAAACAAAGCACATGTGGCTTTTTTTTCTTTCCATTTTTTACGGTATGGCAACATGAAAGAAATAATTGCATTAGAAAATTTAAAAAGAGAGATTTCTATAATGAGAAACTATGGCAAATAGTTGAAAAAAGGTGTAAAGTGTGGTCTGGGAATTTTTTAAAGGTGACAGTAACCTTACTCATGTTTTAAAATGTATGTATATCAAGTTTCATGAAATTCGGTTAAAAATTGTAGATTTGTATAAGGAACAAACAAACTAACAATGATTTATACATATATCTACCCTATCTATATTATAAAGGACAAACATATCTGTGCGTAATGCATACGTCATTTTGCGAATGGCAACACTTGAAATTTTAAATAAAATTTTGGTTTTGCAATTTTCTTTTACTGCAAATTTTTAAGCTTCTAAACATCACACATTTTAAATTTTTACACCGTCGTATAAGGAAAAAAATGCTCTTTTAAATGCAATTTGTTTGAAAGCTGTATCTCAATTTATTTTTGAGATATTAATTTTTTTGTAGTTTTTAATACCATTTTTCTAATTGTGGCAACAAAAGTACCCCATTTCTATTGAAAGTAAACGGGAAATAGCCAGAAATAGGAGATAACTGTATCTTTTTGTTGCCATTTTCTCTTAAAACCTGAAAAAAAGTTGAAATTAAAATATGTGCTATGTCAACAATATTGTCTGTTATTCCGCGATAATGACGTCATATGCATACTTTTCTATAGATGAAGTTTAAGACAGGATTACTGTAGCGGATGCATATGACATCATTTTATAAAAAAGCGTGTAATTTAATTCTTAAAACTGAAATATGTTTTGTAGAAGTGCGTCATTTTCACCCCAGCTGCTTTCTCAAGTTTTTGTCCAAAATTCTCGTGATTTATAAAATTTTAATGCTATTCTTTAGGACATTCTACTATAATTTTATCAAAATAATACAATTTGCTTAATTTAATGTTTCATAATTTTATATAATCTATATATTTAAAACACAAGTGTGTTTTTTAGTCATCTGCCCTGATCTTTCTGCTGAACCAATTTTACTAATATTTTTTTTAAACTGAAAGCTGTTCCTTTGTATATGTGATTGCACTGCTTTTTTTTTTTAATATCCCCACTTTTATATTTTAATTTTAAAAGCCTTTTTGTGAAATTTCTTCAAAATGGTGAAAATTAGATAGCTTTCATTATTACAGATAAGAGAATAATAATTAGGTATTTTTATCTTTATTCATGCCATTTTCTGATAAAAATTCAAAATTGTTGTATAGGGTTTAGTGGCGCAAAATCCCATTAGGAGCATAATATTATATTAGGGGCATAATAACGGAAAATGACATACTGCTTTTGAAAACACGCATTTTTCCTCATAAATTTTCTATATTGTTTTTCCTTCTGCATGTGTACTGATACTAAGTTTCAGACACTAGGTGAAATGCTTATTTAAGTGAAAATGAAGTCATATTTAAAAGAAAGCGATCATTTTCTTAGATAAAACTAAACATTTTAACACAAATGCGTCTAAAAACATAAATTACGGAAATTTTTATTCTCCGGAATTGAGATTAGAATATCAAGTAAAGAGTGCGTCTGGTCACATAAAAGATGTTGCTGACAAGCGTGATTTCAAGTTTTGATTTAAAATAATTCTAAAATGATCTAAAAAAATTCAAATTTTTTAAAAATGATGAATATGGATATGAGAAGTGCGTATGCAAATTTTGAGAAGGTGAAAATTGCTGATTTTCATTCCAGAATACCAAGCATAAGAGCCTCAATTGATAACCACATCCTAATAACTGATCTTTATTATATTTTACTGATTAAGTATCTATATTATAAAGAACAAACATATCTGTGCGTAAAGCTGACGTCATTTTGCGAATGGTAACACTTCAGGATCAAATTTCGGTCTTGAAATTTTCACTACTGCAATTTTTAAATCTTCTGGCCATCGTACATTTTCAATTTTCGTCGCATAGGGAAAAATTTACTTTCAAATGCAATTTGTTTAAAAACTGTATCTTAATTGACTGATGTATTATGTTTTCTAAAATAATTTTTAAGCATGATTTTTTTTTTTTAAGTTTATCTTATCATGTGCCGGTTTCAATACATTATAATAATAAACAATTTTGCGCATAAAGCAACAAACACTGTTCAGCATTTGTTTCTGACTATTTTTGCATAACGAAATTAATACTTCCTTTATAAACAAATAAGAGAATAATATTAAAAAACAACAATCTAATATATTTGTGAAAGACAAATTAACGAAATTAATACTTCTTTTATAAACAAATAAAAGAATAATATTAAAAAAACACAAATCTAACATATTTGTAATCGTACAATTTAAATTTTTAGATCACCAAATAGGATTTTCTTTTTCAAACAGAATTTGTTTGCAAAGTTCATCTCAGTTTACTGAATGTCTATGGTTTTAAAAACAATTTTAAAGCATGAAATACTTTTTAATTTATCTCTATCACGCGGAGCTCGATTACGAAAGATTAATCCGTTTGCTTTTAAAGAGTTCATCATTTTCTCACAACTAATATCCATTAAAAAAACCTCCCTATGGATAAAAAAATAAAGTAAAACAAATAAAACACAAATTTAACAGACATGTATAAGCTCTGAAATTATCAGAATATAAAAGGATGCCAAGATAAATAGCAAAATTTTGGTCAAATAACTCTTAGCATGCGGCTAATAAGAAAATATCGCTTTTGATAAATTTAAAAAATTTATTTGATCGTATAATTCGTATTTTTCATATGAAAAATGCTTTTTAAATTTAAGTGGGTAATTTAAAAAAATTATTGCATATAAAAAATTATTAGTGTTCAATTAAAAAAAGTGTTTTCACCTATATTCTGTAACCCGGGAAGCCCAGGTAAGATCACCTAGTATATATAAAATCCTAATGAAACGAATTTATGAAATGGATATATGAAACAACTGAAATAAAACGAATTTATGAAACGATTCTATGAAACGACTGATTAAACAACTGATTATGTTTCACGGCATTTTCTCCTAAAATATGGAATATTATGCAATGAAATTAACACCAAAAATCCGTATGATCCGCAGATCTCAAACTGGTATTAGAATTTTTAAATTCGAATTAATTTTCGAAATATTAATTTTTTTTCTAATTTTAAATACTTTTCTCTAATGATGGCAACTCAATTTTAATCATAACAGATATTTTTTTTCATATTTTAGAAAAGGTTATTATTTTAAACTAATTTGGCGGCCAGTTTGGCCTCCCTTAAATGTATGCTAAGAAATGTATCATGTTACTTTTATTCATAATTCAATTTATTTCCTTTTAAAATTAATAGAAAATAATTAAAAAATACATATGTAACTGGTATTCAAAAACAAAATTTTCGCCAAATTGTCGTTAAAAAAAAAAAAAAAAAAAAAAAAAAAATCACGTCAAACCTGGTGCATATATGACATCTGTGCTAAATATTAAATAATGCAACAAATCATAACATTTTATTTCAACTTCAAAGTAATGTTTTAATGGTACTACTTAGTTATCCCGTCGACCAATTTCGCCAAATTATATAAATCGCCAAACCACTCGTCAAATTATACAAATGGACATAACTTTTATTTTAAATAATGAAAGAACAAAATAATTAGTATAACATTAATAAAAAATACAAATAAAACGTCGAAATAAAAATCACTTGATGGCGTAAACACATGTAACTTTCTAAAAGTCAAGTGAATGGGGCATTTATGATCAACCATTAGTGGCATTTAATCTTATAGTTTGGCGATAGATTTTTGGTCAATGGGATAACCAAGTAGTATACAGTTTTAATTTACCACTCGAAAAATAAAACAAATGCTAACTGTCGAGTTAAAAAAAAAAAAGCTATTAGAGAGATTTGCACTTAATAAAAGGAAAATTTTCAATCCAATATTCTGGTGCCAGTGTGGCATTTAAGAATTAAAATTAAGTGGTCCAAAAATGCTTGAAGGGGTTAAAGCAGTAAATTGTATTATGTCAATCGTTTTATAACTCTGTTAAAAAATACTGGGAGGCAAAGGCTCTGTTTACTTAATTCATTTTATTTTAGCTTCTTTTCAAATGTTTAACTTATCTTCTTTAATCAAACATGAAAACAACCATCGGATGTCTTTACAGCAACGGATTCGGCCTCAAATTTTCTCAATGAAAGGAAATTGAATGGAAACCCGTTTACAGGGAGATTGCTACAAGTTTTTCATTATAATTCAATCTTCTCTAATCTTTTCAAAACCGATCAGATTAGCATGCTTTTAGATTCTGCGATGTCTGAATGGGGGTTGGCGAGCATAGCTTGCAGGTGGCAGAGCCCCCTAGTATATATATATATATATAGATTAATAAATGTATTTTTCATGTTTAGTAAAAGAAAGTTATGTTTTGTTATTACATTGCAATATTACCATTGTGATTATTCATATGAGAAAAATCTCTTACTATTTTCATGTGTATTCTTTGTACAAAAGGATGCATTTTTTCTATGATAGGTTATACAAAGTCTTCTTATACTAAAATGTAAGGTGGGTCCCGAAAAACTTTCAACCTTTAGGGTTGTATAACAATAAAGTTTGAGAACTGCTGCTCTAGTGTGTTTCACGATATATAGAATTTTGTGTAGATTAGAACAAATAACAGAATAAAATTAAGAACTACTTACAAAGCCTCATTTAGGTAAGAAAAATAGCAGAGGCAAAGAATTGTGATCTGCGATGGTGATGCCCAAAAATCATTGGATCTATCAGCAACATCAGCTTTCAAAGATAATACATTAACACATTCTTCAAGGGTATCTACAGAAGACAAAAAGAAAAATGTAAGCAACCTAAATATGATGGTGAATTGGCAATTTAAATGATAAAATTTATGCAGGGTACTAAAACAATTTTTCAACTGGTACGGAACATTTCCATTCTGAAAATAACAAAATAATAATAATATTAAAATAAAATTTTCCATAAATTAGCACAATAAACAAAATGAAGAATTAGAGAAAGAAAAATGTAAAATTTATAATAATATTTTTTTTCATTATATTAACATAATAAACCCCACAAAAAATCAGAATAAAATACATTCTTCAAGCAAATCTATAAAATTAAGTAAAATAAAAATGAAAAACATCTAAATTTGTTGGGAAATTTGCAATTCAATTAAAATCTGCCCCTACTAACACTGCCACAAATCACCATCAGGGTTCGTACACATTTCTTTAAATAAAAATCAAGTACTTTTAAGGACTTTCAAGGACCAAAACAAAAAAAATTTAAGGACCTTCAAATTAAATAAACTAATAAATTATAACATGGATTTTTTAATAAAGGGTTTCTTCCATTTTTGTAAAAGTTTTAAATATTCAAATGGACGGGAAGGAGGGGGGGGGGGGATTTCATCATGTGGCAGTAGAAATTTAGAAAAATTTTAAAATAACATACAACAGAAGAAAAAACTAGTCAGATGTGCCAATCCCAAAACTTTCTTCTATCTCATACATGTTAATACTACAAAATTCATTATCAGAGTGCCAAAATTAAATGGTCTATTCCCCTCATGAGGATTCTAAAGATATGAAATTCCGTGCATTAGTTTTTGAGATACGACTATTGTTAAAACCGTGAAATCCTGCAAAATATAGCATAGCAGAGCCACCTGTAGGGTGATTTACACCAAAATCTAATCAGCAACAACTTATGTAAACATATAACTGAATCTGAAGTTTGATGAAAATCCGTGCATTAGTTCTTGCGATATAGCTATTGCAGAAATCGTTAAAAATGCCGCATAGCAGCGCCATCTGTTGGGAGATTAACACCAAACCATAATCAGCACTTATAATTATCAAGGTATACCTAAATCTGGATGAAAATTCGTGCTTTAGTTCTTGAGATATAGCTATGGCGTAAATCATGAAAAATGCAGCACAACAGCACCACCTGTTAGGCGATTTACATCAAAAACTAATTAACACTAATTTATATCGAGGATTAACTGAATATAATTTTTTATTAAATTTTGTGCATTAGTTCTTGAGATACACCACCCACAAAATTTGTGTCACAACAAACAGAGTCACAGACTCATTTTGTAAAAACATGTTTTTCAAGATATCTAACCCATAAAACGTGTAAATCGGTCGAAAATTTTCCTGAATCTAATACTTTCTTATTGTAAAGATAAGCAAAGAGGAGAAACATAATTTTTTCTTATTATTGGGAGGGGGTGTGGGGTAGTTTAACAGACTTATAATTAACTTACAGTTTAAAAGACTTTAATTTTTGTATGCTTGGTAAGGAGGGGGGAGGGCGGGAAACGTCAATTTCGGCGGAGGGGGGGAGTAAAACTGTATGATCGATTATTTATTGTTACAATAAATTAACTAATGGAGCAGAAAAAGTTTTAAAAAAGCAATGATTTTTAAGATTTTAAACTTTATAAGTTGAGGGGGCAAAGGGACAAGCACATTTTTTAAATTTTTTTAGGGAGGGAGGGAGTTTATTAGATGACTTATTTATTTACCTTACTAAAAATTTACATGGAAAAAAAAACTAAGAGGAGTTTTAAAGACGTTAAATTCCATGTGTTCTTTAAGTGCGTTGGGCTGAAGGGGGGGGGGGGGGGTGCAAAAGGAAAATTCCAATTTCGGGTGGGTAGAGAAATCTTGATTGATTATTTATTGTGACAATAAAATGACAAAGCAAAAAAAAAAAAAAAAATTAATAAATAGTTTCGAAGAGTTTTTAAACTTTGAGTACTGTGGGGGAGTAAAGAAAAACGGAGGAAGAAAAATTTTGAGGGTGAAATTCAGATGAAATTTTAATGAAATGTAATGGAATGAATTGCTACTGAAATTTAAGACATTATCAGTATAAAGTAAGAAATAGAGTACAGGGATGAAAGTGCACTAAAGCCATTTTGAAGCAGTTTTGTAGCAGCAAAAATCGAACTTTGGAGCAGTAAAATCTATTTTTGTAGCAGCAAAGTTAATTTTGTAGCAATAAAAACTGTTTTTGAAGCAAATTGAAATTCTAATGCTAATAAAAAAGAAATTTACGTATTTTCGCGATCTTTTGATGAAATTTGTGAATTTCTTGTATCTTTTGGCGAAATTTGCGTATTTCTCGCGATCTTTTGGCGAAATTCGCGTATTTTTCGCGATCTTTTGACAAAATTCGCGTATTTTTTGCTATCCTTTGTTGAAATCAGTGTGCTGTTCGCTATTTTTTGACGAAATTAGCATGTTTTTTTTAATCTTTTGACAAAATTTGTGGTTTTTTGTAACCTTTTGATGAAATTTGTGGGTTTTTTCAAGATCTTTTAACGAAATTTGCATTTTTTCACAATCTTTTGACCCCATTTTGATCGTTTTTAGAAGTAATTGGTAATCCTTTGACAAAATTAACAGGGTTTTTTTTCGCTATGACAAAATTCGCATGTTTTTCGCGATCTTTTGACGAAATCGTGCGTTTCTGCGATCTTTCGACAAAATTTGCGTGTTTTTCGCGATCTTTTGACGAAATTTGCGTGTTTTTCGCGATCTTTTAACGAAATTTATGGTTTTTTGCAACCTTTTGATGAAATTTGCGGGAGTTTTTTCGCCATTTTTTAACAAAATTATCGTTTTTACTATCTTTTGACCGCGTTTCGTTCGGTTTTGACGAAATTAGCGATCCTTTGACGACAAAATTCATGCTTTTTCGTGATCATTTGACAAACATCGCGTGTTTTTCGAGATCTTGACCGCGGTTTTTTGCTTTTTTTGACGCAATTAGCGGCTTAGAAAAAGGTTAATGGATTTTTTTTGTTTCTCGGATCGACGAAATCGTGCTAAATTTCATCTTGGCACTAAGTACGTTTTGGCACAAAATGGAAAAAAATAGCTGTTTTGTAGAAGCTTGGCGCAGTAAAGCGATTTTGGCTTCGTCTGGCGCAGGTCTTACATCCCTGAGAGTAGAAAAAGGTTTTAAAAAAAAATGAAGTTTTTAACTTTGATATTACGAAGGGGGAAGTGAAATTTCAGAAGAAGGGGAGGCAAGGCAGGATTAAGATTTTTTTTAAAATCAGAAATTAAAAGAAATGCAGAAGAGTTTCACTTTTGATTAAGAATTAATATGAGAGTAAAATTAAGCACTTTTAAGGACTTTTTTCAGATTTTGCATGAAAATAAGCATTTTTAAGCACCAAAAATTTCCTTTGAAAAATGTAAGCACTTTTAAGGACTTTCAAGGACCGTACGAACCCTGACCATAAAAAAAAAAAAAAAAAATGTGACTGATACAAATTGAATAGTAATAACATCTACTATAATTAAAAAGAAATTCGACAGCTTTGGGACAATTTTTTTTTTTTTGCATCCCTTAAGTATCTGGAATGTTGCCCTAAAATGATTTCAGGATATTCCAATCTTTTTTGCTCGCTGAACATAACACTACTGTAAAACTTTAAACTTGATATTTTTGAAACCATGATTTAACTGGGCAACCATTTTTTTTTTTTCGAGAACTATTTAACAGATTTTTTAATTTTTTATTTAAAGGAAAAATAATCATTTTTGGTGGGACATATAACCACCAAAAAGTATAAATTTTATTGTTAATTACTTTTTCAAGATCATAAAAAATAAAAGCAAAAAAAAAATGATTTTTTTTGTTTAAATGACTGCCATTTTGTCAAAAATCAACTTTTAAAACTAAAAGTTGGCATAAAATCCAGAGAATTTAATGCCTTTTCATAATTAGGCAACCCAATTTGTTTCAGATGCTTTGTGACCCATGGTAAATGGTTGCCCAGTTAAAAGCTAACAGCATGCACATGCAGGTACTCCCCATTGCACAAGGCTTATTATTCTTTTTTTTTTATATATATATACACAAAAAATTTAATATGTAAGTGAAATGTAAATAAATATAATGCAAAAAGTCTGAAAGTGATATCTCTTTTCTTTGAAAGCGAAAAAAAATCATAAAAATCATGTGTATTTTAGGGCAAAGAAGTAGAACCTTCCCTTAATGCTACACTTAAATTTTGCTTAAAGAGGTCACCTATGTATAGAGATTGGAACAAACTTGAAAATTTCCAACACTAACACCTAATTTTGACAATACATTTGAATTTTGTAGTAAATTTTACCTTCAAATATCAAATGGTTAAGTAGTTTAGGAATTACGCAAGTTTAAAGCTTAGAACTCCTAATGTTAAATTGTTTTATTGTTGCAAAACTGATTGCACAAAGAGGGCAGTTTTTAAAACATAACTAAAAAATTACTTGGTACAATGGGCTGCAACTTTGGATTTATATATTTAAAACTTCTAGAAACTGTTTTCTCTTTAAAAAATACTTATAGGTTAAAATTCAAATGATTTTTGAAAACTAATTTCAAAACATATACTTTTCAAAATTAATTAAAAAAAAAATTATCAATTGTAGCAAATAATTTTTTTAACATAGATCAATTTCTGGAAGCTCCAAACATAGAATTCTCAAATTACAACTCATTCTGCCAAGTAGTTTTGAATTATGCTTAAACAACTATCTGTAGTGCAATCTTTTTTGTAACAATTAAAAGTTAATTTAATCTATTAATGTCCAGCGCAATATTTTTAGACAGCTAGACTTAATGGCAATAAAGTGCTTCTAAATGACCTTCAATACACTCCAATGGGGTGAAACTAACCATAAGGCAAGTGAAAACATGCATGAAATGAAATGTTCTGTGTTTCCCTTTATTGCTGCAGTTGTTATCAAGCAGTAAGGGAATAAAGTTTGTCTTAACTATTTTGTGATGCATATTTTTGCACTTTCTTCATATTATTTTAGAGAGATATAGGTAAACGGAGTTTTATTTTATAGTTGTAGATATTTTGCCATGATATGGTTTTTGTTCAAAATCCCAGAAGTAGAATTTTTTGTATCAGTCTGCAGCATACTAAAATTTATCTTCGACCCAACAGTGCTAGACTAAGCCTACTAAAACAATATCACATAAAATAAGAAAAAATTACCTTTATAAAAAAAATATGATAAAATTATGAAACAAATAATATAAATCTAGAGACTTAAAGTAAATTTAAAATTTTTTTAAGCCCAGCCTTTCGTTTTAAGCTGGTGGATTAATCTGCAAGGTTTAAAATATTCTGCAGCGCCCGCTGCCATGCTGGACAGTTTCTGCTACTGGGATCAAAATATATTTAGTTAGTAGAAATTCACATCAAATATTAATGTACTAGAAACATACCTTCTTTTTTTCTAATGTTGGCCATGCGATAATCACTTTTCCTTTCTTTATTAGATTGATAATATGAATCAGAAAATTTTCAGTAACATACAAGATGCAGTTGAATATCTATTTTCTATAGAAATTGAAGATGATATTATTGCTTTACTAACAAGGAAGGTCTCCATACTGGGCATACTCAGAATAGGTTGAAAAAAATGCTAGTGAAAGTACTCATCTATGTAATAAAGGATCAGTTAAAATTAGCGGCGGAATTACAGTAGAAAATCTGTAAAAAAATAAAATACTTTCGAATAATTGGCGTGAAAAGACGAAAGCGGCACGCAATTTGGCGAGCAGCACTTTTCCTTGCCAAAAGTAAACGATTTTAATGAATCTGAAAATTGTTTGTTAATTGATTTTGAGAATATGCGGCATTTAATGAATTTAAACGTAAACCATGAAAGAATTTATTATTATTATTATTATTATTATTATTATTATTATTACATTTTGTATTATACTTGTTGCTTGTTGCCGCTTTGAACGAAATTTTGTCATTGTTTTATTCTCCAATCCACAATTTTTTTAATTTAAACGGCTTTATCGGTTATAGAAATAACTTTTAACGCCAGATGAATAATGCTGCCGTAATACATTTCCATACCGAAGAAGTTGTTTCCATAGCAACAAAGCTGAATCGACAGTGCTCGATGGGGCATATTTTTGAGTATAGAACAATTTTAATCAATTTAAATTTTGTTTTAAATCGTAAAATATGATAGTTAAAATTCGTTATAAGTACATTTAAATATACATGACAAAACTATAGTCAGGAGCGTAAATCCTGGGGGGGGTACGGAAGGTGCAACACCCCCCTACGAAAAAATCAGTCAGAAAATTTCCCGTTTGATCGGGAAAAGTATGTTTAGTCGGAAAAAATGGTATTAACCTATAAAAACTTATAAATTAGAAAAAGGAAAAATCAGTCGGAAAAATTTCCGTTCGATCGGAAAAAAGAAAGTTTAGTCGAAAGAAAATGGCATTAACATATAAAAACTTAAGAATTGGAGAAAGGTTTTTGTAGTTTTTAATTAGTAAATAAGAAAAACAAGTTAGAGCGAAGAAAACCTATAAAATTTTATTTTTAGTCGGATTTTTTCCCCTTATAGTTTTTAATTAGAAAATTAGAAAAACAATTTAGAACGAAGAAAACCTATATAAATTTATACTTAATCGGAAATATTACGGATTTTACTTTTGTGATTAAAACTATTCAGAAAAACTTTAACTTGTCAAATATTGTGAACTCGAAAACCTCGATTATGAAGAAACAAAATATTTATATACATATTCCAGAAATGTTAATATTATTTGTAACCTTGATATTTTGATCGAAAACTTTGATATTCTGAACTTTTTTCTGTTCCCTCTGACTTCGAGATATCGAGATCCAACTGTATTTATTTATAGTTGGAAAGTTTTTAGTTTAGTCTGGAAATTTTAAGACATACTGATTGAAGTGAAGAAACTTCTATTTTTTTTTTTTTTTTTTTTTTTTTTAATCTAACTTTAAATTTAGTTAGAAATGTGTATCACGGAATTTAGGTGATATCCGATGAAAATTCAAAACTGAATTGCAAATATTTAGTACTTTACCCTATCAAAATCTGGATATTTTCCACTCTACACGAATTTTACCTTTAATCGAAAATAATTATGGTTTTATTTTTTCTACTAATTTTGTGTTTTCTTTTTATTTTATTAAAAAAGATGTTTTTTTTAAAACTTTTTTACGTAATTTTAGATTGATTTAAAAATGTGTTTCAAGAAATTTATATGATACCGGATGAAATTGAAACACCCAAATACTTTGAATTTTTATCTCGAAATAATCTGGATATCTTACAATCTATACGAGTTAACTTCTATCAGAAATAATACTTTCGTTTTCTTTTTCCTTTCTCAATTGTATTCGATTTTTTTAAATATTATTATTATTACTGAATTTTGTGTAGTTGGAAAAAACAGGGGTGACAAAAATTTTTTATCCTGTTTTAAAGTATGTCGTTAGAAAGAATTAAGAAATCCTGTATTTTTGGCGCATTTTTGTCTTTAAAATATTCCCCAAGCAAACAGATTTCAATTTTCAGAAGCTGCGGAATTTGCTTCCAAGAGCAAAAGTGTCTTTCCCTTAGTTCATTAATGTTACCAAATTCTGTTGACAGCTCCGGTGACAGTTGCATCTAAGATTTTAGCAGGCTAAAATTTATAAAGACTGCCATTAGATCAACTATGGCTGATGACAGATTGGAATCATTGATGCTTTTCAGTTACCACAAAGAATTAACAGACAATATAGATCTGTCCACTGTTCTTGAAAAATGGGCTAATCGTGTTACTCGTACTATAAAAGTGGGAATTTTGTTACAAAATCACAAATAAAATTTAATAATTCAAATTGCAATTATACAACAATTATTCAAATAATATTGTATTATAGTCATTATTATTATTTTATTAATATATTTAGATGATACTATTAAATTAAATTTATTCGTACGTAATCCAAGCTTTTCCTGATGATCACAATGTTTAAAAGGATATGTTGAAATTACTTATAAGCAAGTTTTCATTTGCGATTAATATTAACCTGTTATTGGTATATTTGTAAAGTAAGTTCTCCAGAAGCAAGACCCATATGTACACTCATGTCCAAAATTTTAGTGTATATGACAAAAACGTAGAAAGGGAGTGTTAAATATCTTACGAAATTATTAAATTTTATAGATGAAATTCACAAGATAATTATGACTTCGCGTATCGTATTGAGATAGTCAAATAATTTTAAAGCGCTGATGTCGATTCTTTTCGAATTATTAATAAATTTATCTAAAAATTAGGGAAGAAAGTCCATGATTAATATGTATAGAAAAATGCGGATTGGAATCAAAAACTGCTTTATTACATAGCGATATATCTTGTTATTAAACGTACAAAATTGGATTAACTTTTATTGAAGCACTAAGAAATGGATATAAGTTTTGTCCATTCGAAAATTTTCAATCTTTTAAATTTTGACTTTTTTATGTTGTAGACGTACATCGTACACGGGTAACAGGATTCCTTATGCTTAGTTCAGAATTTGAATTTTTATCTGGAGTGGAGTCTATGTGAATAAATATGCCATACACAGAAAAAATAAAATGCATTAAGCCCTTTATTGGTAAAAACGGGCATCGAATCCCCAGCTCTACAATCATCCAGTTTCATCAAATTTTGTACATTTAGAAACAAGATATATCGCTATCAAACAAAGCAGTTTGGAGTTCCAAACTGCAATTTTCTACACATATTAATCATAGTACTTCACCACTAATTTTTAGAGACATACATTAATAATTCAAAAGGAATCAACATCAGCGCTTTAAAACCTATTTGACTATCTCGATATGCTCAGTCATAATTATCTTGAGACTTTCATCTATCATCTATAATGTTTAATAATTTCGTAAGATATTTATGATATCCTTTCTTCATTTTTATCATATATGCTAAACTTTTGGACATGAGTGTGTGTATATATATATATATATATATATATATTAATTAGTCGGCATTTTGCCGGCAATAGTACTCGGAAATTTTTCTTCTTGGAGTTGGAAATTTATGAGTCTACACCCCACTATGCGAGCAGGGTGGTTTACGCCCCTGACTATAGTTAAAACAAACTAAAAATGACAAAGCTAAAGTTATTTAAATTAAACTTATTTAAACAAATTCAACATAAAGTTTTTTCCTTAAAGAGTATTCGACAAGCGTATTTTTTTTTAACTTAATTTCTTCGCCGAACGGTGATAAGTCGCCAAATAAGCGAAATTTTCATTATTTTTTTTTACGGACGTTCTACCGAGGTTCCGCCAAAATTTTTCTATAAACATATATACCCATGGGAGAAGAACATTCTGTATTTTTTTCAGATTTTTCTGAGTATGCCCGTATGGAGACCTTCCTTGTAAGCAGTTGAATATCTATTTTCTATAGAAATTCAAGATGATATTATTACTATACAACTTGAAGTTGATGAATTAATTGACAGACAAAGAAGAAATAGATGATATTAAGTTAGGTGTTCCAGTTTTATGGGATATTGCTAAGAATGTAGAAGCGATATCACCAGATGATGAATGTCAGAAAATGAACTCGCCTTCAACTTCTGAGAAAAAGCCTAAATAGTTAAAACAGAAAAGTAAGAAGTAATCGGGAAAACAAAGACACCAAAATACAAAAAGTGGTCCGAAACAGACCCTGTGTTATTATCATCTAGCTAGAAACTAACTTAGGAAATGCATCTAAAGTTGATACAGTTGAAAAACCTTTTTCCGATCACATATATCATTTAGTTGTCAAGGAGATGATTTGCTGTGGTAAAAATGTTAAAAACGACCATAATTTTAATGTTATTACAGAAGATGAAAAGATATTCATAAGATTTTTAACATTTTTCAGCTTCTATACTCTTCTAAGAGAAAGAGATTATTGGAGTGAAGCAGAAGACTTAGGAATTGGTTTAGTTAAGAACACTTTCCCTAGGAATGCTTACTTGAAAATAAAATCATATATTCATTTCCAGGAAAATTCCAAGTGACTGAAGCTAAGCATGACAAATTATTCAAGATAAGACCCCTTTTGAAAAAATAAATGAAAATTTTAAGCAGTAGGGAATTTTTAATATGTGCTTGTCTATTGATGAGATGATTGAAACTTTTTAAGACTGGAAGACTTTTGGTAGAAATGAAAAGTTTTGATGGTTCCCCATAATTAATAGGATTATGTTTGATTGAAAAAAATATTTAAAAAAATACTCGATGTCAGGTTATGCCAAGAGGAGGATCCACTCAATTCTGTCGGTCAAGGCTCAACTTTAAATAGCACAAAAAGAGGAAAATGTTTTTTCTTTTTCTTTATGATCACCTACATAATTGTTTAGGTCAGGTCTTAAAAGGGTAAGGTACTATCATCATAATTCTCTAAAGCAGTTCATAAGAGGTAAGCCAATATGTTTTGATTTCAAATTCAAATGTGCAGTGATAATGGATACTGTTTGAAATCTGCATTGCATTGTGGAAACAAACAGAAAATCATGCCTTAGAATCTGGAATGGGAGAAAGAGTTGTAATGAATATTTATTCATCATGGAAAATGCATCAAGTCACATAATTTTTTTAATAACTTTCACTAGCCATTCTTTACTACACAATCTTCAAGAAAAAGGCTTCCAAGCTTATAGGACACAATAGAACTGAAAAGAGCACTGTAAAATCAAGTTGGATAAAACGACATGTGGCTTGTATGATTATATATTTGATGAAAAAAATGAAATAAAGATAGTTGGATAGATAATAAGATTGTGGAGGTTGTGACTAACTTTGGCAACATTGAATGAACTTCAAAAGTGCAAACATGATTTAATGAAAAGAAGGAAAAAGTAGCAATTCCCCAACCAAATCTCAGAAATACTAACAAACATATGGGAGGGATAGATCATCAAGATTGGTTATTAGAAAAGCCCAGTATTGCAATAAGAGGTAAAATATGGTATTGATGTTTGTTCACATGAATTATTGACATGGCATTAGTGAATGGAAGCATTCTTTACAGAAATATTCAAGGATCTAATTCTATAACAATGAAAGATTTCTGAAAAACTATTGCAGTAAACTATTTGAAATTGGGGATCGGAAAAAAAGTTTTAAAAGAGGCCTTATAGCTTCCCATTAACCCCAAAACACTCTGTTACTGATGATATTTGCTATGACAGAATAGATCATAATATAGGCTGGCGAAATACACAAAGACACTACCAATTTCAAGGTTGTCAGAATCAAGACCTCTTACATTTTGTGTGAAGTGCAACACCACTTTGTATAAAAACTGTTTTATAAAATTTCACACAAAATTTTAAACACACTACATTATATTATAATTGTAATAGTTTATTACATATTTTACTGCATATATTTAAATTATACAGTCAATAACTCTTTACCATTTAAATCATTAAGTCCACATTCTAGCAATTTCAGATAAACATCGGTGTCATCCTCTAGTTTAAGAACGCATTTCAACAGCTGTTTCACACCTTTATTACAAATCCTTTTCACTTGCTCAACATCACTATTACAAAGGGATAAAATAAATAATGAATTACACAGGAAATAATAGTTTGACATACATAAATTACATAGGATAATTAAGCAGTATTACAATTTAAAAACTGTACATGTTATTTTCTCTTCATATTATCTACATAAGGGGTGTACAACCTTTTGGAATCACCAGGTTGCATTTGAGGCAAAAAAAATTTCTCTGCTGCACGTGCACTGTACTAATGCTGTTAAACAAATGTGCTAGAAAATGTATAATATCCACTGCAATAAAAATGCAAAATTTTAAAAGAAAATAATGATTGACTTTCTTTTAGAAATACTTTTTAAATTATTGAGCACATCGGCCAGAACATTATGACTAGCCACATAAGCTTGTTCTGGTCCAGTATAAATAAGCAAAACATTTACAATTCTCAGGATGGTCACAACTATCTCATATAAAAATCCATAGGTTAGCATTAAAATAATGAAATTTACATAGGTAAATATTTTCACAAAACTAATAAAGTGTACTAGATTAATTTAAACACAATTATTCTAATTAGTAAATAAATCATATTAGATGTAAATTTCCAATTGGGCGAAAAATTCCAGACCAGGATTCGAACCAGGGATCTCCTGGCTGAAGCCGCCAGTGCTCTACCATCTGAGCTATCCCAGACGAATCTGGTGGAACTTTTTCACCCAGCTAACCTTAATGATTATAGCATCTGATCTGAAACCTTGTTCAGCTCAACAGAATAAATCACAGGTAATGGAATTCCAAAAATCGCTGGATGCATAATTACACTAGATTAATTTAAACACAATTATTCCAATTGGTAAATAAATCACATTAGATGTAAATCTCCAACTGGCTGAAAAATGTCCGGACCAGGATTCAAACCAGTGATCTCCTAGCTGAAGTCACCAGTGCTCTACTATCTGAGCTACCCCGGACGAATCTGGTGGAACTTTTTCACCCAGTTAGCCAGGAGATCTCTGGTTCGAATCCTGGTCCGTACATTTTCGCCCAGTTGGAAATTTACATCTAATATAATAAAGTGTATTCAAAATGGTGAATATAATATTATTAATAATGCACTACATTATAATGATTCTAAAATAGTGTATTTAAAATAATGATTTTTTCTTTTTTTTTTTTAATGAAGCAATTCAAATGTTTTCAATCAATAAATATAGGTCTGTAAAATTTGGGGATGGAAATTGAACTCTATAAACCCCTTCCTTGGAATGGCTTTAGAAAATTCTATGCTATTTGGAAGGGAGAATGAGCATTTTGGCCTACTGGGCTAACAGCATTAATTCATCATTAGTACCAACAAAAAGATGGAAAGTAATTTTACATGGATTGCCAATCTTCCATCTATGAAAAAGTAATGAAGATTTGATGGGTTACTGAAAGAAAGCAAAACACTTCCAAATTAGTCATATATTTGTATGATCTTGCAAATTTATTTTCCAGATCAACATGTATTTGAAATTCATACAGATATATCTTAATCTTTTTCGCCAATTAAAATAAAAACCCTTCAGTCGAAAATGAGGACTCTGTTTTTGTTTAACTGACCTCTATTTAATACCTTGGCCATGCGGTGTAATATTTTATATCCATGTACGAGAAAACAATTTGTGAATCATTAAAAAAAAATTAAACATTAATAATTTGAATTTATATGAACTTTTAAAGACATTAAGAAAATGAGAAACTTCTGATCATGGGAAGAAATTACAGTGAGTGAATTTGTGTATGTTGGCTTGCTACAGTAAACTTTTATTACTAAAGTATATTGCTATGACAATGGACTTTTCATGAGTGAGCTTGATGGGTGATCTTTTACCAACAAAGAAAAGTGATTTGATTATGTGACCTTCTGCTGGGTTGCAGTTTTAATATTAAATAGCTGAATTTTGCGGTTGCATATGGTAAAGTGGTTGCACGGTTTCATGTCTGGTCTGAAGCTCAATCCACGATCTGCATGTGGACCTGACTCAGGCTGATTTTTACTTACCCATCATACGTATTATAGGGTAAATCTTGTAATCGTTTTAAAAATCGGAAAAAAAATTTTGACGGATCTACAAGTTTCAGACACTGGAGATTCAGAAAAACATATTTTTAGAAAAGAAATTTTGCTGTCCATTTGTTTGTGTGTGTGTGTCTGTAAACGCTCTATCTCCCGAACAAATTGAGATAGAGACTTGAAATTTAGTGTGTACTTAGTATGTAATAATGGGAAGAAGCCTATTGAATAACAGTAACCTCAATTATCTGGAACTATTTTTTTCGGACTATCAAAATATTTGTTCTGGTAAAAGGTATACAAAATTTTTTGAAATCGCTTATTTGAAGGAGTGAATATAAAAGACAATAAAAAACATAAATTTTGCATAAAGAATGAAGTTGATCGGATAATGAGTTGCTGAGATATTTGTAATAATATTTTTCACACTCTTTGATTCTTCATGATCCTGTATTTCATCCAAATTTCAATTCAAAGATATATTTTAATTGGAAATGAGACGCTTAATCCGACACAGTAAACTGTTAGTTAATATGATTATAATTTTTGGAATTATAAGGATGTTTCTTTTACACAATTCGGTACCACTTGATTATCCCATCGACTTAAAAACTATCGCCAAACTATAAGATTAAATGCCAATAATGGCCTATCGTAAATGTCACATTCACTTGACATTAAACACATTACACATGTTCGTCGCATGATCAAGTGCTTTTTGATTCGATGTTTTATTTGTACTTTTATTAATCTTTTACTAATTTATTTGTTCTTCCGTTATTTAAAATAAGAATTATGCCAATTAGTCCAGGCAATAGGGAATTTTACATAGCAAAATTAATGGTAGTTCTGGAAATCGGCTTACTTTATGTTTTTTGGGTCGCTGAATCCAAATTTGTAACTTCCCACCAAAATTTCCCATGGCAACCCCCCCAAATTTTGGTAAAAAGCCCCCCAAAAAGGTTTTTATTAAAAAAATCATTTTTTTTATCGTTTTAGGGGAAAAGTATCTAGAAATTCAGAAAGTAGACAAAATTTGCAACAAATTAGATATATGACATAATGACTTAGGATGAAGAGGAAGGAGGGATCTGCCTCCAAACATGCGCACGGTGCTGCAAGGACTAAGTTGCACAATTCCACTTAACCACTCACACGTGTTAGCCCTATTTTCCTTGATGTTTATACCTTTTTAAAGTTGATTACTTTATTTCAATCATTTCTTATTTTTACTTTTCAACTAAGTTCATTCTAACATTCTACTTACGTTTGGTTATCTTTATTTCTTTCAGTTTATTCAAATATCCATTCGTAATTCACTTACTTGTTGTTTTCATTTTGCCGTAAACATGGTTTAATTATTAGTTTTACGATTCGATTGAGAATCGATCCACGTCATTGGACTTTTCTCTTCCGATCGTAATTCTTTCGCCCAGTTCTTCCATGCAACTCGGATGCACTGCTTATCGTTTTTCCCCTGTTCCGGAGTTGAAATAGTTTTTCGGTACAGCAGAATGTGTGTTACTCAACTCCGTTGAACGTGTGTTATGCTGAAGGAAGCATGTCGAGGGTTGACATGTGCTTGTAGTACGAAGGTATTTAAAGGGACGTTAGTTTTCCATTCGTGGTGCGTGGTGCTGGCTGGTTCGGTGCTGCTGTTTCTGTTTATTTTATTTGTGCTTTAGTTTGTTTTAATTCGGATGGCTTTTAAATCATTTAGTTATTGATTTAATTAAACATTGTGCCAGCAGATACTATTTAAAAGGTATAAAATGTTGAAGTCGTTTTTGAACATCGTTTAGCAGAACGATAGTGAATGCTGTTTAAGAAGGATATTTTAAAGTTAGTTTTTCAAAGATCTTCTTGACACTTAGTTTTTTTATGAATAAGTAGTGAAGTATAGTTCTAGTTTTGAATAATGCAACGAGTCGTGGACTTTGCCAAATCTTTAAAGTGAAAAAAAACAAACAACGGACATTTGTTTCTCTTTGGTAATTCGATATCGTCGTATATCTCTCATGTCATCAGCACTTCAGTTTCTTCTGAATCGACCGTTTCAACGATGGATATGTGTATAGTGCTACGAATTTTTGAAGAAATATTTTTTAATGGCTCAATGTTTTTTTGCTGCAACTAACTGTGAGTAAATATATCAATGTATCTTTTTTTTTACTGTGCTACGATATTGATTAAAGATGCTGGCTCATATACTATATATATTATTTTGCAATACTGAATTGTTGATTGTCATTGTCATCAACTAGCTATTTTGTTTTTACTTTAAGTTAGGTACTTGTTTATTTTATTTTTTTTGACAAATAAACGTTAGCTCCATAAAAACTTAAATACTGTTTCTTCTCTGTCTTAATCTGCTTTTATACACCTACGTTAACAACCTTGTCATTTACTTTTATTTGGGGTCTATGCTGTGTCTTGCCTAGCTATATCTTTACTCTGCTACCCAATTTTAGACCTGTTTCAGACCCTGGTTTTGTACTCCGACCAGGACAAAATAAAACACGGTTATGGGCCCAGACACAATCATTGGCCAAGATAGTTGAAACCATTTGGTTTTCCAGGCCCACATGGGCATTAGACCTTGACAAGGACAGGTGTGTGTGTAGATCGCGGCCATTTCATAATCGACCCACTAGTGTATTTTAGTGTGTGTGTGTGGGGGGGGGGGAGGGGGTGCAGTTATTTTTTTTTAATTCTTATCTTAAGGGTGGAGTTTATCAATTTTTTCCTAGTCTGTCAATAACTTAAATTTTTTTTAGAGCTATCACCTCGTAATTTAAGAGTACTGTTTTTTTGAAAAAAAAAAAATGTCTAAAGGTCTTTTCTATTAAACCTTTCTCTTTTCAATGACAATGACCAACATTCAGGTAAGCATTACAAAGCTCAATTTCCATAAGTATGGGAACTGGGCAGCGGATATCAAATATCTGCTTCTTGACAAAAACACCTGGGACATCGTGACAGGAGTCGAAAAAGCACCTGATACTGGCGACACAGCAGCTACTAAAGATTACCAGTTGAGGATCTGTGCAGCTCGTTCAGTAATCTATCTTAACGTTGAACCTGAATTCCGACGTATTATTGAGAACATTGATGATCCACAAGCAGTTTGGAAAAAGTTACGGACTCATTTCCAGCCTGATAACAGAGCACGACACATGCAACTGTTTTCCGAAATCCTTGCCTGGAAGATTGATCCGGATGAATCTATAGATATGTATGCTGCCCGTCTCCAGAGAATCTAAGACGAATTAACTGCAATGAATGAGCCTTTAAAAGAAGTGTATTTGTCATTTCAATTACTCAGATTGTTACCGAAGAAATATGACAATCTGGTCCAGATCATATTACGCTGGCCAGAAGACAAATTTGTATTTAGTGGTATCCTAACAGAGTTAATTGCTGAGGAATCTCGTCTGAAATTACATGCACATGACCGAAATGAGACCTCTCTACAGTCGAATTTCTCCAAGAGCCAAGCACCAAATCGAACCTCCTATCGTCGTAGATTCCGGGGAAATTGTCACAAGTGCGGTAAAAGAGGTCACTACAAGCACCAGTGTAAATCATCTATGCCAGATGTGTCCGAGCCAGAATCATCGCTTGGAACTAGTTCCCGAGATTCATCTGTGTCCAGGCCTAGTACTCCTAGACGTACAAGCAGGGTTGAGTTTTTGACATGACAAGCATCAAAAACTGGTTTAAACTGTCGAAAACTGTCATAAACTGGTTTAAACCGTCGAAAACTGCCAAATACATGTAGCACACTAAAACATTTTAACAATAGATAAACATTAAATAAGTCAATGATTTATGTGATCTTTTATTGAAATTTAATAATTTAAAAAATATATCATTTGCAATAAAATATATTTTTTGGGGATTTTTCAACCAGAAGAAAATAATTTTGTACAATTAAATAATCCGGATCAATTTTACCCAGCAGCATGCTGCAGCACACCACACGTTTAGCACATTTATTTACACCCAAAAGATTTTTGAGTTTAGAGTGTATGAAGCGTTAGAAAATAGTCTGTCTCTTAATTGATGCTGAGCTAGTAGGACTTGATAGCAAAAGCATTGCTAGATGAGCAAGTTTTGAAGCAGGCTCAAAAAGCTGTTGCATTTAGTGATACCTTTCCACCAAACAATGGAGTCCTCCCTATAGCACTGAAATAAGAAGACTGGAAAGGGGATTCTTTAGCTTCATACACAATCAGTATGGATAAGCATCCATAAACTCTCTCCGTAGTTCAAGCGTGAGCTGAATCAACTGATACAGCGGTCAACCCTTGCCCCTGATGGTTGGGATGCAAAGTATAAGTCAAACAATGGTATGGTTTCATGATTTGATCCCTTCTATTATGCACTTTTTCAATATGGGCTTACAGGAATTTTCTTTTAGATGACCGAGCCAATTTTGTTCAGTTTTAAAATCGAAAACATTTTTACATATTGAAAGAAAGCATGCTTTAAAATGATTTTGATTTTAAACTTTTTTTTTTTAATTACTTCTCTTATTTTGTAAATGTTTAAAATTAATAATCCAATTTCAATTTTGAATGGAATGGTTATTGCCTAGACTAGAATAACATTGATGCACATTATCTTGTTATATATACAAAAAAATCTACACTTTTCTAAGTTTTTTTTCCCCATAAAAAAAGCTAGCTAATGCTTTAAGCTCTCAAAAGTAAGCGCAATTAAAACGATTTTAAGTAAGAGAAAAAATGTACAGCTCGGGTGAGCTTCATGTCTACTTTTAGAAAAACACAATTTTACAAAAAAAAAAAAAAATAAAATAAAATAAAATAAAATAAATAAAAATTTTACCCTGTTAAAAAGTTGTACTTAACAATAATACTTTACTATGTACTAATTACTAATATACAGTAAGAGTGAATTTAAAATATTACATGTAATGTTGTCACGTGTGACATTTAATTTGAATTTTTACAGATCAATTTAGTATTTGAGGTTTTTGACATGACGGTTTAAACTATGGTTTAAACCCGACATAAACTGACACATGTCAAAAACCTGCCAACCCTGTAATTATTACTAATACTATATACTAATTATACAATTACAGTAATAGTGAATTTTAAATATTACATCTAATGTGAAATTTTACAGATCACTGTAAGTATTTGAGGTTTTTGATGAGGTTTTTGACATGACGGTTTAAACTGCAGTTTAAACTGTCAAAAACCTGCCAACCCTGCGTACAAGCCCAGACTATCCCAGAACCAGACGTGGATCCCAACCCAGAGTTAAAAAGCAGTCTCAGCTGAAAGCCAAAAGACAGGTAAACTACCTTATTCAGTCTAATTTAAGTAATGTGAAGGGGGATGATGATTTGTGGGTGTTCGACACCGGGGCATCACACCATTTTTGCCGTGATAGAGACCTTTACGTAAAATATAAGCCACTTCACAATAAAGAACTTGCTGTTGCTGTAGATGGTGCTACATTTCCAATCAAAGGGACTGGGACTGTTAGTTTAAAATTAAATGGTAGTGATATAATTTTTGGGGATGTTATGCATTGTCCTAATTTAAGATGAAACCTTATCTGTGGTCCTCGCTTAGACAGCAGAGGTGCAAAGTTCAAAGGAGGCGATGGTAGAGTGAAAGCATATTGCAAAGACCACACTTTGTTTCGCGCCACTCTAGAAAATGGTATATGTCTTTTACACCCTGAAACCAGTCATATAACTAAGAAAGTTCCTAAACCTAACACAAAAATCAAACATGTTCATTTTGAAGCATCCACAGTTCAGAAGAATGATCTTCGTATGTGGCATAGAAGGTTAGGACACATTAGTCCCGCATTAATCGAAAACACAGTTAAATGTAATGGTGTCAGAGAATTACCTCATGTAAAAAATAGAGATTTTCATTGTGAAACATATAGCTTAAATAAACATCGTCGCACATCTTTCAAACCTATAAATCAGATAAGATCTCGTAAACCTCTTGAGTTGACACACCGATTTATGGGGACCCACAAAGATAACTGGTAGAGAAGGTGAGAAATATTTTCTTACCATAACTGATGACTACTCGAGAAAAGCATCAGTCTATCCCTTAATTGACAAAACACAAGTTTACAAAGTGTCACTAATCAAATTAAAAGAGCTGAGCGTTTTCTTAATACAAAAGTAAAACACGTTCGTAGTGATAACGGACGAGAGTTTTCTAATGAAGCTTTTCAAAGATATTTTTCAGAAAATGGCATTAAACACGAGTTCACTAATGTATACTCTCCTGAACAAAATGACGTCGCAGAACGTCTAAATCAAACATTAGTAGATGGAGCCCATTCCATACTTAATGAATCTAAACTAAGCCTTAAATTCAGACCGGAGGCCATACTTTATTTTCCTTATACGATGAACTGTGTCTGCCATGGCTCTCAAAAGAAAACTCCATTTGAACCTTATTGTGGTAATAAACCTTCTATCAGACATTTACGACCTTTTGGAACAGTACATATGTAGGAGTTCCCAAACAAACAAGAAGTCACAAGTTTGAACCAAAAGCTAGAAAAGGTATCTTGGTAGGATACTAGGGGATATAGAATTTGGCTTCCAGACACAAACAAGATTATAGAAACGATAAATGTAAAATTCTGTGAAAATGCCACCATACCCAAAGACATGAATATGCCAAACGAGCAAGGTCCTACATATACAATAGGTAATGATCCTTTTTCTACAAATGAACAGCGCAATGGAAACGGTTTGGGACCCACATATATAATAGCGTCTGAAACACCTGAAATTGATCCATATACTGACCTACAATCTGATAGTCCTCCTAAATCTGCCACTCCTACACCTGAACACACTATTAAACCTAGTACTTCAGACTTTGCCTCCGGAAGCCCGTCTAAAGACGAGAGCGATGAGGAGGGTGAAGAAATTTCAAGGGTACTTAGAGTTGCTGCGTGGTTCAGGAAGGTAATACCTAGATCTGATGGCAAAAGAACAGATATTTATTACTATGAGTTAGGGGGGACGGATAGGCTAAGATCACTTCGAGATGTACAAGATTACTGTCACAAAAATGGTATAATATTTGACCCTCAATTATTCAGTTTCAAAGGCAAAGATAAGTATCAAGGGATAATGATGTCACATAATTCAAGCGCCGGCTCAAGTCTCGGTCGCACTCCACCATACGCCTCTATCTCAACTATGTTCGAACAGCAATCTGCAACTTCGTCTAAACCTAGTAGTAGTACACCACCATATACAACAACGTCTACCATCTTTGAAATAGAAGACGACTATGTGTACGAACCCAGGGTAAATCTTGACAACTACCACTAAACCGCTCACTAAACATGATTTACATAAGTTCATAGAGGTTATTTTTCACACTAAATAAACATCTTTTCAGCTTAATGTTATAGTCTTAATTAAAAAAAAAAAAAACCCTCCTTTGAACTTGCATATTATTTCCAAGTTTCAATACTTGTTTCAACTTTTGCATGTTAAACTTAAAGTTGAACACATTCTTTTATATATGCTGTTTCCTATGAGAATCAGTATATCGTTATTGTACTTTTGAATTACTATGTTTACACACTTGTTTTTTTGCATCATGTCAATATCTTTTCAGCATTTTTCTTAATTGCATGATGTTATTGTTTTTAAAATTACCCTCATTTCCAACAGCGTGGACAGTTTAATTCCTGCTGGAATGTGGTCGGACCTCATGTTGGTTCATCCTCCAGGGTCACGAGGAGCCCCGTGAAACGTCTCGTAGGGGTGACAATGTAATTGCCAGAGTTGACCTGCAGGGAGTAGCGGCCTTCGTGAGTGTTCCGATCACAGGAAGGCCTCTCGCGGGCACGTTATTTTATTTCAGTAAGTCCCTCGTTTTATTGCTGGAAGTGTCACGTAGGTCCCGTCCATGCTGTTGGAAATTGAGTAGTAATATATTTTTATCATATAAGTCTTGTATTTCTATGCAAAGTTCCTCCTATGAAAAAAAAAAAAAAATCAAATTTTTCAAGTGTAATGTTAAGCAATAATGGTTACATATTTAATGCATAGTATTTATTTTTGTTAATTGGCCAAATATATATATTTCAAAGTGAGCTCACTGAAACATTTCAATATTGGTATAATTTGGTGTATTTAATGTATTAGAATGTTAAAGTTTTGTTATATAATGAACATATTTGTATAAGTGAAATTTATAAATGAAAAAAAATGTTTTTTGCATGTGTTGGTAAAGTGTAGTCATATATCTATATGATGAGGTATATGTAAATCCAAGAACTCAACAATCAAGAACTTTATTTTACGATAAAGATGCTAATTTCTGCTTATGCTTAATGAACTTTAAAGGCTGAAAGTTCAAGTTTCGTTTGTTATCCTGCGAGATAACGTTTTGTAGAAATTAATTCCTCAGAGTAATGAGGGAAGTTTGTTGTTATAATATTTTTTAAATGTGTTTTCAAAGTGTTTATACCTATGTTAAATTGTTGTTAATATAGTGTCATTTGAATTATTGTGTAATAGAATGATTACTTTTACTGTCAAATTTTGATGGTTATATTGTTGAAAAGCTGTTAAAATGTTGTTAAAGTGTTATGTATTTGAAATGATTGTTTAGTTTGATTAGTTTCCAGTATTAGCCAATATAATCGCCAAGGGGGGGGGGGGGGGGTGTAACTGTTAGCCCTATTTTTCTTGATGTTTATACCTTTTTAAAGTTGATTACTTTATTTCAATCATTTCTTATTTTTACTTTTCAACTAAGTTCATTCTAACATTCTACTTACGTTTGGTTATCTTTATTTCTTTCAGTTTATTCAAATATCCATTCGTAATTCACTTACTTGTTGTTTTCATTTTGCCGTAAATGTGGTTTAATTATTCGTTTTACGATTCGATTGAGAATCGATCCACGTCATCGGACTTTTCACTTCTGATCGTAATTCTTTCGTCCAGTTCTTCCACGCAACTCGGATGCACTGCATATCGTTTTTCCCCCGTTCCGGAGTTGAAATAGCTTTTCGGTACAATAGAATGTGTGTTACTCAACTCCGCTGAACGTGTGTTTTGCTGAAGGAAGCGTGTCGCCGGTTGACATGTGCTTGTAGTTGGAAGGTATTTAAAGGGACGTTAGTTTTCCGTTCGTGGTGCTGTTTCTGTTTATTTTATTTGTGCTTTAGTTTGTTAGACATGTTTTAATTCGGATGGCTTTAAAATCATTTAGTTATTGATTTAATTAAACATTGTGCCAGCAGATACTATTTAAAAGGTATAAAATGTTGGTATAAAATGTCGTTTTTGAACATCGTTTAGCAGAACGATAGTGAATGCTGTTTAAGAAGGATATTTTAAAGTTAGTTTTTCAAAGATCTTCTTGACACTTAGTTTTTTTTATGAATAAGTAGTGAAGTATAGTTCTACTAGTTTTGAATAATGCAACGAGTCGTAGACTTTGCCAAATCTTTAAAGTGAAAAAAAAAAAAACCCAGACATTTGTTTCGCTTTGGTAATTCGATATCGTCGTATATCTTTCACGTCATCAGCACTTCAGTTTCTTCTTAATCGTCCGTTTCAACGATGGATATGTGTATAGTGCTACGAATTTTTCACGAAATATTTTTTGATGGCTCGATGTTTTTTTGCTGCAACTAACTGTGAGTAAATATTTCAATATATCTTTTTTTTACTGTGTTATGATATTGATTAAAGATGCTGGCTCATATACTATATATATTATTTTGCAATACTAAATTGTTGACTGTCATTGTCATCAACTAACTATTTTGTTTTTACTTTAAGTTATATACTTATTTTATTTTTTTTGACAAATAAATGTTAGCTCCATATAAAACTTAAATACTGTTTCTTCTCTGTCTTAATCTGCTTTTACACACCTACGTTAACAACCTTGTTATTTACTTTTATTTGAGGTCTATGCTGTGTCTTGCCTAGCTATATCTTTACTCTGCTACCCAATTTTAGACCTGTTTCAGACCCTGGTTCGGTACTCCGACCAGGACAAAATAAAATAACACGTTTACATTCGCCCGCCCATCTCCCCTCCGAACTTTCCTTATAAGTTTTACTTTAAGTTTTTTGGGTTGCTGAATCCGAATTTTTAACTTACCCCCCCCCCCCCCAAAATAGTCGTTATTAATTTAAATTTCTTATTGTTTATGGGGAAAAGCATTACGAAATTCAGAAACTAGGCAAAATTTGCAGAAATAGGATATATGACATTATGATGTAGGATAAACGGGGAGAGAGGGGATGTGCCTCGGAACATTCCCTGCACGCTTTTCTCAAAAACCAAATTTTTTCAAAAAATCAATTTTTGGGGGGGTTGTCGGGTGAAATTTTGGTGGGAAGTTACAAACTCAGATTTAGCGACCCAAAAAACATAAAGTGAGTCGAAATCTAGAACTAGTATTAATTTTTCCAGGTAAAATCCCCTATTGCCTGGACTTCATAACTTAGTGCACGTAGTGCCGCAGTGCATGTTCAGAGGCAGTCCCCCCCCCCCCCTCCCCGTTCATCCTATGTCATAATGTCATGTATCCTATTTGTTGCAAATTTTGTCTAGTTTTGAATTTCGTAATGCTTTTCCCCTAAAACAATAAGAAATTTAAGTTAAAAACAACTATTGGGGCGGGGGGGGGAGAATTTTGGGGGGAAGTTAAAAATTCGGATTCAGCGACCCAAAAAACTTAAAGTAAATCTTATAGAGAAAGTTAGGAGGGGAGATGGGAGGGCAAATGTAAACGTGTGAGAGGTTAAGTGTGATATCTTTACAAAGCCTCTGTTCTCATCATTGTCACCCTTCTATTATGGTTTATCCTACTTTCATCTTTATTTCATTTCTTTATTTATTTTAACAAATACTTTATTTTATTAAAACATTCTTACCTCTTTTTCCTTAAAGTCTCTTAAATTCAGTTTTACTTCATACATTTTCCCTTTTTCATTCGTGTGCATTCGTGCAAAACAGCTTCGAGTTCTCGCAGTTTTGCCGTAGTTCTCGTAGTGAATACGAGATGGCGTCGTATGTCCAGAGTGTCGGCGATTGTTGTCATGGTTATGCCTTCACGTGCTTCTTTCTGGAAGCTGGTTGGGAGTCTAACAGACATGCGTAAATGCCGTATTTCGGTTCATTCATTACGAATAAATCGCCGTGCTTTCAAGTCATCTTAGCCAGTTGTATTTTTCTCTGTTCTGGGAAGGTGGAAATCGTTTTTCACAATGCTTCATCATAATGTCATCTGATTAAATAGTTTTGCTCATCTGCTTCTACGATAGTCCACTTCAACTGTAACTTGCTTTAGAGGAGAGTCATTTTGATTTGAGTGTTTGTTTTTCAGGAGACTGAAATGGCGTTTCGTTTAAAGTTGTCTTAGTAATATACAAGACATCGTGTCAACGCAGCAGTTTTTCCAGAAACTACCTTTCTACATTTTTGATGGTGTCGTCTTCTGAATAAGCGTTTTTCATCTTAAAGCTTGGGCGTTTTAAAGTAAAGTAATGTCAATCTTTTAGTGACGTTTTCAACAGTTTTTCAATAGTTTCTCCGTAAGAGAAAAGACAAGCTTTTTCATGTCCAATACGAATTGACTTTTTGTGTCATGTCTTCTAAAGGACATACTTACGTTTTCAAGCCCTCGCTACACTATTGGGATAATATGGATGTCGTAATTTATATATCATGCAGTAATGTGATACTTCAAAGTAAATGCTTATATTAATTACCATGATGTTTGTATTTCAAGTTTCAGATAAGTGTCTTTTCCATTTTTACATTTGTTGACAAGCTGATGTTTGAGAGATGTCATAATTTGCTTCTACATTAATATATCTTTTAAGTTTAATAAATTATTTATGTTTTTAAAATATCTGTCGTTATTCTCCACCACATTATTTTTAGAATTGTCTTTTACTTTTCAGATGTTCAAGATTATCTAGCTTAATGTAATTCTTAATAATCATTTTTCTTTGGGGTTTAAACCAGCATTACGCTCCACTGCATACTTAATATCCTCTGCTACCCACTTTAACCCCTAAGCACTATTTTATAGTGCTTATCAAAGTGGAACTGTGCAACTTAGTTCACACAGCACCGCGCGCATGTTCCGAGGAAGATCCCCCTTCCCCTTCATCCTAAGTCATAATGTCATATATCTAATTTGTTGCAAATTTTGTCTATTTTCTGAATTTCTAGATACTTTTTCTCTAAAACAATAAAAAAATTGATTTTTTTAATAAAAACCTTTTTTGGGGGCATTTTACCAAAATTTGGGGGGGTTGCCGGGGGAAATTTTGGTGGGAAGTTAAAAATTCGGATTCAGCGACCCAAAAAACATATAGTAGGCCTTTTTCCAGAACTACCATGAATTTTGCTAGGTAGAGCCCCTATACGGTCTCTATTGCCTGGACTAAATCTATATATCTATTGTGTCGCCAAATGCCGCCAAATTTGGTGACCAAAATTAGTCACCAAAAGTGATGCCAGCTTGGTGATATCTCTAATATTTCGCCAAATTCCCATATACTTCCATTGTAAGCCAATAGGGTTTACTTGCTTACAAAAAATCAACAAATTGAGATATTTTAATGTAACAAAAACTAATATTAGCTTAAGGGATTATATTAATTATATTTAAGGGAGTCCAAGTAAATCAAATTATGAATAAAAGTAGCATAACACAATGCTTAGCATGCTTTCTCAAACATAAATTTTTAGGGAGAACAAACTGGTCGCTAAGGGCAGCTAGTTTGTATAATTTTGCGAGTAATTTGGCAATTTATATAATTTATCGAAATTGGCCCATGGGATAATCAAGTAGTACCCTCAATTCAGTAATACAGCATTATTATGTATTAAAAATATTTAAATATATGTTTAAATTGTATTTTGGAATTGCAATGCTTTTTATAAATAGTTTACACATGTTTTATTTCATATTTTATGTTATGCATATTCATGATGGGTAAGCATTACGGTAGCTCCCAATGACTAGTTTCAGGCTGAGACTGTAGGCAGGCACAGCCTTAAATTTTCTCAGTATACTCAGGCTGGGTAGGCCTGCTAGTAAAAATAATAAAATAAAATGTTTAGGAATACAGAATGTAAAAAATGTGCAGAAAATAAAAAAAAAGATCATGCACTCTCACAAGGTTTTAACCCCTAGAAATATCAATTAAAAAAGAAAATAGCAGCAGTCATACAATTGATCACTATGGACATGCATATTATTTGGCCTATGCATATGTTACCCTTGTTTCCATGCCTCCACTATTTTTTTTTACATTTTATGATGAAGAAGGGTTCTATTTTTAATTTTTCAAATAGCTTTATATAATCTGTTATTAATAGCTTTACATTTTTTTTCTTTTTCATGTTACTCTTCGCTTCATATATTCATGCATTCTAGTCAATGAAAACAGAAGTCTTGAAAATTTCCATTATAGTTTAAATATTTCAACTGCAATAAATAGATTAACTCCCTGCACAAATTTTAAAATCATGCAGAAATACAAATATGACACAGTACTTTTAGAAATTAAAAATGACTTCATTAAAATAAATAAAGATTTCTAACAAAAGTAAAATTTTCAAACACCAGAATCATTAAATAATTAATATTAAATTAGATTTTGACTAGTTGTTTAAAACATTATAAAAGTTTCAAAGATCATGCTATATTAAAATAAAGATAACAAGAAGTATGCATAAAATATTAAATTAAAAAAATAATGATATTCTAATTCACATTAAATATATTACAACGTACCATTCACTAATTGGTATTTTGTTGGCTTTCAAGTCAAACAGATGTTTCATGAATCCTGCTCTAATTAATTTTTTAGCAAATCGATATATCAAACTATTGATTTCATTTTCTTCAAAGATAACCACCAAAACTTCGATTAAGTGATACCACACTGTTCCACCAACACTTGCCGATTTCAGTTGCTGTAAATAAATTAATAATTAGAAAATAAAAACATTAGTATAAATAAAATGCTATCCATTGAAAAAGAAAGAACATTTACATATGGAAAAAGAAAAAAGAATGAGAATCCAAATAATAACACTAATAAAGTCATGAATATTGATATAGATATGCCACAAAAACTGTATTTTCATAATTAAAAGGAATATTATTCAATGCCTGCTTTTTCTGTTAGTTTCAATTCTCTTTTCTACTCAACTGCCACTTTAATTCTCACTGACATAAAAACATCTCAGTATTAATATATGGATTTTTTTTTTTTTTTTCCCAGAGAGAGACATTCGCCTTGCATACAATATTTCAAATGAAAATCAAATTTCAAATTATTTGCTTAAAAGGCTGGGATTCACAGTCACCGGGATTCAGTCCCTGCATGGAATCTTTTTCACTAGATTAGCCTTTGTGCCTTTTAAGCAAATAATTTGAAATTTGATTTTCATTTGAAATATTGTATGCAAGGCAAATGTCTCTCTCTGGAAAAAAAAAAAAAAAAAATCCATATATTAATATAGATTCAATTGATGCTGGATTTAATTATGAGTCTGTGTTTGTCCCATGTCGGTGGCTCACGGAAAAATATTCCATCTTGTGCTGCGTTTGTAGCCTTTCCAACCTGTAATAGTGAGAAGTTCCAGGCTGGGTATCGTTCCATGTGGTTTAGTCGGTAGAACGTCAGTGCGCTATACTGATGGCCCGGGTTCGAGTCCCGGCATGGAATCTTTTTCTTATAGGTTGGCCTTTGCGCCTTTTAAGCAAATAATTTGAAATTTGATTTTCATTTGAAAAACAAAATACAATTTTCTGTTGATCATTTTGTCAGGTTTAAAACCTCCTTTATTTATTTAAAGTTCTCAACACTTCCTAAAGTTTAATTTAATAAAATTTACTTTAAAAGATATTTATTACTTCAATCACCTTTTAAAAATATTTATTGTTAAACTTACCTATCTTTGAAACTCTTTTATATTTCATTTAAAACTTCTTAAATAAATTGTTTTGAATCAACTTAAACTTGTTTACCTTTTTGCTGGTAATATAAAATGTAAACGTCTCTCTCTCCCTACTTTGATGGACACCTGCTTTCACTTTCACTTGGATGATGATGGTCATACATCCAAACATCGTGTAATCTATCAAGATTGCTTCCTTGCATTTTTTAATCAAGATTGTTATTTTTCTGAAGAATAAAAGTTGTTTGTTTTAAACTTCTTCTGTCACGTTGTTTCAAAAACAAAGTAGCTTATATATTTCCTATGAAGCAGAATTATATCTATTAAGGACAGAATTAGAATTTACAATTAACATTACTCAAATATGGTGCTTTACACTGTGCTTAAAATAACTCTGCTACAAAAATAAATTTAGTTTTAGATCAGTTTGTTTTTTCAAACTGACAAATTTTTATTTTATTTTGTTTCATTCTTAGAGCAGTAAAATTTATCCTTAAATTGTCAATTTCGCCTTAGCTGTCACCTTCATGGTCAGGTCAACCAATGATAGTTTCTGTACTGAAATTAAGTAAGTTAGGAAAAAAGATTTGTATTCATGAAATAGTCCACTCATTAATTTTTAAAAAGTTACACTTTTTACCCGACTGAAAAGAAGGGTTATGTGTTTCATGCGTATCTGTGTATGTGGATTTCTTTAAACCCTCAAAACATCCCAGCGGCTGCATGGATTTTAATGAATGAGGTCTCTATCGATTCGTCTTAACGGCCTGATGGTTATAGGCTAGGTTTTGTTTTTATAAATTCAAAATGGCGGCCGTAAAATACAAAATGGCGGTAAAGATTTAAAAAAAATTTATGCACCCTATTGAGCGGCATATCATTGGATAGGTCTTTCAAAATTAAGATGATGTTTCATTGACTATTTTACAGTCAGAAGCTCCATTAAAATATTATACAACCTGGAAGTTGTGTAGGTAGGATCTCTAGTTTTACTGCAACTCTAACCATCATAGACATCTATAGATCTCATCAAAACAGTGTTTACAGATAGGAACTAACAATTAAACACAACTTAAAAGTCATCAATACAAGTAAATAAAAAAAATAGGTAAATAATATAAACAAGTAATATAAAAAAAATATATATTTTAAGTCAATTCCTACTTATAGTCCAGACAATAGGGGATTTTACCTGGCAAAATTAATGGTAGTTCTGGATATTGGTTTACTTTATGTTTTTGAGGTCGCTGGATCCGAATTTGTAGCTTCCGACCAAAATTTCTCCCGGCAACCCCCCCCCCCCCCCCCAAATTTTGGTAAAATGCACCCAAAAAAGATTTTTATTGAAAAAATCAATTTTTTTATTGTTTTAGGGAAAAAGTATCTAGAAATTCAGAAAGTAGACAAAATTTACAACAAATAAGATACATGACATTATGACGTGGGACGAATGGGGGAGGGGGGATTTGCCTCAGAACATGCATCGCGGTGCTGTGTGGGCTAAGTTGTGCAATTCCACTAAACTACTCACATCGTTTACATTCGTCCTACCGTCTCCCCTCCGAACTTTCCCTATAAGGTTTACTTTAAGTTTTTTGGGTGGCTGAATCTGAATTTTTAACTTCTCGCCAAAATTCTCCCCCCCCCCCCCCCCTGCAACTCCCCTTTATAGTTGTTTTTAAATTAAATTTTTTATTGTTTTAGGGGAAAAGTATGTAGAAATTCAGAAAGTAGACAAAATGTGCAACAAATAGGATATATGACATTATCATGTAGGATAAATGGGGAGAGGTGGGGCTGCCTCGGAACATTCCCCTCACGCTGTTCTCAAAACTCAAATTTTTTGAGGGTTTGCCGGGTGAAATTTGGGTGGGAAGTTACAAATTCGGATTCAGCAACCCAAAAAACATAAAGTGAGTCAAAATCCAGAACTAGCATTAATTTTGCCAGGTAAAATACCCTATTGCCTGGACTTGCATAACTTAGTGCATGTAGCGCCGCAGTGCATGTTGTCATGTTTAAAACCTCCTTTATTTATTTAAAGTTCTCAACACTTCCTAAAGTTTAATAAAATTTACTTTAAAAGATATTTATTACTTCAATCACTTTTTAAATATATTTATTGTTAAACTTAGTTATCTTTAAAACTCTTTTATGTTTCATTCAACACATCTTAAATAATTTGTTTTGAATTAATTTAAACCTTGTTTACTTTTTTGCAGGTGATATAATATAAAATGCAAACATCATTCTCCTTGCTTTGATAAAACCACCTGTTTCACTTTCACTCTCCTTGCTTTGATAAAACCACCTGTTTCACTTTCACTTGGATGACGTCATCATACATCCAAACATCATCATACATCCAAACATCCCTCATACATCCAAACATCGTACATGCATGCAGGAAGTTAATTGATATTCATAATTCTCAGCTGTTGACTGAAGAGGGCGTTGGCTTCCTGTTTCTAGGTCATTCCTTCATTCCTTTAACCCTAGAATGCTACCCCTTCGTCTCCCGGACGAAGCCCATAACAAATAACCCTGATGTTCTTTCCCCAAAATAGGAAATGGGTCGTGCCACTCAGTACCTTCATTTGACCTTACCTACTATACTTATTGATATTTTTTCTTCCCGAAATATTTGTGCACATGTCGTTTTTAGGACAATATTCGTCTTGCAGACAAATGGTTACCATTAACGTTTGCATTTGAGAATCTGACTTGGATATTTTCCTGTGTTGCCGTGGCATGTCAAAAAGTTTTCTTGGAGAAATTTTTTGGGTTTAAGTTCAGGCTATCCGGGAACTATTAAAATAACTAAGTGAGGGATAAAATTCTATTTCTGGGGATGAATCAGAAAATGATGATTTTACTGAAGTTGAAAATGACGAAATCATAGATAGCGATAGAGATGAAAATGAGGTATTCCCTTATCCTTTGATAATTCGATTATCCTTGAGATTTAATTATCCTTTGAGAATAAAAATGAAGAAAAAGCAATGCTTGAAACACAAACCCAACAAAATGAAAATATGAAGTCAAATTTTGATTCTAAAAGTATAAACCTCAGTGTATCATATAAGTGAATGGTATAGAAATATTCGGAAATTTTTTGAGTCATGTAACAAGTCTATTATTATTCTATTATACTAATCAAATAAGTCTTTTATTCTTCTGTCTAGTTTCAACGAAATTCCAAATGTTAATCAAGAAAGTAGAAAAACAGGAATGATAGATTTTTATAATTCCACAAAAGAAACTGTAGACACATTTGATCAAATGTGTAATAACATGCCATGTAGTAGGAAAACACACCGATTGGCTCTTTGTGAGTTTCATGGTATGGAAAGCCATGGTATATCAGTTTATTGCATGCAGAGGCTATATAAGTGCATAACATGGCTCAAAAACCCGAAAAAAGGTTATCGAGAAAGAAGTTCGCAATAAAGCTTAGTGAAAGTCGCCTTGCTCCCTAGATGAAGAAGGGTCTCAATATATCAACTTTTCCCCGATTAACAAGGGCAATTATAAGGAAAATTTTGAAATTGGATTTGAATATTGAACAACACAGACAATCTGAATGTAAAAAAAGGAAAATTTGTGCATTTTGCCGTTACAATTTGCGCAGAATGACGTGCAACATGTGTCTAACGTGTTCATGAGCAATGCGTGGTGACATCACACTAATATGCTAAATTATTTCTTTGAAAATGAATACATAATACTTTATTGCTTACTTGAAGATCAAGTGCGATAAAGTCATCTCAGTAAGTATTATTTTATTCTAACTAGCTTTTAAATTTGATTTTAAGCACGCCCACCTACTTTTCGTCTGGGAGACGAAGGGTTATCATTCCCGTAAGTTTTTCAAAGGGTAGCATTCTAGGGTTAAATACAGTGAGAGAGTGTCACTGACCCTGCTCATTTTCATGATGTTATTCTGTGGCTAGCAGTTTGATGAAGGTGGGGAAAAGTTTGTTTGTTTTATTAAGGAGTGAGATATGATTTTGAAGTTTGATACTATGGTTAAATGAAACAACAAGAAAGTAGTTTTTTTTTTTTTTTTTTTTTAAATTGGGATACAGAGCTGAGTCAGGATAATTTATTTATTTGATACTCATTAGAAATGCTTTTATTTCATGATTGCTATTTTTCTTATAAGTATAATATGATTAAGTATACAAGTATAATATGTCAAGATTGCTTCTTTACATTTCAATCAAGTTTGTTATTTTCTGAAGAATAAAAGTTATTTGTTTTAAACTTTTTCTGTTATGTTTCAAAACAAAGTAGCGTTACATATTTCCTATGAAGCAGAATTATATCTATTATGGAGAGAATTAGAATTTATAATCAACATACTCATATATAGTGCTTTTACACTGTGTTAAAAATAACTCTGCTACAAAAATAAATTCAGTTTTAGATCAGTTTGTTTTTCAAAACCGATAAAGGTTATGGGCAAATCCCATCAACCATAAAGAGTGTGTATATATAATTAGTAACAAGTCATTTATTAAATAATGTCTTTTTTTTTGCATTATGGATAAATGAAGTACCTTTTCCTTATTTCTGGATGAAACATTTATTTTCCCCAGCTGAATAGCCTAATGTTTAAAACTGCCCCCATTAATAAATAGGATGTATAAGATAATGAGATGGGGGGGGGGGGGCAGTAATACTAGCAATGATGAAAAACATGATATATTTTTCTAGATAAAGATGGAATGAGTTGTTTTTATAGAAATTTTTTTATAGATATTACATGATGGATAAATGATGGACATTTTTTAGGGAAGTTTTAGAAAATTTTTAGAAAGATGGTTTTATATGATTTTTTTTTTTTTTTTTTTTCAGAAGATGAAGCCCTGCTGTGCAGTAATTAGCTTTTGCTTGAATTAGATTATGATGTTGGTGTTTTTGGTATAGAAAAGAAATATTTGGAGAAAAAAAAAGAGAGAAAGAAGGAAAAGTGGGGAAATTTTTTTTTAGAACTTTTTTTTAAAGTTCTTTTGGAAATGGCCCAATCAAATAATTACATAGATAAGTTGAATGCAACCAATTACCAGTACTGGGCTGCAGATATGAAGTATTTATTGATAAATCAAGGTTTATGGGAAATTGTTACAGGAGAGGAAAAGCTTCCAAAAGTTAGTACAGTTGTTACGGCAGCAGATGTTAAAAAGGCTAAACATAGATTCAATGTAGCTGTGTCATTTATTTTCTTAAATGTTGAGAGGGGCTACCGAAAATTAATTGAAAATACTAAATGCCCTGTTGAAGCCTGGAAAACTCTAAAAGAGAGTTATATACCTGATACGAGATCGCAACACATGGAAGTATTTTAGGAAATGATCGAGTCTCGTAAGGAAAAGGATGAGAGAATAGGTCTTTCTGCTTCACGCCTCCAACGTTTAACAATACAGCTTCAGGAATTTACCAACTCAATAACTGCAATGATCTTTTCCGTAGTGTAAATTTTAACGACGATAGTGACAGTGATGTTGAAGAAAGGGAAATACCAGATCAATCCACCCGTCCTATCAGTCGCACTTCAGATACCGAGGGGGAAGACTCGCAGATTTCATCGGATGATGATAGTAATAGTAACTTAAATAATTCTGTTTTAAGAGTTCCAAACTGGATCAGGAGGGCCACACCACGTACTTTGGGGAATAGAACTAATATCTATTATTTTGAGGAGGGCTGTACCGACAGATTTAGATAATTAAATGAGGCTAAGAACTATTGCAGGTTGAAAAACATTGATTTTAATAAGGAGAATTTTGATTTTTCTGATAAAAATAGTTTTTCAGATAAAATTTAAGGAAAACCATCTTCAACACCAAGCTCAAATAATACGCAGGCATGACTAGCCCCGGTGATAATCCCAAAAACGTATAATCAGGCAATTAAATCTCCTGAAAAAGAATTTTGGCTAAAGGCCATGGAAACAGAAATTGAGGTTATGAAAAAAAGGGAAGTTTGGCATTTGTCTAAATTGCCAGCTAATACCATAGCAGTCGGCTGTAAGTGGGTGTTCATCTTAAAACATGAGGGGGGAAATATTGCCAAATTTAAAGCCCGCCTGGTTGCACAGGGGTTTAAGCAGGAGAAAGGCATTTCATATGAGGAAACTTTCAGTCCCGTTGTAAATTTCAGCGTGGTACGTTTCTTCTTTTGACTGCTTATCGTGTTGAAAAAGTGGGTCCACTTGTAGTGTGATGTTACAAGTGCTCTATGCTCCTCTTAAAGAAGATATTTTCACGAGTCAGCCTAAAGGTTTTGAGGTTCCGGGTAGCGAAAATTTATATTGCAAATTACATAGAGCTATATATGTGTTGCGCCAGAGTGGCCGTGAGTGGTATTTTGAGATTCACAGGGTATTGACAGATTTAGGTTTTGTAAAATTGGATAGTTGCAATTGTGTATTTCAACAAATGTACTTCTTATTTTGTATGTGGATGACATGGTTATTTTTGGAGCGTCAGATATAGTAATTAATGAAATTTTGGATAAGATACAGGGACATTTTGAAATTAAGGTTCTAGGCAGAACAAGAAAACTTCTTGGCATAGAATTTGATGAGTCCACAGGTATTGTAGAGATTCATCAAAGACAATACATTGAGGAGGTGTGTAAGAAATTTGAGAAATATAAAATACCAATTTCTTCTTTGCCAATTTCAAAGGGTTCTGTTTATTCAAAGGTTAATTCTCATGTTACAGAAAATGAAAAATCTGAAATGTCTCAATATCCATATTGAAATATCCTTGGTCATCTTTCTTATATTGCTAATAAAATTAGACCCGACATTAGTTATTCGGTCAATATTTTTTCACAATTTCAAGTAAATCCAGGAATGTTACATTGGTGTGGACTTCTTAGACTATTGGGTTATGTAAATCATACTAAACACTACAAACTTAAACTTGATTGTCAGAACCTTGATCTAATTACATACACAGACGCTAATTTTGCAGCCAATAGAGACGGCCGGACTTCCATGGGAGGACAATTAGTGTTATTAGACACTGCTCCAGTAGATTGGAGAACTTTTAAAGAGAAAAGTGTCACACTGTCCACTATGGAGTCCGAGTTCATGGCTACGACAGAAGCTGCAAAGAATCTCGTCTGGTTCAACTGTATACCTTAGCGAGTGTTTAGAAATGGGTTTTATAGAAAATAGAAAGTCAAAGCCTTTGTTGAGGGTTGACAATCAAGCTGCAATAGATTTTGTCAAATCTCCAATTGAAAATTCGCGTTCTAAACACATTGATATAAAATTATTTTTTATTTGAGAATTAGTTTATTATGAAAAATTTAACTTAGTTTATGTGAGAAGTAAGGCTAATTTAGCCGATATTTTTACTAAGGCCCTCACCAAAAATGACCTGCTCCGATTTATTGAAAATATTTTTGATACAAATAGTTGAATAGTTTCTTTGTGGTACCTAAATTGAATTGAGATTATGCCTTGTTTAAAAATTAATGAGAATCTATGCATAAATTTTGTAAAGAAATGTGTTTATAATCTGATGTATTAGCAAATGTATTTTTAAATGAAACTTTTCTCAATGACATTGTACATGTATTTCAGGGAACATAGAAGTTAAGCTTTTGTATTGGAAACTTCTTGAAAATCTTTAAAATAATGAAACTTAAAGTAATTTAATGATTAAAAGTTAAGAATTGAAACTATTTGAATTTTGGAAATCTAAGTTGGTCATAGTAAACATAAATTTGAATGTTAATGAATTTTTCTGTATTAGAATTTTTGCAATATATTTAATAGTGTAAAACTGTTTGAGTTCTTTATTGCTTAAAGAAGTCTTTTATAATTGCAGGAACCTGATGTTCTTTATATGCTGTGTGTTAACTAAAAGATATGGCCAGGCAACTTGAATGAATGAACTTGCTGAATGGATTTTGAGTGAATTGGACAGATTGTGATGTCTTTGCTTATACAGTCAACTCTGTGAAATCTGCACACTCAGGGACTGAGGATTTTGTGGATTATACATTTTTGCGGATTTGGGCAGGCAACTTGAATGCATGAACCTGCTGAATGGATTTTGAGTGAATTGGACAGATTGTGATGTCTTTGCTTATACAGTCAACTCTGTAAAATCTGCACAGTCAGGGACTGAGGATTTTGTGGATTATACATTTTTGCGGATTATAGATCATACCTTTGTTTACATTTTATTTTTTTAAAGTTGACTATAAATTACAAACAACTGTGCAAAAATTACAATTACAATGGAAAATAAAAACAATGCAACATTGGCTTAATATATTTAATAACTAAGGTAAACATAAATAAATAAATAAATTGTATACAATACACATTTTACTGGTTATTCATTATTTTAAACATTGACGCAACACAATGGTAGTTTTGGTTTGTTGTCAATAATTTTTTTTTTCCCCTGTAGTCTATAAACACTCATTACTTTCTTGCTCCAGATAAAATTTTGTTATGCAAGGAAATTTAAATATTTATATCCTATTTATATTTAAATAATTATTCATTGGCAAATTGATAACTGAAAAAAATATATATACCAAATTTAGTTTTATGAGTTTAACTTTTAATGACAATTTTGCATTGTTTACATTCCAACATGTAGTGCGGATAATAGACATTTGCGGATTATACATCGACGGATTTCACAGAGTTGACTGTATCAGGTTCCAAAGTGTTTAAAGTTCTTCCCAGACCAACTTATTTATTTAAAATATTCATCTGTAAGATTATTTCCTTCAGTGATCCTCAAGTTATCTATTATTGTGAATCGATACTGATCTTGCATATTGCCACTGATGAACTGCAATGTGCTACTGTTGGTTTAGCTGTCAGTGCATTTGTCTACTAGTGAATTTTTCAACTTGTTTATGAATTGGCTTTTCAATGAACAATCAAGTATTTTGAGAAATTCTGATCGAATTTTCTCTCAACTACAAATTAATTTTATGATGCAAAATTAAACGTGGTAAAGGTACCTGGTGATTGGAAGCTATTGTATGGAATTTTTTTTGGCCAAATTTTTTTTATTATATGTAGTATATATTTATTCATATTCACTTTTATTAACAATTAACATTCTAACAAAATAATTTTTAAATGTATTGAATTTTATTGATGAATATTCAATGTTTTTAGAATTTATGTTTTAGTTAATGGAAGATAGTTGAACTTCTGAATTGTACAGTCGTGGAAAAAAAAAGTAAACACCCCCTACTAACTCCTCAACAAATTATCATAGAAGAAAGTTACTGGTACCGAATGATTGGAAATAAAGTCTATTTTTAAATGATGTATATAAAATTTGCTTAGGGGGCCATCTACATATTAAAACGAACCACAACTTTGTTTTTGTCAATAGCAGTACCCAATTCTGACATCATAAATGAACTCTACACCCTTCAATTAGCCTAAAAACGAATTTTTATGCAATTCGTACCATACGTTTCCGAGAAATTAATTATTTTAAAACGAGCGTATTTTAAGGGCTGTATCCAAATTGAAGTTCCGTACTGGATTGTTAACCGAGAGAGCCCCTTCCTTGATCAAGGCACCTTAAGCGCCACTCAAGGAGTCAATGAAGCGTGTTAGATTTCAGTACGGCAGAATAAATTTCAAAATGTCTACTCACTTCCATCATAGACGGCCCCTTAAACCATCATTTTGCCGTTTTGTAAGCATAATTTGAAAACTACTTGGAAGAAAAATGTGAAATTTTTGAATTTCCATAAAGCAGGACTTAATAAATCTAAATCCATCAAAAAAATTGTAGGTTGCAATTCAAAATTTTTTCGAATATTAATTTCATAATTCATGTCATAAAATTATAAAAATTGCAAATTCAGCTTATTTATGTTTGGGTATATTAGTATTATTACTACAAAAAAAATTAGCACATTAGGAGCATAATTTCGGGAGATATAAATAAAAATATGAAAATGTAATTTAACATTAGAAGCACTAAATTTTGAATGTTTATAATTCAAAAACTTATCATTCAAATGACTTGAAATTTGGTGTCTAGGCATAGTTTGAACCGAAGATTTGAAATATCTCGTTAAAATTGGGTATTGCCATTGAAAAAAATGAAGTTTGGATTCGTTTTAATATGTAGATGGCCCCCTAAGCAAATTTTATATGCGTCATTTAAAAGTAGACTTTATTTCCAATCGTTCGGTACCAGTAACTTTCGTCTACGATAATTTGTTGAGGAGTTAGTAGGGGGTGTTTACTTTTTTTTTTCCACGACTGTACCTTGTGCATATCATGATGTGTGGTTCTGGCTCAGCGCTTTATCTTACTACTTAGCTGCTTTGTTTGAGGGAGTTTAATTCAAGTTTTTTTTTGTTTGGAAAAAAGAAAAAGGGAATTTTTTAAGGTATAACGGGTGTAGTTTAGTGGAAGGTTCATGAAGTGTCGAGAAGGGGGACATTTGTCAGGTTTAAAACCTCCTTTATTTATTTAAAGTTCTCAACACTTCCTAAAGTTTAATTTAATAAAATTTACTTTAAAAGATATTTATACTTCAATCACTTTTTAAATATATTTATTGTTAAACTTACCTATTAGGGTGGGTCGAAAAAACCGAAATATTTATAATCGAAACGTAATAGCGCAGAAAAGTTGCCTTTTGTAAAAAAGATAAAATACGTAAAATATTACACCGATTGGTTAATATCTTTTACTGCCGCAAGGGGTCCAAATTTCGAAAAAATCGCAAAAAACATACTTTAACCAATTTTTTTTTTTTAATTATCCAAACATACTTATTCAATTTCTAATAGAACGCAATAGCCACGCCAAGATATTAGTAATGTAACATTAACATTTCATTTTTGTGACATCATTGCTTTTCCCACCACAACAGGGCCAAAATTTCTAAAAAATGTTAAAAATTAAAGTTTTACATTTTTTCAATTTTCATAACTTTTGTAATGTTTTCAGATTTTTTACATTTCTAATAGGCTGGGAAAGGCATTTTATGTTGTTAATTTCATGCACATTGTTAACCATGATCACTGTAATTCTATAAAAAAAATTGCTCAATGATAGAAACACCTGCAGCTGCCTGCATGTAAAATTAATTTCTTGCTGCTAGAGGGCCACGTTTCACTTTGTTTTTTTTTTGTAATGCACTCCTTTTACTCTACTTACTATACTTTAATGGCCCTAAAGATAGAAATATCTGCCAGGTTAAAGAAGTGGCAAAGTTTCATCTTTGCGAAGTCAAGGAGGAACATATCTCTTTGTACTAGAACCAGGTCTGAATTATTTTTGTCATTTGACCCCATCGTCTGGCAAGGCGACTTCTATATGTAATGACATTATAGATTTTTTGAAGAAAAATGAAATGCCGACTGGAATAATAATTGCAGTTGAATTTCGCAGAACTGTCTTCAAAACAGGATGCAAAGGTGGTGTTATAGTAGGATTAGTTGAGAACAACTTTTAAAAAACCACTTTATTGACTTCCTTGACCTCACTTCAGTGAGCTTCCACTGAAACATCTTGATGACAAAAATCAGGTTCTCTATCATATTGTGGCCCAATTGGTTGATCTCTTGCGATTTGGGAATTATTACCAATTGCAAAATTTAAGCCAATTTAATCTGATCACCTAGCTGTTGATAAAGATGATTTGTCAACTGACCAGAAGTATATGTCTGAAATATTGCAAGCTCTTTCAACACGCGTGTATACAATTCACCTTTTTTGCTGAGTCCCTGGACAAATATTTCACGCAAGGTGGATCATTACTGCTATTCGAATTTTGAGACTCTACGTTGGAACAAAGAAACCCTCTTCTTAACTTGTCATACTCTTTGAGTACATCCTGAAAATGTACTGCATCCGTTGGTTCACAATTAAAATGAATCACTCATGTTTTCCAGAATCTGCGCACTATAGTTAGTAACTTACGTTACTTGACAGATAATCTACGAAAGATCATAGTTCCTGTATTTTCACGAAATGACTATTTCGCAAATCATACAAATAGCCTCTTTGGAAGGATAGCATATGAAGAGGAAAACATCAGGGCCCCAGCCATGAAGAAAATTGCAAAAGCACGAAGTTCTGTGGACTAGAATAGTGCCACCCGTCACTTTATCATAGCAGACTTCAACACTGAAGCTTAAAATTGTATGGCTTTAGTCTACTGACAAAACTGAAAACTACCACCTGTTATGGTTTCTTTATCGACTAAAAACGCTGTTGAGTTTAAAATGTTCGATTAAAGATACAAAGCTATTATAACTTTCCTTGTCCCACTCAATCACTAGAAAGATGCGTGAAATTATTCATTGAAGCACTGATAAAGTTTGTTTACTAGAACAGAGGGAGGATCACATCTGATCAGTTTTGGCCTCTCGAGAAATAATGGCTTCATCTGAAAGCAAGTTATATTATAAAATTCATTTACATTAAAGTCTTCTTCATTTTAAGTTTATTTAACCCGTTTCGGTTAAACATCTCTATATTTTAATTAATAAAATACTAAAACATTTTGCTCATTTTATATAATTTTTGTGGAATGAATTGGCTGTTATGAAGTAAAACATCAGTAGATGAAGCGATCGTCAAGAAAAATGAATGATTAACTTTATTTTCAAGTCTATTACAAATAGTTATAAAAAATTATGATATATTAATAGATATAAAGTAAAATTATTTATTTCTAGACATATTATAGAAATTATAAAAATTTAAAAAAAAAATGAAAAATTGAAATTTTTGAAATTTTTACAAAAAATATGGTCTTTTTGCGGCAAATAAAGATATGATTTCATCATAATGAACATTTACCGGGACATTTCTCATATCTTCATGTAGCTATTGCGTTCTATTAAAAATAGTATTGGTATGTTTGGATAATTTAAAAAAAAATGATTAAAAAAAACCATGTTTTTTGCGATTTTTTGAAATTTTGGCCCCCTTGCGGCGGTAAAAGATATTAACTGATCGATGTAATATTTTAGAAATTTATCCTGTATTACAAAAGGCAACTTTTCCACGCTATTACATTTCGATTATAAAAATTTCGGTTTTTTCGACCCACCCTATTACCTATCTTTAAAACTCTTTTATATTTCCTTCAACACTTCTTATATAAATTGTTTTGAATTAATTTAAACCTTGGTTACTTTTTTGCTAGTGATATAAAATGCAAACATCACTCTCCTTGCTTTGATAAAACCACCTGCTTCACTTTCACTTGGATGATGTCATACATCCAAACATCATACACACATGCAGGAAGTTAATTGATATTCATAATTCTCAGCTGTTGACTGAAGAGGGCGTTGACTTCCTGTTTCTAGGTCATTCCTTTAAATACAGTGAGAGAGTGTCACTGACCCTGCTCATTTTCCTGATGTTATTCTGTCCCTAGAAGTTCAATGAAGGTGGGGAAAAGTTTGTTTCTTTTATCCAGGAGTGAGATATGATTTTGAAGTTTGATACTATGGTTAAATAAAACAACAAACAAGTAGTGTTTTTTTTTTTTTTTTTTTTTTTGGGGGGGATACAGAGCTGAGTCAGGATAATTTATTTATTTGATACTCATTAGAAACGCTTTTATTTCATGATTGCTATTTTTTTTATGAGAAGTATAATATGATTAAGTATACAAGTATAATATGTCAAGATTGCTTCTTTATATTTCAATCAAGTTTGTTATTTTCTGAAGAATAAAAGTTATTTGTTTTAAACTTTTTCTGTCATGTTGTTTCAAAACAAAGTAGTGTTACATATTTCCTATGAAGCAGAATTACATCTATTATGGAGAGAATTGGAATTTATAATCAACATACTCATATATAGTGCTTTTACACTGTGTTAAAAATAACTCTCCTACAAAAATAAATTTAGTTTTAGATCAGTTTGTTTTTCACAAACTGATACATGTTCAGAGGGAGCCCACCCCTCCCCATTCATCTTACATCATAATTGCGTTAATTTAAAAACAACTATTTGGGGGGAAGTTAAAAATTCGGATTCAGCGACCCAAAAAACTTAAAGTAAAACTTATACGGAAAGTTCGGAGGGGAGACGGGAGGGCGAATGTAAACAATGAGAGTGGTTAAGTGGAATTGCGCAACTTAGTCCATGCACCACCACAGCGCATGTTCTGAGGCAGATCTCCTCCCCATTCATTCTACATCATAATGTCATATATCTTATGTGTTGCAAATTTAATTTTGTCTACTTTCTGATTTTCTAGATACTTTTTTCCCTAAAACAATAAAAAAATTGATTTTTTTAATAAAAACCTCTTTTGGGGGTTTTTTACCAAAATTTGGGAAGGTTGCCGAGGGAAATTTTTGTGGGAAGTTAAAAATTCGGACCAGGCATGAGAGCGGGTAAAGAACAAAAAGTCTGAAAGTACACGTAAGTTAAAATTTGGTAAAAAACTAAAAGACCGCGTGAAATCATATTTTGCACAAAACAGGCAAAAAACACAACTTTTGTCAAAGGGCTCGAAAAAAATGTGGATTTCGTCAAATGGTCGCTGGAAAAATGCGAATTCCGTCAAAAGTTCGTGGAAAAAAACGCGAATTTTGTCAAAAGATCGAAAAAGAAACGGGAATTCCGTCAAAAGATCACGGAAAAATGCGCATTTCGTCACAAAAAGTGGGGGAAGCACGAATTTCGTCAAAAGATCGAAGAAAAAACGCAAATTTCGTCAAAAGATCGCAGAAAAAACGCAAATTTCATCAAAAGATCGCTGTAAAAACGCGAAATTCGTGAAAAGATCGTACAGAAAAAAAAACGAATTTCGGCAAAGGATTGCGGAAAAACGCAAATTTCGTGAAAGAGCCGCTGAAAAAACACGAATTTAGTTAAAGGATAGAGGAAAAAAACGTAAATCGTCAAAAGGCTGCAAAAAAAAGCAAATTTCGTCAAAGGATCGCGAAAAAAATGCGAATTTTGTCAAAGGATCGCGGAAAAACGCGAGTTTCGTCAAAGAATCGCGAAAAAACGCAAATTTCGTCAAAGGATCGCGAAAAAATGCGAATTTTGTCAAAAGATCGCAGAAAAAACGCGAAATTAGTCTAAAGATCGTGAAGAAAAAAAAAACGAATTTCGGCAAAGGATCGCGTAAAACGTAAATTTTGATAGAGATACAAACACTGTATTTCTCATTGCCTCTTATCTCCTGTGATAAAACCTCATTTCACATACCTCATTTTATTTTTAAGTTCAACTTCATATTCATTTACTTTATTTACTTTTATTTATTTCTTAAATAATGGCAGTAATAAATATTCCTTAAACTTTTACTTACCCTCTCTATTGATTCTAGACAATATCTAGCTGTAATAAAAGTTTTCTGACTTCTTTAACATCCGTAGTAATTTATACCATTTTGCCGTTTCTACTTTCATTTCATTACCGTGCTTCACCGGCAAAATTTTTCCTCCAACTACGTTTCAACTCCCGTGACGATATTTCTCCCACCAGATGGCGACTTAGGATATCGTTTCCAAATCGAATCTTTTCATCGAATCTTGCTTTGCATCGATTCGATGGCATTCTCTGATTGGTTCGTTCACCTGAAACGACGTTTTCGATCCGTTCCTTTTTACATAAATATGCGGTTCCAACTTTCATTAGTTGCACTTTTATCTTCCTTCAATGGAAGAAGTTTGTCATGCAACTGAACGATGGCTGGTCCACTTTCTGGAATATTTGTTTAAGTTATACCTGTGTTTTTATGTTTTATCCTAAAGCTGTGATACCATCGAACAAAATGTCCATTCTGATCTGTGAAACATCGTCATCATGTTCTCCAATATGTCTGTTCTGATGAATGATATTTATTACTGATGTCAAGCATGTTTTTGGAAGTATATATCGTTTCCAAATTGGATCTTTTCATCGAATCTTGCTTTGCATCGATTCGATGCCGTTCTCTGATTGGTTCGGTCACCTGAAATGACGTTTTCGATCCGTTCCTTTTTACATAAACATGCGATTGCAACTTTCATTAGTTGCACTTTTATCTTCCTTCAATGGAAGAAGTTTGTCAAGCAACTGAACGATGGCAGGTCCACATTCTGGAATATTTGTTTAAGTTATACCTGTGTTTTTATGTTTTATCCTAAAGCTGTGATACCATCGAACAAAATGTCCGTTTTCTGATCTGTGAAACATCGTCATCATGTTCTCCAATATGTCTGTTCTGATGAATGATATTTATTACTGATGTCAAGCATGTTTTTGGAAGTATAATAAACTGTCTTTTATTTAATTCAACCTGCATATGTTTTACTCTGCACTTATAAGGATCAAACTACACTTCTACATCTCTACACCTTCAATTTCAGGATAGTCCTTCCCAGCAAATGTTTTCACATGCGTTATCTGCATCATTTGATTAAATTTTAACGTGTATAATCATTTTAGATTATATCAACGTACATTAAATTTCGTGAAAGAGCCACTGAAAAAACACAAAATTTAGTTAAAGGATAGAAAAAAACGCGAATTTCGTCAAAGGATCGTGGAAAAAATGTGAATTTAGTCAGAGCATCGCAGAAAAAATGTGAATTTAGTCAGAGCATCGCAGAAAAAACACAAATTTCGTCAAAGGGAAGCGGGAAAAACGCGATATCGAGGAAAATACGCGAATTCCGTCAAAAGATCGAGGAAAATACACGAATTCTGTCAAAAGATCGTGAAAAAAAAATGCGAATTTCGTCAAAGAATCGCGGAAATAATGCGATACAATTCTGGCGCGATATAGGGGAAGACTGGGTACAATGAAACATTACTTGTAAAATCAATCAAATTTTTCATAGAGAGTTGCAGTTTATATATATGTTATACAACTATATGTTCCAATTACTGATGTGATTTGGATACATTCACACTTCTACAACAGTAGCAATAGAAGATTATTGCTTTTACACCATTGAAAGTAACTTTCTTTACTAAAAGTAATTTTGTTTCTTTTTCCTTGTTTTTATATGTAATAATTATTTTTTCTGTGCATTGTTATCTTTGGGTTGTTGTGTTCATACCTCCAAAACCAAACTAAAAAAAATAAATATTAGAAGTTTGAAAATAAATTTTTACTTAGTAACCTCAGTGCGGGGTACAATGAAACACTTGCAGACGGGGTACAATGAAACATGTTTTATTATAGTAATAAAAGTAGTAAATATAATATATTAGAAGTAAGAGTAGGAAAACAGAAAAAAAAAAAGAGTTTTGTTCTAACCAGGTCAGTAAAAAATGCTCTTGTTAGGCAATTAAAAAATAGAAAGAGAAAAAAAAAGCTAAGGGATTGTTTTGAAAACAAACTCTGCCTGCTACAGACTCTAATGATGATCCAGATTTTTTTTCTAGGCCCAGCTGGTCATCGAGGTACTAAGAATGAGATATCCACACACAACATGTATGGCACAAGCAGTATCCATATAAATGGAAACATAAGGAAATATATACCGTTGGAGAAATCATACATTTAAATGAAGTCAAATGTGAAATATTTGATATAAAAAGACTCCAACCCAGTTTTATTTATTTTATTTTATTTTTTTAGAAACTTACATTTAAAAAAAAAACTCATTGTGTTGAAACTACCACCCCATATTCCTTCAGGAGCAACTGAAATATAAGCAGAAACGCTAATTTTTGAAACTGACTTGAGCCAATTTAATATAAAATGAAAGGTATTTCTTAAACTAATAGAATTATCTTATTTTTCATCTTAGACTATAATATTTTTATCAAGTTCCATATTAATAAAGTTTTGTTTTTGTATTTATCTCATTTTTAACCCTTTAGCCGTTTGGCCCGGATTTTCCCGTATTCCACTTTCTTACCTTGAAACGTTTGAAACGGGTTTTGTCCCAGGGGATTTTCTGTCTGCGAACTGTTCAAAACGGATATTTCTATACACCGGTTTTTGTTCGTGAAACGTTAGGCACGGATTTACTCGGCACTTCTTTCCCCTCTAAGTAAGCTAGTTGATTGACGTGTGGGTTTGGTCGAGCATGAATGGCTCTGGCTATAATCCTTTGTGCTCACCTTAAAGAGGTTCTTTCACAGTAAAGATTCTATTAATCTTCACTAAAATACCGCCTATTATCAGTGATTTTTTTCACCTTACTGGGAATGATCCTGTTTGATATAATCCTAAAGTATTGGGATAGTAAATGTAACTTTTTTTTCATATGACAGGAAGACTAGCGAAAATTATAAGCAAGAAATTATCTTATAATTATGAAAAAAAATACGATCTAGAATGCGAAATTAGTTTTGCATATTAAATTTCAGTTACATCCTGCTATAATAATAAAATTAATAATAGAATTTTTTATTACAATTAATCTTTAGCTATGTAATGATTAAAATGTTTCTATTTTAAAATGACTTATAATTTTTATATTATATAAAGCATATTTTAAAAAATTTATAATACTAATGCGTGCACATCCAAAGAATAAAATTTTCTAAGCATGTAATTATTTTTTATTATAGTTCGTCTTAATATTCATTTTCATGAGCTGTTGCTGAGATTTTTTAAATACTTAAAATAGATTAAATTTGTAATTTAACTTGCAATATTCTCTTACTTTTAAGTATAGCATCATCCGAAGCAAAACCCCGGAGATTTAAAGCATAGGTTTATCATTTCCCTTTCAATAAAATAAGGGCAATATAATAAAACTTTATAAATTTTATTTTTTATATTCTGGAACTCAAAAAAAAAAAAAAAAAAAAAAAAGAGCGGTGGCTTTTAGTTCCATTCCACGTATATTCTACTATTTGACTTGTTGCAGTTTGAAACATTACATACAAAGAAAATTTCGAAAAATAAAATAATTATGCAATTTGTAATGTTTTTTATGTTTCGTTTAAGTTAAGTTGTATTTGAAGAAAAATAAGCTGAATAAGTTATAAAAGGAGAAAATTAAATGAGAAATCGTGGTATTATTCCATTTGAAAGTTAGTATAATAATAGCAAAAAAGTTAAAAGTAATAAGTAATAAGTAAGTTAAATTTAGTGTTAATTCTGATAAAATTCACAAGCTAATTCTGATATGAATGCATTTTTTATTATGTTTAAATTCTTGTATAACACAAGTAATATGAAGTGTAAAGCACTGAAGCTTGTATTACATTAAAAACTTAACAACAACAACAAAAAAAAAAAAAAAGAAAAGAAAAGAAAAGAAAAAAAGAAACCTTGAGAATTCACTTCTCTCTATATAATTTTCAGTATATTACGCAAGAATTTGAATATAGCAAAAAAAAAAAAAATTAATTTTTATCAGAGTTAATTTGCATTATTACTTATTACTGTATTCGATTTTTTCAATCAAGGTTTTAGTTGGTATTTTTAGTTTTAAGAATCCGTTGATTTCTCCCTTATTGTTTTCTTTTTTCTTCTGAAATTGGAAAAGACTATTAATAAATTAAAGAGAATGTTACGAAACAAAAATCAAACAGTTACTATATAACAGCGAACAAACTTTTTAAAAGCATTTATATGTGTATTTTTGAGATTATTACCGTTAACTAGAAGATATAACGAGTGATAGGCTCAAAATCATTTTTATTTTCTCATTTTTGATATTTTGAATTATATTTATACTACATGTACTGCATATGATGAATACCGAGCATATAATGTAATATGTACTTGTGCAGATTATATATTTCAAATTGCCTTTAAATTAAATGAAAAGTAAAATTCTGGATTGCGATATTTCAAATTACATTTACATTACGTGAAAAAAAAAATATACAGATCACAATATTTTGAATAAAAGTTAACTTACATAAATTGCAATATATATTGTATTGCAAAGGATCTGTTTCGAAAATTTCTGAGTCCTTAAAAGGATACTTCACAAAATATTTCATCTTAAAACAGAACTCTTCATAATTCTTTTCATCCCTTCACAAAATTCCTTTGTCTTAAAAATACACCTCCCATAAAACTTTTTCATCTCCGACCTGAATCTTTTACAAATTTAATCATTTAAAAATAAAATCTGACCTATCACTTTTACATATATAAAGAAAAAACATATTTGTTATACGCTGTTATTAACTTTTCAGGAAAACTTGAATATAATGGTTAGTTCAAATTCACAACATTGACTAAATTTGCACAAGTTTAATTAAATAAAAAAAAAAAACTCTTTACAATTTCTCAAAAACAGAATCCCATAACAAAAGTCTAGACAGACGCATAGCGTTTATAATACATTGCTATAAAATTGTACTTTATCTCAATGTGAATATTTAAAATTAGTCTTTCGTCTTATAACATGTGCAAGCTAATTTTAAAAACTGTATCCTAAAAAAAAAAAAAAAAAAGAAAAAGGAAAAAAATCTTGTATAAATACAATGCACCATCTAAAGCTTCTATTTTCCTTTTGCATCCTTTCTTGTTTTTGCTTTTTGTTCCTTTTGTCAAAATTCTATTAATACTTTAATTTGAATTATTTTCAGTTATCCATTCGTTAGTAAATTTTAAGTCAATTTTCTTCCATCCACTCCACTCCTTTTTGAATCGCTCCTGTGGCAATGCAATCACTACATTCTAATCTGACATTCAATTCCCCGCCTTCTCTTTCCTATGAAATTGCAATTTTTAAAACATCTCAAGTTGCAACAGTTCCAGAAAAAAGTTGCAGAATTTCAAAACAGCCAAAGATATAAAATGAAGTATGACAAAAAGAAAAGAATCCGGGAAGTTAAAAAATGAATAAATGAAACAATATTTATTTATTTATTTGTAGAGTTTGACAGTTGATGACGCTTAACAGGCTTAAAACTGCTCAATGTCAGCTTTGCAGAAGAAGAATGCCCTATATACACAGTATTTTAAGAAGATCTAATCCGTATTTAGTTTTCAAGAAAATCTTATAAGTTAAGTTTACTGTGGAAAAAAGAAATGGGGATAGGGTATTGCCTCAATTATAATGTAAAAGGAGCAATACACTAATTCCTTGTATGTTATTCCCTTTGCCTATCTTTTCTTACCCACATAAAAATGAGAAGAAGGGGAGGGGGGGGGGGGGGAATTCCAGGGAAACACAATTTATCACCTAGAATGATATTTTCTGCTATTTCTGGTCAAAAGGGAAATAATTGCAAACTCATGTAGCCAATGTATAGTCAAATAACTATTTGTCCAAAAAAAAAAAAAAAAAAAAAAACAGATTAGGATAATAAAAAAAAGAGTTATAGAGAATAGCAATATTTGATATTATGTAGGCTTCATACCTCTTTTAATTTTTGTGGTATACCCATTCATACATTGGGGCTATTACATATGTAACGTTATGAACATTTTGCTAATTTTGGACCACTGCCCCCCCCCCCCTTATGATATCATATGTTATCATTTGTCAATCGCCCCCCCCCCCCCCCTCCATCCGATGATGCTGTTATCAATGTCTAAAAATTATTTTGCTTTTAGATTCCTTTTCTTTCTTTTTATACGCCTACAGTGATATACACATATGATTATACATTTATTACTTGCTGATATCGTTATCAATGTCAAAAAATTATTTTATTTTTATATTATTTTTTTTTCTTTTTATACACTTATAGTGATATACAAATAGGGTTATACATTTATTAGTTGCATACTTTACGGATTCAAGGGCCAATAAACTATCAATAAATGAAATAAATTTATATCAAATAACATCTAAAAGAGTTATTTACTATTTAAAAGTATTTAATAATAGCATATTGTTACATAATGTATCCAAAAATAATATTGTATTCTTGCACTAGCCCCCTACCCGGGAAGGTTAAATGCAGAACTTATCAATAGAAGGCTGCCACAGGCGACTAATTCTTTAATTCTACCCCATACCACTTTCACAAAACAGAAATTATTGACATACTGTTCGAGAACATTTGCAAGAAAAATGTACTATACAAAATCTGTTTTTTATTTATTTTATTTATTTTTTTTAACAGAAGTGCAAACGGAATAGAAAAATAGTTGGCAGTGGCAGCCTTGTCAATAAAACAGTGGCTAGCATTCTTTGTCTTTCTTTACTGGTAAATGTAAGTATTATATCCTACTTATTATGTTCCTGATTTCTCTGACAACGAATTATATGCCCATATGGCAGAAGAACAGGAATGCCAAACCTTGGCGTATTCCAATTTTTTTTTTTTTTTTTTTTTTTTTTAACAGAAGTGCAAACGGAATAGAAAAATAGTTGGCAGTAGCAGCCTTGTCAATAAAACAGTGGCTAGCATTCTTTGTCTTTCTTTACTGGTAAATGTAAGTATTATATCCTACTTATTATGTTCCTGATTTCTCTGACAACGAATTATATGCCCATATGGCAGAAGAACAGGAATGCCAAACGTTGGCGTATTCCAAATTTTGGAATGAAATGATTCTATAAACATTTAATGGCTTTAATAATATCTTTATTTTCATAAAAACATATAAAAAAATAATAAAGGTAACAGACTATTTGGATGTAAAGAAAAAGTTTTTGAAAAAATAAAAGTTTGGTTGGATCAAAAATGATAACGATATCAAAAAGAAACGCCCCCTCTCCCCAGAGATATCTTATTTAAGAAGTGCCAGATTCCCCTCCCCCCTAGAGTGATAGTGTTATATATGCACAGCCCCTTTTCTAGTATATGCAGCTATAGTCTATACTCAGTCCTACATTGTATTGTTTTTTACAAAATCTTATTATTCTTTCAAAAGCGATTTTTTTAATAATGCAGTTAATAATTCATATATTTATTGTACGGAACCCTCTGAGCGCGAGTAATACTCGCATCATTTCGATACCGATATTGTTCAGATTCATTAAAGGTCAATTTTCTATATTGTTACAAAATTGTAAAACATAGATAGCAAATAAAAATATGTCCTTTCAATTAAAAAATGTTTTTACACTTGACTATTAAAAGCAGAGTAAAATCTTTAAATAAAAATTAAGTGTTCACGCGTTCAAAGCACAAAATGAGAAAAATTATATGATAAAGATGTAACGTGGATAACCAAAAGAGAAAGAAAATTAAATATGAATATTTATGCATTTATTACGCGTTAAAAACAGTAAATGAAGAAAAATTATGTCACATTTAAAATTTACAAATAATAATATTGCCAAACAGTATTATTTCTAAATCTCTATCTTTTGTTGCCAATTTTAAAAAGACACAAATAACATTATTTTCTTTCCATTAAAAATGTATTTTCACATGATTATTAAAATTTTGGTGTAAATTAGGTTAGATTGGAGATGTCTTATTTGGCACAATTTTTCTATAGTGATGTTATAAAATTCCGGGAGCCAGCGAGATTGTATTCTCAGCTATTTTATAACAACTGATTTTAGGTAGGCGGAAAAATTACCACGGTAAAAATCACCACGGTAAAAAACTCCACCGGAGAAAATCACCTCGGAAAATTCACCATGAAATAAAAAATGGGCTGACATTCACTAAGGTAGAAAAGGCCCAGTATTCGTTTTTTACAGCCTAGGGGACGAGGGAGAAGGGGGGGGGGGGTTAATAGGTTAGATATTTGCGCACAAATAAACTTTACATACAAAAATGTTTAAGGGAATGAAATATAGATAAATAAAAGGGACGATTTTTCATTACATATTTTTTGAGGCGAGGGAGGGGTAGATTTAGGGGAACGTAAGAGAAAAATATGACATAAAATCTGGAGATTTGGTCAGGGTGGTGGGATTTTCTCTGGATAGGGAAGGGACAAGGGCTAATTTAAAAGAAAATGCAGTTTATAGATTCTTTCACCTCTCTACATCTATAGCATACTTATATATAAAAAAAAGTTGCTCATACATATATTTTGAATGTTACAATATAAGCTACTGATGTAGTGAGTTTATAGATTCAATAAACAATGTTTGATTTATTCTTATTTTATTGTCTCCTCCTATCTCACCAATGATCATTGTTGAAAGTTAAAAGAAATATATATGTAAGCATCAATATATAATACATTGGAAGAATCTGAAGTTTTATTTAACCCGCCATCCGTTTTCCCACACGCAGAAAGCAGCCCCTTCGTACTTGGAAAAATAAAGCAGAAGAAATTCCCGAAATAAAAATGACCATGTTCTGTTTTTTGAGCAAATCTGACAATTTGAAAATATGTTTTTTCTGTAACACTCATAATTCTGTTACCCCTCTATCCTCTTACACTATAAAAACCAAATAATAAGCTAAAAAAGAAAAGAACCCAGTTAAACTGATGACATTGATCTCACGGGCTATTCACACTAATTGTATATTATACTCTAATTTATGTCTAGAATTCGTAAAATAGAACTCTCTTTTTAAGCTAAACGGTAAATAATCAGGAATCAGGGAAGTGTCTTATCAGAATAAACCGGTATATCAAATTTGAATCAAATTTGATTCTGCGTGAAAAACCCATTTATCTAAATAAAGGGGGAGATTAGACCCCCGTCTACTTATGCTCTTATTTGTAAGAATAACGCTCTTTGAAAAATAAATGAAGGGGATTAGCACCTCGTTTACCCCTTTATACTTAACGAATGAACCTTGAAATGTAATCAGGAAAGTGTCTTAGAATAAACCTGTATGCCAAATTTGCAGCAAATCGTATCATTCTGCATGAAAAATTCATTTATCTAAATTAAGGGGAAGGGGTTGGCCCCCGTTATCTCCTTTATACTTAACCAATGAGCCTCCAACTTTAAGCAGGGAAGCGCCTTATCGGAATAAACCGGTGTACCAAATTTGAAGCAAATCAGATAATTATGCATGAGAAACCCATTTATCTAAATTAAGGGGTGATTGATCAAACAGGGATAGACCAGCATAAAAAATTTGAAGCAAATCGGATGTTTCTATCAAGAGTTTATCGCGTTATGTACATACATAGATACAGAACCTGCAGGCACATCAGCTCTCAGGCTTTGATAGCCTGCGAGTGCAAAATCTTAACTGTTTAAAAAATTTCTTTGTTCGTTTTTATTGCACAAATAAAAATCTGCATAACCATATGCAGCGCTTTGAGGCAAAGACTCAGGGGAGGGCACCTAAGACGTCTTTGTAGCTACAAATTGTAGTAATTTAAAGAAAAAATACCCAATATTTGACTATGGGGACCCGGGGCAACTTCCCTGTTTGCCCTTGCGATAATGAGTCCCTGTTCGATATGGATGTTTTACTGTGTTAAACGTTATGCACATAATGTTCTCATTGTTTCTACTACAAATACACGTGATTAGCACCTGCTTTACTTAAAATTATAATCGGCTAAATCGAAGACATCAAAATTGTGTTATTAATAAATGTTTGGACTTTTTCCACCTTAATTATATATAATTATTATTAAGATAATTATGTATATTTAGTGAGCAAAGTGAGCCCTTTTCTTTTTTCGGGAGCTTTATGCTGATGATACTTTTTTCTGGGGGGGGGGGGGGAGATATTTTTTGTGATGATTTTTACCGAAGCGATTTTTACCGATGGTGTTTTTACCGGGAATGCTATACTGAATTTCGAGATGTCCATTCTTTAAAGGTTTTACTATATTTGCATGTTAACGAAAGTAAAGGAATGTATTTTTGTACATTAAAGATAAAATTTGTATTCGAGATATAATTGTAGATTACTTTGAATGCTGCATTAAAATATGAAGTAAATTCCTTTCCTTTTGGATTGCGGGTTAAAATACTTCGGTTTTGGATTAAAATATGTCAAATTCGAGGGCTCGAACACCAATCGACGAAAATTACCTTCTCGATTTCGGATGGAAGAAATTTTATCGGATTCGGGTCGGGTTGAATTGAATCGTAATTGAATTTTCATGTTCAGCTCGGTTTGTACCGGAGCAAGACTTTATTATGGCATTTCAGGAATAAAAAGATATTTTTCCATATTTAGTAACGAAAAACTTTCCGACACATCCATAGACTAATTTGTAGTCCTAGAAGCATGATACTTGCAGGCATGACATTTTAAATGATTTTAGAGCGAAAAGTTTTTTTTTTCATTTTTTGCCAAATACACCTTGAGTTATAAGCGATTTTTCCCCCATGATGAACTTTATCAGCTATCACGTGCAGAAATTCCATTCAAAACGCTTACTATTTTGATAGCATTTTCTAAAAAAAAAAAAAATCCAAATTTTATTGGAAAATATTAAAAAGTGCTTGACTTTATAGTACCTGAATAAGAACACTTGCCAATTCTACTTTTATATTTTACGAACAAAACTGAAATCAAGAACGCGTGAAAAAAAAGTAAATTTGAATAATGAATACGCTAAAGAAGAAAAAATGCGCTGAAAAGAATATGCTATTTCTGTATGGGAAAGACGATCATTTGTCAAGCGCTCAAATTTCGTGTTCCAAACTTAGAAGTAATTGCAATTTTAGTTCTATATTTTTTTCTTACATGCTTCATTCGAGAAACATTTATTTTATCAATTACTCAGACATTTGTTATTCAACTTCTCTTAATCATGAGAAAGAAAAAAAAAACTTTATGTTACTGCATTAAACTACAATGATACTGCACAATGCGCATTTATTTTAACTAGGGAATCAAACCCGTACATCCTGGGCTACAGAATATAAAGAAAAACCATTTCATCCATGTAATCTTTTAGATGCCCACTAACAGCGCCAAAAGAAAAAAAAAAAAGAAAAAAAAAAAAAAACATTCGTATTTGAAAAGTATGCATTCAAATAAAGTTTTGAAATTTCTTAAAAGTACTCAATACTTTTGTATTTGCCCCCCCCCCCCCCAAAAAAAAAATGCCCTAAGACCTTATTAGCTACAACAGTCCTTTTAAATTCTGATAATTTCAATTATCTAAGCACGAGGTCCGATTACATGCTTGTTATATTTCTGCTTTAATTTATATTATTTTATTTTATTGAAGATATAACTTCGTTATAGAATATCACCCGCAAAAAAGCTGATTTATTTATTTTAGCTTAAATACAAACATATCTCTCCTAATCGTCTGGACGCGATAAGGCTAAATAAATAAATAAATAAAAAGAAAATGCAATTTAACAAATTAGAACGACCATTTGAAAAATGATTTTCTCAAAGACTAAAATTTAAGACAAAAAATCGCACGGAGTTGATCTACATTTCGTACGCCATGAATTAAACATTAATAATGTTATTACACGTAAACTTTGCAAGCAACAAAAGTCGCATGCGACTCATACGTATTATCCACCTGAAACTTACGTATTATCTAAGCATTTCATTGGCTGTTCGGGAAAAGGCTTTTCCATCGTCAGATTTCTTGGAAATCTGACGACACATTTTAAATGAAATTTCATTCTTAAACTTCTAAACATCCCACACTATTACTTTTTACACCGTCGTATAGAGAAAAATATGTATTTTTAAGTTCAATTTGTTTGAAAGCTGTATCTCAATTTGTTTCTGAGTTATTAATTTTTTTTTGTTTTGTAGTTTTTATTACTTTTTTGTCATAGTGGCAACAGAAGGTATCCATCTCTGTTGAAATTAAAGGGAAATACAGATTACTGTATAGACCAATCAGAAAATGAATAAAATACAGATTAAACCAATCAAAAGCTTCAGATATACTTTTGATTTCCTACCCTGACGAGGACAATAACCATTTTTCCAAATGTTTAATAATAATTTTAAAAAAAACATGCTTGGAAATTATTTTAAAAATCATAAAAAATGGGTAAATTTCGATACATTTTTCAAACAAATTGAAATACATTTTTGAAACAAATTCAAGGTATCTTTTTTTTCTTTTTTAACCAGTGTAAAAATTAGAAATGTGGGATTTTTAAAATTTTAATTATTTTTGTAAAAAAGAAATTTAATGGTCTACTGTTACCATTCGCAAAATGACGTCAGCGTTACGCACGGAGACGTTTGTCCTTTATAATATAGATAGATATATTTAAAATTTTATTTTTAATTAGAGACTATTTATAGGTTTTAAAAAATATTTTAAAAAAAAATTCTTTCTTCTATTCGCTTGCTGGCGAAAATAATAATTACATCATCAATTCATTTAAACAAATTTAACAATAGAGATATGAAATATTTTAAAATAAAGATGTTTCTCGAATAAAGTTCGGAAGAAAAAAGTACCGTATTTTATGGAAGAAATGCCGCGGCGTTTACGAGTTTAAAAGTTAATTTTTTTCCAAGTGCAGCGTTTACGCCATGTGCGGCGTTTACGATTTTTTTTAATATACCAACTAAGTTTCCTTAATTTAAAGATTCATAAAAATATTTAAAATCGGATTTAAATATTTTAAGTAAAACTTCAGACATCTTACCTACACTGCTCAGAAAACTTTGATTAAAGTTAGGTCGATGTGACGCTGTCGACAAAAGTAGCGTTCCGACGGATGCGGCGTTTACAACGGGTGCGGCGATTACGATATTTTTAAGCTTATTCAGGCCAATTTGAGAAGTGCGGCGTTTACGACGGGTGAGGCATAAAAAAAAATGAATATACGGTACAGAATTAAAATCTCAATTACTTCTAAAATTGGAATACTAGTTTTTGGGGTTCTGGACAAATGCCCCACTTGCCAATATAGAAGTAGCATAATCTTTTAAAATAAATTGGAATCCAAATAGACTTTTTTTTGGACACATTCCTGAATTCTGTTTTATTCATAAAACACGTGGAATTGGCCGGTGCTCTTATTCAGAAAGTATAAAGTATAACAACGTGTTTCATTTTTTAATAAAAGCAACAAGCTTTTTAGAAGATGGTGTCAAAGGTGCATTTTAAATAATAGAGTTTATGCACGGAACAGCTTGATAAGTTAATATTTTGCATATAACTCAAAATGTAATTATTTGTCGGAAAATGAGGAAAAAAAATCAATCCCAAAATATTTACAGTCATGCCTGGAGTTGTCATGCTTTTATGTTTATAACGTTTCTAGTTGTTGAATGGGCAATCTTATTTTATTTTTTTATTTAGAAATACTATAACGAATAACTTTATATCCCAAATTTAGTTTAAAATATCTATGAAGAAACATTTTTATTTATGCTGCATGTTGCCAAATTTGTGTTTTCTTGGGCAGATATCAAAATTTTGACTCACCCCCCCCCCCCTTTTAACTTTGCTTTTTCCTATGTAGTAAAAATAAAGATAATGAAAAGTTTTCAACTTTCAAAAATTTTCATTTGTCTATCATTGTATCAACTCTTTAAAATCTCTGTTAAAAAATTTTGTTTATTTTAAATTCGTGTCTTCTCCCGCTCCCACCCTTCCAAAAATTAGCTTTGGTCAATGTTCCCATAAATACGTAAAAGTCACTGCCCTTATACATAAGTTATCCATATAACTAGTTAAAGGAATCGGTATAAATGTTTACTTGAAACATAGAATAGGTTTTCTATAATACAATGTAATATGTACTTCAATAACTACTATATCTCAATTTTTTGTTCAGTGAAATATTTATGCATATAGTTTTACTTTCACATATTTATAATAATAATAATTATTATTTTCAATGCTGCCTTTTTTACAGTTTACCTAACAGTGCACCGGTTTATAATAATAATAATAATAAAAATATTATTATTATCTCTCTCTGTGTGTGTGTGTGTGAGGAGGGGAGGGGGTAAACTATCTCATTTTTCTATTTAACTTCTTCGTGGCGAATTCTATATACTTCTTTGATTTGTTGGTACTACTTTTTCTGAATAACAATTTTTGCTTCATTTAATCACAGAAATTATGACTGTAGACTGTAGATAAGGTAAAAATTAGTGTTCAAAATAGTGTTTTTCTAATTTGACTGGATTGCGAAGGACTTGAGGCAATATTATATTTCTTATATTCATAGATCGAGGGGCGAGTTTTACTGTATTAATAAATGCATTAATAGATTCTTCTTAATAACATTTCATTGGGAAAGGATTCGATAAAGATATTAATTTCAAACAAAAATAGAGATTGGATTTGCAACAGCTTTTGCAAGAATTGCTTTTGTATATATATCAATACAAAAACCCTTAACGGGTTAAAAGTTTGTGACGCAGCACTTTATCTTATGCTCTAAGAACTTTAAATATGGAACTTAAAAATAATGATATCAAATTTTGAGTGACGCTATGCTATTAATTATAATCTCTATATATATTATTTATTTCATCTTTTTATTTTTTTATAATCGCATGTGCAAAAATTATGTTCAATTTAAAAAAAACGTATAAAAGTTTATTCATTGATGCTTTAACATTTACACCTCTCATAAATTCCAAGTATGAGTTTTAAAAGATATGATATCAAAATTTTAGTGACGCTTTGATGTGGCTTTAAACGATTTGTTTTAAAATTAAATTTAAATTATTTTTGTTTTGGCTAAGATATATTCACACATCTAAATAATAGTTTTAATTTTCCAATATACTTTAAATATGTCACTTTCACTGAATTTATATGATGCATTTAAATGCATTTATTTGAATAAATTGATTTATCCTTTGTCCAATGCTATTAAAAATTTAAAATAAGATTTACGTAAATAATTTTTTTGCCTCATAGTATCCATTTGAATACATTTCACTTAGTTTGGATACAATGACGCAAAAAAATTATTTACGTAAATCTTATTTTAATTTTTTAATAGCATTGGACAAAGGATAAATCAATTTATTCAAATAAATGCATTTAAATGCATCATATAAATTCAGTGAAAGTGACATATTTAAAGTATATTGGAAAATTAAAACTATTATTTAGATGTGTGAATATATCTTAGCCAAAACAAAAATAATTTAAATTTAATTTTAAAACAAATCGTTTAAAGCCACATCAAAGCGTCACTAAAATTTTGATATCATATCTTTTAAAACTCATACTTGGAATTTATGAGAGGTGTAAATGTTAAAGCATCAATGAATAAACTTTTATACGTTTTTTTTAAATTGAACATAATTTTTGCACATGCGATTATAAAAAAATAAAAAGATGAAATAAATAATATATATAGAGATTATAATTAATAGCATAGCGTCACTCAAAATTTGATATCATTATTTTTAAGTTCCATATTTAAAGTTCTTAGAGCATAAGATAAAGTGCTGCGTCACAAACTTTTAACCCGTTAAGGGTTTTTGTATTGATATCATTACTTTTTTGAGGTTATTAAAAAAATAAATAAAACAATAAACACACACAAAAAAAAATTAAAGACCAATACAAAGAATTCATAGTAAGGTTTTCCATTCACCTTCAATCTCTCCCCCCTCCCTCCCCGCAAAAAAGGATGACGATGCTTCAATTTTAAAGAGCACCGTGCAATGAGATTTTTATAAGAACGCTTTGGTAAGATATGGAAGTAATGTACAACATGCATGTTTAGAGGGTATTTCTGTTGGTTTGTTTCAGAGATATAAAAAGCTATGTTACATTTTACTATATAAAAAATTTACTTTGTTAAGAAAAATAGCAAGAAATATTACTCTTTAAACCTTTATATATATATATATATATATATATATATATATATATATGTAACAATCCGGTCGCAGACGATTAGCCGAAAACCAAATAGCCGACAAGACATTTAGCAGACAGCACTTAGACGACAGGACGTTTAGCCGACAAGTACATTTAGTCGACACGTATATTTAGCAGACAGGACATGTAGCCGACAAGTACATTTAGCCGACAGGACAAATAGCCGAAACGTACGTATAGCATACAGGACAATTAGCCGAAAAGGACATTTAGCAGACAGACAATTGGACGACAGGCAATTGGCCGAACGTGACAATTAGCCGACAGGACAATTAGCCGACAGGACAATTAGCCGACAAGACAATTAGCCGACAAGACAATTAGCCGACAGGACATTTAGTCGACAGGACATTTAGCCGACAGGACATTTAGCCGACAGGACATTTAGCCGACAAGACAATTAGCCGACAAGACAATTAGCCGACAAGACAATTAGCCGACAGGGCATTTAGCCGACAAGACAATTAGCCGACAGGACAATTAGCCGACAAGACATTTAGCCGACAGGACGATTGGCCGACAGGACGATTGGCCGAAAGGACGATTAGCCGACAAGAAAAATTAGACGACAGGATATTTAGTTGAGAGGACGATTAGCCTAGTTAGGTTATGGTTAGGATACTTTCAGGTTACGGATAGATTATAATTAGTTTACGGTTACGTTAAACTTAGGTTACAGTTACGTTACGGTTGGGTTACAGTTAGATTACGGTTACGTCACAGTTATGTTAATTTTAGGTAACAATTAGGTTACGATTAAGTTACAGATAATTTAAGGTTATGTTACGGATAGGTTACAGTTAGATTACGGTTAAGTTTCGGATAGGTTACAGTTAGATTACGGTTAAGTTACGGAGAGGTTACAGTTAGATTACGTTTCTGCTACGATTAGGTTACGGATAGGTTACAGTTACGTTACAGTTTGGTTACAAATAGGATTACGGATAGGTTACAGTTAGATTACGGTTAGGTTCCGGATAGGTTACAGCAGGTTACGGATAGATTACAATTAGGTTACGGTTAGGTTACCGCCAGGCTACAGTTAGGTTGCGGTTAGGTTACAGTTAGGTTATAGTTACATCACAGTTAGGATACGGCTAGGTTATAATTAGGTTACGGTTAGCGTACCGCCATGTTACGTTTATTTTACAGATAGATTACAGTTAGGTTGCAGTTATTTTACAGTTAGGTTATGGTTAGGTTATAAGTAGATTACGGTTACGTTACGGTTCGGTTACAGTTAGATTACGGTTAAGTTACGGATAGATTACAGTTAGATTACGTTTCTGCTACGATTAGGTTACGATAGGATACAGTTACGTTACAGTTTGGTTACAAATAGGATTACGGATAGGTTACGGTTAGATTACGGTTAGGTTCCGGATAGGTTACAGTAGGTTACGGATAGATTACAATTAGATCACAGTTAGGTTACCGCCAGGCTACAGTTAAGTTACGGTTAGGTTACATTTAGGTTACAGTTAGGTTATAGTTACATCACAGTTAGGATACGGTTAGTTAATAATTAGGTTACGGTTAGCGTACCGTCATGTTACGTTTATTTTACAGATAGATTACTGTTAGGTTACAGTTATGTTACAGTTAGGTTATGGTCAGGTTATAAGTAGGTTACGGTTACGTTACGGTTAGTTTACAATTAGGTTATGGTTAGGTTACGGTATGTTCCATTTCCGTTACAGATAGGTTACGGTTAGATTATGGATAAGTTACAGTTAGGTTACGCGGGATCTATGTCATTTAGCCGAAAACCAAATAGTCGACAAGACATTTAGCAGACACCAATTAGCCGACAGGGTGTTTAGCCGACAAGTACATTTAGCCGAAACGTACATTTACCCGAAACGTACATTTACCCGACAGGACATTTAGCCGACAGGACATTTAGCCGACAGGACGTTTAGCCGACAAGACATTTAGCCGACAGGACAATTAGCCGACATGATATTTAGCCGACAAGACATTTAGTCGACATGACAATTAGCCGACAAGTCAAATAGCGGACATGACAATTAGCCGACAGGACAATTAACCGACAGTTCAAATAGTCGACAAGTCAAATAACCGATAGGACATTTAGCCGACAGGTCAAATAGCTGACCTGACAATTGGCAGACGGGTCAAATAGCCGACAGGACAACTAGCAAACATGACAATTAGCCGACAGACAACTAGCAGACAGGTCAAATAGCCGACATGATATTTATCAGAAACATACATTTTGCCGAAAGAATTTAGAAGACACATTGATATGGGTCGGTGATATACCAACAATGTCAACCTCAATAACTCGTCACCATCATAATTCAACTTTTTAGCTCAGAGGCTATCAAAGTCAGAGAGCTGGTGTGCCCGCCGTTCTGTATGTATGTAAGTACGTACGTACGTATTCACGTAACGAGGTAACTCTTGATAGAAACATCCGATTTGCTTCAATTTTTTTTTCTACGTTCATTCTTCAAAGGTGCTTCCCTGATTAGTTTTGGGGTTTCAATGGTTAAAGATAAAGGGGGAAAAGGGGCCTAGTCCCTCCCCTTAATTTAGATAAATGGGTTTTTCATGCAGAATTATTCGATTTGCTCTAAATCTGATATACCGGTTTATTATGTTAAGGAGCTTCCCTGATTAGATTTGGAAGTTCATTAGTTAAGTATGAAGGGAAAGAAGGCTTCCCCCCCTTAATTTAGATACATGTTTTTTTCATTCAAAATTATTTGATTTGCTCCAAATTCGGTATACGGGTTTATTATGTTAAGGAGCTTCCCTGATTAGGTTTGTAGGTTCATTAGTTAAGAATAAAGGGGGGATAGGGGAGCTACACCTCCCCCCCTTAATTTAGATAAATGGTTTTTTTCATGCAGACTTATTAGATTTGCTCCAAATTTGCTATACCGGTTTATCATGTTAAGGAGCTGCCTTGATTAGATTTGGAGGTTCATTAGTTAAGAATAAAGGGGGGAAAGGGGGCTACCCCCTATTAGTTTAGATAAATGGGTTTTTCATGCAGAATTATTCGATTTGCTCCAAATTTGATATACCGGTTTACTATGTTAAGGAGCTGCCTTGATTAGATTTGGAGGTTCATTAGTAAAGAATAAAGGGGGATAGGGGAGCTAGTCCCCCCACCCCTTAATTTAGATAAATGGGTTTTTCATGCAGAGTTATTCGATTTGCTCCAAATTTGCTATATCGGTTTATCATGTTAAGGAGCTGCATTGATTAGATTTGGTGGTTCATTAGTTAAGAATAAAGGGGGGGAAGGGGGCTACCCCTATTAATTTAGATAAATGGGTTTTTCATGCAGAATTATTCGATTTGCTCCAAATTTGGTATACCGGCTTACTATGTTAAGGAGCTGCCTTGATTAGATTTGGAGGTTCATTAGTTAAGAATAAAGGGGGATAGGGGAGCTAGTCCCCCCACCCCTTAATTTAGATAAATGGGTTTTTCATGCAGAATTATTCAATTTGCTCCAAATTTGGTATACCGATTTACTATGTTAAGGAGCTGCCTTGACTAGATTTGGAGGTTCATTAGTTAAGAATAAAGGGGATAGGGGAGCTAGCCCCCCACCCCCTTAATTCAGATAAATTGGTTTTTGATGCAGAGTTATTCGATTTGTTCTAAATTTGCTATATCAGTTTATCATGTTAAGGAGCTGCATTGATTAGATTTGGTGGTTCATTAGTTAAGAATAAAGGGGGGAAAGAGGGCTATCCCCCCTTAATTTAGATAAATGGGTTTTTCATGCAGAATTATTCGATTTGCTCCAAATTTGGTATACCGGTTTAATATGTTAAGGAGCTGCCTTGATTAGATTTGGAGGCTTATTGGTTAAGCATGAAGGGGGGACGGAGGTTAATCTCCCCCATTAATTTAGATAAATGGGTTTTTCATGCAGAATTATTCGATTTGCTTCAAATTTGATATACCGGCCTATTCGGGTCTATGTCATTTAGCAGACAACCAAATAGCCGACAAGACATTTAGCAGACAGCAATTAGCCGACAGGACGTTTAGCCGGCAAGTACATTTAGCTGACACGTACATTAGTACCAGTAGTACCAGTTGACAAGACAATTAGCCGACAGCGACAGTTAGCCGACAGAGACAATTAGCCGACAGGACAATTAACCGACAGTACGTTTAGCCGATAGGACATTTAGCCGACACTTAGGTTAAGTTAGGTCACAGATTACGTTTAGGTAACAATTAGGTTACTTTTAGGTTACAATTACGTTACAATTAAGTTATGGTTATGTTACGGTTACATTACGGATAGGTTACAGTTACGTTATAGTTAGGTTAGGGTAGGTTATAATTAGGTTACTATTACGGCTAGGCTATAATTAGTTATAACAAACAAATTTTTAAAAAAGTAACATTTTCTACAATAAATATTGTTTGAAATGGCGTTTTTTGACGGATATCTCCGAAAAATATTATTTTTTAAATATAAGAATTTAAAAGAGGGGGTGCATGAATTAAGAGTGTATTCAGGTGGCGAAAGAGTGGACCCACAGGGGGCAATTTTCAAACTTTTTTCGGACCAGTTATGTGATATATCACCGGAAAGATTACTTTTTCATGTTATAATTATTTCTTCTCCCCTCCCCTCAATTTAGCTCCCCAGGGGGCACTTTTCGAACTTTTTGAAATCGTAGCGTTTTCATCATTTTAGATTAGATTTTTTTACGGAGCCCTCCTATAAATATTATTTATAATATATAAAATTCCAAAGAGTGGGGGGTTATTGCAGGGGGGCGTGAGAGTTGGTACACCGGTGGCGCTTTTCCAACTTTTGCAGACACCCCTCATGTGATATATCATTGAAAAAACTATAGCCACTATTTCATATTATACACCTCCCATGTTCCACACCCCCACACACACACTGCTTTGCCACCCCAAGGGGGAGGGAATTTTGAATTTTTTTGAAATCGTAGCGTTTTCATCATTTTAGATCGGAATTTTTTTACGTAAGCCTCTGATAGATAATGTTTATAATATATAAAAAATTCAAAGAAAGGGAGGGTCTATTCTGAGGGGCGCGACTCCCTGGAGGGGCGCTTTTCTAACTTTTGCCGACACCCCACATGTGATATATCAATGTGATAAAGCACTGTGGTCACTTTTTCATATTACACTTCCCATGTCCTTTAACCATCCATAAACTTTATTGATAATAAATATTAAGAAGTTCTTAAAAAAAAACCCGCTCAACTTTCCAAAACTTTCTAAAATATTCATGGAGACATTTTTATGCATAAAAACATCAAAATAAAATCCTTTATATCTAACTTCCTTTTATCAGTAATTTATTTATTTTGTTATTTATTTTTGACTAGATAATCGTAAATTTAAGAGCTGTTTATTTTTATTCCACCCTAACATTATTTATTCCAGACAGTGTTGCGCCAACATATGCGTATTCGGCGGAAGCATGATGCAACAGTTGAAAGGAGAAATCAATCATCATGTTTGGTCATTTCTTTATTCATTTCATTTTCTTCGGTTACTAATGAAAAAGAGCTATTATTTGATACCAATTTAGACGTCAATTTTATACAAATAAAGCATATTATGGAATTAAACTGGATTATTCCTAATTTTCTCTTATTGATCAAGTTGAATTTAGACACTTTACTCCGTGAAGGATTGGATTTCTGTAGCTCCGGGGTGGGTGTGGGTGTGGAATTTGCACTTTTTGACCATTGAAAACACAAAATCTCAAATCATCCATGAGGACATTTATTCTCTGGGGAGAATGTCTCCCCCGGGTCACTGCATGAATTTAACACTGTTAATGATTTTAAAAAAAATTAGGACTCTTTCTCTTTCTGATTTAATTAAGAAATTTAAATATTTAAACACCGAATGTAAAAAATTATTTTGGAGAAACTATCATTTGTATAATGTATGCCATTGCTGGATCATATACACCTACGTTTACAAATGAACTGAAAATTTAATAGAATTATATTAAACTAAAGAACAGGAAAACTGCTTTTTGAGAATTTAGTGTCGCCCCCAGCATTTCCATTATTTCATTTTCTTCTAATGGACTGATGGCTTCTATTATTATGAAACAGCCATTATAAATGAAGTGTTAGGTGACGATGAAAGAGCAGCCGTAAAAAGTTTGAGCTCTGATTTTCTGTCGGAATGGGGGGAAAATGGCTATATATATATATTTTTTTTTGAGGACTGCTTTTTCATCTTCCCCTAACACCTCATTTATAATGGCTGTTTCATAATAATAGAAGCCACCAATCCATCAGAAGAAAATAACTCGGTTAAGCGGGACTCTACTGCAGTACAAAACATATTTCAATTTTAAGACTTAAAGCACACGTTTTATTTTATGTAAAATGACGTCATTCGCATCCGCTTAAGAATTCCACATTTACGATCTACTCTTAAACATCTACAGTAAAGCATGCATAGCACATCACTATCGCGAAATAATGCACAAATGCAAAAAATATTCCGTCATTCAAGGAAGAAAAAAAAAAAGAAAAAAAAAAAAAAAAACGGCGATCTAATGATTCATAGATACTTACAATTAAATATAGTATATAATAGCTCCATTGTTTTAACAAAAATCATTCCTTTATATATTTTTTTTCAAAATAGCACGTATTTTAATTACATTTTCTTTCGGTTGTTACGAAAAAATGGCAACAAAAATATATAATTGCTATTTTAAAACTATTCTTCCTTTACTTTCTACAGAAATCGAGTTCTTCCGTTGCCAATATTAAGCAAATGGTGAATTAAAAACTCCAAAAAAATTAATATTCCAAAAATAAATGGAGATACAGTTTTCAAACAAAACATATTTAAAAGAACTTTTTTCTCCAATACGACGGTATAAAAATTGAAAATGTGCGATGCTTAGAAGTTTAAAAAATTGCTGAACAGTATTTAATCGTAATGCTTTCTTTTACGGCTAGCCTCTGTAAGGTAACGTTATTTTTTGGACACAAAATAAGCTGGGAGAAAGAAATAGCATACCGTACCGCAGGCTAATAACATTTTGTTTTAAACGTGATACATAATTTTAATTGTTTCACCAATTTTCAAGTTTATTGAGAACTTTTTACGTTTCATCCTTATTCCTCTATTTGTATTAACTTAATTTTTCAATAACGGTTTCTTTATAATCAATAATACTCTAAAGTTAAAAAATGTATGTTGAGAAAATTAAAAATATTTTTTTCAAATAATTCTAATTTAATTTGATATTCAAAATTTAAGGAAAGCATTTATCGAATTAGATATATATGGTAAGCATATAGAATTTTTCTTTAAATTTGAAGCTAGGTTCTCCTTTATATTAATAAAATTGGTTCTTATTTAATATTATTTTTTTCATTCTTGTTAATAAAGTTTGCATTTTTAGTCGTAGAATGTATCCAGCTTCAGCTAGGGATCTAACGAATTTCGTAAAGTATTAAGCAGAATATTGTAGATATTTAGAGGAATAAAATCAGGGTAATACATTTTTAGGTAGATTTCGTAATAAGAAATACTACATATTACATTTTACCAACATTTTTGCAGATCTACGCCGATCATGAAACCATAGAACACCAAACCACCCCCAGTTCAAAACTTTATCTAACTATCTATCCATATATATCACTTTTTTATGGACACGATAACTTCCATAACTCTGCACACACCTCTTCCAAACTGATCAAGTCCATACCATACAATCAAGGGGCAGAAAATCTCGGTAAAGTTCGTTAATGGGCAAAATCGACCCAAGGGTATGGAAATAGGGAAGGATTTTGTGAAAACAGAAAAAAACAATAACTTCTTAATTATAATGCATATCAAATCAGTTTAAAGTTATTATTACTTCTAGGAAAAGGTCCAAAAAATTATGCATAACAGATTTTTGATATCATTAAAAATGGGCTCAAGGGGCAATGAAAATAGAGTTTTAAGAAGAAAAAATTCATAACTTCGTCAATTCACAAGATATAAAATCCACTTAAATTTATTATAAATCTTCTTAATCTGACCTACAACTTTTATATTGACAAGTCTTTGATAGTACCAACTCTTACAGAGAAAAGGGAGAGGCTTAAAAAGAAAAAAAAACATAACTTCGTCAATTCACAAGATATCAAATCCGCTTAAATTTATTATAAATCTTCTTAATATTATCTACAACTTTTATATTGGCAAGATTTTGATAAAACCAACTCTTACACAAAAAAAGGAGGTTCAAGAAAAAAATATCGTATTAAGGCTGTTCTCAAATCCATAGGGGCAACTTTATGACATAAGTTTTAATTCCCTTTTCTTCGGAAACGCATGAAATTGGAAGGTGTTGTTATAAGGAAACTATGTAATTGAAAGACATTTTCCGTTTTTTTTTTTTTTTTTTTTTTTTTTTTTTGTAAACACAATAGATGTTTCAGAAAATATTGTCACAGTTTGAACCAAATTTCCCAACAAAAGGAAAAAAAAAAAAAAAAACACTGAACGAAGGGAGAAAAGTCCCTTGTAGTAGGTCTGCCAATTTTATACAATTACGTTAAAAAATCTGTACGTCATTGTGTCAGAAAATATCAATCTTGTTGAGCAGTGTAGTTGAGAACACAGCCTTAACATGATTCTGATAAAACCAGTTTAGAAAAATGAAATTAAAAACTCGTCAAAAGCGACCAAAAAAAATTGTCAAACTGTGTTTATCTCTATTCTTGATTTAGCCTTTTTGGTGAAATTAGTACTTAACTTCGAAATCTACCTGTGCCTGCAGGCCGAGCCGGGAGTGATTTTTTTCTCTTTCTTTTCTTTCTTTTTTTTTAAAATGATTTTCTCAAATCCAAATTGGTTATTTTCTAACGCATTCATATAAAACCATTTTTATTTCTTACAAGCACAAAATGTACAGCTATTTTCATTCAGATACTAAACAATCAAATTTAATTTTTTAGTTTGAGACTATTTTAAGAATCCATAATCTGCTTATTTGTCATACATTTTTATAATGAGGCTCCTAAAACTTCGCTTATCGGTGAGAATTTTAACTTTTTTTTTTTTCATTTTGCACAAAAATATCATTATTTGATAAATTTTATAGCACAAATAATGTTCCGATACAACAGTTTATTGAATTTTCATGATTTTTTTGAAAAATAAACGGATATTTGCAATTGGCATTTAAAAAATAAATATTTTATGAACTGAGATAAGGATTACTACTGCAATTTGTTTATGTAGAAAAAGGTAAGTCATATAAACAAGGTTTTTTTAACAAATAATAATCTCTTTGTGATGTTTCAACATATTATATTAAACGTATAAAACAGTTAGACATATGAATAACGAAATCTATATCGAATTAAAAATAAAAAACAAACTGTGCGGTATGAATTTTTTGCTTTCTTTTTTTAGTTCCCTACGTTACAACCAAATTTTATGCAATGCAATTTTATATCACACTAGCTGACCCACCCGGCGTTTGCCTGGTCCATCATAATAACCTTAAATAAAACTCAAGTTTGTATAATTTTATATCCTTTGAAAATCTTTTAAATGAACCTAGTTTCGGTTGTTCCATTGCATTCCACAGCGTCTCGTATGTTTCCAACAAACGTCTTTCCGAACGAACCTGTAATCTGGGTCCTCGCTACCTAACACAGCATGTGCCGGAAGTGCTCCGCACGTATAGTAGACAATTGAAAAAAAAGTCTAATAGTGAGCCAAACTTCGTAGTAATCAAGCCCATAGAACCGGAAAAACGAATGCATCATTAATGTTCGAAAATGTCGTTAACTGAAGTCTAAGATAAACTTTCATAATCACAGAAAGTAGTATTTTCACAGAAAGTAGCTGAATTGTAATCTAAGTTAAATAAACCAATTCCCGTTGAAATTGGGCCCTTATAACCCGAGGAAACAATTTATCCTTATGCGGTGGAATGTTGCCTCCATCCTCCTCTGTAAATTTCACGGTCTACATTTAAAATTAACACGATATCTATTTATATAAAATCCAAGTCTCTGTGTGTCCCTCACTATTCCGGTTGGACCGCCTCATTGAAATGACTAATTGTTGAAAATATTAATGCAGAGTTACCACAGCAGCGCCAAATGTTAGCCAACTTGGCGATAGCTGGCTTATTTGGCGAAATTCCCATTTAAAACCATTAATCTTTCATAATGGAGGTCACCGAAATTTAATTTAAACTCCACACTCTTTTAAGATATTTTTTCGAAATCTATGGGTGAGAATTTAAAGTACATCTTTACATCTTCCTCACGATGCTACTAATAAAATAACCGCCAATGGACAATGGTGTACTGTGTGAGCTCCTAACTGCGCGATTTTAATGTGCTTTAGGTACTTTTCCAGTATAGGTAGGTGCCTTGGCGAAAAAGGAAATTTGGTAACATATTATATTTTCCGGGAACCTATTCACTGCTTCATTTTATATACACACGCATTTTTTCGATATTTATACGATTTATTTAACATAAAAAGCCATTTCTCTAATTTTATACAGAAACAGACGTAATTTGTACATAAAAACATCAATAATATACATATAAAACAAACAAAAACGCTCATCAAATTTGTTTTCATAGCTGTTTATATGATTTGACAACAAATCTCAATATTTTTCCGTTATACGGACACCATGCCAAAATGTATGCTAATGCGCCAATTATTTCAAAATGCTAAAAGATATTTGTAATTTTATGCCAGCAGTTTAATATGAGTTTTACTTTATTGCTTTATTTTATAGCAGTTATTTGTTCACTTATTTTAAGTATATATTTGTGATTTGATGAAATAGTTCGTAAAAATCTGGAATTTTTAAATGTTATATTTTTTAAATGCTCACTTTAGTATCGACAATGGTTTTTCTTTTATTTTTCAAATGCTTCAATTCACGATTTTGCGCCAACTATTACGCTTGGCGACAATGATGTCCGCATAACGGAAAAGTACCCAAATCTCACTTTCTGATGCCCAAATTACACCAAGCTTTTTTAAAAAAAAAAATGCCAAAGCCCCTACAGTGGAAAAGTACCAAACTGTCAATTATTTTGCGCTATCCGTGTTATAGTTTGTACTATATGCAAGGGGAGTGGAGCGAAGAGGTTAAACAATAAATATTAAAGTTTCGGCACAGATGTCATATAGGCCCCATATTGGCGCGATTTTTTTCTGACGCCAATATCATATACACAACGGGTACTTAACTGGCACCAAAGTGTCGTAATTTTGCTTGATATGGTAATCCGGATGTTGTTGTTTATGCTGTTGATGTTTTCGCCAAATTGGCGTCGGAAAAAAATCGCGCCAATATATGATAACGTATATGACAACTGTGCCAAAGTTTCTATAAAGCAGTATAAGACTAAAAAATTAAGAATAAAATAAATGCAAAATAAGACTAAAGAAGAAAGAAAAATCATGCGTTAAGCATAGAATATGAAACACTTTCCAACACATCCTGAATGCTTTAACAAAACTTCGTTATTTAGGGAAATAAGGTAAATAAGATAACGTTACTTCTTAGATATCCCGTCGACCAATTTCGCCAAATTATATAAATCGCAAAACCAATAGTAAAACATTAACAAAAATACAAATAAAACGTCGAATTAATGGTTTTATTGGCCATTATTGGCATTTAATCTTACAATTAATTAATTAATGGCAACCATTATTGGCAATTAATCTTACAATTTGGCGACAGTAATTTGGTCGACGGGATAACTAAGAAGTACCAAGATAACTAAGTAAACTTTTTAGAAAACGCATAAAAAAATTTAAAAATTGATTTCAGCAGTTACCGTCCATAGCCAATAGTACCGTTATTACATGCCACTATTTAGCTAAAATTTAATTTAAACTACTCTTAAAACTACTGAAATCACATTTCCAGATATTATCATCCATAGACGGTTATGTATCCAATTCTTTGCGTGATCATGTATATCATTTTATCTATATTCTACAAACATTTCTTAGGAAACTAAATGCAGTTCAGCGTAAAAATGTATAACTCCTTTAAAAACCACCTTTAAGCAATTTACTCTCATACTCAGTAACCCTTACGAATTCTTTTGTGTAGTCCTGCATATGACCTGTAGCATTTATACACACAGTATAGTATGCATAAATGTAGTGAAACACAAAAGCGCATATCATAATTAAAAATGCATTTCTAGCAATCATTGCTTATGTACAATACTTCGGAGAAAAGTTTCTTGGCGAGAAAGAAGTTTGCCAACGTACTTTCTGGCAACCTATTTACTGCTTCATACTCACAAGCAGTTTTTTCCATATGTATACAATTTGGCACAGATGTCATATACGCCCCATATTGGCGCGATTTTTTTCCGACGCCAATTTGGCGAAAACATCAACAGCATAAACAGCATTCGGGTTACCATTAAAAGCAAAATAACGACACTTTGGCGCCAGGTAAGTACCCGGTGCGTATATGACATCGGCGTAAAAAAAATCGCGCCAATATGGGCATATATGACATCTGTGCCGACAATTTAATATAAAAAAGGGCACAGATGTCATATTCGCCCATATTGGCGCGATTTTTTTCTGTCGCCAGTATCATATAGGCAACAGGTACTTAACTTGCGCCAAAGTGTCGTTATTTTGCTTGATGTGGTAACCCGGATTATGTTTATGCTGTTGATGTTTTCGCCAAATTGGCAACCGAAAAAAATCGCGCCAATATGGGGCGAATATGACATCTGTACCAAAAAAGCTATTTACCCATTTTTATAAAGAAACAGAAGTAATTTTTGCACAGATGTCATATGCGCATGGGGGTTGGCGTTATTTTTCTATGACGCCAATTTGGCAGAAATCTCGCTTTCGAATACCAGTTACTTATATATTTTTCAATTATTTGCTATCATTTTGAAAAGGAAATAACTATAAATAAATAAAAGTTTGAATAATAACTATAGAACAAAGCATTTTATATAATTAAAAAACAGAAAATAAAAGTAAATAAACAATTTATTAATAAATAAAAAACAATAGCCGGGTTACCATAGCAGGCAAAATAACACCATTTTGGCGCCAGTTAGGTATCCCGGTTCATATCTGAAATCTGTGCCGTAATTTGTATATAAAAAAAATTATATATATTTAGAAACGATTTTTTTATGTATATAAGTGCATATATAAACAAAGATAAAAGTTCATTAGATTTGTTTTCATAGCTGTTTATATATTTTCGCAACATATTTCACTTTCTGATGCCCGAATCGCGCCAAGCTTTTTTTAAAAATGCGTTATAATGGAAAAGTACTTAAATAAATAATTAACAGAAATAACAAATTACACAAACTAAAACTTCTTATTTCGAAATCAAAGCATTGTTTTTAATTTCGATTAAATATACATATATCCTTGGATAACTTCAATTGAAATTAGGTTCACAGCTTAATATCTCATTCCATAAACCTAAACAAACACAAGTGATTCATTCATCGTAAAACGTCAAAAATATTAAATCATTGAGGTAATCATTCACAAAGTAAGTTCTCCAACAATCAATGGGCAATATTCTAATGACGTCATAGTAGGTAAAATGGTGGCGGTATCGTTTGTTTATGGTTTGTAATCACAAAGATTTAATTTTGCAATGTCTCTTAGTTACATTATTTTATTGTCATATTTATGAGCTCAGAACAAAAGCCTATTTTTTCATTATTTAGTTATTAAAGACGGAAAAAAATCATAAATGCATGATTTGAAAATTTTAAATAATTTTCTTTCTTAATACTAAAAAATAACATCGGGAAGTAACAGCGGGTTTAAGTTAAATAAGTTTAACTGTTTAATTCTGTTGTAATATTCAAAATAACTGTATTTATTAGATTTCAGTACTCAACATCAGGGCCCGATTAAACTTTGAAGTTAGAGGAATTACAATGTCATTTCAGGACCTTTCTTTTGGAGAAGCTTTTCTAAATTCCATATATACATGGAAAATCTTCAGTGTTAGAAATATTATTCCTAGGACTGACATAACACGAGAACGGCCTGCAATTTTACACAAGTTTTTGAAAGCTACTTTATATCAGAAATTTTACTAAAAACTGGTTACTTTTTTGTTATAGCGGCCCACACTATTAGGATTATGACAAGTTGCAGTCAATTTCGCCAACGTCGTAACCAAGATCGAGAAGCACACACATATAATATCATATAATACCATTTCATGAAATCGTATACGATAATTTAATAGTTTTTAACCTTACTTCAAGTGTGTTATTTATTTATTTTTAAGGCTCAACAATCTAAATTGTCCAATATATGAATTAAAAAAAATGTAAACAAAGATTAAATACACAGGACCGCAAAAAGCCTCAAATCTGCATAAAACTTGGAACCAAACTGTGCAGATTAGTGGTCTTCTACTGTACACAATTTTTCATAAATGTGTTTCGTTCTTAAAATGTGCTATTTTCATTTATCACTGCGGAACCAGCGAGAAAACTCATTCTTGCACATAAGTTTTATATATCTTTATATCTAAATTTCCGTCATTTTTGACGGGCTACCTTTCTAGTTATTTAATAAACGGATGAAATCCCTTTTCTAAAATTACCTTTAACCCTTTAGTGCGCAGGGACAAAGAACAGTTTTTTTATGCAAAGAACAGTTTTTTTATGCAAAGAACAGTTTTTTTAAATTTAATAGATTTTTTTTATTCGTATATACCTAATTCACACCAGGAGATAAAAATAGCAATATTTGTTTTAATTAATAACAGACATTCCGTATTTAAAAAAAGCGAAATTAACCATTGAAACTTTCTTGTGTAAAGTCAGATTCTCTGGAGTACGTAATTTCTAGAACGCATTCTATCATGGGAATTAAAGGGTTAAAGGTTAAGTTTTATAAAATAAATAATTATATAAAATAAGGTATTTGGAGACATAGGTATTAAAATATTTACTGATTTGCAATATTTTAGCGTAAAACAGCCCGCAACAGTAGTTATTATTTGTATTGCAGATGCGCAACAGAAGAAAAGAGTTCCGTATTATATGAAAAATGCATCTCTGATTTTTTTTTATTATTTTTCCTGACTAATAAACCTTTCAGAGAATCATATATAATTTTTTCAAAGCAAAATAAAAAATCGCGCATTTAAGGGTTAACGTAACGCGATTTTTATTTTTAATTTACGGATGTAGTGAGTAAACGTAAGCTGTTGCCGAAAAAGGAGATTCATATTCGAAAAAGGTGATAGCTTGGGTATAAAGAAGGACCGGGCCCAGGGGGCAGGATATTAACTGGACTGTAGTTGAGTAAAGGAAAATTTTTTAATAGTTTTAAAGTAGCTGTAGGACGCAAGAACTATGAAGTAGAAAATTGTAATAGAGTAAGATCGTTTTTAAAGAAGCTACAACAAAGGCCCCAAGAAGGAGATTAATATTCAAAATTGGTGGTAGCTGAAGTGAGAAATTTTTTTGTCGTTCATGGAGTTGCTAGAAGACTTAAGAAGTTGTTAGAAAAAAAAGCTAATGAATCGGGTCATTTTTAAGGGAGCTACAATAAAGGGCCCAAAAGAGGCCAACTGATAGTTAAGAGCAGGGCCCTAACATGAAAATATGTTAAAAGGTCTTAGATCTTCAATTATTCAAAATTAGCCATAGAGTTATGAATTATTCCTTAGAATAATAATTTAAAGAAATGCGCCAAAAATTGGGTAAATGCTTAAATGATTGTCCTAGGGCCCAAATAAAATATGAGAGTGTTGGTCCTGGGAGAAGTGTCCAATACTCAGTTTTAAAATTATGCACTGAGAAGGTGAGAAAATTAGAGGGTGAAAAATGCATGGCGCACAAAAAATTCAAGGGACCTACGGGACCCTAGGGGGGAGAATGGAGCAAGGGTCTTAACTAGGGTGTAGAAATGGGAGAATAACTAAATGAAAAAAGGATACCAAAAATGAAGATCGGATTAAAAGGAAGCAATTTATTAACAATTTAGGGCGCAAAAACTTTAAGGGGTGCTGTACCGGGTCCCAGGCTGCCAGGGTCTTAACTGGAATGTAGAAATGAGGGAATAACTAAATACGGAATTGGCCCCAAGAACGAAGAAGATCGGATATAAAGGGAGTAAGTTATTAACAATTTAGAGCATAAAAACTTAGAGGCACAGGGGCCCGACCTTAGAAAAAGAAAAATCTGATTGTCAGGTGCATCAGGACATGTCTTGGACTGTTCTCACCTAAATGTTCAGACTTCTACGTGCGGTAGATTTTGCTAGTCATCAAACGCAGACACACAGACACTCACACACTCACGTACACACAGACAGAGCGAAACTTTCTTTTATTGGTATACGTTTTATTCAATTTTCCCCACTAAAAACTGGGTTGTCGTTAAATCCGATCTCGCTGAAAACTTATGCTACAGTTAAATACAAACACACTCTTAGTAGCTGACGAGTTATTGATGTTTTAATGCATATGTATAAAATATTATTGATGATTAAGTAAAAGCACTGATTTATGAAATTGATGAGCTATCGATATTATAGTGCCCCCATATCAGTAACAAATAAATATTACTTCTTTCAACAAAAACAAAGGTTTATAAGGCTGGCGAATCACTGATCTTTTAATATATAAATTAAATAAATTCGATGCGCAAAAAGACAAATTTCTGAGAATGCGGTTATCAAGATTGGATATATATAATTCATTAATGACATTTGACTTAATAAAATCACAGATGATTAAGGATGACGACTTGTCGAGGTTTTTTGGAAATCATACAGAATTTATATCAAACTGATTGAAATATAAATTTAAAGAGATGGCGAAGTAACTACGTTTTTCGTTTAGAGAGATCGTTTGGGTTAACTTGTTATTTTGATTTTATTGCGGATGTTAAGAAAATTAATTAGATTCTATTGCATAGAAGCACTGCTTTATGAGGATATAGAGTTATCAAGGTTTTAACCACAATGACCAATGATAATTGTTTAAATAAAAACATAGATTTATAAGATTGAGGATTCATCAAGGTTTAACCGTATAACTTGTATTCGATATATAATAAAACAGATTAATGAATCTTCAAGTTATCCAGTTTTTAGAGCAAATGTATAAATAGTAATATTAACTAAATACACTTATTTATGAGGATGTCGAGTTATCGAGGCTTTAACATATAAGCGTGATAATAATAACAATTTATTAAACTAGCTGGCTTCGCCCTCTAGCGTGCTCATAATTACATCGGGGCCTCTAATTTATGCTAACATCGAATAAAACGAATGTCGAATTCATATGAAAATTTTCGTTAGGTGCAGTAGCGTAGCTAAGTTGTTTGCCGCCCGGGATTTCATCCGTTTATTAAATAATATTGAGTTAATTTAAAAAGTAGTCCGTGAAATTTACAGAGAGGGGGGGGGGGTGCAACCTTCCACCGCTTAGGGGTGTATTCTTTCCTCGGGTTCTAGGGGCCCGATTTCAACGGGAATAGGTTCATTTAAGTTAGATTATAATTCAGCTACTTTCTGTATTATGAAACTTTATCTTAGACCTCAGTTACCAACATTTTCGAACATTAATGATGCATTCATTTTTCGGGTTCTATGGGCTTGATTACAACGAAATTTGGCTCACTCGACTTGGTTTTCGATTATCTGCGGTACGTGCGGAGCACTTCCGGTACATACCGCTTTAGGTAGCGGAGACCCAGATCACAGGTTCGTTCGGAAAGAGATATGTTGGGAACACACGAGAGGCTGTGGAAGGTAATGGGACTTCCGAAACTAGGTCCATTTAAAAGATTTTCAAAGGATATAAAATCATACAAACTTGAGTTTTATTTAAGGTTATTATGATGGGCCTGGACAACGCCGGGTGGGTCAGCTAGTGTGATATAAAATTACACTGTATAAAATTCGGTTGTAACCAGGGCTTAATTTGCGACGGAGCCCACCATAGCCCAGCTCCGGTACTTCTCTGTTTTTAGTAAATATTTAAATATTGTTCGGAATTCACAGGAGCTCATAAATACAGGGCTCCGGAGCCCAGTGCAATAGCGCTTCCGAAAAACCGAAGCTTAAATTACCTTTTCCTTTTTTTCCCATCTCCAAGCTTTTGCATTCTTTTTACCAAAACACTTATATGTGACCTAATGTGTCACACGCGTAGGGGATGGAGATGAAACGTACTCAATTTTTATATCAGTTTTTAGGCTTAGACTGACTCGAGCTCAATCTGTATTATTTAAAATTTTATTTATTCATGTACTGAAAAAAAATCTTTTAAAATTACGTATTATATTCCACTTCAAATCATTTTAATGCTATTTTGATCAGAATGAAGGGGAAAGAGAAATCGTGTTTTTCTATTTCAAATTTATATCGGCGACGTGTTGATACGGCGCCACTCAAGAGAGTGAACAATAAATTTGCTTTCAGTTCGATTTTCTTTTGTGACAGTATGATAATTTTTTATTGGCTGGGTTTTCTTTTTTTATTTCGATATGTAACCTGAAAAGAATATTTTCTGTTTTATCCAACAAGCATCAGCTTGACGTTTTGTCTGTTCGAGGTTTTTGTCTTCTATTGCGTACGAGTATAAAAATCACGTTAGTGATTTTTCTATCTATTTTGTATCATGAACGGTACCCGCGCTAAGGCTCTGTGCACCTATACAAAGTCACTTTCCTTTGTAAGTAGAATAATTACCATGTATTGTTATTCTGATAGAAAGCAATCGAGCAGTGTTTCCCCTTTTTCTATAAAAGCATAGATTCTTTCCGATAACGTTGTCAAATTTTTAATTTTATCTGATTTTCAGGGACTCACCGCAAAAGATTGTTATGCGGAAGGAAATGATTATAGCTTAAGATATGCACATTTACAGGAAATTGTAAAACATTGTTCCATTCTTCAGCATATAAATATTCATTTCTGTAAATTTCATTCATTTTTTCTTAAAATTGCATAGCTGCGAACTATCTCTTTTTTGTGTTAACACCATTTTCTAATCATAATCGTTACCCTATTTAATCGCAGGATTCTGCAATTAATTAACATAAAAAATAGGCACTGATTTTTACTATTCAGAAGAAGAGATAACTAAAAAGTAGAATA